>CM070513.1:42344137-43544137 GCA_036346375.1 Guadua angustifolia | reverse complement strand
AGAAGAAGTGCGATAGTACATAACCTTGTTCTTGCATTTATCAACAATCACTCTTTTAGATTTAGCACTTAACTTTCATATTTAGCACTTTTTGAGCACGATCAAGATAGCCAAGAAAGTTCAACCATGACAAGATTTAATTTAAGTTGTCATTCCATTTAAATATTCATGTCATAAACTACACCATATGTGCATGAATATGAAGTTGTAAAGATCTTGAAACATAAACATGGCTTCAAATGACATATGTGTATCAAATACAATGCTCAGTACTTTTTCATTGTTTTTCATTTTTTTTGTTTTTCATTTAAGAAACACACAAAATAAAAAGCATGTTAACCGATTAACTATCGGTGACTGGACTAGTTTCTTTGTTATATTCAGCCATATACTAAGCCCAACCACCATGACCCTTCCCGGTTAACCGATGGGAGATTTTGTCAAACTCGAAAGCAAATTTCTAAGAGGAAGTCATGTTCAAGCCGATGAGCATCACCACATCCAACAGAGAGGGCACCATCGAGCCTTGGGAGAAAAGAAACGCATTCAGTGCATCGGACCAAAAATAGCAAGCAGCCGATAGGAGTGACTCATCTTTCTCCATATCGGCTAAGGATAGAGGAAGCGCATCGGCTATTCCGTATGTCAACCAGTGCGTCATTTTAACCGATGGAACTAGCACATACCGATTGCACCAACTGTGGAGTACATGGGATCCGGGTACCCGCTAGGAGTAGATTTAGGCCCGCTCCTAAGGGAGTATGTCGCACCCCAGATTACCAGGAGAGTTTAGGCCGGACTCTAGCCAACTTGTATTGCAAGAACAGACTAGAGATAGAATCAAATCTTTGTACAAGAGATAAACACCGAGTACAACTCGATGCTTTGTAATCGACTAGGACTATACCCTTCAGGATATATAAGGAGGGGAGACCCCCTAGTACGGCAGACACATATTCTACCAACGCAATACAATCCATCGCAGCAGGATGTTGGGCTATTATCTCCCATCGGAGTGTCCCGAACCTGAGTAAACCTTGTGTTGCGTTTTCCATCGTGTTTGCTAATCGCACGCGCATCCCCGATACCGAAAAAAATCTACTGCTGGCAGAGAACCCCCGTTCCTAGAACATGACAATTGGTGCGCCAGATAGGGGTGCGTCGATCAACATTGTCAAGCTTGATGGCTTCCAACAACCAAGACAACGCTGGCAAGATCATGCCCGGTAAAACCCTTCGCTTTGGGAGCTTGGACTTCATCGCCGACACCCAAGGTGAGCTGCATCTCATGCAGATCAAGCCAGCAGTCGATCATGCCGACACCAACGACAACCTCGACAATGGAGACACACTCGGCGGCCCCCAAGTGGTTACCGAGGATAGTACAACTACGAGGGAGGATCACCTCTACCTCAAGAAAAAGTACAGCAGCCTCATCGACGAGGAGATCGAATGGATCTCCCAGATTGACTCAGAGTATGCCCAGGTCGGATAGGAGCCCAACTTTGTCCTGGACGGATTCCCATCTGTCCTGGGCATCGCCAACACCCACGCCGCTCTCCACCTTGAGGATTCCACTCGGATCACCCCAGAGGCAGTCGGTGACAACTCTCCACCTCTGTCCAGGTCAAGCCGAGGGCCCATCACTCGGCACAGCCGGAGGACTTGGACCAGATCCAATCTGGTACCGGTGGACCACTCGGACTGCCGTTCGTGTTGAGTAACGGTGCTGCAGCCTTCTCCAGGGCACTTACACAGTTGTTCTCACCCAAATCGCAGCATGAAGACCTACCGGGACCATCTTGGCTAGTCGGGATGATCGTATTCAACAAGATTGACTCTGGTAGCATCGACCTCGACACGGGCCATGTTGTCGACACTGACTCGGAGTCCGAGTCGGAGTCAAGCTCGAAGGATCCTCCGGAGTCCACCCTGGAGACCAAGCCCATCGGAGGACTTGGACCTAGGCCCACGGAGGACCCCTCTCAAGCCGTCTTCATGATGGAACTTGACGAGGGCCACCCCACCGACACCGACTCCGACACCGAGTCAGCAGGGAGCATGAAGGACCAGGTGACCTCCACCTTGGGGACAGAGCTGGTGACCATTGTGGAACTCGAGTCGGAACCTACGAAGGGGCCACCCCGCACCATCCACATGGTCGTACCCTCCACGTAGGCTCCCCCTGTGCCACAGTCACAACCACCGCGGAATGAGACCAACGAGGAATGATGCCAAAGGGAATAGGCGGAAGCCCGCGATCACAACAAAGGCGCCAAAAATGGCACAAACAACGGCAACCGCAACGATGACCACAGCAAGAACAACGGCGACCGTAGCCCACGATGCCACGGATACTCACGAGATCCCTGAGCCACCGACAACCTCAAGCAAAGGGGAAGACAAGCCCACAACGACATCTTAATGATGACCCCTGATGACCATCGAGTTTGGGTGACGCCATAGATGCACGTCGTCGCCAGCATGAAGATCCTCACCAAGCTCAAAGATCAAGTCACCGTGGACTCACCTCTCGCCCCTGAGTTGGCGCGGCTAGAGGCGTTGGTCCATATGGCGGTAGTTCAGCACAACAACGAACAATGAGCCTCTTCATTCACTGGGGGCACGAGGCATCTGAGCGCCTCGGCTCACTCGGTGACCCCCGGTGGGATAGCCACCAGGAAGGACAGTTGGACTTGCGTGGCCACATCAACGATCTCCACCGCAGAAGAGTTATACGCCAAAACAGCCAGGGATGTGCAAGGAGCCACTATCGCGACAATGACCATGACGAGCGAAGAGACCGTGATGAGGAAGATCGATGCCGCATGCCGACACCTCTACGCAATCGGGCACCATCACCTCGCCGCAATTGAACGCCGTCGCCTCCCCCTCGACACAACCGGACGCCATCCTCGTTGCCACAGAGAAGTCGGACGACATCATCTGCATCCCAGATGTCGGGACCCGGATATGCAAATCCAAAACCCTCTGTGTATTTTGCACTAGTCTAGGATCACGCTAGTGCACATAGTGAAAACATAGATGACATATCATTCCATACATCGAAATAACTAAGAAGAAGCAAATTATTATTGAATAAAGCAAGCGTTCTTATGGTCAAGGTTCATACACCAATGCCTCTTGGCTTAAGAAACAAATAAAACTGTTGCAGCGAAAATAAGATAACTTAGGCCATTCGACATGCCACAAGCAATCGTCTAGGGAAACGCCTTCCTAGTCGACGTAGTCTTCATAGTATTCCTCCTCTTGATATTCATTACCTGGTCCTTCCTCAGCAACTGAACAACAAGGGTGTAAAGCCGTGAGCACAAAACATACTCAGCAAGCCGTAGGGAAATGATGCAATATATTCATGCACGGCTTGACAAAGGATAGTCATATGGTTCATTTGCAGAAAGCAATAACTTGAATTTAAATACAATAAATAGATTGAAGGCAGATTGATAAAAACAATAATAAATAACTGGTAAATCAATGGTAGACAACATGAACAGAATGGCGAGGCATCACCCTACATCATTTGAAATAAGTATCAACTACACAATTCAACAATATAGCTTTTGACATCAAAACAACAGTGAACTCCCCGTTCACATTCCAACAATTCCACATTTCATGAAACACTCTATACCCCATGTGAAATCCCCGGCTTGTCCATGACCGCGGACACGGCTATTCGAATAGTTTTACACTCTACAGAGGTTGTACAGCTTTACCCACAAGACATGATCATCCCTTAGTGCCAAGCGCTACGAACACACTTCCTTTGGTGTGTCGGCAGATAAATCACTACAAAGCCTTTACAATGCATGTCTAAATCCAGTACTGCCCGCTAAGGTTTCACCCCTCGGGGCCCCCTCTTGAGCCATGTGAGTCTACCCGTCCATCCCGGAACCCACACCAACAATTGGCAATACTCAAGACTAGACATCGCAAATTAATCAGCTAGGTCTGTCCCATATCAGACTTGTGGTTGCACGGTTAGACCCAGTTCAATGGCGGACAAGATTAAGTCCTAAAGTTATCTCAGGCAAGAAAGCCATATCCTAATGTGCTAGACAGCACCCCCTTTACTGCACAATCACTTGCCCAAGGAAAAACATTTCGTTCAACCAAGACCAGTGGCATCCCCTGCCATGGTACAACAAGTTTTACAACAGTGGCTAACAGCCACAATTTAATATCTCATTAAGTCAAGATTAACATTAATACATACGTGATATAAATCCGATCCCATCGAACAACTAAGCATGGCTAAGCATAGCTACGATAACCCAATGTTGGTATTATGATTATGTCCAACTAGTAGTGTCCCATCCTAAGGTTAACAATGGGTATATGTCATTCCAATAGACAAAGTGGCATAATGGCAATCAGGTGAATAGCTACTCCCATAAATTAGCATTAATACACAAATAGCACGCACTTGTACAAAACAAAATAATTTTGCAAGCATAGGTTCAATATGATCAAAGGTTACGACTTGCCTTGCTGTTCAAACATTGAATCTTGGTCTTCAAAGTCTCCGTTCGTTCTTTCAGGGTTCGCGTCTACCGGAAAATAAAGCAACGAGATCAAATAAATACAAAACAAAGAACTAAACAAGCTCAAAACTAAAAATAAATGCCTCTAGAATAAAGAGCTCGATTTTACAAAAATTTAGAAATTTGAATCGCTCCAATCGGAGTTACGATGGAAGAGAACGAGCACTTCAAAGTTGGATTAGAAAGAAAATCCACAAAAAGGAAAAGTTACTGTAGCTATGAAGCTACAGTACCCATGGCCTCCAGAACCAAACGCAACATGACCTAGGGTGTAAACAAAGTGGCTTTGCCGTGGAAGGGGTGGCGGTGTTGGGGAAGGTGAGCACCGGAAAGGTCTCGACGATGTGAATCCAACGGTGGTGTCGGATCTTGAAGAGGATCACCGGTTTGAGAGCAATTGAGGTCGCAAACTCTTCGATTGACGATGAACAAATGCGAAATTCATCGAAATGAAGGCGAGGGAGCTCAAGAGGAGTAGAGGGATGGATTGGTGGCGAAGAGAGGCACCCGAGCCCTCTTTTTATAGGGCAAGAAGAGGACCAGAGTGAATGCATTCATGGAAGAAACGGAAACACGTTCCTGCACGATTTAAGAGCAATTCATGCGGGATATAATCACGAATTAACTTTGAAACGTTACAAATGCAATGAGATCTCGAACATTATTTTTTCGGAATTTTTGGTGCATGAATCGGAAGGGTTTTTGAGGCTTCTTTGGAGCTCTAATGGAGGAGAGAGAGAGATGTTCTCTGTATGCTGGAGGTTGAAGAAGCACTGTAGCGCTAACAGGTGGTCTAACATTTAAAGAATTAGAATAGTGCTAAGAAGAAAGCACGAGAAATAAAATAGCAAAATAGCTCTATAAATCTTGGAAAAATTTCCAAGAATAATATAGAATATTTGGAACCTAAATCAATAGATTTCGAGATTTTTGGAGCATTTTGGAACTCGGGTGGAATTTCGAATAAGGATTAAAATTTGAAATTTTGACTTTGCGGACGGTAAAGGATTGAACTCCAATTTCGGAAGGATATGGAAGCCAGGTTAATTAGAACACCGAAGAAAATCCAAATTTTGAATTTAATTAATTTAAATTAACTTTAGGCAAAAGACCGAAATTAGGGATGTTACAAACCTCCCCCCTTAAATGGAATCTCGACCCTGAGATTCAGACTGGCTAAAGAATAGGTGGGGAAACTCGGACTTCAAATCCTCTTCTCGCTCCCAAGTGGCTTCCTCTTCTGAATGATTGCTCCACTGGACTTTGTAAAAACGGATGATCTTGCTTCTTGTGATGCGCTCTGCAACATCCAAAATCTTCACTGGCTGCTCCTTGTAAGTGAGATCCTCTTGCAAGTCGATGGCTTCCAACGGAATCTGTTCTTCTAGCACTCGCAAACACTTCTTCAATTGCGACACGTGGAACACATCATGGATTCCAGCGAAGGACTGAGGCAACTCAAGCTTGTAGGCAACTTCTCCTCTTCTTTCCAAAACTTTGAACGGCCCAACATACCTAGGGGCAAGCTTTCCTTTTACTTGAAATCGCTTAACTCCTTTGAGAGGGGTGACTCTAAGATACACATAATCATTGAGCTCGAAACTCAAATCTCGGCGATGATTATCTACATAACTCTTCTGTCTGCTTTGAGCTATCTTCAACTTGTCTCGAATTAACTGCACTTGCTCTTCAGCTTCTTGCAATATGGCAGGACCAAATAACTGTCTTTCTCTGGTCTCTTTCCAATTGAGAGGGGTTCTGCACTTTCTTCCGTATAAGTCTTCGAAAGGAGGCATTTGCAGATTGGCCTGATAACTGTTATTGTAAGAAAACTCTGCATAGGGCAAACACTTGTCCCACTTAGCACCATAGGTCAAAGCACATGCTCTTAACATGTCCTCAAGAATCTGGTTCACTCGCTCTGTCTGTCCATCGGTTTGAGGGTGATAAGCAGTACTGAACCTGAGATGAGTCCCCATAGCTTCATGCAAACTCTGCCAAAAACGAGAGGTAAACTGGGTTCCTCTATCGGAGACAATCTTCTTAGGCACTCCATAAAGGATGACAATCCTTGACATATATAATTCTGCCAATTTATCTCTGGTGTAGGTAGTCTTAACTGGAATGAAATGAGCTACCTTGGTCAATCGATCCACTATCATCCAGATCGAATCATAACCTGCTTGGGTCTTAGGAAGTCCGGTAATAAAATCCATACCAATTTCTTCCCGCTTCCACTCTGGAATCTTCAGTGGCTGAAGCAATCCTGCTAGCCTCTGATGCTTTGCTTTGACCTTCTGACAGACATCACAAAGAGCAACATATTCTGCAATGTCACGCTTCATGCTAGGCCACCAATACCTTTCCTTGAGGTCTTGATACATCTTGGTACTTCCAGGGTGAATGGAGTACAAAGTCTCATGTGCTTCTTTGAGTAATAGCTCCTTGAGCTCTTTCTGATCAGGTACACAAATGCGACTCTCATACCAGACGGTACCTTTTTCATCCTCGGTGAAACCTGGGGCTTTTCCTTTCTTCATATTACTCTTAATCTCTTTGATATCGGTATCCTCAACTTGGGCTTCTCGAATCTGATCTTCCAATGTTGGTCGCACTTCCAAAGTAGCCAAGTAACCTTCTTGAACCACTTCCAGACTAAGCTTTTGAAATTCCTCATAGAGAGCTGACTGACTTTCTTTAATCATCATGGTATTGCAGTAGCTCTTTCTACTCAAAGCATCAGCTACGACATTGGCTTTGCTTGGATGATAATGAATTCCAATGTCATAGTCCTTGATCAACTCTAACCATCTTCTTTGCCTCATATTGAGATCAGCTTGGGTGAAAATGTACTTTAGGCTCTTGTGATCAGTATAAACCTCACAGCGATTACTGATGAGGTAATGATGCCAAATCTTTAAGGCATGCACTACGGCTGCCAATTCCAAATCATGGGTTGGATAGTTGACTTCATGTGGCCTTAATTGTTGCGAAGCATATGCCACAACCTTCTTATCTTGCATCAGCACACAACCAAGTCCTTGACGAGATGCATCACAGAATATCTCAAAATCCTTCCTAATATCTAGCAAAATAAGCACTGGGGTAGTTGTCAAACACTTCTTTAGCTCTTGAAAACTTCGCTCACACTCTGATGTCCAAGCAAATTTCTTCTCCTTTTTCAAAAGCTGAGTGAGCGGTCTAGCTTTTTTAGAAAAACCTTCTATGAAACGACGATAATATCCCACCATTCCAAGGAAACTTCTAACTTGGGTTGCCGTCTTGGGTGACTCCCAATTGAGCACATCTCGCACTTTACCTGGGTCAACAGTGACGCCTTCGGCCGATATAACATGACCTAGGAAAGTAACTTCTTTCATCCAAAACTCACATTTACTGAACTTAGCATAGAGTTGATGTTCTCTTAACTTTGTCAATACTTTCCGCAAGTAATCCTCATGTTCTGCCTCACTCTTGGAATAGACCAGAATGTCATCAATAAATACTACGACAAACTTGTCTAGATATTTCATGAATACGTTATTCATCAAGGTCATGAAATAGGCAGGGGCATTGGTCAAACCAAAAGACATTACGGTATACTCATATTGTCCATACCGAGTCACAAAAACTGTTTTGGGAATATCCTCTTTACGAATCTTCAACTGATGGTAACCTGACCTCAAATCAATTTTTGAGAATACTCCTGCTCCTTGAAGCTGGTCAAACAAATCATTAATTCTTGGCAGAGGGTACTTATTCTTGATGGTGACCTCATTTAGAGCACAATAATCCACACACATCCTCTGAGTTCCATCCTTCTTTTCAACTAGAAGAACTGGGGCTCTCCATGGCGAAGAACTTGATCTTGCAACTCCTTGATCTGCCTCTTCACTTCGGCTAACTCATTAGCAGGCATCCTATATGGTCTCTTGGAGATGGGTGGCGTTCCAGGAACTAGCTCAATCAAGAATTCTATATCTCTATCCGGTGGCATCCCGGGCAACTCATCTAGAAACACATCAGGAAAATCTCTGGCGATTGGCACATCTTCCAAACTTATTCCTTTAGCACTACAGACCTTTATCTCTTCGGACTAATCTGCGGCAGCTTGAAACATTAACTTAGCTCCATCTGGACTGGTTAAGGTGATCTCTCTATTTCCACAATCCAAAACTACTTGGTTCTTGGAGAGCCAATCCATTCCTAGGATAACATCTAGGGACTTGGTGTCTAGGACAATGAGGTTGGCTAGGAATTCTACCCCTCCAATTAATAACTTAACTTCGAGGCAACCTTGGTTCGTACTCAAATTCGAACCAGGTGATTGCACCAATAAAACAGTCTTAAGAGGCCTTGTGTTTTAACTGATGATTTGCAGCAAAACTCCGAGAAACAAACGAATGCGTAGCTCCAAAATCAAACAAAACCATGGCAGATATTGAGTTGACTAGGAGTTTACCTAGTATGACGTCTGGTGCAGCCTGGGCATCCTCAGTGGTGACATGATTCACACGACCTCTTCCAATAGGCGGTGGGGTCCTTGTAGCTTGATTTGGAGTCTGAGACGCTCCACGTCCTACTGCTGGTGCGGGAGTCTGGTAGTGTCGATCCTGAGTTGAAGCGAGCAGGCCACTGGCTTGCTTCCTGGGGCAATTGTTGGCATAGTGACCATGCTCATGACAATTGAAACATGTAACTCCTGCAGCTGGATTGCTGGTCCTCTGAGGCGGATTGCTGTTGGCACTGAAGTTGGGGTTGCTTGAAGGAGTTGGACGAGGCGCTGGTGCAGGTGTCCTAAATGCTGATGGAGTAGTGAAACGAGCAGGCGGTTGAGCATTGGTCCTGGCTCTCTGCGGATGATTCTGATGAGCTCCATGTTGCATCATCCTCCTCTTACGAGATTCTTCCAACTCACGACGAGATTCTTCAATGAGCATAGCTTTGTCCACCAAATGCTGAAAATCTGCATAGTCGTTGCCAATAACTTGCACTTTTAATCCTAGGTTGAGCCCACGCTTGAATCTCTTCTGGCGAGCATCATCTGTGGCTACATCCTTTGGGGCATAGCGAGCAAATTGAGTGAATTTATTGAGATATTCACTCACTGACATCCCTTCTTGCTTGAGCTCTCGGAACTCATTCTTCTTCATTTCCACCTTTCCATCAGGGATATGGGAGTGGCGGAAAGCAGTTGAAAACTCTGCCCAAGTGATAGTTTGGGGGTCATCATAGGCGGCAATATAGTTTTCCCACCATTCAGCGGCGGTGCCCGCTAACTAATGAGCAGCATATAGAACTTTCTCATGATCTATGCACTGAGCAATGGCAAGCTTCTTCTCAATAGAGCGAGTCCAATCATCTGCATCTAATGGTTTTGAAGAGTTGGAGAAGGTAGGCAGACGAGTCCTCATGAATTCTGCTAACTTGGACTACGGACGAGCTTGAGGAGGTGCAGCATCAGCATCTTGATTTTGCTGGTTCAACAAATTAGCTAGAACAGCTGCGATCAGTTCTCATTGATTCATCATATTATTCATGTTCTGCATCATTGTGTTCATAAGTTGAGTTTGGGCTGCCAAGAAATGCCCCAAGTTCTGATCCGTCACTATAGGAGGTGGTGGTGGTGGTGGGTTGGCACTGGCACTGGCATTAGCATTGGACTGGCGAACTGCGGCCGGCTCCAGAACGAGTGTCAACCATCTGCGACGCAGCACAAGGGTTTGATAGGTAAGAGGGAAAAGCAATAGACAAGTGGTAAAGTCATCTAGGGGAGAAGGTAAGCAAGTCACATACTTGCTGATCAATATAATGATATACATTCATTGGACTAATAATCGTATTATTATTCATAAACATAGTCATGTTACAATCATCTATATGACTGCCTCAAGGGCATAACACTAACACTTTATACGTACAAAAACAGTTCGAGTGCACAAGTCTACTCCCAAGGTAACAGTCGGGAACTAGAAGCAATTTGCCTTCATGTAAAAACAACCTAAGATTTCTAACTTGTGGCATAATTCATCTAGCAAGAATAAGAATAAAAACTAAATGAGTGTTCGTGTGTGCAAGTGTGTGAGCATCTAGGCCCCTAAGGTATGGTTTCGATGATTAATGACAACCATATGTGATTACTAATGAGTTTGTGGTTGCAAGGTTCGTAAAATTTAAATGCTCATTAGTGGTTGATCAAAAGAGGCCCCTAAACTTCATTTCAATGCGGCTATGGTTTGCTTGGATCTCATGCAAGGCTAAGGACCTTCTAGAGTCAATTGCCGAGGTGATGAAGGGCAATTGCTTAGTTAGGTTTTATAGTTTTGTAGAGGCCACACTATAAAGGGGGGCAAAGGGCTATTAGCTTGATTGATGAACTCACTCAAGATTGGATGCACACTCAAGCTCGAATGGCTTTAATTAAAGTCAGTTCAAGACTCAATCGAAGTTTGAATCAAATCGGAATTCAAAATCTTAAAGAAATTGCAAAGTCAAGAAAAATTGAACTGATCGGACAGTCCGCTCGCCTGGAAAATGAACTGAGCGGACAAATAGGGTAACTCAGCTCTGTTCTCAGTGAAGTCAGGAAATTTCTATTGACCGGACTATCCACTCCATCAGGGAGTTGAACTGAGCAGACTATTTCTGGACATTTGGGACAGAGACATGGTATTTCAATCAAATTTCCCAAATGAACTGACCGGACTGTCCACTCCTTGAGAAATGGATCGAGTGGACTAATGACTGGACTAACAGTACAGTTAACGGCTAGTTTTTGGAAATTCAAAAATTGTACTGACTGGACTGTTCGCTCCAAGAAGGGAAGGGTCGACCGGACTGTCCGGTCCTCTCTAGAAATTTCTCGCACCTTTTTCTTCAATGGCTATTTTTGGATGGTGCCTATATATACCTTCCCCCTTGCTCCTATTTGATACTCTTGACACTCCAGCAACATCATACACATTGAAGAGTCATTGAGCTTCAACTTCTTCTCATCCACATCAAGATTTGAGCTAGGGTCTTGAGGGCTTGTGTGCATCCACTTAGTGAGGATCAAGATCAAGT
The DNA here is from genome assembly GCA_036346375.1 of Guadua angustifolia. Classification (NCBI taxonomy): domain Eukaryota; kingdom Viridiplantae; phylum Streptophyta; class Magnoliopsida; order Poales; family Poaceae; genus Guadua; species Guadua angustifolia. The sequence continues at coordinate 43,532,504 of CM070513.1, read as the reverse complement.
GAAGACCTCAAGCTTGTTACTCTTGGTGATTGGCATCACCTAGGCGGCCTTGGTGACCAGGGTGATCCTTGCGGAGCTTGCCATCGGATTTGTGGAAGCCCCAAGGAAGGAGGTGTATGTGGCTTGAGCTTTACCACGCCGGAGATGGTGAACGGAGACTCTTAGTGAGCGCTCTTACCTTTGTGACTTGAGAGGTAGCAAAACCCTTAGTGGCTGCTACAATGTGGACTAGGGGTGGGTGCCAAACCACCGATACCACGGGAAAAAATTTGGTTGTCTCTTGTCCATCTTTTACTTTCCCACAATTTCATTTCTAATAATGTTCTTCATGTTAGCATCTTGAGCTCACCATTTTTAGCTAGTCCTTGCTAGAGTATTTCATCTAGATTGCTCCTCATTGTGCTTACTAGCATGTTTAGGACCGCGCTTTTCATTTCCTAGGGTAGTAGTGAATTGAGCCTTTCAAGTAGTATTGCATAGGTTAAGGTTGTTTTAATTTGTTTTAGAAATTTTTGAAAGGCCCAATTCACCCCCCCCTCTTGGGCCATCGATCCCTACAATTGGTATCAGAGCCTCGTTGCTCAAAGGACTTAGGCTTCACCGCCTAGAGCATGGCTTCCAAGATGGGTGGGTCGCTCCCAAGGTTCGAGGGCAAGAACTTTGCGTATTGGAAGGTACGCATGGGAGCCTATCTTGAGGCTATTGCCCCTGAGGTTTGGGTTGCGACCTCTACCGGTTTTGTTACGCCACACAATGTAGAGCAAGCTAAGTGGAATGCTAAGGCCAAAAATGCTATCTTTGAGTCCATTAGCGAGGAGGTCTTTGCTAGAGTTGCTAGCAAGACTAATGCTCATGAGATTTGGAATGCTCTTATTGAGATTCATGAAGGCTCCACTAAAGTTAGGGAGCAAAAATATCATGTGCCCAAGGCTAGATATGATGAATTCAAGATGCTTCCTCATGAGCGTTGCAATGATATGTTTTCACACTTAAATGTTATTGTGGAGGACATCAACTCACTTGATCTCACTAAACTTTCTAGGGTGATGTCAACCGCAAGATTCTCGTGGTGCTCCACAAGCCCAAGTACAATATCATCAATGCAATGCTTCAACAAGAAGAACTTGACACCAAAAGATTAGTGAAGTCATTGGTGAAATTCAGGCCCATGAGATGAGCATTCTTGGGGAGGTTGAGGAATCCTCATCAAGCAAGAACCCTGCCTTCAAGGTTGAGGCTCAAGACAAGCCCAAGAAAGCTCCCAAGTTCAAGAAGCTTGCAATTGAAGACTCAAGCTCAAGTGATGATCAAGATGATGGCTCCTCAAGTGACGATGATGAAGAGCTTGCACTTCTTATGAGGAAGCACAACCGGTTGATCACCAAGATCAAAAAGAGGGGGTACAACTATGAGCCCAAGAAGAAGTTCCCGCCAAGGATAGATGACAAGAAAAAGTGCTACAATTGTGATGGATATGGGCACTTGTCATATGATTGCACTCTCCCGGACAAGAGGAAGCTCTCCAACAAGCACAAGTTCAAGAAAGAGAGTGAAGATGAAGAAGAAGAAAAGCCCAAGAAGCACTTTGGGAAGAAGAAGAGTTATGACAAGAACAAGAAACTCTTCCCAAAGAAGAAGAAGGCACTCAAGGGACTCATTGTCAATGAACGGGTCTCCGGCGAATCAAGTGATGATGAGTCTTCAAGTGATGAAGAAGATTTCACCGGTCTTGCCATATCCAATGGAGAGCCACCTCTACCACCACCTCCCATGTGCCTCATGGCCAAAGGTAACTCAAAGGTGAGTGATGGTGGGAGTGATAGTGATAGCGATAGTGATGGTGACCTGTCTCCGGAGGATGTTTTTAACTTGCTTAATGAGTATACTTCAATGATCATGAAGCAAAAGAGCAAGATCAAGTCTCTTGACAATACTCATGCCAAGCTTAGCTCCACTCACCATGATTTGCTTGGCAAGTACAATGAGTTGTCAAAAGAACATCACAAGACTCTAGTACTTGCTAAGCAAATTGAGGATGAGAACAAGAAGCTTAAGCTAGAGCACAAGGAGCTATCTCAAAAATATCAAGAGCTTGAATTTGCTTATGAGGCTATTGACCCGAGTGTTGAGAACTTTGCTAAAATTGATGTAGGTAAGGTCAATGCCTCTACTTCATGTGAGGACTTGCTTGTTGAGCCATGCTCTTCTTCTTGTGATGCTTTGCCCAAGCCTAACCTTGCTAGGGAGAAGGTGATGGGGACAGCGATCCCGATCTTTCGGTGAGATGATGATACGTCGATTTTGGGTGTTGATGGCACCAAAATTTAGGGCTTCTATGGGGGATATATACCCCGGGGGCCCACAAGGCAGACCTGCGAGGCCCAACCAGGCGAAACTAGGCCAGGCCGACTACGGAAGGCCGGAGGCAGCTTGGGCTGATCAAGGCGTGAAGGATCATAACAGATCCTAGTTAAGGAAACCGAGTCGTATTAGGTAGAAGATGATTGTAATCCAAACTAATACATAGTCGGAATAGATGTAAAGACATGGAACTCCACCTCGAGTCCAAGCAGGACTCTCTTTTGTAAACCGCCTCCACCCTGCTATATAAAGGGAGGGGACGGAAGAAGAAAAGACAAGATCATAAGCAAATAATCTAGCCAATCATAATCCCAGAGCACAGGACTAGGGTATTATCTCCACCGTGGGAGCCCGAACCTGTATAATTTCCCGTGTCTTGTGCTACCATCGAGTTTGGATCCAGCGCCTAGCCCCCTTTTCATTATTGTTTGTAATGACCCTCGGCGGTTAGCGCGCCTGTAGGGGCTGCGCTAGGATCGATCTCAGCAAGCTCGATGGCAATCTTCAGCAAAAGCATGACCACCTTCGCGCCGGCCCAGGCGTTTCGCTTCGGAAGTCTGGATTTCATCGCCGACGAGCTTGGCCATCTTTCCCTTTCGGATTCGGATCAGTTCCAATCTGGAAGCAATTCTGAGGTTCCCTTAGCCGGATAACCACTCGAATCGGGAATAGGCATGGCCATCTGTCCCTGGACGGTAAGCCAAAGGGCCGAACCCCGTCTAGAGCTGGAACCGACTGATGGCGAATCCCGAGTGGTCAAGGATGCTAAAAAACCACTCGGATTTAAAGGTCAGTACTATTCATCTTCTTATTCAGAAGATGAGGTGGAAAATTTCCAGAGCTTTCACGGCATTTTTGTGATCGAAGAGCCACGGACAGAATCTCCGCAGCAGAAAGATGCAACAAACATGGCAGAGGGAGAGCGTCATCATCAAGAAGGTCGTGCGAGGCTCCTCTAGAACAGAGCCCGCAACGTTAATGAAGAAATCTTGCAGACGAAGGTGGGGAACCAATCGGTTTTCCATACTCCTCAGCAGAACATCGTGGCTTCCAAAACGCTTCTTGATACCTTAGGACCGTTGCTTGGTCCTGACAGCCCAGCCGCTCCGATCGTAGCCCAAGTTCAGGCTATGGTGGCGGCGGCGGCGATTCAGCAGCACCAGGAGGAGCCCAGGGAAAAGGAGCCATCTCGTACTCGCCTCCTCAACTCGCAGGCTGCTAGCAGCAATACGGCGCTTGATCGTCCAAAGCGAAGCTTCGACGGGGAGGATGTTGACATAGCATCGTAGGGACCTTCGTGTGGATTTAAATGCCGACGGCGTGACCGGGAAGATGAAAAACGCCGAGGTGCGAGATAACTTCTGACGTTTTGGCATTGGCCATGACGACTGGGACGATCACTGTAATGATCCCTGCTATTGTGGAGGGGAAAACAAAGACCGACGAGCTAAATCACCCTACCGACGTTCTCCACGAAGAACAGCGGCGGCCCTATTGAGGGCATCGGGCTTTCACCCTCGCCGCCGAGTGGTGCGGCCGAAGGATTCAACCGAAGAGCATCACCAAATTTGACGGAGAAAGAGATCCGAAGCTTGGCTCCAAGTTTACTCTCTTGCGATCATGGGCGCGAGGTGATCACAATGTGATGGCTAATTACCTCCCAGTCATGCTCACCTCTTTGACTCAAGCATGGCTCACGGGACTTAGGCAAATTCCATAGATTCTGGGAGGATCTTTGTGAGCAATTCATCACCAATTTCAGGGCACTTCGAGCGACACAGAGCATAATGGGACTGTACCCTTCGCCGAGAAAAGAAATGAGGCGCTCGAGAATTCATCCGCGCTTCATGCAAAAGAAGAATACAATCGGGGATATTTGAGCGGCGGTCATCGTGGCATTCGGAAGGGTGTCAACGACCCGACCGATCAAGAAGATGTCTCAGCGCCAACCACCGTAAGGGAGATGTTCGAGTGGCGGATCGTTATGCGACAGTTTCAGATGCTTTGGCCGAACGGCAAGACGATCGCCCACGACAAAAAGATAGGAAGGATTACGCCGAGTCGTCAAGGCAGCGAGACAGGAAGCGCAAACCTGAAGAAATAGTGGCAGCAACCGAGCAAGGTCGGCATCGCGCGCCACGCACTGACGACTACGATACGGTGATGGAGGCTATTTGTCCTTTTCATCCAAAAGGTAAACATGCTGCAAAAGATTGCTTCACCTTAAGAAGGATTGCCAAGGAATCCAGAAAGCGACCAGCCAGAGGCGAAGCAAAAGAAGAAGATAAGAAAAAGCAAGATTCCCCTCAAGATGATGACGGCGAATATCAAAAGATGGAACGGGAGCTCAATTACATCTACGGAGGCTCAATGGCTTACGAGTCAAAGCGGAAGCAAAAACTCACGGCCAGGGACGTCAACGCCGTCATGCCAGCAGCTCCCTAGTATCTCAGATGGTCCGAGGCCCCCATCACCTTTGACCGTTCGGATCATCGGGACCACATCCCTTATCCTGGAAGATTTCGCGGTGTTGGACCGGTGGTGCGCAATGTTAAACTCAAGAGGGTCTTTGGTCGGCGGAGGCGATGGGCTCAATGTTCTCTTCTCCAAAACTTTCGACGACATGAAGATTCCCGTTCTGAGTTGAAGCGGGGTTCATCACCATTCCATGGAGTAATTCCCGGAACTTCTTCGGTCCCACTCGGACAAATCACCTTGCCAGTCACGTTTGGAACCAAGGAGAATTTTCGGACCGAGTACCTCAACTTCGAAGTAGCCGACTTCCAGACAGCATATCACGCCATCTTAGGAAGACCTGGCTTGGCCAGATTCATAGCCGTGCCACATTACACTTATCTCATCTTGAAGATGCCAGGGCCAAAGGGTATCATTTCCATACGTGGTGATGTCAGCGATCATTCATCTCATGCGAGAAAGTTGCGAGATGGCCGAAGCTCAAGAAGTGGCAGATGACAGAGAGAAGATCCGGTAGGCAGCCGCACACCAAGAAGACGAAGGAGAAGTACCGGTCAAGAAGCAGACCAAGGCAAGCCTAAAATCTGACGAGGGGGCCAAGAAGGTAATCCTCGACCCGTCCAACTCTGCCTAGACAGCTCTGATCGGGACAGGCCTCACCCCTAAATAGGAAGACGCGCTCGTCACCTTTCTTCGGGCCAACCGGGACATCTTCACGTGGAAACCATCCGATATGCCCGGTGTTCCCAAGGAGGTGATCGAGCACTCTTTGAACGTTGACGAGAAGGCCAAGCCCATCAAGCAACGGCTCCGAAGATTCGCTCAAGATAGGAAAGAAGCCATTAGGGAAGAAATCACGAAGCTTTTAGCAGCAGGGTTCATAAAAGAAGTGTATCATCCTGACTGGCTGGCAAACCCAGTACTTGTTCGCAAAAAGAATAAAAGCTGGCGCATGTGCGTTGATCATACCGATCTCAACAAGGCTTGTCCGAAAGATCCTTTCGGGCTGCCTCGTATAGACAAGGTGGTAGATTCGACGGCGGGCTGTGAACTCCTCAGTTTTTTGGATGCCTACTCGGGATATCACCAGATCAGGCTAAAAGAAGAAGACTGCATAAAGACTTCGTTCATCACTCCATTTGGCGATTTCCTTTCGTCACAAGGCCGTTCGGTTTGAAAAACACTGGCGCAACTTATCAACGCGCGATACAGCGATGTTTTCATTCCCAGTCGGGCATAGCGTGAAGCGTATGTCGACGACGTTGTTGTCAAGACTCGCGCGAAGAAGGACCTCATATCTGACTTGGCTGAAACCTTTGAAAGCCTAAGGGCTTACAAAATGAAGCTCAATCCAGAAAAATGCGTTTTTGGAGTCCCGTCAGGAAAATTACTCAGATTTATTGTGTCACAGCGTGGCATCGAGGCGAACCCAGAGAAGATCAACGCAATTCTGAAAATGAAACCTCCAACCGATCAAAGGACGCCCGAAGCTCACCGGATGCATGGTGGCACTTTCGGCGAGTTCATCTCGGCTAGGATCTTGAGGAATGCCCTTTTCAAACTTCTAAAGAAGTAGGGTAACTTTCAATGGACCACAAGCACAACAAAGCCAAGAAGAAGCGAAGACATTCTTATCATCCCCACTGTCTTTGGTCCCTCCAATGCCCGAAGAGCCCTTTTGCTCTACATTGCCGCGACGACTCATGTAGTCGGCCACGCAATCGTGCAGAGCGGAAGGAAGAAGGGCACCTCCGAAAATCCAATGGCGAGTCTATTTCATCAGCGAGGTGTTGGGAGAATCCAAGGTGCGCTACCCACAGGTACAAAAACTATTGTACGTCGTCTTGCTCGCCTCTCGCAAACTCAAGCACTACTTCCAAGAACATTCAATTGCGGTGGTCACCACTTTCCCGCTTGGGGACATACTCCACAATCGGGAGGCCACCGGGAGGATCGCAAAATGGGCAGTCGAGCTTGGGTCCTTTGAAATCTCTTTCAGGCCGCGAACGGCGATAAAGTCTCAAATACTTGTCGACTTCACCGCCGAATGGACAGAATTGCAAACTCCGACGACTACTGAAGAGCTGGAGTACTGGACAATGTATTTCGACGGATCCCTCATGCTCAACGGCGCAGGTGCCGGCGTGGTCCTCATATCCCCAACAGGAGAGCGCCTGAAATACGTCCTTCAGATCCACTTCCCGGCGTCAAACAATGCCGCCGAATACGAGGCACTCATCCACGGGTTTCGCGCTAACTATTCGGGGCGACTCCATGCTGGTAATTAATCAAGTACAAAAGGAGTGGTCATGCGTCGAAGACAACATGACAGCATATTGCCAGGAGGTACGGAAGCTAGAAGGCAAGTTCGACGGGCTAGAGCTCATTCACGTGCTCCGCCGTGACAACGAGGTAGTAGACGAATTGGCAAGGCTAGGATCCACTCGGGCAAAAGTACCAGCTGGTTTGTTTGTTGAAGAGCTCCATAAACCTTCAATAAGCCAGAAGCAAGAACAAGGCAAGTCGGAAGAAACACCCATTGAAGAAGAGGTCTTAGTCATCAACGCAGATTGGACGACTCCTTTTCTCAATTACCTGTTAAGGGACGAACTTCCAGAAGACCGAACAGAGGCAGAACGTATCTCGCGACGCAGCAAGAATTACATGATAATAGGCGAAGAATTGTTCCGAAAAAGTGCATCCGAAGTTCTAAGGCGATGCATACCAGAGCAAGAAGGAAGAAACTTACTCAGAGAAATCCACTCGGGAATCTGCGGGCATCACGCGGCGTCAAGCACTCTGGTGGGTAAGGCATATCGACAAGGCTTCTTCTGGCCGACTGCCGTGACTGATGCGGAGGACATCGTCCGGACCTGCGAAGGATGCCAGTTTTTTGCTCGCCAAATACACGTGCTGGCTCAGAAGCTACAGACAATTCCAATCACTTGGCCGTTTGCAGTCTGGGGGCTCGATATGGTCGGCCCATTGAAGAAGGCTCAAGGCGGTTTCACTCACCTCTTTGTCGTCGTCGACAAATTCACCAAGTGGATAGAAGCAAAGCCGGTGGCTACAATCACAGCGGCCAAGGCCAAAGAATTTTTTCTGGAGATCGTCGTAAGATTTGGCATGCCAAACAGGATTATCACGGACAATGGAACCCAATTCTGAGGAGAAGAGTTTCAAGACTGGTGCGACAAGCTTGGCATCAAAGTTTGCTTCGCCTCCATGGCTCATCCAAAGAGCAATGGTCAAGTAGAAAGGGCAAACGGCATGGTGCTGCAGGGCTTAAAAGCACGCACCTTCGACCGACTCAGACCGTACGCCACCCGATGGGTAAAAGAATTGCCTTCGGTACTCTGGGGGCTGAGAACCACCCCCAGTAGGGCAACCGGGCAGTCACCTCTTTTCCTGGTCTACGGCTCAGAGGCGGTCCTACCCACCGAGTTGACCTTCGGATCCCCTCGGGTTCAGAATTTCAGGGAGGCCGAGTCGGAAGAAAGCAGAATGGAAGACATCGATCGATTAGAAGAGGCAAGGGAAGTCGCTGCGGTCTAGTCAGCCAAATACCTCCAGGCCCTTCGCCGCTATAATGACCGAAACGTCCGAAACCGAGCGTTCTCCAAGGGCGATTTGGTCTTAATAAAGAGTCAGAAGCACGAGCACAAGTTATCTCCGAATTGGGAAGGCCCCTACATCGTCGACGAAGTGACGCGTCCGGGAGCCTACAGGCTTAAGCGAGAAGACGGCGCCATCATCAGTAACTCATGGAACATAGAGCAGCTACGTCGTTTTTACTCTTAAAATGTTTTATGGGTGTAGAATCTTTCCCTAGACTTACTACTCAATTGTTACTCAATTAAGTAGTAAGTCGGGGGCTACACCTAATAGTGTTGCGCATGCGCAACTCGATTGGAGGATTACTTGTTTCAAAGAAATGCCATGTGTTGGAATTTTTATTTCAATTGACTTGCTACTCAATTGCTTCTCAATTAAGCAGTAAGTCGGGGGCTACACCTAATAGTGTTGCACATGTGCAACCCCGCTTGCAAACCAGCTTCTATCTTTTTCCTACGGTCACGACTAAATCCGAGTACTCTATACCCTCGATTGTGAAACCCTGGACGAAAAAAGATTAGTTACCCGACAAAAAGCATGCTCGAGGGAAAAGGCCAAGCACCAACTCACGATGCTCGGGGCTATACTAATCGGACGGGGTGCTTAAACATAAGGGAGGATAAAAACCACTCGGGAAAAGTAAGGAAAAAAGAAATGGCAACTAAAACGATCTTACAAAAATCCAGCACTGTCCAGAGATCATAGGAGATATATACAACAAAAGTATTATCTAAACGTTTCTTGCAGACAACAAAAGTGCTACTTTCCTTACAGAAAAAAAATACTCCCGGCGCGCGCGATCGACGGCTGTGATGAGGGCATCCCTAGCTCCAATGAGCTTAGGAATAACCTCGATCAGGGCGTCGACGGTGGCGGCATCTTGGGCGATGGCCTGCTCCTTAGCGGCCTCCGCTATGGCGAGATCATACTCAGCCCAGAGCTCGGCAAATTCGTCCTCAGGTTCCGCGGGGGCGTCATCGCCAAAATTGAAGAGCATGTTCTCGATCCACGGCTCAACCGACGGACCTGGGGACACTGGAGGGAGAGACAATGGAGAGAGATCCTCGGAAGAAGAAGAAGAATACATGAGGAAGAAGAAGGGAACCTGCAAAAAAGATGAACGATCAACCGGCGGCCACAATTCCATAGGCACGAAAAACGAGGAAATCAAGTAAAGAAGAAGGCTAACACACAGGTGTTTCAAAGAAACAAGAAGAAGTTCTTGAAGAAAAGAGGAGAAACGAGCCGGCGGAGAACGGTAGTGCGTTGCAAATCGCCAAGACCGAGGCTAAGTACATTCTTATACGGGGCAACGTCTGTCTCTAGGGAGAGACTCGCTCCGGCTCAAGGCGACGCTTGTCATTGAGGCGGGAACGATTCACCTTCCGGGCGCGTCGAACGTAATGTCGCACATGTCTCGAGGAGTGTCAGACGCCATGATGATCAAAGACTTCAAAAACGGGCCAAGACGCCAAACATACCCCCTAATGGGCCGGGAATAAGCAAAGTACATTAAGGTAGCGGTTAGATGATCCCGCAAAATAAATCCAAGCCTGGAGGAAACTTTTTCAACATTAGAATAATTATCCCAAAAGAGCAGCAAAAATGCAGGATAAGTTCAGTGCAAACAGGAGACTACACAGGACCCAGGTCCAAGTTTTTAACCAAAACAGAAGCAGTATTCTTGACTTCATCCATAAGGGCGAGCGCTTGATCATCATCAACAGTGCGGGCAAATCCCTCCTTGACAGCCTCGAGCTTCACCCGCGGATACAAGGACTTGGTGATCGCCAACACCTGGCAGGCGCTCGTAACCGCGACGTCCTCCAAGTGCGCGGGAAGCTTCTTGGGGGCTTCTTCCAGCCTCTGAATTGTGATATCAGCGTCATAGGGGACACCGCCGGTGCCGGCTTCATCAGGACTCAGGATTCGCAGCATCCTTTCAGAACCCAATTGGAGACGGTCGACCCTCGCCTCAGTACATTTGATCTTATCATCAAGAGCCCGGTATTGAGCTTGCGAGTTGACCCGGTGCACTACAGGGTACCAGTCGGGTAAGTCCGAAGCTGTTAAAAGAAGGATAACAGGACAAAAGACAAGGGTGCACCTTCCAATTCTCTTGTCAGCTTGGCCACTTGTTTTTTGGCGTCCTCTTCAGCCTTCTTCAGTTCCTCATTTCGGGAAAGAGAGGATTCGAGCTTTTCCCGGAAATCTGGAAAGAGATGAAGACCGGGGCATCAGAAGACGAAGGATAAAATCGGGGCCCAAGGCACACGGACAAGATGATTACCGTCAGAAAGATTGGTCAGGTTCAACTTCTCCGCCTCGAGGGACTGGATACGGCTTCGAATCCCTTCCAGCTCCTCTCGGTTCTCCACGCGGGCGCGTGTGAGCTCTGCCTCCAATTCAGTACAAATCTGCTCGACTTCAGCAGCGTAATCCTTCCTCATTTTCATCCTCGGGAATAATTTTTGAAGAAGAAAGTTCTGGTCCTTGCGAAAGACGCCAGGCGCTGGAGACGGCAGAGTGATGTTAGGCTTCGGAGAAAACAAAAAGAAGACTCTCAAAGAAAGCACAGCATAGACAACTCACATTGCCAAGGCGACAGCACTCGTGGGCAGCGTCAAAGAACGACTTCCAATCCTCATCTTCTTCTTCACCATCCAAAAGGACCAGATCGCTGTCATCATCAGCGAACGCAGCCCGCACCGGGGATTTCGGGCGGGGAGACAGAGGGATTTCGATGCACGACGGCGATTGGCAAGGAGAGGTGGGAAGGTCTTCTGGTGTCAAAGGAGCAGCATCATTGACGGGGGATGCGGCATGGACAATCGGTCCGGGAAGGGAAGGTGGTAAGGAACCACTCGGCTCCAGTCGGCATTCGTCGCCGGCAACCTCGGATGTTGTTGGGAGAGCTGCCCCAGCGGGTTCCGTGGCAACATCAGGAGCGGAAGGCACAGCATCAATCGGCGCTTCAATCTCTGCCACACCAGCGTTACCCTCGCCAACAACTGCTGGAGACTCCAGAGGCGACGTTTCGTGAAGAACTTCATCAACAGGATCCCTACGAGAAGAAGCGATCAAGACGCAGTCCGGGGGAACAAGGAAGAGATAGCAAGAAAATCCAACCTGTGGGATCTTGTTATTTTGCACTTTAAACCCCTCCGGCCGGAAGGACTACCGGCAGGAGTTCCTGCAGGCGTACTCTGTGCCACAGACAAGGGAGCTCCAGTCGGGCACGCGGGCAAAGGCACACTTTCAACCGAAGGCGGGGCCGAGGGCTTAAACACCTCGGGCCCCACTGACTGGCTTGAAGAGGAAGAAGTCGGGGGAGGGGGTCATACGGTCGCGGGGTCCCGAATCTTTGGACCCCCAGTCGGGGGTACATCTTTTTCCGACTGCTTCCGCTTGGCCTTGCGAACAATTGGATCTTTTCCCTTCCTGACTGGATCATCACGTCCCTGCAAAAGTGTCGGAAAAGAAGGCATCACGTCCCTGCAAAAGTGAAAAAGAAAGCACACCGAAATCAAGATTTAGATAACAGTTAGAAGAATCAGTACCAGAAGGCAATGAAGAGCCCTTACCGGAGGCACTGGATTCAGCTTCGTAAAAGGTCTTGGGTTTCTAGGAACAACGATCTTCTCGTTTGGGGCGAAGAAGTCAGAGGCACGGCCGAAAAACGCCGTTGAAGTAATTTCCTCAGAAACCTCCCGTTAGGGTCATCGGGGCCCTCATACTCATACCCTGGATGAACTCGGTCCTTGAGAGGCTGAATCCGGCGGGTACAAAAGTTGGCAATGATAGCCATACCGGTAAGCCCATTCTCCTTCAACTCGACAATCAGCCCCAGGAGATCAATCACTTGGTCCATCCCATCATCTTTGGGAAGCGATGTCCAGTCAGGAGAGGGCTTGGGAGACCTCCCAGTAAAAGCAGGCAATGGAGGCTCGGGATTGGCACAGTAGAACCACTCTTGGTGCCAACCTTTATTCGAGGTCTTGAAAGGAATGTTAAAGTAAGGTTTTTTCATGCCTTCCCTCAGCTGGAACCCGGCACCTCCGACCACTTTGGGGGAGTTCCTATTAGGAAAAGGCTTAGAAGGAAAAGGTGGTGAAAGAGATTGAAGTGGGGACGGACGCCAAGGAAGGCCTCGCAAAGATTGACGAAGGCAGCAATTTGGAAATGGAATTGGGGTTGAGGTGAGTTAGTTCGATTCCATAGAATTCAAGAATACTGCGAAAAAAGGGAGATGCCGGAAGACCCAGCCCACGCATAAAAAAGGATTCGAAGACGACCACCTCCTCAGCGCGGGGGGTAGGGCAGAATTCACCTGCGGCAGGGCGGGCGGCGAGCATCACCAATGGCGGAAAAACACCAACGCCTACTAAATCCTCCAACCGCCCTTCCGTCGTTACCGAGGTAGCCCAATCCTTGGTCAAGGCGGACGGGTGAACAGTTGCGGGAGAGGGGGGAGACATCCTCGAATGAAGAAACCTCGCGATCGCGTGACGATTAGGGTAACAAGAAGAATTAACCCTAGCAGCGGAGGTCGCGAGGGAAAAGACTGAAGAACAAAGGGGTGAAAAGGAACAGTGCAAAGACACTTCGTTTTGCTCTATATTGATAGGGAGCGGTGCCGACTTTCGCCTCGAGCGGGAAACCGCATTACCCTTCCCATGCCCTGAAGCCGCCCTAGGGAGCACTTCAGGGTGGGCCAGCGGGCACGCACGTCGTGCACAATCGCTAGCAGCCCAACAAAGTGAATTGGGAAATGGTACGTTCCAAGATGGGCCAAAAGCCAGAAGCCCGTGACACACGGGATCATGGGTACCACCCAAGGAAAAACATCCTCTTATGGTATGCCTCATGCTAGGTCACAGGCTGATAACGTTCAGAGAACGAAGTCAGATACCATAAAGATGATTTTTAAAACAGACGCCTACAAGGTATAAGGCTCGTGTGACCTTAAAAAGGGCGACGACGGATACCAAATGGGTAGGATGAATTGCGCTCTGTAAAAAGGCCAAGGGTTATGCGCCCGAACGCGCTAACACCACTCGGCTGAGTACAGATGTGCACAGGAAACATACTAAGTAACGAGTCGGCCTGATAAACTGGGTCAGAGTCAGCTCGAAGTAATCATACAAAGAATTTCGTCGAGTTCTTCGTGACCTCCTCACCAGGCGATAAGCACTCAGCTAGAAGCACTCGGGAAGACTTGACCGCAGAAAGGCACTCGATCACGAAGCACTCGGGGGCTACTGTGGGGGATATATACCCCTGGGGCCCACAAGGCAGACCTGCGAGGCCCAACCAGGCGAAACTAGGCCAGGCCGACTACGGAAGGCCGGAGGCAGCTCGGGCTGATCAAGGCGTGAAGGATCATAACAGATCCTAGTTAAGGAAACCGAGTCGTATTAGGTAGAAGATGATTGTAATCCAAACTAATACATAGTCGGAATAGATGTAAAGACATGGAACTCCACCTCGAGTCCGAAAGCAGACTTTGTAAACCGCCTCCACCCGCTATATAAAGGAGGGACGGAAGAAGAAAAGACAAGATCATAAGCAAATAAGCTAGCCAATCATAATCCCAGAGCACAGGACTAGGTTATTATCTCCACCGTGGGAGCCCGAACCTGTATAATTTCCCGTGTCTTGTGCTACCATCGAGTTTGGATCCAGCGCCTAGCCCCCTTTTCATTATTGTCGGTAACAACCCTCGACAGCTTCCTACCAACAGGTCGGGAGCTTCACAATCGCATGCCAAATCCACACAGATACACGATCCAAATGATCAGTAGTTCCTGCAAGAAATCGAGAACCCGTAAGAACAAAGTATGAAGCAATCTGAAAATATGATATTGAAGTCAAAGAAACAAGTTGAGGTTCTGTTTCTCGGCTCAGGCGGTCTAGTCGACACGCGCAAACACGAGGAGGGACGCACACGGGGTCTACCAAACACAACAAAACCTAAACGTAAAAGAACGGTGGCGGCCACATATATAGCGGCGGCCAGGAATTGTAGGGTAGCCAAAACAGCGGTGGCCACCAAAACCCTAAGATACATGGGCCTTGGGCCCAAAAGAAAGGTGGTGCAGCACCCGGGATTTTTGTTCCGTGAGATTATTATGTGATTTTCCATTGCTCCAAGAGGAATTTGGCCATGGCACTAGATCCATTGGAAAGGTTATCTCGATACCTTTCAAACGGGTGGTCCCACACTGAAAACGGAGTCCGGGAGCCCAAGTTATGTCCATATGAAGTACTGCTGCTCCTGGATGGCCGAACCGAACTTGTCGACGAATTGGGCTTGATTTTGGGCCTTCCTTGGTGCGTGGGCTGTTATCGGTGGATGTTCTTGCGTGCTGGTCCAGCAAAGGTGGGTGGAAAGGCCTTGCTTCCGGATTAAGCCCTCCAGGCGTCGTAGACGAAGTAGCGGCTGAAACAGCGACGGTCGGGGACGAAGTGGCGGTCATAGGGGAAGAAAGGGCAGCGGTTGTATCCTTGGTTGGGATGTCCTCATCATCATCCCCTTCTTGAATTGGAGTCGTCCTCGACTCCTTCTCATGTTCCTGCAAAAGGTTAGTGACAATAGGAGACAAAGCAACAGATAATGGCAATCCATGTTATCTTGTGAGAGAACTTTTGTAGCCAACAATACTTTACCCTTCAACTTAAGATCAGGTTTTTGAGCAACTGGTGTAGTTGAATGGGTTGATTTACTAGCTACACATGGAATTCCAGTCTCTTCTTTTTCTCTTTGAGCTCTTTTAACATCAATGTTTCTTAATTCTGTTGGGCTCATGGGTGTCAAAATAATCTTCTTTCCCTTATACAAGAAAGTATACTCATTGGTCCTACTATGATGTGTAGCATCCATATCATAGATCCACGGTCCACCCAACAAAAGAGAACAAGCATCCATGGGTACAACATCGCAAACAACATTATCATGATAAGAACCAATCGAGATAGGTACTCGAACAGTTTTTGTTACCTGAACCTTACCAGTGCAATTGAGCCATTCAATTTCATACCGTTGAGGAAGTGGATTTGTGGGCAAGCCAAGCTTCTCGACCATGTCTACACTAGCAAGATTGTTGTAGCTACCTCCATCAACAACGACATGCACAGCGCGCTCATTCACCACACACCTTGTCTGAAAGATAGTATGGCGTTGATTTTGTTCATCGCGCAAGTCGCGGCGCTAAGTACACATGCGACAACAAGAGCCGGATATTTCTGAGGTGCGAAGTGATAATCTCTTCTTCCGCTCTGCGTTGTTAGTGGCAACAAGAGCATATTCATTTTCATCAATGTCACTAGCACTAGTGTACTCACCATTTTCTCGAATGATTAGAGCACGTTGATTAGGGCAGTCTCGCATCACGTGCCCCATTCCTTTGCATCGAAAGTATTGCGTTTCCCGCGTTCAACCGGTGGAGGCAACTGAGGAAGCACTCTTGGCGGGTGCTTGAAGGGTGACTGACTTGTTTGCCTCCGGAATGCGTGATGGCGTCGAAGTAGTTGGAATAGCGGGTGTAGGTACACATCCAGGTATGGAAGATGATGCCTTGGTATGGATCTGGACCGATTTGGATGTGGAAGAGCCTCCAAGATTTCCTCACGTTGTCGATCGTCGACCCTGCACTTCCCTTTCTGCTTTCAAAGCAAGATAGTACAAACGAGTGATAGAATTGTATTCTTTATAATCAAGTATATCCTGTATCTCTCGGTTAAGCCCACCCAAAAACCTAGCCATTTTTGCATCTTCATCCTCTTCTAACCCACAGCGCAACATGCTAATTTGCAATTCCTGATAATATTCCTCAACCGTTTTATCACCTTGATTAAAGCGCTGCATTTTATTCAATAAATCACGAGCATAGTATGTAGGAACAAATCTAGCCCTCATGACACGCTTCAACCCATCCCAAGTTGTAGGTACATCACGATTGGCTCTACATAGTTCTTTCCACCAAATAGATGCAAAACCAATAAATCACTAGTGGCAAGATGAACCCTTCTACGCTCAGAGAAGTCATAGCAAGAAAATTTTTGATCTACCGCCAACTCCCAATCTAGATAAACATCAGGATTATATGTACCATCAAAAGGAAGCATAGTAAATTTCATTTTTGCCATAGAGTCATCACGTTCTTCCCTTTGAGCATGCTGATTTCTAGCCATACCTTGTCTATTACTGCGGAGGCGACGATGAGCTCGGTCGTTGTGCATGTTCACCCTGTGGTCGTCCTCGGTATCGGCGGCGTAGTTGTTCTCCTCTTGATCCACCTCGTTTGAAGGAACAAGGACAACCGGTGGAGCGCCGCATTGGCCCAACGCATGACCAGCGGCACCATTATTGGGGGCAGCACCTTGAAGAAGTTGTGCTAGCTGTGCTTGAAGCTTAGTGAGGGGTGCCAATTGTGCCTGAATTGCATCAAGAGTGTCACGAGTTCGCATCTCATGCTGATTGTGCAACCTGTTGAAATGAGTGACCCAACGCCGTTCTTTTGGTGTGAGGCGGTCCTCATGTTCACTTCCACTGCCGACGTTACTCCCATGATTGCTTGGAATACCTGCCATAGTTAGTAGAAACAAAGAAACTTCACACAGATATGAAAGCTCCTATGAACTACTAGGTTGTATGCAGTGGCAAGCCTCACACACGCTCAAGCTTCTACCAAGTTCTTACAAGTCCTCGATGTGGCACGCGATTGCAAATTCCGGAACCTGTGTGGTTAGAAGATTGTGGAGCTTGGACAGGCAATAATATGTAGCAAAGGAGGAACTAGTACCACCGAACCAAAGTAAACTGAAAAGTCGTTCAAAATCAATATAGTGCTGGTCCTAGGCTAGACCGTACTAGAGACGCGAGCCTAGACACCAATGACGTCACAGAAACAGCAACCAAAACGACCTCACCACACAAACAAATGGTTAGGGCTCCTTTTCCCACCTTTTAGTGCGGCTCTTTTATATGCACTTGCCTTTTCTTATTTTTATTCCTTCTATATCAAAAGTGGCACATATGATGAATTACAACTCAAATTTTTTTTTGCTGCAAACAGATCTACTATGCAGAAACTTTAAATGCTGTTTTCGGGTTTTTATTGGCTTCCAATGCAAAAATGTATAACTGTAAAATTGTAGATCTTTTCGAGCTGATCAATTTGCATATATGGAACGTCTATTTTGGATAAGGGAAGCTAGAGATATTGACCCCGAAATAAAGACTGCTCAGAAAATCCAGGACGAAAACAGATTCCAATCCGACGGAATTTTGGGCAAGAAGACGGCGTTTCTGGAAAGTTTCACAATGGACAAAGTTGTAGATAATTTCTCAAGCTTTCGGGAAAGTACAAGAATAGCAAAATCCGAGTTCGTATGAGAGAGTTATGACCAAAATACCGAACTGGACAGAGGAGGATCCGAATTTGGACGTGACGACGCGATGGAGTTCAACTCGGTGACAAGAACGTGACAAGAACTCGAAACTCTAAAGGGACTAGACTCTAAAACCAGCAAAGACACGATTATGCATCCGACAATTCAACAAACCAAGAACAAGCAGTAAAAGTTAGGGCACAAATTGGCTCGGATAGAAAACCAATCTACTAATTTTTTGTGGTTCTTTTCTGGACTCTAGGTGAAAAAAAATCAGAATTGAGGGGAAATCTCACCGAGCAACCTTGAGCTCTGATACCAACTTGATGGGGACAGCGATCCCGATCTTTCGGTGAGATGATGATACGTCGATTTTGGGTGTTGATGGCACCGAAATTTAGAGCTTCCTACCAATAGGTCGGGAGCTTCACAATCGCATGCCAAATCCACACAGATACACGATCCAAATGATTAGTAGTTCCTGCAAGAAATCGAGAACCCGCAAGAACAAAGTATGAAGCAATCTGAAAATATGATATTGAAATCAAAGAAACAAGTTGAGGTTCTGTTTCTCGGCTCGGGCGGTCTAGTCGACACGCGCAAACACGAGGAGGGACGCACACGGGGTCTACCAAACACAACAAAACCTAAACGTAAAAGAACGGTGGCGGCCACATATATAGCGGTGGCCAGGAATTGTAGGGCAGCCAAAACAGCGGTGGCCACCAAAACCCTAAGATACATGGGCCTTGGGCCCAAAAGAAAGGTGGTGCAGCACCCGGAATTTCTGTTCTATGAGATTATTATGTGATTTCCCATCGCTCCAAGAGGAATTTGGCCATGGGATCAGATCCATTGGAAAGGTTATCTTGATACCTTTCAAACGGGTGGTCCCACACTGAAAACGGAGTCCGGGAGCTCAAGTTATGTCCGTTTGAAGTACTGCTGCTCCTGGATGGCCGAACCAAACTTGTCGACGAATTGGGCTTGATCTTGGGCCTTCCTTGGCACGTGGGCTGTTGTCAGTGGATGTTCTTGACGTGCTGGTCCAGCAAAGTTAGGTGGAAAGGCCTTGCTTCCGGATTAAGCCCTCCAGCGTCAGAGACGGCGAAGTAGCGGCCAAACAAAGGATGTGATCGGGGATGAAGTGGCGGTCGTAGGGGAAGAAAGGGCAGCGGTTGTATCCTTGGTTGGATGTCCTCATCAGAAGGAGTTGGAAAAACAAGTGGCAAGCCTCCAATCTTGTGTGGACAAGTTGACCAAGGGTGAATACAAGCACAAGGAGATCCTCTTCAACAATGCAAGAGATTATGTGAAGAGGGGACTTGGTTCATTCCCGGAGCTAATTGAGAAGCATATTCTTTCACCGAAGATCAAAAAGTGGTTCATCAAGGAAGTTGGCTCTTATTGTCAACATTGCCAAGTCACCGGTCATCACACAAGGGAGTGCCCCATTCCTAATTGCCCACTCCCTACTTTGCCTAAGAACTATAAATCTATGTTTGATGATGTTCATTTTCTCTTAAGCAAAGTAAAGGGCAAGGTGAATGCAAAGTTCATTGGCAAGCAAGCAAAGGGCAAGCTTCCCAAGCAAATATGGGTCCCCAAAGCTCTTGTCACCCATATCCAAGGTCCAAAACTTACATGGGTGCCAAAGTCTCAAAATTGACTTTGCTATGTGTAGGTGAATTACAAATCCGGTGTGCATCATTGGGTGCTCGATAGCGGGTGCACACAACATATGAGCGGCAACTCTAGCATGTTCACCTCACTAGATGACCCGGGGGACCATGAGCGTAACATTTGGTGATAATTCCAAGGGTAAGGTGATAGGTTTGGGTAAGATTGCAATATCAAATGACCTATCAATCTCTAACATTCTCTATGTTAAGTCCTTAAATTTCAATTTGCTTTCAATAACACAATTGTGTGATCTTGGACTAACATGTGTGTTTGATAAGAATGGTGTAGTTGTTTCTAGTGAGAAGGACCAAAGTTTGATCTTCAAGGGATTCCAGCATGGTCATATTTATTTGGTGGATTTCTCCTCTCATGATGCAAGCTTGACTACATGCCTCTTCACCAAGATCTCCATGGGTTGGCTATGGCACCAAAGAGTTGCTCATATTGGGATGAGCCAACTCAAGAAGGCCTACAAGAAGGGGATGATCACTGGCTTGAAGGATGTCATTTTTTAGAAGGATAAATTATGTAGTGCATGTCAAGCTGGCAAGCAAGTTGCAAATTCTCATCCCGCCAAGTCAATGATGTCAACCTCCAAGCCTCTTGAGCTCCTTCACATAGATCTATTTGGTCCAACAACCTACAAGAGCATTGGTGGTAACCTCTATTGCCTAGTAATTATTGATGATTTTTCACGGTATACTTGGACACTCTTTCTAGGTGATAAAGGGGAAACATCTGGAGTCTTCAAGATGTTTGCAAGAAGGGCTCAAAAGGAGTTTGAGTCTCCAATTGTAAATATCCGAAGTGACAACGGCACCGAAATCAAGAATATGAATATTGAAAATTGGTGCGATGAAGAGGGTGTCAAGCATGAATTCTCATCAACCTACACACCTCAACAAAATGGAGTGGTACAGAGGAAGAACAAGACATTGATCACTCTAGCAAGAGTAATGTTGGATGATTATGGCACGTCCGAGAGGTTTTGGGTGGAAGCAATCAATACGGCGTGCCATGCATCTAATAGAGTTTATCTCCACCGGCTTCTTCACAAGACTCCATATGAGCTTCTCATTGGGAGGAAACCCAATATCTCTTATTTCCGGGTGTTTGGTTGCAAGTGCTACATCTATAAGAAGAAACACCTAGGTAAATTCGAGAAACGATGTGATATTGGTTTCTTTGTTGGTTATGCATCAAACTCCAAAGCATATTAGAGTATTCAACAATACCAATGGTATGGTTGAAGAAACATGTGATGTGGAGTTTGATGAATCTCATGGCTCCCAAGGGGAAGGTATTGTTTATGATGATGTATGTGATGAGCCACTAAGACAAGCCATAAAGAATATGGTGATTGGGGATATCAAGCCAAAAGAGGATGAAGATCAAGATCAAGGGGGAGAACCATCTTCTTCCACCCCACATACCTCTATGGCACCCCAAGTTGATGAAGAGGAAGAGAAGGAGGATCCATTACCAAATCAAGATGTACATGTGTCAGAAGAACAAGAAGATCAAAACCAAGCACAAGCCGATCAAGATGAACCACCACAACAAGCACCACAAGATGTACCACAAGTGAGGCATGGATGCATCTCCAAGGACCACCCAATTGATCAAATCATCAGTAGTCCATCAAGGGGAGTAAGAACAAGATCTTGTAACTATGCTTCATTTTGTGAACATTACTCATTTGTCTCTTGTTTGGAGCCTACTTGTGTAGAGGACACTCTTGAGGATCCAGATTGGGTGATGGCTATGCAAGAAGAACTTAACAATTTTACCCGCAATGAAGTTTGGGTTCTTGAAGAGCGTTCGAAGGACAAGAACATCATTGGCACCAAGTGGGTTTTTCGGAACAAGCAAGATGAACATGGTGTGGTGGTGAGGAACAAGGCAAGGCTTGTGGCAAAGGGGTTTGCACAAGTTGAAGGACATGATTTTGGTGAAACATTTGCACCGGTTGCAAGACTTGAAGCCATTCGTATCCTTCTTGCTTACTCTTCACACCATAATATCACTTTATATCAAATGGATGTGAAGAGTGCATTTTTAAATGGTTTCATTCAAGAATTGGTCTATGTTGAGCAACCTCCCGGGTTTGAAGACCCTAGATATCCTAATCATGTTTATAGGTTGCACAAGGCTCTCTACGGGCTCAAGCAAGCGCCAAGGGCTTGGTACGAGAGGCTTCGTGACTTCCTCATCATGCAAGGCTTCAAGATCAGGAGGGTGGACACCACATTGTTCACAAAAGATGTCAACGGGGATCTCTTCATTTGTCAAATTTATATTGACGATATTATCTTTGGCTCAACTAACGATGACCTTTTTAGGGAATTTGGCCCCATGATGTCTAGGGAATTCGAGATGTCCATAACGGTGAACTTAATTTCTTCCTTGGTTTTCAAATCAAGCAATTGAAGGAAGGGACTTTCATCCATCAAGAAAAGTACACTAATGATATTCTCAAGAAATTCAAGAATGGATGATTGCAAGCCGATCAAGACTCCGATGCCAACTAATGGTCATCTCAACTTAGATGTGGACGGTAAATCGGTTGATCAATCACTCTATCGCTCCATGATAGGGTCTCTTATTTACCTTACAGCATCTAGGCCCGACGTAATGTTTAGTGTATGCTTGTGTGCACGCTTCCAAGCAAGCCCCAAAAAGTCTTTCCGCCGTGAAGAGGATTCTTTGGTATCTCAAGCATACCCCAAGCATAGGCTTGTGGTACCCCAAGGGCACTAGCTTGGATCTCTTGGGATACTCAGATTCGGATTTTGCCGAATGCCGTGTCGATCGCAAGAGTACCTCCGGGTGTTACCACTTGCTTGGGTGTTCTCTAGTATCTTGGTCGAGTAAGAAGCAAAACTCCGTGGCTTTGTCCACCGTGGAGGCGGAATATATAGCGGCCAGTGCATGTTGTGCCCAAATTCTATATATGAAGCAAACCCTCTTGGACTTTGGTGTAGTGCTAGATAAGGTTCCTCTCCTTTGTGACAATGAGAGTGCCGTAAAACTTGCTAACAACCCGATTCAACACTCTCGCACAAAACACATTGATATCTGTCATCACTTCTTGCATGATCATGTTGCGAAAGGGGACATCTCACTTAGAGGTGTAAGATCCGAGGAGCAATTGGCGGATATCTTCACTAAACCATTATATGAGAGAACCTTTGTTAGGCTTTGAAGTGAGCTAAACGTTTTAGACTCCTCTAACGTCATGTAAGTTGCCATGCCATGTAATTCTTGCATATCATATAGGTGCTTATCTAACCTTGGCAAGATAGTGATGAACATGGTTTAGCTTGAGCCGGTGGTCTCTTGTTTCGCTCAAGGCTTGTCGTTAGGTTCATCATGAGTAAGCTTGCCAAGGGACGCAATGTGATAAGCTTAGATTTAAATTCAAGTAATGCATGGCTTGTCATGTAAGGATGCATTTCATGTTTAATTTATGCTTTGCATTGCATCATTGCATGCATAGGAGTCACAAAGGAGCCAATCACTTGATGAGATCGAGACTTGTTTCAAATGCAATATCTCAACTCATGAAAAGTGATAAGATCAAAGTGTTGGGTGCGTTCTTGCCTAGTGAGTCATGCCTATATGAAATTGAAGTTGTCATCTTCAACTTTCCTAGGGCTATGGCTCATACATTTTCTTTGGCTCTTCCTTGCCTCTCTTTGGTGTTTATTTGCCTAAGTTATGTAGAAGCACTTTGTGCAACTATATTCTAGAGTGTTTGAGGGGTAAGGGTTTCACTTTTGCATGTCCACACTTGTGTTTAGTTGATTCTTTGATAAGTTGGACTATGCAAAAGATTCCTTTCAGCCTGCAGTAATTTTGTGTGGACCGGACTGTCTGCTCCATTCAAGGACAGACCCTACGGACTGTCCGGTCAGTAGAAGAAGGCAGCTGAAGACCAGTTCTATTGAAAATGTCCGGTTGGAAATGGTGTTTGTCCGCTCCATTATATCTAGAACAGAACAGGATGAAAGGAATCTTTTGCATAGTCCAACTTATCAAAAAATCAACTAAACACAAGTGTGGACATGCAAAGACTCGCGGTAGGGGTTCTTCGTCGGCCGCACGACAGCGCCAGAGAGTGCAGGACCGACGAGATGCAAAGAGAGCCGAGCAGGATGTCCATGAGGCTGAGCACCTGGTCCAGATCCCCAAGGATGTGCACTTGATCGACCTTCGCTGGCTAGTGCAAAGCAGATCAAGAAGCTTCGTCTTGTGACAGTGCAGGAGTGGTTCCCAAAGCCGAGGGACACTCGGATTGATCAGAGATTCTGGACAGTGGTACAGGCCAGTATTTACGAGAGCTACGGGCGGGAGACCATCGGCTATATCGACACAGTGTGTTGGACTTCCTCAGCCTTCAGAGAGCAGCAGGCCAGGACCTGAGGACACACTTCGACTACTTTCCTGGCCTCGTTGACCTGCTGTCCCTCCGTCACGCCTATGTGGAGGACTGGGTGCCACCGCATACATTGGGTTAGGCAGGACACATGTTCAGTTCATGTTTGAGGGGCAGCAGAGGAGGTGGAGTAGAGAAAGGATGGCTCGGTTGCTAGGGGTTCAGTTGTCAGACTTTTCTATCCACCATGCAGCTTACGGAGACGCTGAGCCACCTCGCAGAGCACAGCCTGGGACTGCCCCGACGTTTGAGGAGATCAGACATATCTTTAGAGAGGGGTTCCGGTCAAACGAGCCTCGCATTCTTCCTGAGCTACATCCAAAGGTTTACATGCTACACCAGGCTCTGAGGAAGAGTCTGCTGCCCAGGGTTGGTTTCAGAGAGGGTTTCACTAGCTTGCAGTAGTGGCTGGCCCTGGCGATCTTCACCCACTCGAAGTTCTGCATAGTAGATTTCGGGTGTGTTTGGCAGTGATTCAGCTTCTTCAGATTCGTGAATCTAGTGAAACTGAAAATTCTAGCTTCTCCAGATTCGTAAAGCTGAAGCTGTGAGTATATTAAGAGTATTTAGATAGATCATCTTGTTTACATTTTAGACAAAAAATATAAACTTAATTCACTTTATTTTAGCCTATAAGATTCAGATTTCAGGAGAAACTGGAATCTGAAGCTCTACCAAACAGACCCTTCATAGTGGCTGAGATCGAGGACATTATTGCTGACGGGATGAGCGTCAAGCGCCAGCAGCCGTATGCTCATATCATTTCTTATATGCTGAGTCAGACAGCGGCAGCAGAGGGAGAGGGTGACGTGGATCACAATCAAAGATACAGTAAGACCCGCACCCACTTCCTGGAGTACCGTGCATCAGCTCCTGCAGACAGACAACGAGGTCAGAGGGTGATGAGGCAGGTCCAGGAGCAGATCCCTGAGGCCGAGAGGGAGAGAGTGGCATAGGAGGACGAGGCATTGAGGCAGGCAGAGTAGAAGGCACTTGACTACTACTACAGCTCGTCAGACGAGGACTCGGAGGAGGATCCTCACTACTTCCCGCCGTCTTTGTGACCTTACAACGTTGAGGCCAGTGGTTCTAGAGTGGCCAGGACACCTTCACCTCCTCCAGTCACTGTCACTCAGAGTCAGGTGACCCAGTGTAACATCCCAAATTTTAGCTTTTTATTTATTTAATATTATTTTATTGCAATTTATGATTTTTGTGAATTTTCTGGATTTATTTGGATTTTCTGAGATTTATTTGAATTATTTTGAATTAAAATATATTGCCTTTTGTTGAGAATTAATTATAAAAAGAAAAGTTTAAAATAAAGTTTGGCCAAAAATATTTTATTTAAGTCCAGAATGTCTCAAAGTATTTTTGAGATTTTTCTTGGAATTTTTCTGATATTTATACTACCCTAAATAAATCAAATGAATTTCCTTATTTAATTTAAATAAAAAATCCCGGAATTTTCTTCGGAACAGTAACGGGCCGAAGCCCATTACTGTGCAACCGGCCGTGATTCAGGAGAAGTAACGTGGATCGTTGGATCGTGATCCAACGGCCATTATCACACCACATCATTTAATGAAACCCTAGCGCCTTGGGCCGTTGGATTTAGATCGTGCGGTCTTTGTCAATCGGATCAAAATGGGAAACCATATCGCATCGTCACCATTGATTGCCGATCGAACGGTGGCCGTGCATCGTCTTCGAGAAGGACTCGGATGCGTCGCCGTATCGGATAGGGACGCCGCCGCTGTCGTAATTTCCAATTTTAGCGCCGCCGAGGGGGTATATAAGGACCAGAGCACCTATCCCGAGGATCATCCATGTGCGCCGCGCCTTTTCGCTGAAGAATCGTCGCCCAAGGAGTCGCCATTGAAGCCCGAGAGCACGTCGGAGTGCCGAAAGATCTTGCGGTGAGTTTCATCGCTGTCGGGAACGTTTTCCGCCGATTTGAAGCCAGTTCCGAAACCACCGCGTCAAGATGAATCAGATCCGCTACTTCTTCCTCGCCGGAGCACACCGAAACGCCGTCGGAAGGGTCGTCGTCTTCAAGTCCGGTGGAGCCGCGCCGCCGCTTCGCCATCGTCGCGTTCGAGTATTGCCACCAAGGCGAGATGGTAGCTCAAAGAAGTCGCGACAGAGCAGCGGCGGACGATGATCCTGGAGTCAATCCGAACATCAATCGCCGATCAGCGGGCTGAGACTTGTCAGGCAGTCGGTGGGCTGAGCGAGCGAGTGGATCTTCTATATGGCCATCTTGGCCTGGCACCTCAGCAGCTCCCGACAGTTCAGGCCTACAGTGCTGAGCGGACACCGTTACTCACACCTTCAGTCACTATGCCGGTGCAGATGACGCTGTTCTCGTCCTTCCCACTCTCAGCTCTCCTCGGATCTTAGGTTAGGCTGGTGTTGTCTTCGTTACCTCAGACGACTCTTCACTTTGACACACCGAGCCCTTCGCTACCTCAGACTCAGCTTCCACTGATCACATCAGCTCCTGAGTCAGTGATAGCACCTGAGTTAGCCCAGCAGCAGCAGAGCGTAGCTTAGATGGCCAGCCAGACATTCATCTCTACATCAGATGTGACGGCCACAGCTACAGAGGCTGAGACAGACCCGCCGGTGAGGTCGACAGAACCCATACCACGTAGTATCTCCACTTCAGCGTCGGCCACCGAGACAGCTGCGGGCACCTCCATAGAGCCACCATAGCCTTCTCCCTTGGCAGATCCAGAGCTTGATCGTTACTTGGAGTAGTCCTCCTCCTCCTCAGGCGACAACGACGACGACGCGTCACGTTTCCACATCGAGCCTTGCTCTTCGCCTCCGAGTGCTTAGTTGCCCCTGTTTTGGTGCTTTGATGCCAAAGGGGAAGATATAGGGGGAGTAGAGGGAGTGAGACATTTGCTAGTAGCTAGATCTTTTGTGTGTTGGTTCTTGTATGGATCTTGACACTTGGACATGTTATTCGTTCTTGAGCATGCGATTCCCTTGACATGTCTATGTGCGTTGACCGAGCCTTCGAGCTCCGTGCACTTTTAATTTCGTTTAATTCCTTGTTCTAGTTGAGTAGTGTGCATTTAAATTCATTTCATTTCTTGCTCTTCTCTTATGTTGTTGTGTTGTCATCAATTACCAAAAAGGGGGAAACTATGAGCATCTAGGCCCCTAAGATATGTTTTCGGTGATTAATGACAACCATATGTGATTACTAACGAGTTTGTGGTTGCAAGGTTCATAAAATTTAAATGCTCATTAGTTGTTGATCAAAAGAGGCCCCTCAACTTCATTTCAATGTGGCTATGGTTTTCTTGGATCTCATGCAAGGCTAAGGACCTTCTAGAGTCAATTGCCGAGGTGATGAAGGGCAATTGCTTAGTTAGGTTTTATAGTTTGTAGAGGCCACACTATAAAGGGGGGCAAAGGGCTAGTAGCTTGATTGATGAACTCACTAAAGAATGGATGCACACTCAAACTCAAATGGCTCTAATTAAAGTCAATTCAAGTCAGTTTAAGACTCAGTCGAAGTTTGAATCAAATCGGAATTCAAAATCTTGAACAAATTGCAAAGTTAGAAAAAAATTGAACTGACTGGACAGTCTGCTCGCCTCAAAAAATGAACTGAGCGGACAAACAGGGTAACTAGCTTAGTTCTCAGTGAAGTTAGGAAATTTCTATTGACTGGACTATCCGCTTCATTAGGGAGTTGAACTGAGTGGACTATCACTGGACATTTGGAATACAGACATGGTATTTCAATCAAATTTCCCAAATGAACTGACCAGACTGTCCGCTCCTTAAGAAATGGACCGAGTGGACTAATAACCGGACTAACAGTACAGTTAACGGCTAGTTTTTGGAAATTCAAAAATTGTACTGACCGGACCGTCTGCTCCAAGGAGGGAAGGGTTGACCGGACTGTTAAGTCCTCTCTGGAAATTTCTGGCACCTTTTTCTTCAACGGCTATTTTTGGATGGTGCCTATATATACCTTCCCCCTTGCTCCTATTTGATACTCTTGACACTCCAGCAACCTCATACACATTCAAGAGTCATTGAGCTTCAACTTCTTCTCATCCACATCAAGATTTGAGCTAGGGTCTTGAGGGCTTGTGTGCATCCACTTAGTGAGGATCAAGATCAAGTGATGACCTCAAGCTTGTTACTCTTGGTGATTGGCATCACCTAGGCCGCCTTGGTGACCGGGGTGATCCTTGCGGAGCTTGCCATCGGATTTGTAGCCCCAAGGAAGGAGGTGTATGTGGCTTGAGCTCCACTACGCCGGAGATGGCGAACGGAGACTCTTAGTGCGCGCTCTTGCCTTTGTGGCTTGAGAGGTAGCAAAACCCTTAGTGGGTGCTACAAACGTGGACTAGGGGTGGGTGCCAAACCACCGATGGGAAAAAATCCGGTTGTCTCTTGTCCATCTTTTACTTTCCCGCAATTTCATTTATAGCAATGTTCTTCATGTTAGCATCTTGAGCTCACCATGTTTAGCTAGTCCTTGCTAGAGTAGTTCATCTAGATTGCTCCTCATTGTGCTTACTAGCATGTTTAGGACCACGCTTTTCGTTTCCTAGGGTAGTAGTGAGTTGAGCCTTTCAAGTAGTATTGCATAGGTTAAGGTTATTTTAATTTGTTTTAGACATTTTTGAAAGGCCCAATTCACCCCCTCTCTTGGGCCATCAATCCCTATAAAGTGTAAATGCATGCAAGAGATAAGCATATAAACAAAGACAATGTTTACACCGAGTTCTAAACACCATGTTTACAACTCGATTGCTAAGTTTCTCCATAGCCACAAAGATTTAATAAACCAAGATTAAAGCACCATGCTATCTCAAGGTTACTAATTCATAACAGCACAAGAAAAACTAAGCGCATAGCAAAGCTTATAAACTTAATCAATGAAAACATGAATAACTAGCAAGGTTTAATGAACTTCATAATGATGATCAACAATCAAGTCTAAGCACCATGCTTACACAAAATTGCTAAAGGAAAATGCCCTCGAAGCTTTAGCATGAACATGAAAGCATATATTATAAAGCATCAGCCAAGCTAATTATAATGCAAACATGCAAATCTAATTCTAAATGCAATGGGATGAAATATGCAAAATGAAGTTTAAATGCAAAATGAGGTTTAAAAATGAAAAATGCAGATGCAATACATATGAAAAATAAACATGAAGAAATGAATATGATCTAAAACAAAATTTAATCTAGACAATTAGCCACAAATCATTCATCAAAGGTGGTGTCATGCTTTCTAGATTTCTAAAAAACATACAAAAACAAAGAACGGGTTGCCTCCCGAAAAGCATTTCCTTTACAGTCATAGAGCTAGACTTTTCTCATCTCACAAGCTTAATCAAGAGTATAACAAGATCGGGATTTGCAAAACTTGTGATAAACATAAGCATCCATAACTACTACCACAATGAATTTGAAAATGTAAAGCAAGGTGTAGTTAAGCGAAGCATAAATTTCTTGCATAGCACAAAGCTTTTTCTCAAACATAGGTTCTTCAGGCATCAAATTATCAAAGTTAAAAATCATAGCCTCTTTTTCATTTTCAAAAAATTCTAGCCTATACACATGGTTGTTAAAACAAGGCATAGAATTCAAATCATGAACCATACAATTTGTATTTGAATTTAAATCATCAAAGAATTTATCAAAACAAATAGAAGTTTGAGGAGTGATATATTTGGATTTTCAAAGAGCTCAATCCTTGGTTTCTCAATGGGGTTTTCAATCTCAATATCTTGAAATGATTCATCTTTACTGACTTGATGTTCCTCCATTTCTTCACTGAGTTGTTCATCCAAATCATTGATCCTCCACATGTCATTGAGATGATCTGATGTTGAATCAGTCTCTTCATCTTCTTCAAGCTTTGCCACATACTGATTCTCAGGTGTAAAATCTTGAATAGCACACATTGTGTTGATTTGCGGAGAAGCAGCTGAATATCCAGAGTCTCCCTTGAGTGAGTTGCTCCAAGCTAAGTGACTCCAATCTGATTGATAATTTCTCCACTCATCTTCAGTCCATTCTTCATCAAGTGCTATCTCTTCTTCTAGCTCTGCCTCCATCTCGCTTGCTCCTCTTTTCATTGCCTCCCTCTATTCTGCAGTAAGTGTTGATCCAAAGACAAATGGCATCCCATATAATTCATCGTCGTCATCTTCTTCTTTACCTTCAATCATTGTGCCCGCTGCTGTTGAGTAAGGATGGCCTTGCTCATCAATTATTCTTTCTGAAGATTCCTTGGTAGATGAAGCATTGATAGCGTAGACTTTAGCAAATCTCTCAAATGCAGATGAATCTGGCTTCACTCCCATTACTCTCTTCACTTCAGCAATGAAATCTTCATCATTGTTTTGGAATAATTTTTGCAGTATTTTCCCAGTATCTTGATTTTCAATAAAGTCCTTCACTGGCTCTTCTGGTGGAAATGATTCTTCAATAGCTTATAAACTCATTTGAGAAGGAAATGGTCTGGCACAGCTCAGTGATTCTCCGAAATCAATTGGAATCCAGTCCATCCTCTCAAATTCTGTAAGTGGTCTTGCATTTGCTAGAGTTCTGCCAGCACTCTGCTTCTTCTTGACTACCAAATTTGTTGAGCTGGCTTGACTTGGCTTGAATGCAGGCAATTGACTATTCATAAACCCTAAACCCTAAACCCTAAATCATAAACTCTAAACCCTAAATAAAAAGTAAATGCGCGTTATTTGATTTGTTGATGTTGTTTTCTTTTACTCACCCTTG
Organism: Guadua angustifolia; assembly: GCA_036346375.1. NCBI lineage: Eukaryota > Viridiplantae > Streptophyta > Magnoliopsida > Poales > Poaceae > Guadua > Guadua angustifolia. Next base: position 43,501,754 of record CM070513.1, on the reverse strand, counting down.
ATCACCTTTTACAGTGTATCAACCGATCATGTCCTTTCCTAATACGTTACCAATCATGACCCATGTCAGCCTTTATATATATACAATTCCTTCTTCGAATTAATATCGATCATAACTCTATCTTTAACTTACCTTTCCCTCTTTTGCCGATATTGGCCAAAATACCCTCTTTTATCTTAAGCCTGATAAATTGGCTACGTCTTACTAATTAATTTTGGTACTAACAGCCGGTTAAGTAGGAATGGAACAATATGTTTCATGTAAAACTTTTGCAATATGTACAAAAGAATACATTACATTTCTTCATTTGGCCATTTATTCTTGTTTGAATAGTGTAGTTCGTAGTAGTAAATAATATTGGAAATAGTTAAAGGAGGTATACAAGAAAAAATGATAGAAATTTATTTCGAAGTTGTAGAACAACGTGTATTTAGAAACAAAATTTGAAAGAAACGTGAGGAACGATGTTGTTTGATTGATCCATACTGATAGCCATGTCTCGGAATCAGCTAAGCTAGCTCCGTTGGAAACGTCATCAAATGGCTGACTGGACTTGATTTGTTCTTGAGTCGGGATTGCATTTTTTCTCAATTTGATTTTTGCATGGAAGATTTGAGGGATAAAGTAGACGACAAAGAGGGGAAAGGTAAAAAATAAAATGGAGAAAGCCATTAACTTATAGCATTAACTAGCCCGACGCTCAACCTCCATAGTCCATCCAAGCGAGGAAAGAAGGCGGCTATAACCAACCACAGGAGCCCCATCCATCCTAGGAGGACAAAGAATTAGAGGAAGGGGAAAATGGCTTCCGACGGCGACGGCAGCGGCAGCGGCGTCGTGGCCCTCTACGGCGGCGGCAACAAGGTGGTGGTGGAGCCCTCCAAGCCAGCCGCTACCTTCTCCGTCAAGGTGGGGCTGGCCCAGATGCTGCGCGGCGGCGTCATCATGGACGTCGTCACCCCCGACCAGGCGCGCGTCGCCGAGGAGGCCGGGGCCTGCGCCGTCATGGCGCTCGAGCGCGTCCCCGCCGACATCCGCGCCCAGGGCGGCGTCGCCCGCATGTCCGACCCGGGCCTCATCCGCGACATCAAGCGCGCCGTCACCATTCCCGTCATGGCTAAGGCCCGCATCGGCCACTTCGTGGAGGCCCAGATCCTCGAGGCCATCGGCGTCGACTACGTGGACGAGAGCGAGGTCCTCACCCCCGCCGACGATGCCCACCACATCAACAAGCACAACTTCCGCGTCCCCTTCGTCTGCGGCTGCCGCGACCTCGGCGAGGCCCTCCGCCGCATCCGCGAGGGCGCCGCCATGATCCGCACTAAGGGTGAGGCCGGCACCGGCAACGTCGTCGAGGCCGTCCGCCACGTCCGCTCCGTCATGGGCGACATCCGCGCCCTCCGCAACATGGACGATGACGAGGTCTTCGCCTACGCCAAGCGCATCGCAGCCCCCTACGACCTCGTCATGCAGACCAAGCAGCTCGGACGCCTCCCCGTCGTCCAGTTCGCCGCCGGCGGCGTCGCGACCCCCGCCGACGCCGCCCTCATGATGCAGCTCGGCTGCGACGGCGTCTTCGTCGGCTCCGGCATCTTCAAGAGCGGCGACCCCGCTCGCCGCGCCCGCGCCATCGTCCAGGCCGTGACGCACTACAGCGACCCGGAGATCCTCGCCGACGTCAGCGCGGGGCTAGGGGGAGGCCATGGTCGGCATCAACCTCTCCGACCCAAACGTCGAGCGCTTCGCCGCCCGCTCCGAGTAGTGTTGAACCTTCAACCAATCAATCGTCGTCGTCTCCAACAAAATGACAGCGAGACTGAGCTCATGTCAACTACTGCTACTACTTCTCCGTTAGCTTCCTGTCAACTTTTCATCGATCGATAATAACTCTCTTTCTTTGCCTTCGCCTGCATCATGTATTGGGAACGAATGGGTTTGGATCCCGATCTTATATTTGCTTTGGTGGCCTATTCCCACATTGCTATGGAGAGATTTTGCTATGTTTGAATGTCTGCTACCATCTGAATTTGTACATGTGGGAAGAATCTTGTAATGTGCAATAACACATGGTTCTCATGTCCGCATTTAAATTATATTGAATTATTGACTTTCATATGCTAGTCTTTATCGATACATTTTGTCAGTCAAACATGACTCAAAGTCCCAACTATTGCTGTTTAACATGATCATTCATTGTAGGCAGCTTGGTCCAGTAGCATTTGCCATAGTGCTCCCTTATCTATTGTTAAAATTCTGTGCTTTACAGTTACTGACAAACAGGCCACGAAAGAATTGCGTGAAAGGGGTATTCAGCAGATTATTATCATGCAGATATGGATGTTGTTGTTCGTGAGGAAGTTCATATGCGGTTTGTTCATAATTTTCTGATTCCTTTGTTCATATGCACGCATTCTAAGCAACATATAAAAAAAATGGAGGGAGTACTTCAACAACAACTACTTTCTTTATTGTATCATTACTTTGTGCAAATCTGTATTTTACTGTTGTATTTTGATGTTGATTTCTAATGGTTGCCTAAAATTTAGTCTACTGTCTCTTTTCAACAGTTGGAGCAAAAGCAAATCACAGGTCATTGTTGGAACAGTATCCCCCCCCCCCCCCCACCCCACCTTTCTCTCCCCCACCCACGAACATTCATTTTCTGTGTTAAATTATGTAGGTGCCGTGTTTGGAATGGGAATCAACAAACCAGACGGTGTGTTCGTTTTGGACTTTGATCAATGTGCTCACGATGTGGATACATACTTATCTAATTATATGGTGGCATCATGGTTCTGAAAACTGATGAAAGCTTTTACTGGTCATACGACTCAAGGTTTGTAGTGGAAACCCCTTGGAATGTTGTCATAACTTTTACTGGTTATACGACTCATGGGTTGTTGTGGAAACCCCTTGGAATGTCGTTATTAGGTGTTGTAGAAAATTTAGGAAACTCAAAAATTCGAACTAGGGGAGAACAGAAGAAAAAAGGTCTGGAGATTGCCAAAAATTACATTGTTTTCGGGCAGATGAAGGGGACTGGTCTTTTCCCCGAAATGGTTTTCTTGCATCGATGCTACGGTACCAATAGTTTCCTATTTGGTCCATGCTTATTAATTTTTTATTTAGTTAAATGCACTGCAGGTTTCTGAACTTGCAAGGTAGGTGCAATGTTTAGAAATCTGACTTGTTGGGACTGTTCATAGATTTCTGTTATGGCTTAGTTCTGAAATGATTTAGCCATTCCATGTATTAGATGTGCTTATGCCTTTTCAATTGTCCTTGAATATTTGAACATAGGGTTCTCAAATAATTTGCATGTCTTCTAGTGTAATACTGATCACTAGCGACTCCAAATGGAGTATTAATTGCTGACTCAAAAGCTGTTTAGAGACTGGTCACTGGTGATATGGAGCAAGTAGGATTATCTTGCTTACAACTATATTATCTAAGAAATAAATTAAATCTCATTGGTTTTGTAGTCAGGTTTGTGATTCATCATAGCCTTAGCAAGTCTATGGAGACATACTACGAGGTACATCTAATGATCTAAATATCATTTCCTTCAGTTGTTTGACTATGTGGTCCCTCATAATAGACTTGTGTGACATCAGGAAAGTGGTCGGGCAGGGAGAGATGGATTACCTTCAAAGCGGCCTGGTGATGTTCCACGCCAGGTAAGACTAGAATTTCTTCCTTTTGTCCTGGTGTGAATTCTTGTTTTCATCATCCCACTTGCCATGTTTTCAATTAACAGTTCAATGGTCTTCTATGAAAACTGCAGCCTGCAAAATCTTACGACATGTTCGGTATTGTCCGGTAAATTCTCTCAATCCTCTGATATACTACAGTGCCAATCTTACATAGCCACAAAAAAATAGTAGAAAGTTTTCTATTATTTTTTAGCCCCTCTACATGAATTTTGTTGATTTATGTCCCTTTGGTACTCACTACTGTAAAATTAAACCTTTCTGTCTGCCAAACCCACGTTGATTTTAATCATGTCAACTGGGCTCCCTAGCTGGATAATAGATACTAACTGTGCAACATAGAACAAAGTTTTTCATATAGTGGAAAGCAAAATTCCAAAGGTTATTTACTGTGTAGTGAATAGACATATTTTTACTAGAGGCCATCTTCAAACTACGTGTGATTAGACTTCTTAGAACTAAGGGATGATAAACATGGCAAGCAATAAAGCTAGAAAATAGTTTGAGAGCTCTTTCTATGGGAATAGCCAGCATCATTAGTAATAACTTCATCTGCGCTTGGCAAAATCAGAACCATGTTTACTTAACAGCGAACATGGTCGCATGCCAAATTCAGAACACTGGCAACAAGAGTGGCATCAGAGATCAGTGGTGTATGGGGCAGCTGTGAGTTCAACATTGAACTGATTAAAGGAGGCCAACACTAATGGCGGTGGAAAAGTATTGAGGACAAGTTGGATCAGGAGGAAGGGTGGAAAAGAGATTAGGAGGAATAAGAAGTTGGATGCTAGAGAAGACGGAAATCAGATGAGACAAGTTGTCTCTCAAAAACTCAACCAAATCAACTCAAATAGTGGAAGGGCCTCTAGCACAATAATCAACTCAAAAAGTGGAAGGGCCTCTAGCACAATCCTGCATTTAAGAAAAAAAGGAATAAAATCTTTGTTGATTTGGTTGTTTGGAGATAAAGCGAGTATATTATTGGAAAAACAAAATCCAATAACCTATCCATTCTCAAATATATTATTGGAAAAACAAAATCCAATAACCTATCCATTCTCAATTATTCATTATTTCAAGCTCTACAGTATCTCCTCGCTTGATTGGAAAAAAAAAATTAATTCTGTGCTACACTATATTGCTGCTGGTCATGTGGCGTATTTGGCAGTAATTTCTGATTACAAGCTTGTTTGTTTTCCCTGTTATCAATAGCACTTGTATTGAATATAAGGCCAATGGACCAGTATATATACACACACACATACATGAGAATATGAAAGGAAATCCTATATAAGGCAATATCTATATAAGGTTAGCAACCTCTATACAAGGCAACAATTAGCAATCTTTTATACAAGGCAACTAGGATACTATCTAACACTCCTCTCAAACTCATAGTGAATCAACAACATTGAGCTTAGGGAGATAAAAGGCGTGCTGAGCTCTAGTCGGTGTCTTTGTGAAAAAGTCTACTAACTGAAGCTTTGAAGGCACATACTTGAAGGATCGAGATGGCGATCAGAGGGTGGTGAATGTGACGCCCCCATTTTGTCTGACCAGGCCAGAATAGTGGAGACACCACAGAGCAGAATGCGCCAAGATCAGGCTGAGGAAAACAACACATGCAAGGATAGAAATTTCCACCGAATAGTACTTGGGGATTATTCTTAATGTACATATAGTACAATCTTAGGTCTGGCTACGGTAATTTCTACACCATCCGTCTAATATTACAATAGTATACTAAGAGCCTTTCTCCTAATGGTGTTTTATTCTGCTAAGTCTTGGTCGTCTACTCTCTCATCAACATAGCCCTCCATAGCAGCATCCACATCATCATGACAATTTATATCATCGAGAAAATTACCATCTGTCACATCTGTGTTGGAAGACTCGACAAGCTCTGAAAACCAACAACGAAAGTAAGGCTGAGTACTCCAGTATTGAGCAAACCGCGAAAAATTTATGCATGAGTGAATATATTTACTTTTTCAACCATCGAGCCATTACACCAAAGTAGTATTTTATCAAAAGTACTCCTTTTTCCCATTCATTAGAAAAAAAATCAAGTTTTAATTTTTAAATTTACTGACTGTAAGACAACATAGGATATTACATCCTAGGTTAGAGGAAAACGAGTGATATCACATTTAACTCTACACATTCTCTGAGTTCCATTCTTCTTTTTAACAAGGAGAACTAGCGCTCTCCATGGTGAAGAACTTGGTCAAACAGAACCTTGATCTTGAAGTTCTTTAATCTGTCTTTTTACTTCAGCTAACCCACTAGTAGGTATCATGTACGGTCTCTTGGAGATAGGTGGTGTTCGAGGAACTAACTTAATCAAAAATTCTATATCTCTATCTGGTGGCATCCCAGGCAATTTATCTGAAAACACATCAGGAAACTCTCTGACGACTGGCACATCTTTCAAACTTATTCCTTTAGTACTACAAACCTTTATTCCTTCAAACTGATCTACAGCAGCTTGAAATTTTAACTTAGCTACATCTGGACTAGTTAATGTGATCTCTGTTCCCACAATCCAAAACTGTTTGGTTCTTAGAGAGCCAATCCATCCCTAGGATCATATCTAGGAACTTGGTGTCGAGGACAATGAGATTGGCTAGAAATTCTACCCCTCTGTTTGCACCAGTTTTTGGAAAATACGAGAAGAATTGGCAGGAAAGTATGAGTTTGGATAAAGCACGATGCACTTTTGGAAAATTTGGATAGTTTACGGATGATATTTGAAAGCAGAGTCCAATTAGGAAACTATAGCCGACTTGGATTACACTGTCGTATTGGATCATGACTCGGATCGGCTGGCGGGTATATAAGGCACGCCAGGGCTGCCTGAAGAAGCATATACAGACATACAACCAAACCGCATCTGCTAGTTTTTCCTTTATAGCTTTTAGTCTTTTAGCTCTGTAATCTTCCCTTTGTAAGTCGACATTGATCAAATAAAGTTGCAAATCGCCGATTGTTTGATCATCTTCGATTTCTCCAGGTTTGATTTGTTCTGTCTTGTTGCGCATCGCCTTTTCAGAATCGATCTGCCTTTACTTTCGGATTAGTCTTAATCGACTGATCTATTTACCTTTCTAATCGGCTTTCTGGCTGATTTTTGTGTTAGCCGATTCGCCTCCAAGATCGGCTTGATTGAATTTCACGAACTTTTTTCCTTATCGATTGCAGGGTCAAATCGATTGGCACGCTCGCACATATTTGAACCCGGTGTTCGTCTGGTGTGTTGCAACCAGAAACCCTCTTCACGTTTTTAGCATCAACACATTTTTGGCACGCCCGGTGGGACCACAATCGACAAGATGACTACAGGTAAATCTGTCGCACCATCCGACGTGAACAACGAAGCCATAATCGTCCCTACTTTGGACGATTTAACTCCAGAACAGCGCAAGGAAATCGAAGATCGGAAAGTTGCCTTGGAGGAGTTGATGTTGGGTTGCTATCAAAAACCCGACGGGGAGTCACGCAGAGGATGGCGCTTCCAACACTAAATCCACTTGGCGAAGCTGGCGTCACATCGACTCCGGTAAGCCGATACATACCAGCTCAAGCTGAGTTATCTGTTATGATTGAACAATCTGTGCATCATGCGTTAATTAATCAATCATCGGCTTTGGTTACGACCTTAAAGTCGATGATAGAAAATAGCGTAAAGACGATTGCACAAGAGTTGGCAACGTCTGGAGGATTGCTGGATCCATTGCAGCCACTCCCAACGTATCCCGTATATTCTGTGGCACCAAACGCTAACACGATCAAGGCGTCGGCACCTGCACCCTCACTAATGCCGACCCAACCCACCGTGTTGGCACCAGCAAATCCTCGCCCAAGCCCAGTTACTCATTACCATGCATACATTGACACTGCGAAGTTAGACCCATCGGCATCAGGGACTTCCCACGTTCAGTCGGCTACTCAACCAATTGAATTAGAAAAGAATTGCAAACCCCAAGGACCGTTCCAAGTTAGAAACCCGGCTCCGTATAAGGTGGTTTCATATACAGAGCCGTTTGTACCATTACCTGAGGGTCTGGCTGCCAGGACCGATGGGTATGAATCATGGCAACAATAAGATTCACGGCTAGGGCAAGCCGACCGGTAGAGTTTGCACTCAAAGGCGGGATATCGTTTCATTACAATTGGCCAAACCCTGGTGCTACATCGGCCAATAACGTCAATTGGGCTGATCAGATTTCTATGGTCTTAAGAGATCAATTTGGCCTACAGCCCAAAGGAAGAACGGTCAGCTATAGAAAGCCGTACCCAGACTACATTGACCGCATGCCATATCCCCATAACTTTAGGATTCCCGATTTTGCTAAATTTTCAGGGGATGATTCGGTCACTACTTTAGAACATATTGGACGATTTATCACCCAGTGTGGTGAAGCGGCTCAATCTGATGGGTTAAAAATTAGACTTTTCCATTATCTTTGTCAGGAATTGCTTTCACTTGGTTCACAAATCTGCCGCCAAATTCGGTCCACTTTTGGAACGATTTAGAGAGCTGATTTCATGAATATTTTTTCGGTGGCAGTCTGGAATTAAGGATTTCAGATCTAAGTGCTGTCCGACAGAAATTTGGTGAATCGGCTTTTGATTATATTAGAAGGTTTAGAGAAGTGCGAAATCGGTGCTTCAGTGTGGTATTACCCGATAATCAGCTAGCCGATTTGGCATTTCAAGGACTAATTCCCCCACTCAAAGAAAAACTTGCCGGACAAGAGTTCACCGACCTAAGCCATCTGCTTAATCGTGTATCGGCACAAGAAAGCCGATATCTAAGTAGGGAGTTCAAGGAGAAGGTTAGGTTGAACAGCAATAACAAGGATAAAGCAAAGGTAAATATGGTTGATTGCAATTCGAGTGAAAACTCTGAAGATGAAGCAGATGTAAATATAGCCGAATGGGTAAAAGGGTCCAAGAAACCCCCGCTTATCTGTTCGTGGCTTAAGCCGACGAGGAGCAAGTCGGAAATCAAATACGCTTTCGACGTATCCAAATGTGACCGCATATTTGATATGTTGTTACAAGAAAAATTGATACGATTGCCGGAAGGACATACCAAGCCATCGGCCGATGAAATCAAGAAACGACGATACTGTAAGTGGCATTATTCCTTTTCCCATAACACTAACGATTGCAATATCTTTCTGCAGCAGATACAAGCGGCTATTGAAGATGGTCGGCTTAAGTTTGCAGAAGAGCCGGCCATGGAAGTCGATGTTAATCCCTTCCCGATTAACATGGTTCAATGCTCCGGCAAAGGAAAGCAAATTGTCGACGAAAAACCCAGATCAACGCGGCAAGTCGACATAGAACCTAGCTCGAAAAGAGAGATGCTAAAGATAACAATCGGCTCACTTCAAATTGAAGCCGATCAAGACGGGAAGAACTTAAGGACAATCAGGCCAAAAGGGGAATTGCAAGTCGGGCGATGGTACAAAGCCGAAAGGGCTCCGCCTCGAAAACCGGCATTCAAGCCTAAGCCAACTTTCTCGCAATTGCTTGAGAAATATGAGAGGATGAGCCATCGGCAGAAGCAGCAGTATCGTCGACCAGACGAACCGTATCGGCCAAACAGTGTGTTTCGGCCAAATAATTTGCATCGGCCAGATAACGCAGAAAGAGCTCATCAGAGATGTCCCTTTTGGCAATTTTGTTGGGAAAGGGGTGTGGCACTACCGTCCTCGAGGTCATGCCCCATGGAGCATTACCCGCAAAGGAATTGGCCAAGACAATCGGTGAAAGAGCGTCTATTCAGGCCAGTACCAGATCAAAATGAGTCAGGGCACAAGAAGCCAATAAAGGAGAGGCTAGGTGCACTAAACCAAGAAAAGAAAGAAGAGCCTACGGAGAACTTGGTTGGTAAGATCCGCAAGCCAGTTGAACCCAGGCCTAGATGGTGCCCAACTGGACTTAGCCGATCGCAACGCAGACGGCTTCAACGCCTAAGGACACTGGAGATAAGGGAGGCCGAAGAAGAGAGGCAGAGAGATGAAATATTTAATAAATTATGGCCGATGAAGCTTGTTAAAAAGGAATGGAGGAGAAAAGAACAAACCGATAACGAGTCAGATTCCTCAGATGATTTGCCGTCACCAATTATTCGAAATGACACTCCTCCCATGGACATCAACATGGTATTCACTCTGCCAGTCGAATTCAGAATCAAATCTGAATCGGTTAAAGATACGTTCGCTCAACTGTGTCTGGGTGCACAGGACGCGGTGTTTGAGAAACCACAAGATCTCCATCGGCACCTGAAACCATTGTACTTAAAAGGCTTTATCAACGGAAAGCCGATATCCAGGATGCTTGTAGATGGAGGGGCTACTGTGAACTTAATGCCACTCTCTACTTGCAAGAAGTTGGGCAAAACCGACGAAGACTTGATCAAAACGAACATGGTGTTAAATGACTTTACTGGTGACTCCACTGAAGCAAAAGGGGTGATGGTCACAGAGTTAACCGTCGGCAGCAAAATTTTGCCGACCGCGTTTTTTGTGATTGAAGCTAAAGGAAATTATAGCGTGCTTCGCGGGCGAGATTGGACATGGATTGTTTCGCCTGGGAATATTATGAGATGCCTGGATTAAGCCGACATTTAGTAGAACATCGGCTGCCTATCAAGCCGGGATATCGGCCATACAAACAACCTCCTCGGCGTTTTAATCCAGAATTGTACAACGTGATAAAAGAAGAAATTGAAAGGTTGTTGGAGGCCAAATTCATAAGGCCTTGCCGATATGCTGAGTGGATATCCAATATTGTTCCCGTCATGAAAAAGAACGGTAAGCTTCGGGTATGTGTAGATTTTAGAGATTTGAATAAAGGCACGCCAAAAGACCAATATCTGATGCCTATAGTCGATATGCTTATCGATGCCGCCTCGGGTAATAAGATTATCAGTTTTCTTGACGGGAATGCTGGATATAACCAGATATTCATGGCAAAAGCCGATGTCCCCAAGACTGCCTTCAGGTGCCCTGGCGCGATAGGGTTGTATGAATGGCCAGTAATGACATTCGGCTTAAAAAATGCAGGTGCTACTTATCAACGCGCCATGAATTTGATTTTTCACGATCTAATCGGTCACATTGTTGAGATTTACATTGATGATGTGGTGGTTAAGTCTAAGGAAGATTGGCAGCATTTGGCCGATTTAGAAAGGGTGTTCCAGAACACAAGAGTTCATAGGCTGAAAATGAACCCTTTAAAGAGTGCATTTGACGTGTCGGCTGGCCAGTTCCTTGGTTTCATGTTACATCAAAGAGGTATTGAAGTCAACCAGACAAGGGTCAAAGCCATAGTGAATACAAAGCCGCCGACATGCAAGAATGAACTGCAAAAGCTGATCGGCAAAATTAACTACTTCAGACAATTTATTTCGAATCTGTCTGGTAGGATTCAGGCTTTTACGCCACTACTAAAGTTGAAGGACCATCAGGAGTTCGTATGGGGAGCCGATCAGCAGAAAGCTTTTGATGACATAAAACAGTACTTAGCGTCACCACCAGTTCTTGCCGCATCGAAGAAAGGGATTCCATTCAAGTTGTACATATCGGCTGAAAGCGAGACTATCGGGGCTGTTCTGGCACAAGAGATTGATGGCAAAGAGCGGGTAATATTCTATTTAAGCCGACGATTATTGGAAACCAAATCCAGGTACCCTTCTGTTGAAAAATTATGCCTGTCATTGTACTTCGCTTGCAGTAAGCTAAGGCATTGTAACATCACAATTTTTGAGTTTTTAATTATTAAATATTATTTTATTGCAATTTAGCATTTTTGTGAATTTTCTGGATTTAATTAGATTTTTCTGAGATTTAATTGAATTATTATATATTGCCTTTGTTAAGAATTAATTATAAAAGGAAAAGTTTAAAATAAAGTTTTGCCAAAAATATTTTATTTATGTCCAGAATGTCTCAAAATATTTTTGAGATTTTTCTTGAATTTTTCCTGATATTTTTAGTTGTTCAAATAAGTGAAACTATTTTCTCTAATTATTCTTAATAAAAAAACCGAGTTAAATCGATTGAACAAGATCGGGTAGAAGCCCAAGATCTTGTCTTACTCACTCAGGCGCCCACAAAGCGCCAAGCCCGCTCTCTAGAAGTTGCCGTTAGATTCAAATCGATCAGAGGAAATCAAGTCGAAACCCTAGGGCGGCGAGGAGTGGTTGCTCGACCGCCACGCTGTCGCTCATCGGGCGTTGTCTCCTGTGCCGCCTCCGAATTTGGACTCGAAGCTCACGCCAGTAGCCGCCGCGACTCGCACCAAGCCCCGCCAGATCCGATCGCTGCGGCGCTTTTAAAAGGAGAGCGCGGGGCGCCAAGCTCTGCCGCATAAATCCCAAACTTTAGCCCAAGAATCGACGCGTAGTCGCCGCAATTGAAGCTCTTTCGAGCGCACCGCCGCAAGTCTTGTTTCGCTGAATAATCGCCGACGGGAGGTCGTTTCGAGTCGCCAGCGAGATTATCGAACCCGCCGCGTCAAGGCGCACCCCGTGCGCACCGAAGTTTCACCGAAGCATCACCGGGGAAGGAGTTCACCGTGGAGGCCGTCGCCGCCGGAGAAGAAGGCCGTGCCGCCGTCGAACCGAAGCTCAATTCGGAAAATCGTTCGTGTCATCAGATCCGCGACATCAAGGTGAGTTAGGTGGTGTCCTCGCCGCTCGCCGCCGATGACCCTAGGGCCGTGCGCGCCACCGGAGTGTATGGCTTGATAATTCGTTGACATGTGGCGCTGACTAGGATGCCGGATCGGCTTCGTTGCTTGCGTGGCGGTGAGGTGGAGGTACTGTCAGCGTTCGGGTGGCAACCCGGTCGTGGCGTGGACCCCAAGATGTCGATGGGAGGAAACCACAAGGACCAATGAGGCGTGGACCTAGTCCATGGACCCGAGCATACGTGGTTGAATCTGATTGGTCCATGTGTTGGGTTCTGGTGTGGCCACGTCATAAATCCAATTTCCAGTATGAAAATAATACTACTAAATCTAGAAATTCAATTTAATTTATTTTCAAACTTCTAAAGGCTATAACTTTTGCATACGAACTCCGATTTAGGTGATTCAAATTCCTAAAAATTTGTAAAATTGAGATCTTTCTAATGGTGGCTTTTGTTTGAATTTTTGAGTTTGTTCTTTGGTTTTGGTGTTTATTTGCTATTCCTTCTCGATTCGCGAGACGTTGAATTGTGCGAGGCTTGAGGAGGAGGAGAGCACAACTCAAGAGCAATTTCTAGACCAAGACCAGGAGCTTAACCAAGGCAAGTTGTGCTTTGATCATGTTGCACCCATAAATTAGATTGCATGCTATTTTGATTTACCTTTTCACTTGTTATTTTATGTGTATTAAATGATTTCAACAGAAGTTTGGGATTAGCTATCGTACCCTTTGAATTACACCATACCTTGCTAGTTGTATGCCATGATCCACTTGTCACCTTAGGTTGGTTTACTATAGTTGGTTAATAATGAAATCAACATGGATGGTTAGAACGAACTAGAGAGCTTAGCCATACCACATCATCACATGTACATGAAATATTAATTATTAATCTTGATTAATGGAATATGGAACATTATCATGGATATGTGTGTCATGTGTGGTCACACGAGGAGATTGAGTTGTTGTGGCGAGGAGGTCACGCAACGATGTTGAATTGTGTAAAGCATGTGATGCTTGGTAATCAACTGTGGTAATCATTTTTGATTGAAGCAAGTGGAAGGGCAAGTGTGTGTGGTGGGCTCGGTGGAGCCGAGGGTATGTGCAAGTCTTGCTTTAATCAATCCTAAGGACTTAACCTTGCGAGTCTTTGACTGAGTCAATCATGCAACCACATGTACTGTTATGGTGCAAACTTAGTGACTAATTTGCAAAGTCTTAGCTTGAGTACTATCGTGGTGGTGTGAGTCGGGTGTACTAAGAAACTCACTTGGCGCAAGAGGGACCTGTTGTGGTGGTGTAACCCTTGATGTTGAAACCTTAGCGTAGTAATCTTGGGTTAAGATGATGCATTGTAAAGGCTTCGTTCACGATCATTCGCTTTGTGTGGTGTATGGTTGTTTCATGTGGGTAAAGTGCATAACCTTTGCAGAGTGTACAAACTATTTGGATTGTTGTTTCACGGATTGAGCAATGCTCGAAATTCTGATCAAGGGTTAGTTAACTAAAATGGACCACTGGATGGGATGGCAGGATGCCCTGTGATTAATGGATCTTGACTTAGGATGGACACTTGGTTTACTTGAGAATCAATGAATCTACTTGTTATTATTTGTTTTACTGTCTTTTCAATCTATGTACCGTATATGTTTGAAAATGCTGCTTACTGCTTATGAACCACTTAGTCTTTCCTTTGGAATAAGCCTTGCATATAGCTATGATAGAGTTGCATTCTGTGCACAACTTGTTGAGTATGTTGTATACTCACCCTTGCCTTCAATAACAAAACAACAGTGGAGGAGACATCGCCGTGTTGGAGGAGGATTTCGTGGATACGAGTCACTAGGCCAAGCCTTGTCGATCGCTGTGGTGTAATCGATGAGTCACTACGTTTTTACTACTTTCCATTTGATTCGTCTTATTTTATCTTAGCCTTGCCTGGTACAAATAAATGTAAGTGATCATAAGATCATACACTAGTCATAATAAATAAATGAAGTCTTATTATTCTTACCGTTGTGTATGATGTGATACTTACCGATGTTATGTTGTGTGCACTAGCGATTGATCGTGAGACTAGTGCGGTAAACACAGTGGGTCCGAATGGGTGAATTCGGATCCTTACAGGCATTATATATTAGCATCGACTTGCGTAGTAGTATGCAGAACCGATATCATCAAATATATGATGTCTGCACCAATCTTGAAAGGACGACTTGGGAAGTGGGCTTATGCTCTTACCGAGTTCGATCTACAGTATGAATCGGCCAAAACTATTAAAGGCCAAGCAATAGCCGATTTCATAACTGGACATGATACCATGGCCGGAATAGTCGATGTAGCTCCATGGCAACTGTATTTTGATGGGTCAGTTTGTCAAGAAGGGAGTGGAATAGGTATTGTACTGATTTCTCCAAAAGGACATAGCATCGAGTTTGCATATCGGCTTAAAAGCCGATGCTCTAATAACCAGGCCGAGTATGAAGCATTGCTCAAGGGACTGCAGTTGGTGGATAGTATCGGAGCAAGTAATGTAGAAGCATATGACGACTCATTGCTGGTGGTGCAACAAATTAAAGGAGAATTTAAATGCAACGATGAGGTGCTATCAAAGTATCTAGAGTATTGTCTCGATGTTATCAGAACTTTCACGTCATTCTGTATCGGTCATGTGCCTAGGGAAATGAATAACAAAGCCAATATCTTGGCTCAGGCAGCTTCAGGCTATAAGGAATACAGCCGATGCGAAGCATTTGAATTAATCGACAAAATAGTGCTGTGTATTGATAATACCGATTGGAGAACAGAAATCAAAGCTTACCTAATGGATCCATCCAAGCCTACTGCACGGAAAGTTCGTCAACGAGCACTAAAGTATGTTGTGCTGGAAGGAGAATTATACTATCGGACCTTGGAAGGATTGCTTCTGCGGTGTTTAGGCGATGAAGAAGCAAAAGTGGCTATGGGTGAAGTTCACGAAGGAATTTGCGGAGCGCATCAATCGGCTTACAAAATGAAGTGGATCTTGAGACGAACTGGGTATTTTTGGCCGACAATGTTGGAAGATTGTTTCAAGTATTACAAAGGGTGCCAAAGTTGTCAAAAGTTTGGGAATGTACAACTTGCACCAGCATCGGCTTTACATCCGATCATTAAGCCATGGCCGTTCAGAGGATGGGGGATAGACGTAATTGGCCAAATATTTCCGGCATCAAGTAAAGGCCATAAGTTCATCCTTACAGCCACAGATTATTTCTTGAAATGGGTAGAGGCCGTTCCACTCAAGAAGGTTACTAGCGTGGAAGCCATCAGCTTTGTCAATGAACACATCATCCACCGATTCGGTATTCCTCAGACTATTACAGCCGATCAAGGAACGGTGTTCATGTCTAACGAGTTTAGAAGTTTTGCAGAAAGTCTGGGCATCAAGTTACTTAATTCCTCGCCATATTACGCTCAGACTAATGGACAAGCCGAATCATCCAACAAAACTCTAATCAAGCTGATCAAAAGGAAGGTCGATGAGAAGCCTCGAACTTGGCACTCTACACTATCGGAGTCTGTATGGGCTTATCGGCTAGCGTTTCATGGATCGACTAAATTGTCACCATATCAGTTGGTGTATGGACAGGAAGCCGTGTTGCCTGTAGAAATAAACATCGAGTCGATGCGGGTAGTAATGCAAAATAATCTATCGGCCGACGAATACGGAGAATTGATGCTATACAACTTGAATGATTTGGCAGAGTTAAGGCTGGTTACACTAAATCGGCTAGAAAAGAATAAGAAAAGAGTGGCGAGAGCATATAACAAGAAAGTCATGCCGAAATCATTCAATGAAGCCGACCTAGTGTGGAAAACAATATTGCCAATCGGTTCTAAAGATAATCGATTTGGTAAGTGGTCGCCAACGTGGGAAGGGCCTTATAAGATAAATCGGCTTGTTGGCGGAAATGCATATATACTTGAGACATTAGAAGGAAACATATTTCCTAAAGCAATCAATGGGAAATATTTAAAGAAATATTATCCTAGCATATGGATTGGAGCGTAAACCATCGAAAGGATAAATATAAAATCGGTTAGACAGCCGATTGAAAGTATTGTAAGGAGTACAGCAAAAGCAGCATTGTTTTAAGACAACCACATCAACACATTACAAAATTACATGCTTGACCCGGGAATTCTAGCCGCTAAAGCCGATAGTGCCGCAGCGGCTTTGGCCAATGTTTCTGTAACACCGTAGATGATGTTTTCATCGGCCTTAGCACTGCCGGGCACTGGGATGATTTTTGCCGATTGATCCTTGACCTTCGCCACGGTGAGGCCTATGTCATTCTTTTGATTCTTCAGGGATGTCGCCGTGGCTATTACTAAAGCAAGGCCATCGGCAAGTTGCTTGTTTACCTTAGCCAATTCCTCTTCGAGTTGCTTCTTCGTCATTTCGAGTCTTTGCACGGAGGACTTGGCGGCTCTAAGAGAGGACGAGTCTTCATCATATTTCTTTTTCTTAGCCTTCGCATCGGCGACCAATTCGTCCAACAGACGCTGATCAGCTGCTTGGGCTTCTCACTGAACTATCCTGGTTTTCGCCGCTTCTACCTCTGCCCTTCTTTCGTCTATATGGCAAACATTCATAATGGCTTTCATGGCTTCAGGCGGAAGATCAGCTTCAACGACGGCCATCACATCCTGGATAGGCTGTGCGTTGGCCAGAATGTCTGCCTCCGATTGAGAAATTGCAGTAAGGAGCCGATTCAGTTTCTCCTGCATATTTGGGCCTGATTGAATGACTGCAGCTGATGCCTTCTGAGAGACATCAATGATGTTGCGAATGTCTGCTACATAGTCATCAGGGGCAATCCCTTCCGGATCGGCTAACTCATCCAAAGTAAAGCCGAGCAAGTCGTCAGGATCCGTTGGTTCTTCTATCACAGGTGTCTGGGGGGTCGGCTGAGGAAGCGAAGGAGCAGGAAGCCGTGCTGGAGAAGGCGGTATCGGAGGGCTAGCAGCAGGGGCATCTTGAAGATCGGCCAAAATACCAGCAGCCTGCAAAGACGTCGCTGGCTAAAAATCGACAAAGAGTGCATCAGGGATCGGTATAAAAGATTCTCTCGATATAAAGGGGTAAAAGCAAAAGAGATTTACCTCTGTAAGGGCCGATGCGTGAGGAGAGCTCTTGGCACTTTGTTCCGCGCGCTTTTGGCGGTGGGCTGGAATTTTTGTCGACTTGGGTTTCTCTGCGGGAAATTAATAATAAGAAGTAAGCAGCTGGGCAGCAATAAGGGAGAGAACAATTATCGGTTACGAGTACTTACTGGGGAGTCGGTCTTTTTCAAGCTCCGAGAGTGATGGGCTCTGAATACAAAGGGTACCGGAAGAATAACCAGTTAAGCCGGTAGCCTGATTTGGCCTTTTCCCTTTGGGCCCATCAGCCGGGGGATCAGCGACGGTTTGATTTTCAATTGCGGCATTCTGAAAAAGGGGCAATAAGAAACTCAGTGGCTAGAGCATGTAGGCAGGAACTCAGGTGCAAAATATAAAGAAAAAAGCCGATACCTCTACAGCTACATATGAGTTAGTATAACCCGATGAGCTGGAAGAATCCGAGCTATCTTCACTCGAACTGCTGCTGCTAGAAGAGACTACCGACGGCTCATGAAAGTCCGGTAAGAAATTCTCTATAATGAACGACGGCGCGCGATCCAGATAAAGGGATTCCGATATAGGAGCCCACCAAGCAGAAAATTGGCTAGCGCGGCGGGAGTTCAGGAAAAAGTGCGGAAGATTGATAACTTGGAACTCGTCGGCTATCTCCGAGATTATTGTAGCCGCAGTCACATTTGTCACCCTGGCCCTTGGTTCAAGACGCTCAAAGAGGGGCAGACAAGGTACCACTTGGCCGAAACCCAGCTGGCGGGCATACACCGAAGGGTGGTAAAACTCGTACGACGGCTGAAATGTTCTATTGCGGGAGTTTAAGCCGAAGTGAAGGATGCAAGGAGATATAAAGATCCAATACAACTCTGAAGTCGATGCTGGCATCAAGGAGCTATCAGCATCTCAATGAAGGAATGAAGGCCACTGAAAATCGGCTTCATTACTGTAAGGAAAGAAGTCTTGTTGGCCAAAAGTCGTGCTATCTAAGTACAGAAAAAATGACAAGTACTTCTTAAAGTCAACTGGGGTAATTTTGACGTCACCACTGGTACACATCACGAGTCTTTCTCCGTGTGATCGGCTGGCTCTGTATTGAGGAGTAGTGCCTTCAGGGTAGTCTTCACGAGGAAAAGCCGAGCCTTCCGACAGTTCTGGAATCAATGATCGGCTAAAAATGTTGTAAAGTCATAATTGAATAAACCATAGTGGGCCTCCTATGTTGCTCACGACAAATTGGGCAAACCCAGAGAAAAGCTGACTTCTAATGACATGCATCATCTGGTAGACAGCGCCAAGAAGCATTTTTCCAAGTGCAAGCCGACGGCCACTAACCAGCTGGTCTGCCACGAACTGGAATACTTGTGTTGGACCCAAAGAGGCTCCACAGAATACAAACCGATCCAGCCACAAGTTCAGAAAAGCTGCGTGTTCCTCGTCCGATACAAGGCCGTTTATCTTATTGTTGTGCTGGATATACTTTGACCATCCTTCGCCTTTTGATCGGATTAGTTTGAGCCTTGGCTTGCCGCTAAAAGCCGATATCTGGTCTCCATCTGGCCGCAGACAGCATAGCTCGGCTACGTCTAGAAGGGTTGGGCCGATGGGGCCAGTTCGGAATAGGAAGGCATTAAGGGTGTCTGACCAGAAATAGCAAGCCGTGGCCACTAACGGCTCATTGGCTTCTGGGTTTGCTAGACTAAGTGGAAGACTCTCGGCTATGCCCATTCTCTCCCATTCAGATCTCTTTTGGGCTAACACTCAGATGTACCAGTTCCTCCATCCCTTAAGAGCTGTCGGCCAGGCTCTAAAACTCTTTCCCCATTCTGTTATGTTGTAACCTTTAGTCGATAGAGGGAGTCTAGGGATTTCTTCGTTAATAACTGTGTCAGCGGTTGAATCTCCTACCGGCCCTAGATAAAATTGGTCGTCACTTTCTGGGATCGGGATTAGTACCTTTGAGGAATCCATTCAGCCGATGAAGAAGGAGAGAAGCTTGGTTGCAAGTGTGAGAATTGAAAGCCGGGAAGTCGATTGAAGGATGAAAGCCGATTGTAGGCAGTGCGAGAGCTGGAAAGCGTGAAAATGACCGTGAGGGTCCCGCATATATATAGCACGGTGAAAAATGAATAGTGGCGGGAAGTGAATTCGAGGCGACACGTGCAATTAAACCGTGCTGAGATTTTTATGGCGCAATTAATGCAGCAATTGATGGAGCAAATCGTTAATTGACGGAGAAGAAGCCGATGGATGAAAAAGCCGATGAATTTTTGAAAGATAACAAGTTATCTTCCAAAAATGGGGGGCATATGTTTGCACCAGTTTTTGGAAAATACGAGAAGAATCGGCAGGAAAGCATGAGTTTGGATAAAGCACGATGCACTTTTGGAAAATTTGGATAGTTTACGGATGATATTTGAAAGCAGAGTCCAATTAGGAAACTATAGCCGACTCGGATTACACTGTCGTATTGGATCAGGACTCGGATCGGCTGGCGGGTATATAAGGCACGCCAGGGCTGCTTGAAGAAGCATATACAGACATACAACCAAACCGCATCTGCTAGTTTTTCCTTTATAGCTTTTAGTCTTTTAGCTCTGTAATCTTCCCTTTGTAAGTCGACATTGATCAAATAAAGTTGCGAATCGCCGATTGTTTGGAGAAATCTTCGATTTCTCCAGGTTTGATTTGTTCTGTCTTGTTGCGCATCGCTTTTTCAGAATCGATCTGCCTTTACCTTCGGATTAGTCTTAATCAACTGATCTATTTACCTTTCTAATCGGCTTTCTGGCTGATTTCTGTGTTAGCCGATTCGCCTCCAGGATCGGCTTGATTGAATTTCACGAACTTTTTTCCTTATCGATTGCAGGGTCAAATCGATTGGCACACTCGCACACATTTGAACCCGGTGTTCGTCTGGTGTGTTGCAACCAGAAACCCTCTTCACGTTTTTGGCGTCAACACCCTCCAATTAATATTTTAACTTCAGGGCAGCCTTGGTTTGTACTCAAATCAGAACCAGGTGATTGCACCAATAAAACAGTTTTAAGAGGCGTTGTCTTCAATTAGTGATTTGCAACAAAATTCCGAGAAACAAACGAGTGTGTAGTTTCAAAATCAAACAAAACCATGGCAGATACTGAGTTGACTTGGAACTTACCTAGTATGACATCTGGTGTAGGCTAGGCATCCTCAGTGGTGACGTTGTTCACACAACCTCTTCCAACAGGCAGTGGAGTCCTGGTAGCATAATTGGGAGTCTGAGACGCTCCACGTCCTGCTCCTGGTGTGGGGGTCTTGGCTGGTGTAGATCCCAGGTTGAAATGGACTGGTGTCACAGCTTGCTTCCTCGGGCAATTGTTGGCATAATGACCGCATTTATGGCAATTGAAACATGTGACTCCTTCAGCTAGATTATTGGTCCTCTGAGGCGGATTGCTGTTGGTGCTAAAGTTGTGATTTCCTAAAGGAGCAAGGTTAAAAAAAGCGCTAGGAGGTAGGCGGGCGGAGGCCCACTGCCTAGCGCCTAGCCCGCCTAGGCGGCGCCTAGGCGCGCCTAGGCGGAAATCACTAAATGGCAGGCTGCAATAAAATAAAAAAGTGAAAGACATATATAAAAGATAGAATATAGTCACAAAACATAGTCACAAAACATCGTTAGCTAATGTTTCTGAAAAAATGCTAAACTATACATACGCATCACATCAGTAAAACATACAATTTGCACATCACCAATTCACCACACAACAATTCAACTAGCAAACCAAAGACAGACATCACCACAAGATATATACTCTCATACTCGATACTACGTACCACAGCACTTTAAAAGACTAAAATCAATTCATCCAAGTCCAACCAATCATCCCCGAGACCCTAAGACCTCGATATTTTTCCTCTCAAGGCGATGAGTGCGATCCGATCTCGAACATGGTGTAAAAAAGTGAAACCTCACCTGGCTGAGAGGCAGAGACGTCGGGCGCTGGCGACTTGGCGAGTGCTGGCGGTGAGGGAGGCTTAGCCACCGGTGCGGAAGGAGAAGAGCTCGGCGCTGGCGGCGAGCAGGCGCGGGAGGATCTCGGTGCTAGCGGTGAGCAGGCCCGGGAGGAGCTCTGGCGCTACCGCGCTGGCGACGCAGGAGGAGCTCGGCCACAGCGGGAGGATCAGGCTGGGGGGATCTCGGCGACGGCAGGAGGATCAGGCTGGGGGGATCTCGGCGACCGACGGCGGGGAACATGACCTCCGCGACCGAGGAGATGCAGCGGCGAAGAGAATGGATGTTCGGTAACCTAGCTCCCTCTTTCCCCTGCCCCCACCCCACCCCTCGTTTTCCAGTCCTTATTCAACCCAGCACCGCCTAGCGTCGCCTCTCCTCTGCCTTTTCTCCGCCTAGCTCCGCCGACTCCCGTCTGCGCTGCCGCCTTACTCCGCCTAGCTCCGCCTAGAGCACGATTTCGTGCCTAGGCGAGGCGGAGGGCAGCCGCCTCGCGCCTAGGCGGCAATTTTTTCCGCCTTTTGGAACACTGTGAAGGAGCTGGGCGAGATGCTGGTGCAGGTGTCCTGAATGCAGACGGAGGAGTGAAACTAGTAGGTTGTTGTACATTATTTCTTGCTCTCTGGGGATGGTTCTAGTGAGCCCCATGCTGCATCATCTTCCTTTTGCAAGATTCTTCTAACTCACGACGAGATTCCTCAGTGAGCATGGCTTTGTCAACAAGATGCTGGAAATCTGCGTAGTCATTGCCAATGACTTGCACATTTAGTCTTGGATTGAGCCCACACTTGAACTTCTTTTGGAAAGCATCATCTGTGGCTACATTTCTAGGGCGTAGCGAGCAAGTTGAGTGAACTTGTTTAGGTATTCACTCGCTAACATCCCTTCTTGCTTGAACTCTTTGAACTCATTTTTCTTCATTTCTACTTTTCCATCTGGGATATGGGAGTGGCGAAAAGCAGTTAAAAACTCTGCCCAAGTAATGGTCTAGGGGTCATAGTGGGCGGCACTGTAGTTCTCCTACCATTCAGCAGCGGTGCCCTCCAACTAATGAGCGACATAAAGAACCTTCTCATGATCGGTGCACTGAGCAATGGCAAGCTTCTTCTCAATGGAGCGGATCCAATCGTCTGCGTCCAATGGTTCTGAAGAGTTGAAGAAGGTTGGTAGGCAAGTCCTCATGAATTCAACCAGCTTGGACTATGGACGAGCTTAAGGAGGTGCAATGGCAGCTTGATTCTGCTGGTTCAACAAGTTAGCCAGAGCAACTGCAGTCTGGTTCTGCTGATTCATCATATTGTTCATGTTTTTGCATCATTATATTCATAAGCTGAGTTTGAGTTACCAAAAAGTGTCCCTTGTTCTGATCTGCCATTGTCGGTGATGGTGGTAGGTTGACGCTTGCACTGGCATTGGTATTGGCATCCACTGGCGAATTGCGATCGGCTCCAGAACGAGTGTCAACCATCTGTGATGCAACACAAGTGTTTGATAGGTAAGAGGGAAAAACAATAGACAAGTAGTAAGGTCATCTAGGGGAGAAGGTAATACCCAAGGACAAAAGTCAACCAGAGACATAGCCAAAAAGGCTAGAAAATAAAGGGGCAAATAAAGTTTTCAATTTAAGGTATGGTTCGATACCATGCTTGAGGCAAGTGTGCAACATACCCGATACACAAGCAATGAAAATCCTAGTATACGCGGATTAAATGTAACTAAACTGAAGGGGGTGGCATGCTTAACACCAAAGAGCACCACAAACCTATCTTATATGGTAATCTTCTCGGATATACTCTTCGTCGTCTTGATCATCGTCTCCCTTGATTGATGCCTTGCAGATGCCTTGAGGTTTTAGGAAGTTTAATGAGATAAGATTAATTTAAAATTTCAAAATAATATTTCAGTAAAGGAGAGGAATAAGAACCTAGGAATAAGATGAGAGTAGACAAACTATTAAATATACCAATTTGTTGGTTTGATATAGAAAATAATTTTGAAGACTATGCTAACTAAGAGAACGACCTACAGTCGATATGACTCTGATACCATCTCTGTCTGGACCCAGATATGCAAATCCGAAACCCTCTGTGTATACTGCACTAGTCTAGAATCACACTAGTGCACACAGTGGCAACACAGATGAAATATCATTACATACAACGAATTAATTAAGAAGAAGCAAATTATTATTATTTAAAGGAAATAACCTTATGGTCAAGGTTCATACAATTATGCCTTAAGGGCTCAAGAGACAAATAAAATATTGCAGCAGAAATAAGATAACTTAGACCATTCGATATACCATAGGCAATTGTATGGGGAAACGTCTTCCTAGTTCACGTAGTCTTCATAATATTCCTTATGATATTCATTAGTTTCTGGTCCTTCCTCAGTAGTTGATCAACAAAGGCATAAAACGGTAAGTACAAAAAGTACTCAGCAAGCTGTAGAGAAATAATGCAATATATTCATGCAGGCTTGACAAAGGATAGTCATATAGTTCATTTGTAGAAAGCAATAACTTGCATTGAAATACAGTAAATAGATTGAAAGTATATTGATGAAAAAGATAATAAATAACTGGTAAACCAATGATAGACAACATGAACAGAATGGCAAAGCATCACCCTACACCATCCAACACAATTATCCAACTACTAAATTCAACCGTATAACTTTAGACAACAAAACAACAGTGAACTTTCTATTCACATCCCAACAATTCCACATTTTATAAAACACTATACCTCGTGTAAAATTCCTGGGCTTGTTCATGACCACAGACACGGCTATTCGAATAGTTTTACGCTCTGCAGTGGTTGTACAGTTTTACCCACAAGACATCATCATCTCTTGTTGCTAAGCACTATGAACACACTTCCTTTGGTGTGTCGGCAGAAAGATCACGACAAAGCCTTTACAATGCGCTGTCTAAATTCGGTACTGTAATCTAAGGTTTCACCCCTCAGAGCCCTCTCTTGAGCCATATGAATCTACCCGTCTACCCTAGAACCCACACTAACAATTGGCAGTACTCAAGACTAGACAATGCAAATTAATCAGCTAGGTCTGCCCCATACCAGACTTGTGGTTGCACGGATAGGTCCAGTTCAATGGCACACAAGATAAAATCCTTAAGTTGTCTAAGGCAAGACAATCACATCCCAATGTGCTAAAAAGCACCCCCTTTACTGCATGATCACTTGCCCGAGGGAAAACATTTTATTCAACCAAGGCCAGTGGCATCCCCTATCATGGTACAACAAATTTTACAGCAGTGACTAGCGGCCACGATTCAATATCTCATTAAGTCATGATTAAGGTTAATTCACATGTGATATGAATCCCATCGTACACCTAAGCAAGTCTAAACATAGCTATAACAACCCATTGTTGGTAATATGATTATATCCAATTAATAATGTCCCAATCTAGAGTTAACAATGGATACATGGTATTCCAATAATCAAGGTGGCGTAATGTCAACTAATGTTGAGTCTTGGCCTTCAAAATCTCAGTTCGTTCCTTCGGGATTCGCGTCTACCGGAAAAAAGCAACGAAACCAAATAAATACCAAACAAAGATGCAAATAAGCTCAAAATTGAAAATAAATAGATCTAAAAGATAGAGCTTGATTTTAGAAAAATTTAGAAAATTGAATCACCTCAATCGGAATTCGTATGAAAGAGAACGAGCCTTTGAAAGATTAAATTCTCAGAAAATAGAAAAATATAATTTTCTGGAATTATTTTTCTAAAGAAAATTCTTTTATTGCGCAATGATGATATCAGCAGGGATTTTTAGAAAATAAAAATAAATCAGAAAAAGCCTTGAGAGATTGACACGTGGGCCCATGGTCTATAGACCAGGTCCACGAGAGGATGATGGTCTACGGTAGACCCGGTTCACGGTTCGGCTAGGGCTAACAAGTGGGGCTTGTGGCACGCTGACATGGCATGGTGATGCAATCGCTGACATCAACACCACATGGGGAAAACTGATGACTTTGCGCAACGTGGTAGCCACGCGGCGACACGGTGGTGATGAGATGGACACCACGCAATCACGACTCAAGCTCAACCTCCGGCGAAACAACGACGGCGTGAACCCATCGATGCTGAAGAAGACAATGCGGCATCGGTGATTCGGCGACCGATCGAACCTGGCTCAACACAGATCTGAAAGAGGAAGAAGTTGCGAACTCAAAGGAAGCAACGGCATCAGCGGAGGTGGTCCCAAGACGAAGACCAATGAGGAAGAAGCGTCTTCGGACGGCGGCAAACTCCGGCTAGGTTGTTCCCAGTGACAGATGGGTCTTGGGCAGCAAGGAAAGGGGCGACGGGTGTGGAGGTCAACGGGGAAGCTCACCTGAGGGTCGGCAGTGCTTTTATAGCCCTCAGGAGGTGTGTCGGGTGCGATCTCCGAGCGGCGGCGCGACGTACGGCGCACAGACACCTCGGGCGGCTAGGGTTAGGGTTCAGTAGTGTGACGTGTGTAAGATCGAGGATGTCGACTAGAGGGGGGTGAATAGGCGGCTTTAAAAATGTCTTCGATGATTAGTGAAAATCTCGCCTATTTATCTCTATGTCAAGACCTAAACAAAAATCAATGCAGAAGTGATAAACTAAGGTTTTAACAATTAAGCCTAAGTCAACTAGGCTCACTAAATATACTAGCTAATTATGTCTCTAACATGAATATGTAAGAATAAAGATAATCAAGCAATTTAATTCTACGAATATAAATTGCAACAATGTAAATAGAGAATTGAAGCAAATACAAAAATACACCGATGTTTTACCGTTGTGTTCGGAGACTTGCCGATCTCTCCTAATCCACGTTGAGGCTAGCCCAAACCACTTTGGACCGGCTCCACGAATTGAGCACCCGCCTCGATTCCACTAATGGTTGCTCTTTTCCACTCCGAGTAGGTGTTGCTCTTTTCCACTCCAGGTAGGTGAGCACCGATCTTCACAACTTGACGGGGCTTCTCACAACCTTCGTCGAGAAGCTCACCGCGCATGACGCCTCCACGCCGTCTAGGTGTCGGCAAACACAAGAGTAACAAGCCAAGCCTTCCTGCTTGAACTTCACATAGTGCAACAAATGCACTCCGGTGATCACCAAGTGCAACACATACACAATGGCTCCCTCAAGTGCAACACATGCGCAAGAGACTTTCAATCCACTTCCTAATTGCAACACATGCAATTAGAGCTCACTCTTAGCTCAAGAACCAAATAGAAGAGAGCAACACATGCACACAACTCCCACAAACCTTCCTAAAAGCCAGCAAAACTCAAATGTCAGCCCCAAGACTCCTTTTAGAGCCTTCCTAAAAAAACTAGCCGTTGGAGGGAAAAAACGGGCAAAAAAGCGATAAAGAAGTGCTAGCACCTACTAGGGTTTAAGAAGACTAGGCCTCTAGGCCAACGGTCACATTCGTGCATTAAAAACATCAAAAACTAGCTGTTGCTACAGTACCCCGATGCTACCGCCCATCTAGGAGCGGTAGCATCGGCCATTTTAACCAAAAAATACTTCTCTGGAGTTTTTACACTGCCTCTAGGCCGGTAGTACCGCCTCGGGTGGTGCTACCTCTGTCTTAGTTAGTAAAACGCTCATAACTTTTTACCCCGAACTCCGATTTAGGTGATCTTGGACTCTATGCGAAGCTTATCACGAGAGCTACAATCTCCACCCATTTTCAAGATTTAAGCAACCATAAATATTTTTAAATATCACAAAAACAAAACTCTAATGTAGTCATTCAAGTCTAAAATCTGTTTTTTTCGAAATCTCTCATATAGACTTGATCAAGAGTATGACTATAAGATAGAAAGAGTCACTAAGATCGAATATTTAGCCATGTGATGATCAACTCATGATTAAAACAACTTTTGCAAAACACATATTTGCAAATAACCCGAAAAGCTATAAGATCAATCCTCTAGCTATGTAAGAATCAACACATGATCCCGACACTTTGCAAAATATATTTGCAAATGCCAACACATGTTCTAGAATTGAAACCCAAACCTTTAGCTTATTTGCAAACCACATTTGCCAATAACAAATCAATATTTTGTAAAAACATATTTTGCAAACACAAGCATAAACTTTACTTAGCTTTGTGATGATCAATACATAATCAAATCACAAGCTAAAACATCGATGCATGAGCTCTCAGCTTTTGCAACACATGCAAAACTTAACTCCATGCAAAAACCACATAAAACAAATTACATAAACTATCTCCTTTTTACAACACATGTAAATCCATAGCTCCATGTAAAAACTAAATCGATTAAGATCCAATAAGAAGCAAGCATGAGCTCCTTTATTTGCAACACATGCAAATACTTAACTCATGCAAAATCCAAATAAGAGAGTGAGCTAGAGTGAACCGGATTGAGTTCATCAACACATGATGAAGCTCAAGCTATAAGATTCCTTTTTAATAGTACGACACCTAACTAGCAATTCGGTCTCCCATCCAAACACCGAGACCGGTAAAAAACTAGAAACACATTCTTAGCCCTAGCTAGTTATACCTTTGCCTTTAGC
This sequence comes from Guadua angustifolia, assembly GCA_036346375.1. Taxonomy (NCBI): domain Eukaryota; kingdom Viridiplantae; phylum Streptophyta; class Magnoliopsida; order Poales; family Poaceae; genus Guadua; species Guadua angustifolia. The sequence continues at coordinate 43,473,619 of CM070513.1, read as the reverse complement.
GATCAATTTGGAGCTTTTATGATTTCCAATCATCTTCTCTCTAGGATCAAATCATCTTCTTCTTGTTCATTAACACATAATCAACCTTCTCTTCACTTCGGGATCACTTCTTGAAGCTCATCAACACATGATGACTTCTCGTTCCCGATTCTTCATTTTCTTGGACTCAACCTATTTCAAACTCATTGAAAGTGTTAGTCCAAAATACATGGTTATCTCAATCATCAATGCACTCCATTAACACATAATGGATGCTCCCAAGATCCTTTGATCTTTTCCTTTGATGATTGACCACAATCAAAAAACAATTGATTGAAAGACTAATTATGTCTTGAGTATACTAATGCAACTAATGTTTTATATACTCAAGAACTTTCGATTGCCCTAGGATTAACAAAATGAACCATCAACACATGATTAGTTCTTTATTGATTGAATGGCAACCAAACACAATTTAAATTGAATTTAAATTGTCATAAGTATATATTAACTACACAAGTTTCATATAATCATTTTGATGGAATCTAAAGGTAATGATCTAATTTATATGGAGTGGTAGAAAGGTATCAATACTCTTAATACCATTAACAATAGAATAAACTCCATTAAATATATGTATATAAATAATTGAACTTGAATCAATATGCGCATATTTAATTTTTGAGATTGCTTTGGAGTTTATCCTATATTGCTATGAGTATACTACAACTACACAAGTTAAATATACTCAAAGGATTGTTTCAAAGTAATGATTCTTGATATAGAAAGATGAATTAGATCAATACTATTGAAATATCAGGGTAAAGTATGAACTCCCCCTAACTGTTTGCATTCATGTATATATGGAATTGAAAACATTATGCACATCTTGAGGTCTAAATAATGGTAGAGTTCATCCTTTAACTTGAATCCAAAATATGCATTAAGATATTATAAAATGAATACGAGTGCATACCTTGAGTTTTCCATTTTTCAATGTGACTAATCAAGAATATACTCAATAAAAGAGTTAGTCTTATATTTGGATTTATCAATATGATCATGAGTATTGTATCCAAGGAATGCAACAAGATATATAATATGAGCTTGAATGCATACCTTTGATATTTTTATCTTTTTCATCCAAAAAAGACTAATAAGAGTTAAGCTCAACAAAAAAGTTAGTCTCATAAAAAGATTTATCATTAATTAACAATTGAGACTAATCAATATTATGATTATCAAAAGAGTTAGTCTCAATATTAAATTTGTCATTAACACCGAAACTAAATTAATGGAGTTTGGACTTTCAACGTGGTTGCATTCAGACTGCATGTGAGGCGTTGATCCAACGGCGATGGTGCAGTTGACTGACGGGCCGAGGTGAAACAGGCTGGCAAGCCGACTGGGCTAGGCGACGCGTGAGGGAGCAGGCCGGGATGAATAAGAACTAGGCCAGGGCAGATTCGGCCTAAGAAAATTTTGAAAATAGAAATCATTTTCTGAATTAATAAAATTCCAAAAATTCAAATAAATTCCAATAAATAGTAAATAAATTTTAAAAAATTCCTTGAAGCATAATGAACCCAACAAATTAAATCTTTTATTTGATGTATAGATTAATCAAATTAAATCTTTTCATAGTAGAAAATTTAAATTAAGCTTTGATTAATTCATGAAAAATGCAAATGGTTCATTTTCAACTTCAAACATTCCAAAACTCAAATTTTAAGATGTTACATGTATGGTCACACGATTAGATTGAGTTATTGTGGCGAGGGATGCCACGCAATGAGGTTGAATTGTTGATGGCACGTGGTGCTTGGTAATCAACCGGGGTGGTTATGATTTAGATTAGGGCAAGTGGCAAGGAGAAATATGCCAAGGTGTGTCAGTAAGGCAGAGAGTGTGTGGAATTTTGCCCTATTCACTCTAAGGACTTAACCTTGCAAGCTTTTGACCTGAGTCAGTCATGCAACCACATGTCCGGTATGGGACAGCCTAGCTTATTAATTTGCAATGTCTTAACTTTAGTATTGTTAGTGGTGGTGTGAGTCCTGGATTGTCGTAACCAGTCCTCGTACGGGTAGACTCACATGGCGCAAGACGGGGGCCTGTTGTGGTAACTAGTCCCTTTAGTGTTGAAACTTTAGCGGACAATACTAGGTTAAGGTAGGGCATTGTAAAGGCTTTGTTATGATCACTTGTTTTTGTGGTGTTTGGTTGTATCATGTGGGTAAAGTACATTACCTCTACAGGGTGTAAATCTATTCAGATGGCTGTGCTTGTGGTGTTGAGTATTGCTCGGAAATTAGAGTCAAGGGTTAGACTTTTACAAAATAAAACTTGGGATTGATGGCAGGTTGCCTTGGGAGGTTGGATTTTGACTTAAAATTGGAAACTTGGTTTACTTGATAAATATTGAAATTATTATTGTTATTTATTTTAGTGTCTTTGCAATCTATTTATTGTACTTGTTCATAATTGCTGCTTTAATCCAAAATAGCTATGTTAGCCTTTTTTCTTTGGAATAAACCTTGCATATAGTTAAATAGAATTGCATTCCATGCACAACTTGTTACCAACAACCACAATAAATAGTTGAGGAGTCTACGCTTTTGTGAGAGGAGTTTCAGGAGGACACCAATAATTAGGGTTCGAGCCTTATCAGTTGTCGGTGGTAAACTGAGGGGTCATCTACATCTTCTACTTTCGCTGTATTCGTTTCAGTCTTTATTTCAAGTCTAGCCCTACATGGCTTAATAATGTAAGTTGGTTATAAGATCATACACTTAGTTATAATCAATACATAGAGTCTTGTTATTATCTCTGCTACTTCTAATTAGGAGTTGGTGGTGATACATCTGTTCACCACCAACCCACCTCTAAATCATAAAAAAAACCGGCTGACAAAAATAACTGGTATGTTCTTTTTTGCTTCCGTTCCTCACAATAGCTCCTCGTTGTTCCCGATCTCCTCGTTCTTCCTGATCTGCTCGGTGGCACAGCACGCGGAAGGGCCAGAGTAAGAAGCGGAACGGGATAGCACTCACGCGAGCCTCCCCATCTCCTCGTTCCTCCTGATCTGCTCGATGGCACAGCGCACGGAATGGCCAGAGCAAGAAGCGGAACGGGATAACACTTGCGCGACGAGGAGTGGTTCTTGCAACGATGACAGTAAGAATCCGGCCCCTTCCTCTTCGGCGATGGATCCTGGTCGCTGGCGGACTCAGCGGCGGGCTCAAAGATGCTTGTGGTGGCGGCGACCGCAAGGTGCTACTGCCGTGGCATCTAGTGAATGACATGGCACGGAAGGGTCAGAAGGTGTAGCGGCAGACGTCGCAGTGGGCGGACTCCTGGAACGGTGGCGACGTCTTCATGGCCTCCGGCTTGCTCGGTAGGACCGGATGAACCGATCGATCCGTCAGTCTCTCGACGATTCGCTTTGCCGATTTGAGGCGAAGGCGACGGAAGGAGGTGGTGGATTGGGGAGACTGGGAAAGGGACAGGAGTCGAGCGATGTACAGGGGATGTGAACTACGAGGTGATTCTGGGCAGTCATTAGCTCATGCACGGGATACTTGCGGTGGTAGTGAGCGCAAGGCACTACTGCCGCGGCATCCGCCGGACGGCATGGCGTAGAAGCTCACCACCGACCGTGGCCGATACAATCTCCGTAATTATTGTGGTTTGTTTCAACTCGCTTATCAGATAATCAGTTTGTTACACTAATCAAGTTGTTACACTGACTTATCATATGTTTGTTATTCTGTTGGAAGCTACATTATATAAGTGCAACGCATGGGCACATTAGAATCACTCTATATAAAGTCAGTCTTTTCAATGCGCGCGTGTGCCCTTTCTTCAGTCATCGTCTCTCTTTCCGCTGGGTTCTTGATTTCCTTTTGAGGTGTAGTAATCGTCTCCCAAATATTTTCAAGTTGCACAGGTGTGTTCATTTGATCAAAGAGCTCGATTTGTTTGCATTATCTGTCATCTGTACATAATTTCTTTTTCTTAGCTGTTGGTTTGCACCGAGTTTTCTATTTGGGGGAATAGTTCGTTTCATTTCTTTCCATATCTATGATCTGCACAAAAGATGGTTATTTACGTTTGCTTTTTTATTTAGAACCGACCTGATTGGCAGGAAATCCTGACATACTTTCTTGTTGAGCCATGAGTATGCTGTGCAAAATCCAATGGACTTAGAATTCAATATGCATGTGTAATCTGATTGAAGCATTGGCTCTCTCTAAGGACCTGAAATTTAAATGTCATAGATTGTAGGACACCTGATTAAGGTATCCAAAAGCAGTGTTACCTGCACATTTGTGTTCCTTGTTTTTCCCTTTGCATATTTCTAGATCTGTCAATCTCTACCCTACCTGGAAGTTAAACACCATGACAAAACTAGGTTGTGTATCTGTATCTGATTCCTGTAACTTGATTTTGCACCTGTATGACTCCTGTAACTTCATAGTTTTTGCTCTTACCTTTTCTTTTCAGGTTGTCAAGTCTTTGCATGGCAACGTAGAGGTGCAGTTCTTATTTTCAATCTGGGTTCTATTCTAATGTAAAGAATTTAAGATTGCAGTGAACACTTAATTTTAACCAGAGTTGCACACTTGTGTGGTTGTTTGACCCATCAAGTCTTGTACATGGCTTACATGCATTTTTAGATATGTATATGGTGCTAACTGGACTGGGATGCAGTCTTACCCTCAGAAATAAAATCTCACGAAGAACATTGTCTACAGAGAAGTACTCACATCGTATACAAAGTTTTGATCAAAAATATTATACATGTCGTGTTGTAATGTAATCGTTTATTTTCAGATCTTTCGGGAGATATACCAAGATTATCATTTCTAAAATTGTTTTAATATCATGAATGCCTAAATTCATGTTGCAGGAGAAACTATAAAAACTTGTGTAATTTGGAGAAATAGATGTTTGATCTTGTAGCACAATTTTCTTTTGTTGTTTGAGCTTTATGTTTCATTACGACATTTATTTTTCGTAGCAACGCACGGGCATTGAACTAGTTATTATCGTGTGGATGATATGATATTTACCAATGTTGAGCTGTGTGCACTAGCGTAGATCCGAGGACTAGTACGGTAAATACAAAGGGTCCAAATTGGTAAATTCGGGTTTCAACATAGATTAACAAGGCAAGTCATAACCGTTGTTCATGTTGAACGTATGTTTGTGATAGTACTTTGTTTTATACAATTGCATGCTATTTATGTACAATGTTGAATTGCTGGGAATAGCTATATTGTCATTATATCACCTTGATTATTAGAATGCTATGTATCCATTGTTAACCTTAGGTTGGGATATTATTAGTTGGACATGATCATATTACCAACAATGGGTTATCGTAACTATGCTTAGATATGCTTAGTTGTACGATGAGATTCATATCATATGTGAATTAATGTTAATCTTGACTTAATGAGATATTAAATTGTGGTCGGTAGCCACTGTTGTAAAATTTATTGTGCTATTGGTCTTGGTTAAACAAGATTGTTTTCTCTCGGATAAGTTTTGCATCGGCGTGTGACGCGCTCTGCCTGTACGCGGTCTTCGGGAAGCTCATGCTTTAACAGGTAGTTTAAGAATGGAGTTGTCCAATCGGGGTTGATGACTAAAACTTCCTTTTCGGCTAATCTTTCTTCTGATTTGTCTGACTCCTGCTATCGGCTTAATGAAGGTTTGTGTAGCTCTTTGACAAATACTCCAGCCGATACCGTTGCCCGACTAGAGCCTATCCTTGCGAGCTCGTCTGCTGCTTCATTGTCACGGCGGAGTACATGGATGAACTCCAGCCCGTCGAACTTGTCTTTGAGCTTCCGCACTTCCTGGCAATATGCAGCCATGCTATCACCAACACACGACCAGTCTTTCTGCACTTAGTTGATTACTAACATGGAGTCCGCGGATTGTCAGTCGTCGAACGCCAAGGGATATGGCGATGCGTAGTCCGTGGATGAGCGCCTCGTACTCGGCGGCGTTGTCTGATGCCGGGAAATGGAGCTGAAGGATGTACTTCAGGTGATCCCCTGTCGGAGAGATGAGCACCACACCAGCCCCTACGCCGCTGAGCATGAGGGAACCATCAAAATACATCGTCCAATACTCGAGCTCTTCGGAAGTCGTGGGAGTTTGCAGCTCCACCCACTCGGCGGTGAAGTCGGCGTGTACTTGAGATTTTACGGCTGTTCGCGGCTTGAAGGAGATTTCAAAAGCTCCGAGTTCAACCGCCCACTTGGCAATTCTCTCGATGGCCTCCCGGTTATGGAGTATATCCCAAATCGGAAAAGCGGTGACCACCGAAATTGAATGCTCTTGAAAGTAATATTTGAGTTTGCGAGATGTAAGCAATACGGCATATAGCAGCTTCTGTACCTAAGGATACCGTGCTTTGGATTCGCCCAGCACCTCGCTGATGAAGTAAACTGGGCGCTGAACCTTCTGGAGGTGCCCTACTTCCTCCTGCTCTACGACGATTGCTGCGCTGACTACATGAGTCGTTGCAGCAATGTAAAGTAGAAGGGGTTCTTCGGGCATTGGTGAGACCAGCACTGGCGGCGAGGACAAAAATGCCTTGAAGTCTTCGAAAGCTTGTTGCTCCTCGGATGTCCATTGGAAATTGCTCTGCTTCTTTAGAAGTTTGAAAAAAGGCATCCCCCGCGATCCCAGACGGGAAATGAACTTGTCGAGTGCCACCATGCAGCCCGTGAGCTTCTGGACATCCTTCTGACAAGTCGGTGGCTTCATCTTCAGGATGGCATTGATCTTCTCCGGGTTTGCCTCGATGCCCTGTTGTGACACTATGAATCCAAGTAGTTTTCCTAAGGGGACTCCAAAGACGCACTTCTCGAGGTTGAGCTTTATCTTGTAGGCTCTTAGGCTTTCAAATGTCTCGGCCAAGTCGGATATGAGGTCCTCCTTTGCACGAGATTTGACGATGACATCATCTACATTTGCTTCCACGTTGCATCCGATTTGAGTGCGATTTGAGTGTGAAAACACCGCTGTATTGCGCGCTGATAGGTTGTGCCAGCGTTTTTCAAATCGAACGGCATTGTGATGTAGCAAAATGCTCCAAACGGAGTGATGAACGAAGTCTTGATACAGTGTTATTCTTTTAGCCTGATCTGGTGATACCCCGAGTAGGCATCCAAAAAACTTAAGAGCTCACAACCTGCAGTTGAGTCTACCACCTAGTTGATGTGAGGCAGCCCAAACGGATCTTTCGAGCATGCTTTGTTAAGATCGGTATAATCAACACACATGCGCTAGCTTTTATTCTTTTTGCGAACAAAAACTAGGTTTGCTAACCAGTCGGGATGATACACTTCTTTTATAAAGCCTGCGGCTAAAAGCTTATAGGTTGTTTGGTTCCCCGATCGCGCGTGGCCTGGCTGGACTGCTGCATTGACCGCGCATGAGCCGCCGTTTGGTTGCATGCATCGATCACGCGTGCCCTGGCTCAACTGCTGCAGAGAAGGCCAAAACGCAGAGAGCGCAGACGAGACGCGGAGAGCGGCACGCGCCGTTCCGCGAGCGAGGCTCGGCGAGCAGCGCTCGCAGCGCAGGAACCAAACGCGCTATTAGTGATTTCTTCCCTGATGGCCTCTCGGCGATCTTGAGCGAATCGGCGGAGCCGCTGCTTGATAGGCTTCGCCTTCTCGTCAACATTGAGAGAGTGCTCGATCACCTCCCTAGGGACACCGGGCATGTCGGAAGGCTTCCAAGAGAAAATGTCCCGGTTTGCCCGAAGAAAGGTGACGAGCGCGTCTTCCTATTTGGGGTCGAGTCCTGTCCCGATCAAAGCCGTCGGAGCCGAGTTGGACGGGTCAAGGATTACCTTCTTAATCCCTTCGTCAGGCTTTATACTTGTCTTGGCTTGCTTCTTTGCTGGGACTTCTCCTTCACCTTGCTGATTTGCGGCCGCCTGTCGGATCTTCTCCCTATCGGCTGCCACTTCTTGCATTTCCGCCATCTCACAGCTCTCTCTGTCACACGCGAAAGACTACCTGACGTCGCCGCGGACCGAGATAATTCCCTTCGGCCCGGGTATCTTCAATACGAGGTAAGTGTAATAGGGCACAGCCATGAACCTGGCTAAGCCCGGCCTTCCCAAGATGGCATGGTATGCCGTCTCGAAATCAACCACCTCAAAGTTAAGATATTCCGTCTGGTAGTTTTCTCTAGTCCCGAACGTGACCGGCAAAGTGATCTGTCCGAGTGGAACCAAAGAGGTCTCAGGGATTACCCCATGAAACGGCAATGAGCCCCGCTTTAGCACCAAGCGGGAAATCTTCATGTCTCGAAAGTTTTGGAGAAGAGGACATTGAGTCTGCTCCCTCCGTCAACCAACACCCTCTTAACGATGCGAATCACAGGGTCCAAAACAAGAGGATATCTACCTGGATATGGGATGTGATCTGGATGATCCGAGCGATCAAAGGTAATCGGAAACTTCGGACCATCTCAGGTATTGGGGAGTTGCCGGCATAACCGCATTGATGTCCCGAGCGGAAGCTTTTGTTTTCGCTTGGACTCATAAGCAGTCGAGCCCCTCGAATATGTAGTTGAGCTCACGCTCCGTCTTCTGGTAGTCACCCTCATCCTCTTCGGGAGGATCTTGCTTTTTCTTTGCTTCATCCTTTGCTTCACCCTTGGCCGACCGCTTGTTGCCCTCCTTGGCGAACCTTCTCAAAGTGAAGCAATCCTTCGCAGCATGTTTCCCCTTGGATGGAAAGGGCAAGTTGCATCCATTACCGTGTCGTAATCGTCTGTCCGTGGCGCACGAGGTCGGCCGCGTTCGGCCACCGCCACCAGTTCTTCGGGTTTTCGCTTCTTATCCCGCTGCCTAGAGGACTCGGTGTGATCCTTCTTGTCCTTTTGCCGTGAGCGATCATCTTGACGTTCGGCCAGGGCATCCGAGGCCATTGCGTAACTGTCTGCCAATTCAAACATTTCTCTTACCATAGTCGGCGGCTTCTGGGACATCTTCTTAATCAAGTCGGGGTCGTTGACGCCCTTCTGGAATGCCGCAAGGACCGCAGCTTCCGAGATATCCCGGATCGTATTCTTCTTCTGCATTAAGCGGCGAATAAATCCTCGAAGGGTTTCGTCCTTCCTTTGGTGAAGTTGATACAAGTCCCATTGAGTCTCAGGTTTTTCATAGGTGCCCTAGAAGTTGGTAAGGAACTGCTCGCAAAGATCTCTCCATGAATCTATGGAGTTCGCTGGAAGTCTTGTGAGCCAAGCTTGAGCCGAAGGGGCGAGCGTGACCGGTAGATAATTTGCCATTACGTTGTGGTCGCTCCCAGCTGCCTTGATTGGAAGGGCGTAAACCTGCAACCACGCTTCTGGATCTCTTTCTCTATCAAACTTGGTGATGCCTTTGGGATTGAAACCTTCAGGTCAAACCACTCGGCGAAGTCAGGGAGTGAATGCACGGATGCCATCAATAGGCCCGTCACCGCGCCGACGTGAGGAGCGCTGAAGTCGAGACCTGGCTCGACAATCCTCGTCTTCACCCTTGTCGCGTTGGTGTGGATTTCTACGTTCGCTCTGGCCATTGTGATTGATGCCGAAACGTTCATAGTCGTCTTTGCGCTGGCGGCGCTCATCATCTTCACGCTCTCGTCGCCTGGCGTCCAGATCCAAGTGAAGGTCTCGGTTGATGTTTCGACAGGCGTCTTCGTCCCGGCGAAGTTCGAGTCGGCCGCGCATGGACCGATTGCGAGCAGTGTGGCTGCTTGCAGTCTGAGTGATTACACGGGTACGAGAGTACTCCTCCCCTGGTTCTACCTGATGTTGTTGGATTGCCGCCGCCGTCACCATGGCCTTAACTTGGGCCACGATCAGGGCAGCAGGACTGTCAGGACCAAGCATTGGTCCTAGGGTATCGAGCAGTGTCTTTGAGGCGACGATATTTTGTTGAGGAGTATGAAAAACCGATTGATTCCCCATCCTTGCCTGCAAGATGTCCTCATTAACGTTGCGCCCTCTGTCCTGGAGGGACCTCGCACGTGCCTCCTACACTTCACGACGCAGGCGTTCTTGCGGCATCCGTGGCATCTTTCTGTTGTTGGGACTCAGTCCTTGGATCTTCGATCACGAAGATGCCGCGAAAGCTTTGAAAGCCTCCCGCCCCGCTCTCTAGTTCAGAAGAATAAGACAGATTGGGCTGACCTTTGGATCCGAGTGGTTTGCTGAAACTCTTCACTACTCGGGACTCGTCCTTGACCGAATCACGCCCAGATCGAAGAGCAGGCTCCTGGCTTACTGTCCAGGGATAGATGGCCACAGCCTTCTTTGATCCAAGTGGCTGCCCGGCTGGGAGAGCAACGGAATCTCCTCCAGATTGAATCTGGTCCGAATCCAAAAGGACAAGCTTGCCAAGATTGTCGTCGATGAAGTCCAGGCTTGCGAATCGAAAAGCTTGGTTGGAAGCGAAGGTGGTGGCGATTCTGTTGATGGAGGCCATCGAGCTCGCTGAGATTGATCTTTACGCACCCCCTACCTAGCGCGCCAACTGTCGACGTTTGTTGTCGGCAATAATGAAAACGGGGCTAGGTGTCAGATCCAAACTCGATGGTAGCACAAGACGCAAGAATTATACAGGTTCAAGCTCTCGCGGAGGAGATAATACCCTAGTCATGTGCTCTGGAATTATGTGTGTCTAGCTTATTTGCTGATGAGATGATCTGATGTTCCCTCGCACCCCCTTTATATAGCAGAGAGGCGCGGGTTACATAGGAGAGCCCTGATCGGATACAGAATAGGAATCATATCTTACGTACATATCCGTTTAGGTAACGCCTAGATTATGATTGTATCCTACCTAATCCGGATCAGTTGCTATCTTCAGGGCTTTCTTGTTTTGTACGTTTGGCGCACCCCTGGTAACTTCTGTTCCCATGCAATCGACTTGGCCCGGCCCTATCCAGTTGGGCCTCGCGGGCCGCCTGTGATCTGTATATTTCACATAGTGCATAACCTCTGCAGAGTGTACAATCTACTCAAATAGTCGTGCTCGCGATATTGAGTAATGCTCGGGAATTATAGTCAAGAGTTAGACTTTTGCAAAATGAAACTTGGGATGGGTGGCAGGCTGCCTTGGGAGGTTGAAACTTGATTTAGGATTGGAAACTTGGTTTACTTGAGAAACACTGAATCTATCTATTACTGTTATTTGTTTTACTATCTTTTCAATCTATTTATTGTATTTGTTCATAAATGCTGCTTTGTTGCAAAACAACCATGTTAGCCATTCCTTTGGAATAAGCCTTGCATATAGATATGTTGAAGTTGCATTATGTGCACAACTTGTTGAGTGCTTTATGTACTCACCCTTGCCTACAACATCACCAGTTGAGGAGTCTACATCCGTGTTGAAGGAGAAGAACCTTGAAAGGGACGAAGGTTTAGGGTGCCAGCCTTGTCAGTTGCCTGTGGTATACTGAGGGGTTATCTACGTCTTTATTCTACCGCAGTTCAATTTGTTATTCAGCCTTGCAAGGTAGAGCCACGTAAATTGACCATAAGGTCATACAACTAGTAATATTCAATATATGATGTCTTTTATCTTATTTCCGCTGTGTATGATTGTGATACTTACTGATGTTGAGCCTGTGTGCACTAGCGTGATCCTGGACTAGTGCAGTATACACAGAGGGTCCGGATTTGCATATTCGGGTCTCGACATGTCGGCAGCTTTTGTCTACAAAAGGAGATGTAAGCCGATTAGTCGCTGATACCAAAACAAGAAAGATAAAAAGGACCTTCAAGAGATCGATACCTCTATGACTAGCGACGAGTTCGTGTAACCGGAGGAACTATCTTCCTCACTCGAACTGCTGCTAGGAGCTACCGTCGGCTCGTGGAAGTTGGGGAGGAAGGCATCAAGAATGGCCCATGGAGTTCGATCCAAGAGAAGGGCCTCGGCTACAGAAGATCACCAGGAGGAAAATTGACCCACCCGACGCGAGTTTAAGAAGTGCGGCAACTCCTCGATTTGAAGTTTGTCGGCTATCGTCAAGACAATCTCCGCTGCCATGGCGTTCCTCACTCGGGCTCAGGGCTGAAGCCGATCAAGCAGCGGTAGGCTCAGGATCACTTGGCCGAAACCCAACTGGCAGGCATAGACTAAAGGGTGGTAAAATTCATATGACGGCTGGAATGTTCGATTCCTTGTGTTCAAGCCGACATGAAGGACACTAGGTGAAATGAAAATTCGGAACAAATCCAAGGTTGACTCAGGCATTGAAGAACTATCAGCATCCAAATGAAGGAAAGAAGGCCACTGATAGTCAGCCACATTGCTATAGCTAAAGAAGTCCTGCTGACCAAAGGTTGTGCTATCCAATTCCAAGAAAAATGATAGATATTTCTTCAGGCCAACAGGAGTAATCTTCGTATCGCTGCCCGAGCACATAATGAATCTCTCCCCATGAGATCGGCTAGCTTTATATTGTGGAATTGTGTTCTCCGGGTAATCTTCACGTGGGAAAGTCGAGTCCTCTAGAGGTTCAGAGATAAGCAATTGGCTAAAAATGCAGTAGAGCCATATTTGGATGAACCAAAGGGGTCCTCCTACATTGCCTACGACAAACTTAGCGAATCCAGAGAAGAGCCGACTCCTGATGACAAACATCATCTGATAGATGGCCCCTAGCAGCATCTTACCTAGGGCGAGCTGACGACCTTCTACTAGGTGCTCCGCCATTAACTGGTAGACTTGTGTCGGCCCAAGAGACACCCCGCAAAACAAGAATCTGTCCAGCCATAAGTTCAAGAAGGCGACGTGTTCTTCATCTGATACCAGCCCATTCACCTTATTGTTGTGTTGAATATACTTGGTCCATCCCTCGCCCTTGGATTAAATCAGCTTATATTTGGGCTTACCACTAAAAGTCGACAACTGATCACCATCTGGTCTCAAGCAGCATAGCTCTGCCACATCAAGAAGGGTCGGGCCGATTGGGCCAGTCCGAAAGAGGAAGGCATTGAAAGTGTCCGACCAAAAATAATATGCCGTGGCCACCAAGGGCTCGTTGGCTTCCGGATTAGCTAAGCACAAGGGAAGGCACCCGACTATTCCCATTCTTTCCTACTCTCCCCTCTTCTAAGCCAACACACGGATATACCATAATCTCCATCTTTTGAGGGCTGTTGGGCAAGCCCTGAAACTTTTGCCCCACTCGTCCACGTTGTAACCAGAGGCCGATAAGGGGAGTCTAGGGATTTCCTCATTTATTACTGTGTCGGCATCTAAACCCCCTGCCAGTCCTAGATAGTATTGATCATTGCTTTCAGGGATTGGGATGAGTACCTTGGAAGAATCCATTCAGTCGACTTAAGAAGTTGATTGGAGAGCTTGATCACAGGAAGGAAAAGGCCGATTGTTGTTGGTTCGAGAGCTCAGAAGCATGAAAATGATTGTGGGGGTCCCGCATATTTATAGCACGGTGAAAATTTTAAAACGGTGGGAAAAGGTTTTGAAGCGACATGTGCAGTTAAAACGCACTGAGATTTTTATGGCGCCATTAACGCAACGGTTACTGAAGAGTTTCTTTCAAGCCGATGACAAGTAAGCCAATAGGATTTTTAAAAATGTGGGGCATATGTTTGCGCCAAAATTTGGCAGGAGCGATTTAATCGGCAATCCGAAAACAGTAGAGTTTGGGTAATGTACGGTTTGGAGATATATGGAAATAGATAAGATTGTTTAGGAAACCCAAGCCGACACGAATTCTGTTGGCACCGTATTGTAATAGGATTTGAATCGGCCAAAGGGTCTATAAGATGAGCCCAGGCCGGCTAGGGAAAACACACCTATGCCAAAAATCATCTACTTTTATTTTCCTGTCAATTAGCTCCTAGTTCTGTAGCTTTGCTCTGTAATCCGATATTGGTCAATAAAGTTGTGAATCGCCGATTGTTGATCTTTGTCGATTACCTCAGGTTCGATTCGCTCTGATTTTGTTGCGCATCGCCTCTTCAGAGTTATCTGCATGTACCCTTCTATTAGCCTTGATCGGCTAATCTCTTTTCCGTCCAGATCGGTTTTTGGCTGATCGGAGTTACGCCGATCATCGTTCGATATCGGCTTCGAGTGAGTTCACGGTTTTTCCTTACCGATTGCAGAGTCAAATTGGTTGGCACGCATTGAACTAGGTGTTCGTCTGGTGTGCTAAAATCAGAAACCCTACTTTAAGTTTTTACCGTCAACACCAACCCAACAAAAAGGTCATCACATCCTAAGGTCCTCTGCTTCAAGAAGCATCGGTCGGCCACTCACCCTAGGGATCGGCTTCCGCTCAGGTAAACACATATTTTAGCTGATTCAACTTACTTTCCTTTAATAATTTTCTAACAATGTTTTTGCAGCCTCCAATGTTGTTGCCCAATGTAGAAGCCATCCTACAGCCTTAGCTGACCCAACTGACACCACCAACTCCAATAGTCTTTGCTGCTGCTCAGCCTACTAATAAATTGACCCAATCCCTTACACAAATGTTGGAGTTCGATTTATCGTATATTGAAGTTGAGGAGGTCGTAGAGACATTTTCTCAAGAGATCCAAAAGATCAAGTGGTTTCTGCCACAGGCATGAAGTAGAAACTAGATCACTTTTGAGTTACTCCCTACTCTGTCGGCTTTGCTACTGGAGAACGCCCAACCACTCAAGGACACTATGGAGACGGTAAAAGCCGATCTTCCAAAGGAGGCCACCGCTACGCTGCTGAATGTGTGTTTCATCGATGAAAAAGAAGCAGCGCGTGCGGCCAAATCAAGACTTGAGCATCAGGCACCTCAATGATAGGATCAGAAACTTCTAGATCAAATGGTTGCCAACACCAAAGCTAAAAAGGCCAGTATGATGAAGACATGAAAAAACACAAAGCCAACAAAGAGGCATCGTCCAAGCAGTCGACGAAAAAGTTCATAGAGGAAGAATTGGCCAAAATCAATGCTCAACTGGCCGGCGTCGACCTTGAAGACCCAAAAGGCTTCCCTTGCCTCATGAATAGCAGTGGTGAAGGAACAATTTGGCAAGTTTTCTCCAGTGCCGGCACTAATGAAGAAGATGAAGAAATCACTGCTGACGTGGCGAGAACCATAGCCAAGGCTACAACGGTGCTATCGGGTCTTAGGGCTAACTTTATTTAAATTGATTGTAATCGGCTTGGCTTCATTTGCGAACAATGTCTGAATGTTTTGTAAGAATGACGTAGTTGGCTTCATAGCCGATTTTAAACGTATTCTATTCCAAGGGCGAAGGTATGTCATCAGCCATTATATTATTTGTCTCATCTTTCAGCCCAAAATTAACCAAAGTCAATTTTAGCATTTTCAACATCAATAAATCGGCTTAGACCAAGTTACTTATAATTTTAATTTTTAGCCAATCAGGATCCATCCTAAATACTTGGATGATATTTTTTTCAAATACTTACCATTAATCGCTTTAGGAAATTTCACCCTTCTAGCATTTCTAAAATATAAAAATTACCTTGCACAAGCCGATGTACTTTGTATAGACCTTCCTATGTTGGAGACCATTTATGAAATAGGCTATCCCTCGAACCAACGGGCATTATAGTTTTCCAGGCTAGATCAACTTTGTGGAGTGATTTTTGCAACACCTTTTTAATTATTATAAGCCCTTGCCATTCTAGCTTTATTCTTTTAAATCTGATCTATATATGTGGGGTCAGTGTCCATATTTCACTGTGACAATGAGTGACATATAAGTGATAAGGCAAACTTTTAGTGGTATATAACGAGATGACAGCGTCGTGATATGCGGCTACCAACCAATGAGGACAAGAAACCGACAATCACAATACCACCAACTCGAGTGTTATCAACCGTATCCAACACGATTGATCTTAATCCCTGCGAGCAATCGAGAAACTTGCAAGAATCAAGTGAAGCAAAATCTGAAAATTCAACACAATAATAGGGGTGAGGTTCTATTTCTCGTCACGAGTGGTCTAGTCGTCACATGTGAACATGAGGGGGGACACACACGGGGTCAACCAACACGCAACAAAGATGGCGGCCACATATATAGTGGCGGCCAGGGGAGAGTCACTCATGCATAGGTTGGCCACCCCCAAAACCCTAAGATACATGACCCATGGGCCCAAAATAAAGGTGGCGCAGCACCCAGAAGTTCTAACCCGTGAGAATCTTCTGTGATTTTCCGACGCTCCTCAAGGAATTTGGCCGTGGGACCAGGCCCATTAGAAAGCTTGTCTCCTAAGCTTTCAAATGAGTGATCGTACGTCGAAAGCGGAGTTCAGGAGCCTGAGACACACTGGTTTGAAGTTAACGTACTACTGGATGGCCGAACCGGACTCGGCGACGAATTGGGCTTCAACGTGGGCCTTCCTTGGTATGTGGGCTGTCCTGGGTGAGTGGTTTTGATGAGCCGGTCTAGCAAAGGTGGATTGAAAGGCCGTGCTTCCGGGTTAAGCCCTCCATGCGACGTAGACGAAATAGCGGCCGAAACACTGAAGGTCGCGGACAAAGATGTCGCTGAGAGAGAAAGGGCAGCAGTCGTATCCATGGTTGGGATGTCCTCATCATTTCCTAGCTCTGGCACTGCCACCACCGGAACTGTTTACCTTATAAAGGAATGGAAAGTAAAGAAATTTCCTTTTTTTTACACAAGGAAACAGTACAGAAAGAGAAATAGAGCATGATTAGAGGTTGCTTCTGATGATATAGGGGATGAATCTTGATTGAGGTGGGCGGGCCGAGCTTGATTGTACCAACTTGAAAATTGAAGAAATCGAATCAGGATGTAAAAATAGATTTGAGTACTGAACTAGCGCAGACAGCACAGTGAGAGTGAGAATGGCCGCCCGTCACTTCAGGCGAGATGGGGAGATCAAAGGGACTTGTTGGAGATTTGGGTGGGAGCGGATGACCAATCGACGGAATCAAACAAATGGAGGAAGGGAATTGGAATCGGAGGCGGAGGGAGGGGGAGCCCGCATTGTTTAGCCTGTCCATTGCGGCCGAAAAACCTACCAAGCTCCTCAGCCCAGCCCAGATCACGCCAAAATGCAAAATTGCAAATAGTCCTCGTTTTCACTCAACTGTTGGAGGTGACCGGAGAATGAATTTTCGGTGAGATTTAGAAATTTCGGAAAAATCCGAGACAAACTGCAAAAACGGAATTTGAATTCTGTTTTTTTTTCACCGACAGAACCGAGATCTCGGCCAGTTTTGCCAAGATCTCGGCAAAATTGGACAGCACAAAATCCAGTCGAAACGAAGTCAAAAAATTTTGAAATTTTTTCTGAATATTTCTAACACATTGATGATATTACCGTAAAAATTTTAGATAATTATGAAGCATATAAATTTTTTCAAACTTCAAATATTACTAGTGTCCTGATAAAATGCTAACTAGTAATTTTAAACCGAATGAAAAATAGGACAAACTATGTTAGAAATATTTGAAATTTTTTCTACATAATTCTGATATATCACTAATCTTTTCATAAAATTTTCAGATGATGGGGAAGCTTGAGGATTTTAAAAATTCAGAAAGTGGTGATGTCTAAAAGGAAAATGGTTCAAAGTACATTAGAAAATTTTGAAATTTTGATTTATTGGTTGTGATGCATTGTTAACCTTGCCATAAGATTTTTAGATGATTATCAATCCATGAAATTAGAAATTTCAATATTATTTCGACTGAAATTCGGATTCTAAGAGTTACAATTGGAGACAATCAATATATATTAACATGACAATTAATTGGCATGAAATAAAATCGATACATATAATAATTTATCACATATTTGTATCACAATAAACTCAATGTATATTTGTATGAAAATGCTTCTACAATTTTATAAATATCTGAGAGTGTTTTTGCTGAAATTTTAAAATGTCTCAAAAAAAATGGTTTTTCGACAAATTATTATGGAAGATCACATTTTTTCAGGGTAATTGACCTAAATCCGGTCAAATCAGAGCATCAAACTTCAAATTCTAGGTGAAAATGCCGAGATACCGGGCGGTAAGAGCTGTATCTTGCTAAGAAAAATGAGATTACTGTAGAAATACAATTGTTTTTGAATTTTGAATTTGGCCTGCATTCCTACATTTCATCCAGCACCGGAGAATGAGATCTCAGTTATATCTCGCGAAATCTCACCTAGATTTCTAACCGTGATATACATTCCATTAGGTGGACTTGCAGTTTTCTTTTAGGTCTTTTTGGAAAACTCATTCCCGATCAGGATTTTGTGTGGATGGGCTCGGATTTTAGCATAAATCCTTATGGATGGGCTCGGATTTTAGCCTAAAATCCGGGTCCATCTACAGAGATTCCAATTGAAAATAGGCTTCCTAAACAAGTCCTTAGCAGTTTTTGGTGATGCTAATACTACTATAATATGATTAAGTACTCCTTCTTTGATGTGTTACTAGATATGTGCTGTGCGTTACAACGGAAACTCAATTTGCAATAAAAAGTTTATTTGCAAGAAGCACTAACCTTATCTGAATAATAATGTTTACTCTGAATGTGCAATGGTTAAATGTTTAAATCAATTCATCGAAACATACAAATTCATAGCACCTGTTTATAAACTCGAGGTTAAAATTATCTTTAATTTCACAGACCTAAATAATAATATCATAGCATTTGGGATTGTAAATTTGTAACGCCATAATTCGAGATTGATCGATTGACCGAGAGAGACAACACCTGCTGCCTCATGGGCGCAAAAGCGTTTAAGAGGTAGACGTCATCCGTTTGTGGCTACCACCAGCAGCGGCGTACGTAGCTCGTGCGCCTTGCTCTGGCCATACCATAGCCTCACCCCATGAACCAGCTTTACCGCCTCCTCGCCTCCCCCCGCGAGTGCCTCCCTCAACCTATTGATGTCATCCACCACGGCGAGCTCCAGTAGTGCCGCTAGCATATCTTGCTGCCCACCACCGACGACCTCCTCTTGCACCGCATCGACGAGATCAGGAAGGTTACCCATTACCTCTGTTCAACAGATAAGTTCAACACATCTGTAGGAAGAGGCAAGAAGCGGTGGGGTTATATAGATTCAGCAACCGAGGAAATATCTATAGAATTCAGATTAAGAAATCATTGAATAAGAAAGGTAACAAAAGGGAAATAGGCGAGAAGAGACCCAACTTCATGAATCGAAACTCTGCTTCCTTCGGAAGGGAATTAATCAATCCAATCCGAAAAGCACCGGGAGCAATCACCATCGATTCGAACGCCAGATCAATGGGAGAAAGGAAATCAATAAATGAGTCATGCATATTCATTTACCTTCTACGACAGGATGATCTAATTCAATCTACCAAGATATCCACTGCCCGCTTCCCACTTAACCACGCGGGTGCACACACGTGTCGGGGTGAGGATGGAGAACGGACATACTACCACCAACTTCTAATTAGAATTAGTAAAGATAGAGATAACAAACTTATCTAGTCGCATTATACATGGTTATGCGTATGCTGTTAACCGACCGAAATCAAGTCCATACGTGATTAGATAAAAAGAAAAGATGATCTTATCTACACATGCAAGTAAATATTTAATGGAAAGGATGCGTATGGCAACTCAAAGGCACATGGTAACTCAAAAGCTATATACGTGCAGTATATGGAAAAAGAATCGGCCGTGCAGTATTTGGAAATATAATCGGCTAATTGAGATAAGAGTCTAATACGTCACGCATACATGCATATCTAACTGAATTAAAATTTTCTCCGTTTCGTAAGTATGCCTGAGGTGAAAGAGAATAGACCACCGTTAACGACTCATAATTATAAGTAGTAAAGATATGCGATATGCACGATGCATGGTAGTATTGGTTTGAGAGCGAGAGATAGATATATACAAATGCAGTAGTAGTCGTACAGGTCTAGTCCTCGCTCTAGCATTCGATTTGAGTGGCTCCCGTTGGCCTGAGTTCTCAAGGGGAGAGCTGATAGGTTGCAACCGGATAACGAGATATCGCTGTGGGATGGACCCCTTTTCATCTCTTTCCCTTTCTTCCTTCTGGGGCTAATCAAATATATGCCACTGTAGGAATCGGTTATTCGAGATTTGCCATCGTTCCTTTCGTATTTCTAGATTTGCCATTACGAAACCGTGTTTATTCTAAATATGCCATTGCAGGCGACACATGTCACTTCTGGTCAAACCGAGCGCATGACTCAAACCCATTTGGACGATTTTGCCCTCCGCCTATTTTTATTTTATATTTAATTTAAGGCTAAAATGGTATTAATATTTTATGAAAATTTTTATCAAGATCTGAAATAGTATTATTAATCTTATATAAAGTTTTAAAAATTTTATCTTTTATATTTAAATTTTAAAAATTCTGACATTGCTATTTTCAACTTTATTTTTCTATTTTTGAATTTCCAAAAGTTTTAAATGTAAGTTTTAATTTTTTATATTTTTACCAAAGGTAGATGAGGATCTCGGTCACCAAGGTAAAAATCTTAGCTTCAGATCTTTTTGGAGATTTCTACAAAATTCGACAAAACTTTGATGCGAGGGCAAAATCGTCCTAATCGCTCGCTTTGACCAAAGTGACACGTGTCGCCTGCAATGGCATATTTAGAATAAACACGGTTTCAGAATGGCAAATCTAGAAATACGAAAAGAACGATGGCAAATCTCGAATAACCCATTCTTGCAGTGGTATATATCTAATTAACCCTTTCTTTTTTTTGTTATGCTATTGCTATTGCACTTGCGCGTACTCACTTCATTTGTTACAATTGATCTGTGAATCCTTATGTTAAGTAGGAAGGATTCTAATAAGTCTGCGTGTGACTGCTTGACTTGTGTCCCGAGTATGCATGTCAGCATGTGGGACACCGGGGTAACACTGCAGGCATCGCTGGCGTGTCGGGCCAGGGACAACCGGAAACTATAGGTAGACAAGAAGCATCAGCTAGTGCCACTCAAGGCAACCGAATACGCTACTACTGTTATTTTTTCTCGTTCTATTAATCCATACTATCTAAGAACATGCATAATAGTAAAGATAACTGTTGTTTATATATTTCTTCATATCATCTAAAAATAAAATTCAAGACAGTTTCTACAATAGATAACATTTTAAAGTTGTTTCTACAAAATTCTACAGTCCTTTGATTATAATATAAAAAATGTTTATTTTAGACAATAATTCACATAATGTGTTTTGCGCTATATATCATTATGGTTGCTATACTCTCTTCTTTTTCTCTCTCTTATATGTTAACAAAAAATCTTACATAATAAATCATATAGACAGCTGATATGACACCATTATATTGTCCTAAGAGTGACATTGCAGGACACATACAGCTAAACTTTTAAGTTTTGGATGTCCATATCTTTATAACTATTATATAGTATCTTTACAACAAATAATATGTGTAGATTTATTTTAGAAAGTAATTATATAGTATCATAATTTTACTTAGTTTTATAAATACATTAAAATATAAATAATAGCAAAAATCGCATTTTGGAGCTATATCGATGTCAAAAACGTTTTGCACTTTCACGATCGATGGGAGTAAATAGGTTCGATGTCTATTCTTTGCCTTCTTTTAGATAGTGGCGTAAATTGCATGAAACTATAAATTTTTTATACAAATAATTAGAAAAATACAGATTTTACTTTCTCTTTCACAAAACTAAAGATTCTATGAGAATTTATATCGTGGAACTATATATTTTATAATTCATTGTTTCTTGTAGCAGGTTTGATAATATAGGCCTACATAGGTAGCTTCACGCGCAAGTAAAATAGGAAATGACGGCATGTGGGGCTGCTATGTAGGTCCGCACTATCGTACCCGTTAAAGGAACTGTGAATTCTAAAATCTATAATTTTGTGTTACAAGTTCTTCCAAAATTTATAACTATATAAAATAAAAGTTAAAACATGTAGTTTTTTTATGATAATTTGTACAATTATATTGTAGTTTTATGAAATTTACTTACGGTCTGAATTTGACGAATGTCACGAATTCGACTTTTCTCCAAAGAATAAGAGGAGCAGAAGAGACGAGGACTCCCATCGTTTTGAGTGAGGGAGGGATCATTTTACCGAGGCAAGCAACGACGATGGCAGCGCTATGGAAGCCGTCGTCGTGCATCCTCGTGTCAAAGCTTCCTCCGCCGCCACGCCCTCCCAACGCTGTGCCGAAGACGGCCCCCTCGTGGCCTCTCCACCTCCATCGCCGCCATCGCCAAAGCCACCTTCCATGTGCGTGCACCTCCCCCTCCTCCTCGTCGGTGTTGATGCGGACGCCGGCCGAGGATATGGATATCGGGGACGACCAGGAGGAGCCCCCGTCCTTCTTGGAGCACAGCAATCCCAGCTCGAGGCCCCGCCGCATCGCCCTGTTCGTGGAGCCCTCTCCCTTCGCCTACGTCTCCGGCTACAAGAACCGCTTCCAGAACTTCATCAAGTACCTCCGAGAGATGGGCGATGAGGTACACGCGCTATCTTCTTCTTTTCCATTCCATCCAATCCGACATTGCACTTCCCTTTCTTCATCTGTTCACTGCACTCAAGCTATTCCTTCCCTTCCCGCCGCTTGCTGCAGGTGATTGTGGTCACTACGCATGAGGGCGTACCTCAAGAATTCTATGGAGCTAAACTAATTGGGTCGTGGAGGTACTCCACTCCCATCCCCTCCCCTAATTGACTAATTAATTGCATTGTGTTGCCGTCGAGAGATTTAGTATTTTGCCACTTCAAACATGTGGCTTCGCAAAGTTGCCACTGGATCCACATTTCATTGAATCAGATGGTCCCATATGTCATTGACAAATAACTAAATTTTTCGTTGCGGTCTTGCCAGTGCCAATTTGTGTTCCCAATCCTTACATTTTGTATTCCTCTGTCCGTAGAGTACATGGAATGTACAGAAATGGGTGTAAAAGTGTTTCTGTGTCGTTCAATCAATCCTTTCTACTGGTTGTTTCTGCTTCCTGCTGCTGTGCTAATGTTGTCCCCAATCCTTTCCTGCCTCCAGCTTCCCTTGCCCGTGGTATCAAAAGGTTCCACTTTCGCTGGCACTAAGTCCTCGAATCTTCGGAGAAGTTGCTAGATTTAAGCCTGACATTATTCACGCCTCTTCCCCTGGAATAATGGTAATTTCTACATTAATAGCATACCTCTTGTATTGTATCCCAACCGGCCTCTTTATATGCCACTAACTGCTTGTTTTTGTTCGTAACAACAGGTATTCGGTGCCTTAATAATCGCAAAGTTGCTCTGCGTTCCTCTGGTACTGTCATACCACACCCATGTTCCAATGTGAGTTTCCTGTGCTAAATGCATGGTAGTAGAAGGCAATCTTGCTTTTCATCAGCATTCATGTGGCAGTTCTGCACAATACTTGAAAAATTCAACCTTATCCATTTTCTTCACCGTAACAGCTAATAACAGACAGAGCTTGTGTATCACCAACATAATTACATCTTGAAGGAAATAGAAATATCTTCTCTTATCTTGGCTAACACCACTGGAACATAATCCTAGTCTCCTAGCAAAAACCCTTATTGAGTATTTGACCTGCATTCTGTAAATCAAATCTATTTGGTTCACATCCTAAGGAATTATGAATTTATCCTCATAGAGACTGATCCTTTTGATTTGTGGCAGTTATATACCTAGATATACATTCAACTGGCTTGTCAAGCCTATGTGGCTGATTATAAGTAAGTTTTCACTCATTTGCGTACAGCCTCTATTGCAAGACTAACCAGCTGACATGTTTCTCTCTTGTTAAAGAATTCTTGCACCGAGCTGCGGATCTCACGCTGGTACCGTCAGTTGCTATCGGCAGGGATCTTCAAGCTGCCCGTGTTACAGCAGGTTTGCAAACCTATATATAGGCTCCGTGTTATTTTACTTCTACCTTCTTCTTCTGATGGAGCATAATTCCAGCCAATAAGATACGCCTTTGGAACAAGGGTGTTGATTCAGAAAGCTTCCATCCCCGTTTCCGTAATGAGGAAATGCGTGCAAGGCTAACGTATGTCATATCTTTTTTTTTTCACTCGGTCTTTTTGCAATGCAGATTCGATAATGTTAATGGGTTCTTGCCTCTTCCTCTGTATAGAGTAAATTGTTGAATGAGTTGAAATGAGCCAATATTTTCTTGCACGTGCCTAAGGCCTTGTTTGGGGGCTTAAAGCCAACTTCATCTTCTGAAAAGCTAGTAAATCCTCCCAAACGGTTTAGCTTTTAAGCGGTTTTTGACATAAGTCAAAAGCCATATATAACTAACAGAAGCTGAAATCTAGGCTAGATTTATTTTTGCAGCTTATTACTAAGAGAAATTAGCTATTTATTAAACGGTTTCTTATAAAAAAATTACAGCCGTTTTTCAGCTCAGAAAGCTAAAAAGCAACTTTTGAGAAAAGTTTCAGCTCCCCCAAGCTGACTCTAATTATGGTGTTTATGTGTTCCCTTTTTATTTATCAGTAACGGTGAACCAGACAAGCCACTCATAATCCATGTTGGACGCTTAGGAGTTGAAAAAAGCTTGGATTTTCTCAAGAGGTGATCTCCTGATGTGGCTGCTTTTTTAAAATGCTGTAATTTGAACTGAGTGGTGTATTTTATTGGTACATTTTTTTCGCTTTTTAGTCATTCTTTTTTTTCACTCGAATCATATCCTGTGATGGTCAAGTGTCATTAATTGCTGACTTTAGGTTCTTTTTTCAGAGTCATGGATCGACTTCCAGGATCAAGAATTGCATTTATTGGAGATGGACCATTCAGGTGAGCATAAGATCATTGCTGTTTCATGTTCCTTATGTTTTGGGAGAACCAAGTAGTCTGTCTCTTCCTTTAGTAGGAAAAGTGGCAAAATGAAGATATATGCATGGAAGCGATAGGGGTCCAATGCAAGGTTATTAAAGCAATAAGACGAGACGAGGTGACTCCCTAGCTTTTTCCTGCCAAAGCGCTTAAGGTGCGCAGCAAGACGATGCCATACACACATCCTAACCTAGTATGATTCTATAATTGTGAACACTGATCAGTAGCAAATAGCACACTAACACAGTAACACACAGGCCTCAATCAGTATCTCTCCTCAGTCCTCAATACATATATATATATATATATATATATATATATATATATATGAATATATCCTCATTCAGTCAATCCTCAATCCTCATCGGCATACTGCATACGAGGGGAGGCAGAGCAGCTGTAGAGACAAAGGGGGGGGAGTAGAGCAGTTGTAGGGCAGAGGGGAGGGCGAGGCCGGCTGGGGAGACGACTAGGGGAGGGAGACGGATTTGGACTCATGAGATGAGGGGAAGGCCAACGGGGGAGACAAGGGGAGGGGACGAGAGAGGTCGGCATGGCGTCTGCCTCATGCCGCCACAATGTCATCAACGCCTCAATGTCGCTTTAGAGACGCCATGGCCGCAAGGCGGATGCCATAACCTTCTTCGGCAAGGCGACGATGTAGCGCAGCCTCCTGAACCGCCTTACCGCTTTAGCGACGCTTAAAAGACGATTTAATAACCATGGTCCAACGATAGATATTAATTAGATTCTATAAGAAGATATTTCTACGTAGTTTTCATGTGAATGGATGATGACTCGCTTGATGAAACATTCTTGTGAGATTTCTAGGATAATATTCTAATTTTCGAAAAACAACTAGGTAGACTTGATTGTATCATCCCCTGTAGGAACAATGGATTTGAACTATACTGAAATGCATGATGTAAATTGCAGGTAGCCCTTGATTTATGTCCTGGGAATGTGAATTGTTCTCTTTGCCCTTTCTGTGCAGGGCTGAACTTGAACAGATGTTCTCGGGAATGCCTGCAGTGTTCACCGGCACATTACAAGGGGAAGAGCTATCACAGGCCTATGCCAGTGGGGATGTTTTTGTGATGCCTTCGGAGTCAGAGACGCTTGGTTTTGTTGTGTTGGAGGCTATGTCATCCGGAGTTCCTGTAGTTGCTGCCCGGGCTGGAGGAATACCTGACATTATACCAGAAGATCAGGAGGGCAAGACCAGCTTTCTGTATACACCAGGGGATGTGGATGACTGCGTTGGTAAGATTGAGCGTCTCTTGTCATGTGAAGAGTTGAGGGAGAAGATGGGTCAGGCTGCCAGAAAGGAGATGGAGAAGTTCGATTGGAGAGCTGCGACGTGGAAAATTCGGAACGAGCAGTACAGTGCTGCGATTTGGTTCTGGCGCAAGAAGAGGGCACAGCTGCTGAGACCCGTCCAGTGGGTGGTCCGGAGGCTGTTCAGACCCGCGCCTGTCGTAACAAATCAATCATAACGTCATATTCATACTAGTTTCTTTTAGGGCGTCATATTCATACTAGCTGATTCGATCAGTTGGTGGCAGGTCTATCAAATTAACGGTAGTCTGAGATCAAGACTTTTTAATCTCTCCCTGTGATGTGAATATGTAATATGCTCAAGCAAATTGGAGGGAAGGAAGCTGTGGCTCGATCTCATACTTGCTGCTTTGCAAGACAGACAAATCAAGAAAGACACAATGTTGCTACTACTGCACTGAATGACTGAACTGTCAACTAACCGATTTGAGGATGATTAGATGAAAAAACTAGGCAGACGGGCCTCGGTGCCATTTGCCCGGTGATTAAATCGTAAATGTGTACTGCTTGCTATATTGGTGATTGATGATAGTACGGTGGCAGACAAGGGTGTTTGGAATGGACGAATTTCGTAAGAACTGAATGTAAGATTATCTCCTAATAAAATGTGGCGCATGTAACTGTCATGCTAAAAACCTGAAGTAGGGTCTCTGGCTTCAGCACATCAGATGAACACCTGGTTCAAAGTGTGCCAGCCGATTTGACCCTGTAATCGGTAAGGAAAAATGGTGAACTCGCTCAAAGCCGATATCTAACGATAATCGGCGTAACTCAGATAAGCCAAAAGCCGATCAAGATGGAAAAGAGATTAGCCGATCAAGGCTAATCAAAGGGTAAAGACAGATCAACTCTGAAGAGGTGATGCGCAGTAAAATCAGAGCGAATCGAACCTGATGTAATCAACAAAGATCAACAATCGGCGATATGCAATTTTATTGACCAATATCAGATTACAAGGCAAAACTACAGAACTGGGAGCTAATCGACAAGAAAACAAAAGTAGATGATTTTTGGCTGAGGTGTGTTCTCCCTAGCCGGCCTGGGCTCATTTTATATACCCTTTGGCCGATTCGAGTCCTATTACAATACAGTGTCAACAGAGTTCGTGCCAGCTTGGGTTTCCTAAACAATCTTATCTATTTCCAAATATCTCCAAACCGTGTATTACCCAGACTCTACTGATCTTGGATTGCTGATTAAACCGTACATTCCAAATTTTGGTGCAAACATATGCCCCTATTTTTGGGAGATAACCCGTTATCTTCCAAAAATCTCATCGGCTTGCTTGGCGTCAGCTTGAAAGAAACTCCCTCAGTAACCGTTGCAATAATGGCGCCGTAAAACTCTCGGTGTGTTTTAACTGTGTGTGTCGCTTCGAAATCTTTTCCCGCCGTTTCAAATTTTTCACCATGCTATAAATATACGGGTCCCCCACCGTCATTCTTACACTCCCAGCCTCTTGCATCAACTGAAACCGGCTTTCCTCCTTTCTTGCACAAGCTTCCTAATCGGCTTCAATCTCAGATTGCCCAAATGGATCCTAGCCAGGTACTCATCCCGATCCCTAATAGTGATGATCAGTACTACCTAGGACCAGTAGAGAATTTAGACGCTAGCACAGTTATAAACTAAGAAATCCCAAGGCTTCTTCTGTTGGCTTCTGGTTATAACACAAAAGAATGGAGCAAGAGCTTCAGGGCCTGGTCGACAGCCCTAAAAGGATGGAGAACTTGGTACATTCGCGTGTCGGCCCAGAAAAGGGAGGAATGGGACAGAATGAGTATAGCCGAGTGCCTCCCTCTCTCTCTTGCCAATCCAGAGGCCAATGAGCCCCTTGTGGCCACGGCTTGTTACTTCTGGTCAGATTCCTTCAATGCCTTCTTATTCCAGACTGGCCCTATCGGCCCAACTCTTGATGTGGTGGAGCTATGCTGCTTGAGACCGGATGGTGACCAGTTGTCGGCTTTTAGTGGTAAGTCCAAATACAAGCTGATTCAATCCAAGGGCGAGGGATGGACCAAGTATATTCAATACAACAATAAGGTGAATGGGCTGGTATCGGATGAAGAGCACGTCGCCTTCTTGAACTTATGGCTAGATAGATTATTGTTTTGTGAGGCGTCTCTTGGGCCGACACAAGTTTACCAGTTGATGGCGAAGCGCCTAGTAGAGGGACGTCGGCTTGCTCTAGGCAAAATGTTGCTAGGGGCAGTCTATCAGATGATGCATATAATAAGAAGTCGGCTATTTTCTGGTTTTGCGAAGTTTGTTGTTGGCAACGTAGGAGGTCCTTTGTGGTTCATCCAGATATGGCTATATTGCCAATTTAGCCTATTACTTATCTCTAAACCTCTGGAAGACTCTGCGTTTCCCCATGAAGACAATCTAGAGAATGCCATTCCTCAATATAGAGCTAGCCGATCTCATGGTGAAAGATTCATTATGTGTTCAGGCGATGACATGAAGATAACCCCTGCCGGCTTGAAAAAATACATGTCTTTTTTCTTGCACCTGGATAATACAGTCGTTGGTTAGCAAGATTTTTTCAGCTATAGCAATGTGGCCGATTATCAATGTCCATCTTTTCTTCACCTAGAGGCCGACAGTTCTTCAATGCCTTAGTCAACTTTGGATTTATACAAAATTTTTATTTCTCCAAGTATCCTTCATGTCAGCCTAAATACTAGGAATCGAACATTTCAACCTTCCTATGGTTCTATCATCCTTCAGTCTACGCCCGTTAGCTAGGTTTTGGCAAAGTCATCCCATGTTTCCCACTCCTTGATCTGGTTCAACCCAGGGCCAGAGTGAGGAATGCCACCGCAGCAGATATTGTATTAGAAGTAGCTGATGATCTTTAGATTGGGCATTTGCCCATTTTTTCCTAAACTCGCATCGGGCAGGCCAGTTTTCTTCTTGGTGGTCGCCTATATCAGAGGCTCTGTACTTGGACAGGGCTCCGTTGGCTATCATTGAGACTTTCCTCGCCAATTTTCACAAGCCGACGGTAGTTTCTAGCAGCAGCTCAAGCAAGGAGGATAGTTCCTTTAGATACACTAATTCATTGATAGGATTAGAGGTATTGGCCTTTCGAAAGATTACCCCCATTTCTTTTCTCTTTTGGTACTGGCTACTAATCGAGTTTTGTTCTAACAGACAAAAGCTACTGGCAAGAAGGTTGCCATAGGCCCATCAAGAAGTGGTCAATCAAACAAAAGGCCTCACCAGTCGACAGGCCTTACGGGCTACACTTCTGGGAACTTGGGAGTGCAGAGCCCATCCTTATCGAATATTGAGAAGCAGCAACAACCCAGTAAGTATATCGGTAATCGCTTTGAGTCTTCCTATTGTACCGCCAACTTATTTGATTGACTTTTTGCAAAGAAGAAAAAGGCAAAATACACAAAGATTCCAGCAAGAAGGGCCCAAAAACTTAGGAACAAAGCACGGAGAGCTCGCCGCGTGCGTCGGCTATTGGTGAAGTGTAACATCCCAAAATTTAGAGTTTTAGAATGTTTAAAATTAAAAATGAACCATTTGCCTTTCTCTCGAGTTAATCAAAGCTTAATTGGAATTTTCTAAAAATGAGAAGATTTAATTTGATTAATCTAGGCATCAAATCTAAGTTTTCCAGTTTTTATTGGGTTCCTTGTGCTTTAAGGATTTTTTTTGTATTTTTGGAGATTTTTATGAATTTATTTGCTATTTGTTTGAATTTATTCGGATTTACTTGAATTTCTGGAATTTATTTAATTGGAAATCGTTTTTTTCAAAAATCTTCCATCGGCGAATTCCTCACTGTTCCTATTCTCATGGCTCGCTCTGTTTGCCCGATTTTCCTCGCCTGACCTATCACTGCGTCTTATTTCTGACCGCCGACGGCGACGCGTGTATGGTTGTGATGACGCCACGTCGTCCGCCCGTGCCGCCGCCGTCCTAACCCTAACCCTAGCCGCCAATGGATTCTGCGTTCCGCGCGACCATCCTCGGTGTCCACGCCCGACACGCCTCCCTAGGGCTATTTAAAGCCACGAGGACTGCCGTCCGAGGTTCGCCGTTTTCTTCCGCTGCCACCGCCCTTTTCCTCGTCCCCGGAGACCTCCTCTGCCGCCGTTGCGCGCTCGTCGGAGTTCTCCGTCGCACCCGAAGCACTCCGCCGCGGTTTTCTTCGCCGTCGGTCCATCTCCGTCGTCGCCGCTTGCACGGTTGAACTCGTCGCGTCATCTCCTTCCGGATCCGCATTCCCTTCCGTCCGATCCGGCCGTCTTCCGTAGTGTGCATCGTCGTCTTCCTCGGCTCCGATAAGTGCGCGCCGCCTCTCGCCGTCGAAGACCTCCGCTTGACCGTAGCCGTCCGATCCTTCTTCAATGCACCCGATCGCACCACGTTGTCTTCGCCTCGGTGCTTTATCGCTGCCGTCCGATCTGGGCGTGTGGCTGGATTCGTGACATGTGTCCCGCCATGTCAACGCCCGCGTGTGCGTCGCGTCAGCGCCACGTCCGCCCTAACCTTCCGCGTGGCTGCCACGTCGTCCGGTCTGCCACGCAAGCTTGAGATCCCACGGTGGTCTCGGTTCACCGTGAACCGTGTCTCTGACACACGGGCCCCACGTGTCAGACACAATTCCTTTCATATTTATTTAATTTCCAGAAAATCCAAAAATTCCAGCCAATAGCGTGTTGCCACGTGTCACCCCTTGGATTTTTCTCTGAATTAAATCTTTCAGAGGCTCGTTCTCGCTCATACGAACTCCAATTGAAGCGATTCAAATTTCTAATTTTTTGTAAAATTGAGCTCTACCTTCCAGAGCCATTTATTTTTAGTTTTGAGTTTGTTTGGTTCTCTATTTTGTATATATTTGGTTTCGTTGCTTTATTTTCCGGTAGATGCGAACCCCGAAGGAGCGAGCGGAGACTTTGAAGACCTAGATTCAACACTTGATCAGTAAGGCAAGTCGTAACCTTTGATCATATTGAACTTATGCTTGCAAAGTTATTTTGTTTTGTACAATTGCATGCTATTTGTGTATCAATGCTAGTTTATGGGAGTAGCTATTCACCTGTTTGTTATTATGTCACCTTGATTATTGGAATGACATGTATCCATTGTCAACTTTAGGATGGGACATTATTAGTTGGACATAATCATAGTACCAACATGGGGTTATCGTAGCTATGCTTAGCCATGCTTAGTTGTACGATGGGATTCATATCACCTGTGAATTAATGTTACACTATTGAATTGTGTGGTTGATACTTGTTTCGAATAATGTAGGGTGATGCCTCGCCATTCTGTTCATATTGTCTACCATTGATTTACTAGTTATTATTATTGTTTTCATCAATCTGCCTTCAATCTATTTACTGTATTTCAATTCAAGTTATTGCTTTCTGCAAATAAACCATATGACTATCCATTGTGAAGCCGTGCATGAATATATTGCATTATTTCCCTACGGCTTGCTGAGTACGTTTTGTACTCACGGCTTTATGCCCTTGTTATTCAGTTGCTGAGGAAGGACCATGTAATGAATATCACGAGGAGGAGTACTATGAAGACTACATACAATTGCCTGTGGCATGTCGAATGGCCCAAGTTATCTTATTTCCGCTGCAACAGTTGTATTTGTTTCTTAAGCCATGAGGCATTGGTGTATGAATATTGACTATAAGGTCGCTTGCTTTATCTAATAATAATTTGCTTCTTCTTCGTTATTTCGATGTATGGAATGATATGTCATCTATGTTTCCACTATGTGCACTAGCGTGATCCTGGACTAGTGCAGAATACACAGAGGGTTTCGGATTTGCATATCCGGGTCCCGACATGAAGTAAGTTAAAGCTAAATCAGACACTCATCATAACACTTTGATCAGCTTATTATGTTCATTTCTTGCCTCAGCAAACTATATCGGCGCAAGTAGCCGATGTTTTGGCCTCACTGCAAAGCACACCATCAGCTCTGCCGCCTCCGCAGTCGCTCCAGCCCCAATCATCGGCACCAGCACCCTCTCTTCTAGCATCGTTCGATCCCACAGATCTCCTGGGCTTCACGTTGGACGAATTGGATGATCCCGAGATCATGGCAACGGATGACTATCCTTCAACTTTCAGACCCAATTCTTTTTCCCCATTTCACATCCGTAATTCCCCAATTCTCGGCTCGGCTACATCTATGCTCATACAGTCATAAAACTATTGAATATTGAGCTTTATAGCACCTTGATAAGTAGATAATCAGAGGCATTGTAACGAGCTTAACGAGCTAACTCGAACCAACTCGAGTTTTTAACAAGTCGAGTCGAGTTGGCTCATTATCTTAACGACTTTAACGAGTCGAGTCAAGTCTATTCGAGTTGGCTCGATATCCACCTCTAGGTAGGGGGAGTGATGGGTTGCACCCCTAGCCGCAACCCCTAGCCCCATTTTCATCATCGCCACTTGTTGTGCTGTCCTTACTCCTCCGGCCACTGCGCCTGCATCATCTTCTCTCTCATCTTTTTTGGTTACCCATCAAACCAAGTATCCGATATGAGATCCATTTGTGTCACCATGTGTAGGACGTAGTGAGGATCTTGGGGAATATGGTGTGGGAGTTTTGAAAAGCGTGAAGGAGCGGGGAACACATGGGAATCAATGAGGATTACTTACATCAATGTTTACGACGGATCTCCTAGGTGCAGGTATAAACCATAGATTGGTCTTGGTTATATTGGCACTGTATTGGAGTTATATTATGGTCGTAATATTGGTAGATGTGGAAGTTGGAGGGCACCGGGATGGAATTTGGGAGAGGTCGGTATTTATTTAGTTGTGGTTTGTATTTTTGGGTTGAGTTTTGGAGACCTACAGTCAGTTTTATGACCTGTGCAAGTTGTGAAAAATGTAGATTATTGTATAAAGCTTCTTTAGAACACAAGAATATAAAATTTGGTTAAGCAGTTTGAAAATTATGACTTGTAGAATCTTACTGCCTAGGAATTAGTTGCTACTGAGAGTAGTTGTGTTAATCTACTATTTAGGGTTAGATAAAGGCTGACCTAAATTATACCTATAACTAGAGAAAGCTATATCCTAGATTCCAAAGATTTCATATTTTTCTATATTTGGAGTTATATAAAAATAGTTATAAAATTCTAAAATCTGCTATCTAGTAAAACAACAGATCAGTTTTCAAAGCTAGAAACAAGGGTTTAAATGAATTAATTGGAAAATATAGATAACTAGGATAACTAGAAAATATAGATAATCTCATGTAGTTTTCATAAAATGTATGGGTTACTATGTTTGGGCTTATGAGCTAGAAGTTATGGTCTTTCAATCACCACGACAGCAAGGGATAAATTGTTCAACATGGGAGAAAGTTAAGTTCGAGGATGTGTGTAGGAATGATGATGTTATGTTAGATGTATGTATTTTTATGGCATGTTTTTTATATGGTTAAATTACTGTAGAAGTTTTGACTTCAGGTTTTACTTCATTTGCTCATCACTTCGTTTCACGTCGTTAAATAGCAAGTGCATGATAG
Organism: Guadua angustifolia; assembly: GCA_036346375.1. Lineage (NCBI taxonomy): Eukaryota > Viridiplantae > Streptophyta > Magnoliopsida > Poales > Poaceae > Guadua > Guadua angustifolia. Next base: position 43,439,897 of record CM070513.1, on the reverse strand, counting down.
AATGGTAAAGAGTTGATGACATTGTTATCTAATGATCTTGGATGATTTATGATATGAATTTATGAGTACTTTCATATTGTTGAAAACTAAATGGCACAACATGAGAATGATAATTAATACATTGAAAGGTAAATGTGGCATCATATGTAGCATAAGAAAGAGATAGATGACCTAAGTGGTATTTATAGACTACTATGTGTAGACAATTCCACAGTAGTAGGAAGATAAAAGAACTACTGAGGAAGGCATTCCACGGTTGTGGAGGATTGGACCCCTATGAAAAAGGATGGGGGCAAGAGTGGTTCGTTGACTTATGGCCATCCTAGCCACAGAAATGATAGCTCCCAATCCAAGAGCACTCAACAGCGCGGTGTCCCTCATCACACTTGAAGCACTTCATGCCTTGCCCTCGAGCTAGACGAACAGGAGGTATAGCCGGGGAGGAACGAGACACCGAATTGGAGAATGGCCTCGATGAAGGATGGAGATGGAAATTAGAGGGGGTGAATGATCCCAATTTAAAATTAATCCCCCAAAGAAACCAAGCCAAAACCCTTAGAGATCAAATGGGAGTGGAAGAATTATTCACAATTTTCAGCCTAAGGTGACACTACCGCTCATGTCCACACGTAGTCGGCACGAGCTTCGATGTGGCGAGGACGCCCACTGGAGTATTAACTGTGACCTCCGCTTGGATCATAACACCAAGTGGCGTGACCGGGAGGATGATGAACAGCGCCGGCGCAAGGACGACTATGAGCGTTTCGGCATCGACCATGATGGTCGGGACGACCGCGACGACCGGCGTAGCAACCGCGATGATCACAGGGATCACTATCGCCGTGGCCGGAGTGACGACGAGGACCGCCGAGTCAGAACTTCGCCACGTCGATCTTCACCACGACGTCATGATGTATCCATTGGTGGGGTCCGCGTGTTCACTACTCGGCTCCGCCAAGTGGTATGGCCTGAAGGATTTAATCCTAAGGGCATTGTCAAGTTTGATGGGGAGAGGGACCCAGAGGCTTGGCTGTAGGTTTACGCCCTTGCAGTCAAAGCAGCCAGAGGCGACCACAGCGTGATGGCAAATTAATTGCCAGTTATGCTCACCCCATCGGCTCAAGCCTGGCTCATAGGACTTCCAGAGATCTCTATAGATTCCTGGGGAGATCTTTGCGAGTAGTTCATTGCCAACTTCTAGGGCACCTATGAGAGGCCCGGAACCCCGTGGGACTTGAACCAACTTCATCTGAAAAAGAATGAGTCCCTACGGGAGTACATCCGGCACTTCATGCAGAAAAAGAACATGATTCGGGATGTCTCGGAAGCAGTCGTCATAGCGGCTTTCTAGAAGGGAGTCTGCGACATCGACTTGATTAAGAAGATGTGTCGGAAGCCGCCGACCAAGGTAAAGGAGATGTTTGCTTTGGCCCACCGCTACGCCACGGCCTCGGATGACTTAACCAAGCACCAAGATGATCGTCCATGGCAGAAGGACAAGAAGGACCACGCCGAGTCCTGCAAGCAGAAGGATAGGAAGCGGAAGGGTGAGGAGTTGGTTGTGGTGGCTGAACGCGGTCGGCCCCGGGCACCGCGGACAGATGACTATGACAAGATAATGGATGCGATCTGTCCTTTTCTCCCAAGGGGAAGCACGCAGCCAAGGATTGCTTCACCTTGAGAAGGTTCGCGCAAGAAAACATTAAGAGAGCGGGCCAAGATAGTGGTGAGGCAGGCAAAAAGCAGGACCCCCTAAGGACAATGGAGGCGACTACCAGGCAACTGAGCATGAGCTTAACTACATATTCGGGGGCTCGACTGCATATGAGTCCAAGCAGAAGAAAAACCTTACTGCTCGGGAGGTCAATGCATTTATGCCGGCGACCTCCCAGTACTTGAGGTGATATGAGATTCCAATCACATTTGATCGCTCAGATCATGCCGACCATATTCCTTATCCAGATAGATATCATCTAGTACTAGACCCTGTGATTCGTGACGTCAAGCTCAAGAGGGTGCTGGTCGATGGAGGGAGCAGACTCAACGTCCTTTTCTCCAAAACATTTGATGACGTGAAGATCCCTGGCTCGAAGCTGAAGTGTGGTTCATCGCCGTTCCATGGGGTAATCCCCAGGACGTCGGCGGTGCCACTCGGACAGATCACCCTGCCCGTCATGTTCTGTATGAAGGAGAACTACCGGACTGAGTACCTCAACTTTGAGGTGGTTGATTTCGAGACGGCATACCATGCCATCTTGGGAAGGCTAGGGCTAGCTAGATTCATGGCTGTGCCACACTACACGTATTTGGCGCTGAAGATGCCAGGGCCAAAAGGCATTATCACAGTTCATGGTGATGTCAAGCAATCCTTCATGTGTGACAGGGAGAGCTACGAGATGGCTAAGATGCAGGAGGTGGCGGCCGATAGGGAGAAGATCTGATTGGTAGCCACGCTTCAACAAGACGACGGAGACGTCACAGCCAAAAAGCAGGCCAAGTCAAGCATGAAGCCTGATGAGGGAGTCAAGAAGGTGATACTTGACTCGTCCAACTCGGCCCAGACGAACCTGCATATTTTTACGTGGAAGCCATCCGACATGCCCGATGTTCCTAGGGAGGTGATCGAGCATTCTCTCAATGTTGACGAGAAGGCGAAGCCTATCAAGCAGCAGCTCCGGAGGTTCGCGCAAGATCGCCGTGATGCTATCAGGGAGAAAATCAATAAGTGACGAGGACTGGAGAAACCTCCGACGAAGTCAACATTCGGTCGACCGAAGGCTCCAGCTCGAGCTCGGGCCACGGCGTCACCGACCAAGACCTGGTTTGCGTAGTCCCCTCACAACCTAAATCTCGGGAGCGTCAAGACCTCGCGGTTGGGGACAAGCATTCGGCTCTGGCTCAAGAGGTCTAGCTCGGGCCAGAATGTGTGTCTGGCGACGTTCTATCGAACCGTAAATCACGGCGTTAAAGTATACGACGTATGTATAATTGGGGCAGTTACCACCATCTTCAAGGCGGACGAGGCCACTATCTCCAGGAATCTCTCCCAGCCGGGAGGGGCATAAAGCTCCATGGTGCAGGAACATCTGAGAGAGATAACGCAAGCACTTAGACCAATCAAGCAACACCATAACCATAGCCCGCACGCTCAAGCCCGAGCTGTAAACACTCTCTGTACTCAAGCATAGTGAAACACCCCGCCTCCGGGCAAGACTGGAGTAGAGTTATTACCTTCACAGGGGCTCGAACCAGTATAACTCGTTGTGTCTCGCCCTATGTCGTCTTCCCCAACCATCACACTGCGAACGTAAAACCTTCGGTGAGCGAAGCTTGAGTTGGGTCCCTCAAACACGACATTCCCCCGTTCTCACTTTGCGGTCCGGTGACCCCGATCGTCGACAGTAAGCTTTTAGTTGCATGATTCATAAAAGAAGTGTATCATCCCGACTGATTAGCGAACCCAGTTCTTGTTTGTAAAAAGAATAAAAGTTGGCACATGTGTGTTGATTATACCAATCTTAATAAGGTATGCCCAAAAGATCCATTCAGGTTGCCACGCATCGATCAAGTGGTGGACACAACCGCCGGGTGTGAGCTCTTGAGTTTTCTAGATGCTTACTCGGGGTATCACTAGATCAGATTGAAGGAGGAAGATTGCATTAAGACCTCGTTCATCACCCCGTTTGAGGCTTTCTGCTATGTCACAATGCCATTCGGGTTGAAAAATGCTGGCGCAACCTATCAGCGTGCGATACAGCGGTGTTTTCACACTCAACTCGGACGCAACGTGGAAGCATACATGGATGATGTCGTTGTCAAAACTCGTGTAAAAGAGGACCTCATCTCTGATTTGGCCGAGACATTTGAGAGCCTGAGGGCTTACAAGATGAAATTCAACCCTTAGAAGTGTGTCTTCACAGTCCCTTTGGGAAAACTACTCGGATTCATCGTGTCTCATCACGGTATCGAGGTAAACCCAGAGAAAATCAATGCTATCATGAAGATGAAACCCCTGGCTAGCCAGAAGGACGGTACCCTCAAGTACAGAAGCTGTTGTATGCTGTACTGCTTACTTCTCTAAAGCTTAAGCATTATTTCCAAGAGCATTCAATTTCGGTGGTAACTTATTTTCCGATTGGAGACATACTCCACAATCGGGAAGCCACTGGGAGAATCGCGAAGTGGGCAATCGAGCTTGAATCCTTTGAAATCTCCTTCAAGCCATGAACTGTCATCAAATCTCAAGTACTCGCCGACTTCACCGCCGAGTGGGTAGAACTGCAGAATCCCACGGCCATTGAGGAGCTCGAGTACTGGACAATGTACTTCGATGGTTCCCTCATGCTCAGCAACATGGGGGCTGGCGTAGTGCTCATCTCTCCGAAAGGAGAACGGCTAAAATACGTTCTTCATATCCACTTTTTGGCATCAAACAACGCCGTCGAGTACGAAGCACTCATCCACGGGCTCCGTATCGCCATATCGCTCGGTATCCGATAATGGACGGTTCACGGAGACTCGTAGCTGGTGATCAATCAAGTGCAGAAGGACTGGTCATGCAGCGGCGACAATATGGCTGCGTATTGCTATGAAGTGCGCAAGCTAGAGGATAAGTTCGACGGGCTGGAGCTCATCCATGTGCTCCGCTGAGATAATGAAGCAGCAGATGAGCTCGCAAGATTAGGCTCCAGTCGGGCAACAGTTTCGGCTGGTGTATTTGTCGAAGAGCTTCACAAACCCATGATAAGCTGGCAGCATGTCGGGACCCGAATCTGCAAATCCGGACCCTCTGTGTATTCTGCACTAGTCCAGGATCGCGCTAGTGCACACAGGCTAAACAGGGTTTAAAGTACCAACAACATACACAGCGGAATAGTAATAAAGTACTTCAAACATGTATATAAATGAGTTGTACGACCTTAAGGTCATCCTTACAATAGTTTGCCATGCAGGGCTTACATAGATTAGAGTAATAAGAATTCAACAGCGGAAAATTAAACATCGTGATGATCCATCTTCTGCCACAGGCACCTTGATGAGGCTTGCTCCCTAGTTTTCTGGCTCTTCGACGAACTCCTCCTTATAAGTAGGCGTAGTCTCCTCCTCTGGTAAATTTTTGTCCGCAAGGTGAGTACACACCGTACTCAACAAGTCATGCACAGAATGCAGTTCTATTACTACATGCATGGCTTCTTACAAAGGAATGACTCAACTGGTTATTTTGCATTGCATCAATATTTTGAACTATTATTTATTTAGATTGAAAGCATCAAAACCATATAAATATTATATGTTTCTCAAATAGTTTTCCTCATAATTTTGGACACACAGTCCTTAATCAACTTTCATCAACAATCCTGGCACACAGCCTTCCACCCCATTTTATTTCCAAAACTCTACCCTTGATCAGAATCCCGGCGTTGTCCAGCCTGTGGACTCGGCTATTCGAATAGTTTTGACACTCTGTAGAGGTTGTACACTTTACCCACAAGATACAGTCGCTCACCACACAGGTGATTGACCATAACAAAGCTTTTCAGAGACTTCTAGCTCAACCTAAGAACCTCTGCGGGTTGCCTTCACTATCACCTCCCTCACTCAGAGCCGAAGTATAGGACAGACGAACACCGTTGGATAGGGTACCAAGCCGTAGCATAGGCACGCTTCCCCGTACAATTACCCCCATGTAACTGCCACCCCGAGGTATCAAAGGTGAGATATCAGAATCCTACTAAACTAGGTCTTCCCATTCAGATAAGTGGTTGTACGAGAGACTCAGGTCAAAGGCTTGCAAGGTGAAATCCTTAACTAACCAAGGCAAGACTTCCTTCTCTCAACTTGGCACACAGCCCTCACAACACTCAACCCTCCCAAATGCCACACAGGCCCACCTGGCACAAAGCCTTAGTCCACTTGCCCTAGTCTAAATCATTTCCACCCCAAGTTGTTTAACGGTGCAACACATGCCCATAATCATCCTTCATGTAGAACCACACAGGTCTCTACATTTCAACATCATTACCAACAACATTCCACCTTTTATCAAAATGCGTTCACTATTCCTTTAGTCAATATTGCTTTTTTATTCAAAAAGATTATTCACGATATATGCAAAGCTAAGCAACTATTCACGGTCTAGCCTCCCGTGTTGGCATATCATTACAACCAACTAGTATTGTCAACTTAGGTTATCAAAGGAATCGTGGCATACAAATAATAATGACAAGGTGGCAATAACAAATAGGTTGATTAGCTAATTCACCCAAATTATTTAAATCCATTTTAATTGAATTAGCATGCATAGTTTGAATCAAAATACATTTTCAAAACTTAGGATCAAAATGGTCAAAGCACAACTAGCCTTCAAACAGGGGCTGGTCCTGATCCGGAGCTTGATCTTGTGCTGGAAATTCTCCCTCGTAACTCTCCGACAAATCAACGTCTATTTAAACCATATATACACACAATAAATATAATTTTACAGAGAACAAAATCAACTATAAAAATTCCACAAAATTCACCAATAAATAGATCTTGATTTTACAAATTTTTAGAAATTGGAATCACTCAAATCGGAGTTAAAACGCAAAAGTTATAGTGATTCGAAGTTTGAAAATAAATTAAAAAGAATAAACCGAATTTCTTTATTTATTTTTATACGGGAAATTCTGAATTATGACGTCAGCACCGAATTGAATTTCCACCGAATTATTTTCCTAAAGGAAAATCGAATTATTGCACAAGCATGACGTCAGCCGGTCCATGAACCTAGTCTACCGCTCGGTTTTGGTCCACCGTGGACCCGGTCTACGAAAATAGTGTTTTCCGACACGTGGACCCCACTACTGACGTCACTGATGACGTCAGCATCCACAGTGCCATGTCTGACATGTGGGCCCCACTGATGACGTCAGCTGCTGACGTCAGCATGACACGTGGCACAATCTTGTTGCGACACGCGGCGCTATATTATCAACCGAAGGCTTGATCTAATCTCATCCATCCGATTCAAAATGAACAACTGAGATTACTACGATGCTTCAGTTTAAACCTAACACGTGGCCTCACCGTGACCATTGGATCACGATCGGACAACCGAAAGCAAAATGATGACATCGACAGAGTCGGCGGCTGCACCGACACCTCGGTTTCCACGCGACAAGCGTTGACACGGGGCTGGCCCGGCGCGCGGCGAAATCCGATCCATTCATTCAAATTTCAACGGCCCAGATTAAATCTATCAGATGCGTTGTGATCTGCTACGTGACTACCCCGGTGCGTGACACGTGGACGCATCAAAGCCGCACAAGTAAGATCGAACGTTCCAGATCTAATCAATCCTAGGCTATCCACACAAATCCAACGGCTACAATTAGCTTAGACTACACGGCGTAATTTAAACCATGCGATTAAGATCTAACGGCTGGAATATGAAAATGATGTTTACTGTTACCATGTCTACGTGGCTTAATCTAACCCGTACACCAAGGATCCAACGACTGAGATTGCATCAAGGCAAAACTACATCGAATGATCTAAAACGTTCATCTAATCCGACTGCTAGGGAATAAAGATGGAACTCACTGTTGCAACGGCGACGTGGCGAGATCTAAAGCGTCGGTCGATGATCGAACGGTCGACGAAGCTCCAAGTCCCGACTATGGCGCGGCGAAGATGAGTTGCCGGAGAGGAAGAAGATGATGGCGGCGACGGCGTTCCGGGCTCCTTTCGGCGGCACGAAGTGGATGACTCGACGCGGCTAGGTGCGAGGATGACTCCGGTGACCACAAACGTGACGGAGAACGATTAACGGCGACGCAAATAGCGGTAGAACATCTCGGAACTACGGCGAGCAACTACGGGCGCTGCGATGAGTCTCGGGAGGTGTGAAGTGGGGCAAATGTTGCGCAAACCGAAGGGCTCTCCGACGAGATGATCATCGGGCTTTATAGCCTCGGCATGCACACTTAAACGGCGAATCAATGCGTCAGTTACTCGCCGGAACAACAGCAGCAGTGGAAAGAACAGCGACGATGTGGGCGCATCGGCAGTGTCCACGTGGCGGAGATCTGACGGCCGAGGCGTCGAAAGGGCATGGGCGATCGTCAGCCGTCCGATGTGGATCGGACGGTTGAAAGGCAGCGGCGTTAGGGTTCCACGCGGCGTGGCTTGAGGATAAGACAAGATCTTGGGCTCTACCAAGATCTTGTTCATTGGTTTTTCTTAAGTTTTCCGATTAAAAATAATTCCCAAAATTCATTTAATCTTTTGAGGCATTTAAAATATCGGAAAAATTCTAGAAAATATTTTAGAACATTTTGGACTCAAATAAAATATTTCCATTTATATTTTGTAGAAACTTTTCATTACTTAATTCATTTCCAAAGAAAGATTAATTTCCAAAAATTCCAATTAAATCCAAATAAATTCCAAAATTTCCCAAAAATTCAAAATAGCCATTAAATTAAAAATGAGCCAAAATTTGCGATGTTACACAGCAGGAGTCAAGCAAGTTAGAGGAAAAGCCAGCTGAGGCAGAAGTTTTGGTCATCAACCCTGACTGGACAATTCCTTATTTGGATTACCTGTTGAAAGACAAACTCCCCGAAGATCACGTACAGGCAGAGCCCATCACACGCCGAAGCAAAAGCTATTTGGTGGTCAGTGAGGAGCTCTTTCGGAAGAGTGCCTCCGGAGTCCTAGGGCATTGCATATCAGAGCTAGAAGGGAAGAGTCTTCTCAGAGAAATTCACTCGGAAATTTGCGAGCATCATGCAGCATCAAGTACCCTGGTGGGCAAGGCTTATTGTCAAGGTTTCTTCTGGCCGACTACTGTATCAGATGCGGAAGACATCGTCCGCACATGCGAAGGTTGTCAGTTTTTCGCTCGACTGATTCACGTGCCGGCGTAGGAGCTGCAGACTATTCCGATCACCTGGCCTTTCACAGTCTGGGGGCTCGACATGGTTGGACCCCTAAAAAACTCCCAAGGTGGTTGTACTCATCTCTTCGTTGCCATCGACAAGTTCGCTAAGTGAATTGAGGCTAAGCCAGTCGGCACGATCACAGCGGCCAAGGCTAAAGAATTCTTTCAAGAAATTATGGTCAGATTTGGTGTGCTGAATAGGATTATCATTGATAATGGCACTCAATTCAGAGGCAGTGAATTTCAAGATTGGTACGATGAACTCAGCATCAAAATCTGCTATGCTTCCGTGGAGCATCCCAGGAGCAATGGGCAGGTCAAACGGGCCAATGGTATGGTGTTGCAGGGCTTAAAGGCAAGGATATTTGATCGTCTCAAACCATATGCTACGCGATGAGTCAAAGAATTGCCTTCGGTGCTCTAGGGGCTCAGAACTACCCCTAGCAGAGCAACCGGACAGTCACCTTTTTTCCTGGTGTATGGTTCAGAGGCGGTCTTACCTACTGAGCTGGCATTCGGATCCCCACGAGTTTGGAACTACAAGGAAGCTGAGTCAGAGGAAAACCGACTAGAAGATCTTGACCAGTTGGAGGAGGCCAAGGACGTGGCAGCAATCTAGTCGGCTAAGTACCTTCAAGGCTTGCGTCGCTATCACGATTGCAATGTTTGGGGCCGTGCTTTCTCTAAAGGAGATATGGTTCTACGAAAAAATCAGAAAAAAGAGCATAAGCTCTCCCCAAGTTGGGAAGGCCCCTACATCGTCGACGAAATGACGTGCTTGGGGGCTTATAGACTCAGGCGCAAGGATGGCGTAGTCATCAGCAATACATGGAACATAGAGCAGCTACGTCGTTTTTACACTTAATTCTTGTATTCAATCATGTTATTATGAATAAAGTTTTTTCTTGACTTGCTACTCAGTTGGTTCCCAATTAAGCAGTAAGTCGGGGGCTACACCTAATAGTGTTGCGCATGCGCAACAGCTTTCTCTGAGTCGTTCTTGCTTCTTTTTTCTAATGATTGCAAATGAGTCCGAGTACGTTAATTCCAAATAGTGAAGCTCTGACCCCATGAGTGGCGAACTCTAGTCACTCAAAATGCGTGCCTGGGAGAAAAGAGGCATGAGCCGACTCCTAATGCTTAGGGGCTAGATTAGTCGGGCAGAGTGCTTAAACGAAAAGAAATAAATCACTCAGACAAATTTAAAAGTCAATGAGGAAAAAAGGAACAACTTGCCTTTAAATAATATATATAACCAGTCGAACATTATGCCTGAGGAAATACTTGTACATTGTCTACTTTTTACATAAATATGATTCTAGGGCAAATAAATCTAAGCGCGACGTGCGTGGCCCAGTGCTTTGACGATGGCATCGGTGACCTCAGCGATGGTGGGGACGTCTTCGGTCAGGGCGGCGACGGTGGCGACGTCGCAGGCAGCGGCCTCCTGCTCAGCAACCTCGGCTAGAGCGAGATCGTAATCAGCCCAAAGCTTGGCGGGGAAAGCCTCTTCATTAGTGGGTGCCGCCAGTGCATCGTCCCCGAAGTTGAAGACCAGCTCCGTCACTGGAGGCAAAGGCGGCACCACTTCGTCAGCCGGCACTACAGAGCGAGAAGGGGATGCCATTGGTGATCCCGGAAAGAAATCGAAGGTTGCTGAGGAAGAGAAGACTTAGAAGCGGTGGTGATCGTTCCCGTAGCGGTGACGCCCTTATATAGCTAAAGGAGCCGAAGTGATCCCAAAGGCATGCTGGCATGGGAATCCGAAACGGTTCCGAAGACGTGCTGGGGCGGGAAGTCGAAACGACCAAGAAGACGCGCTGGCGTGGGAAACTGAACCGGATACGAATCGCGCAAGCCTTAATTCAAAAAATCTCTTGGGATGCAGCGAAGCATTTATGGCCAAAAACTAATCTCTTGGGAAGGGGCCAAGTAATTACAGCCAGATTTTACATGTGCATTACACAAGATTCAAGTCTAAATTATCTACCAAAGAGGCAGACGTGTCCTTAACTTCATCGAAGAGGGAGGCAACATGATCATCATCGACGGTGCCAACGAAGTCCTCCTTGACAGCCTCAAGATCCACTCGGGGATAAAGAGACTTCACGATTGCCAGAGCCTGGCTAGCGCTTGTGGTCGTTGTTTCCCAAATATGGGTCCTGAGCTTCTCGGGCCCCTCTATCAGCCGCAAGATGGTCTCATCCTCGCTACTCGGCCCAACCTCTCTGGGACATAAGAACTTCACTATCACCTCGGAGGCTTCGTGGTGCTTGGAACATAATGCTTCCACGGACTTGACCCTCTCGCCGAGAACGCAGAACTGCGCTTGCGCCTTTCTCTTGTACTCTGCAAGTAAGTCGGATCATCACCAAAGACGTCAGAAATATGATGAAGGCAAAAGCCGAGTGGGGAAATATACCTTCTAGCTCCCGCTCCAGTTTTTTCGAGTTGGTTCGAGCCTGATACTCGGAGCTCTTCAGTGCCTTGAGCTGCTCCTCAAAAGTCTTGAGCTGCTCCTGAGATGCCTGGAGTTGCTCCTGAAGACCCGCGACAGTGGAATCCCGAGCTGAAGCCAGAAAAGGAGTTAAAAACAAAACAATTGAAACGCATCAACAAGGCAATTGAAGAAACACTTACATCGAAGAGAGCCCGCCATGCTCAATTTCTCCTCTTCCAAGGCCTGAACTTGAGCTAGGAGTTTTTGCAGCTTAGCTTTGCCCTCATTCTTGACCCGCTCGAGCTCGACCCTTCTCTTGGCACGGACTCGCTCGAGGTCGGCTTTGTACTCCCGCCGCAGCTTAATCTTCGGGAGTACCTCTAGGAGAATTGCATCCCTTTTTTCGGAGAGATCACCCTTGGCCTGAAAATTACAAGAAGAAGATTAATGAAGACATGCCGCTTGCTGTGGACAAAAAGGAGCTAACAGCTCACCTAGACCAGTTGGGCGCATTCGATGGAGTGCTCATAGAGCTCACACCTCATCTTCTCCTCGTCTTCATCACCGAAAGCCTCCCATTCATCCTCCTAGTTGTGAAATATGATTCGCAGCGGAGGCCTGGGGCGAGGGGGAGGTCACGGGGGCTCTCAAAGAATTTCCTCCACTAGAGGGGTGGAGCTGGCAGCGAGATCTAGGGCCATTGGCCTCGTGGCTAGCTCAGGCAGAATGCTTAGCGAAGGCGAAGTCGGCTTGGATTCGGGGATCGTTTTGGCAACCTGGGGTATGGCTGCAGTCGGCGAGACCGTTTCGGCCCGATCGTGACTGCTTCAACATCCTCGGGCGCAGTGGTAGCTGGTGGGGCCACCTTCGCCGAGTCCATGGCATCCTCGGGTTCACTTCCCTGGGTCGTCCTAGTCGGTGCATCCACAGAAACATTGACGGCACCCTGCAAAAGAAGAAATCAGGACACAACCCAGCAGAGCAAGAGTAAGAATTGATAGGGAGACTAACCTGTCGAACTTCTTTATCCTCATTCTGGGCACTTTTCGAGTGGCTGAACTGCTCGAAGAGAAACCCGGTTCGGCGCTAGATTTTGGAGGTAGAGATGTCGGCCGAGCTGAGTATTGAGCCGTGGGTTCCCGGATCATTGAGCTCCCAATTAGACACGGAGACCTCTGAGACTCCTCAGCCACCAGCTTCTTCCCCTTTTCGGCACTCGACTCCTTAAGATCATCAGGCCCTTCTGAGTAACAGAACCACTCACAGAGGCACCCGGCTGGGTCCTGGGTCTTGGAGGCGAGGCGCTGCCTTGCTATGTCTTGGTCTTTGGGGATCCGGATTTTAGACCCTAGTCAAGGCCGAGGTGTGAGTCTCCCACCACCGACTTCTTCCCTCTTTTGGCACTCAGTTCCTCGGTTGAAGTGTTGGCAGGCTGTCTCCGCCTGGTGCTCTTATGCTGAGGGATGTTAGGGAGTGGAGCGTCAGAGAAGAAAGCTGCCCGCTCCTATAAGCGGTGACAAGCGCAAAATCAGACAACAGTCATCCATAAGTACATGATTAGTCATCACTAGACAAAAAATACTCACCTCAGAAGGAGGGCTCTAACGTCCCAAAATTTAACCTAATTTAAATTTTTGGAGTTATTTGATTTTTGTGAATTTTTGGGATTTATTTGGATTTAATTGAAATTAATTTAAATTTATCCTTCTCTTGAATAATTAAATTTCAGAAAGGTAATTATCAAAAATAAATAAAAATATTTTATTTAAGCTCTAAATGTCCTAAAATATTTTCTAGAATTTTTCTAGAATTTTTCAAGTATTTTTAGTGCCCAAAATAATTAATTTGAATTTCTAGAATTAATTTAATTGTTAAAAACCGAAAAATACGTAGCTACAGTGTTGGGCCGAACCCAACACTGTGCGCGCGCCAGCTGAACCCTAGCGTCGCCCGCTCCGAGCCGTGTGATCCCAATCGAACGGTTGCAGTTGAGCCGCGTCACCTACTCGCGAAGGCCGTTGGATCTCAGTAACTTGAGTCGCTAGGATTTCGCCACGTAGCGCTGGGTAGCCGAACCGTTACTCGTCCTGAGCTGTTGGATTGCGATCGGACGGTGCGGACTGATCGCGCTGCATCGGGAGGGGGCGAACAGTGCGCCGCCGCCGGGGGTTGGCCGAGAAGATTGGCGGTGGATTTGCGCGTTCTCCAAGGCATATCGACGACCGTGTTATAGCTCATTTAACGTGTCTGACCACCCCGCACCTCTTGTCTGTTCACTCGTTAGCTGCCACGCCCCCTAGCTCACCCATTTGCTCGCCGAAGTTGGCACGGCCGCCGCCTCGGTTTCCCTCGTTTTCCACCGTTGTTCGACGCTCTCCGCCGCGCCCAAGACCCATTCCGAGTCCGCTGAGCCAAGACATGTCGACGGGAGCACTTCTTCCCGCCGGAGACGCCCGGAATCACCGTAGGCTACCTCGTCTTCTCCAAGTCCGACGACAAGCACCGCCGCCTCTTCTTCAAAGCATCGCAGCTCACTGTCGCCGTCGGATTTCCATCCAACGTCCGAGGTAAAGCCGCGTGTCCCTTTTCTTTGATTTAGGCTGAAACAGTATGGGTAGCTAATGACCGTTGGATCTTAATCGTGCGGTTCTAGTGAGGCCACGTAAATCGTAAAGGTTACATTTGAAAATGGCCGATGGATCGTCATCTTGTGGTTCTGAGAAGCCCACGTAGCCACCATATAGATGCGTTGATAATAGCCGTTGGATCATGTCTCAACGGTGCCGATTGCACCACGTAGGTTAGTAGCAGTAGATCTTGGCCGTTAGATCTTAGACGTGCGGCTCGGATTAGTCCACGTAGGCTAGGCAACAGCGCAATGCTTGGGTAACAGCAGCCGTAGGATCTTCATCCAACAGCGCCGGTGCGTCCACGTAGCCAATGTCGACAAGTTTTGATAATGCCCGTCGGATCATAGATCGGTGGCCAAAATCTTGCCACGTAGTCATCCGAGACCTCAGAAGCCGTGCTGGACCGACCGTTGGATTTGGATCCAACGGGCCGAAACGGTTGTAACTGCGTGGGCCGGCCGGAATCGTGCCAAGTGTCGCCACCCGAGCGGGCCGTGCACTGTTCCGTCGGGCCCACCTGTCAGTGAGAGTCGTGAGGGCTGACGTCATCATGACGTCACCAAGGGGGCAGGTCAGCAGCACAGTTCGGTGGACCGAGTCCACGGTGAACCCGACCGAATCGTGAGCCCGGTCCATAGACCGAAGCGACGTGGCTGGCTCTGGTGCTGACACGTGTCACGCCGAAAGAATTTAACCGGATTTCCAGTAGGAAAATAAATAGAGTAATTCGGTTTTTCTTTTATTTGAATTTACAAAAATTGTAATCGCTATAACTTTTGCATCTTAGCTCCGATTTGAGCGATTCCAGTTCCTAAAAATTTGTAAAAATGTGAACTATTTATTGGTGAATTTTATTTTATTTTTAGTTTTGATCTTGCTATCTGTTTAAGTATATTTATTGTGTGTACGCTTATTCCGAGTAGACTCCGAGTTGCCGGGAACTGTCGGGGAAGAATTCGAAGAGCCATCACAAGTTTTAGATCAGGATCAACTACTTTTCGAAGGCAAGTCATGCTTTGACCATATTGCCCCTAGATTTTCAAATGTATTTCAATTCAAATTATGCATGCTATGTTAATTAAAAATGACATTGAATAATTTGGGTAAAATAGATAATACACCTACCTTGTTTATGCTACCTTGTCAATATTATTGGTATGCCCTGAAAACCTTGTCACCCTAAGATATTAAATTGGGTTGGTTGCTAATATAAAGCCAACACGGGAGGCTAGACCATGACTAGTGCTTAGTCTGCTTGTATGCGCTGAAGGACTTTCAAATTGCAAAAGAATATTGATTAAACAAATATGGAACGTATTTTTGGAATAATGCGATGATGTCATGAGATAGAATTGGGGGTAGCGACCTGTGTGGTTCTACTCATGCAATGAAGTGGGCATTGGCATGTGTTGCATAAATGCAAACCGGGGTGGGAAATGATTTGGACCGGGGCAAGTGGCAAGACGGCTTTGTGCCAGGTGGGCCTGCGTGGCAACGGGATGAATTGAGTAATGTGAAGGCTGCGTGCCGGGATCTTCGAGAAGAATGTCTTGCCCTGGACAGTTAAGGACTTCACCTTGCGAGCCTTTGAACTGAGTTACTTGTACAGCCACTTGTCTGGAATGGGACAGACCTAGTTTAGTAGGGTTCTAATATATTTCCTTTGACACCTTGGGGCGACGGTTATACAAGAGTGTAACTGTGTGGGGGAGCGTACCTATGTTACGGCTTGGTACCCACCCAATAGTATTCGCTTGTTCTAAACTTTGGCTCTGAGTGAGGGAAGTGTTAGAAAGGCAATATTGGGGAGGTTCATAGGTTAGATGTTAGTTTCTGAAAGATTTTATTGCAATCAATCACCTGTGTGGTGAGCGACTGTATCCTGTGGGTAAAGTGTACAATCTCTGCAGAGTGTGTGTTAAATCTATTCGAATAGCCGCGTCCGCGGTATTGGACAATGCTCGGGGATTACAGTCAAGGGGTAGATCTTCAAAATAAAAAGTGGAATGGGTGGCTGTGTGCCAAAGACTGATGAATTGAACTTAGGGCTGTGTGCCAAACTCTTGGAAAAGAATTGAGAAGTTAATTATTATAGTAATGGTTTTACCGCTTTTAATCTAATTAAGATTATCTGTTAAAAGAAATGTTGTTTCATGCAAAATAACCTTTAAGCCTTTCCCTTGGAATAAGCCATGCATGTAGTAATAGAACTGCATTGTGCATGACTTGTTGAGTATGTTGTATACTCACCCTTGCTTCGACAAAAACCTCAGAAGAAGAAGCAACACCAGCGTAGGAGGAGGAGTTTAACGAAGGTCTGGAGAATTAGGGTTGAGCCTCGTCGGTTGCCTGTGGCAAAGCGAGGGGTTCACTGTCGTACTTTTGCTTCCGTTATTGAACTTGTGCTACTTTTGTTATTTATCGTCCTGCGTGACGAATTATTGTAAGGTGACCATAAGGTCGTGTAACTCATTATAATTATGTTCGAGGTACTTATTTATTATTTCCGCTGTGTATGATTGTGCTATCTCAACCTGTTTATCCTGTGTGTACTAGCGTGATCCTGGACTAGTACAGAATACACAGAGGGTCCGAATTTGCAGATTCGGGTCCCGACAAGGGCGTGTCACTGAGAAGGTCTTCGGACATCCTTGGTTGGAGACAAGGGCGCCTGAGGCAAAGAAGTCACTCGGCCGGTTGGCCGACACCTCATGTGAGGCTTTTTTGGGCACCTCTCGAGTAGGGTCGCCGCTCCTACTATACTCGAATCCTAGGTGAACTCGTTCTTTGAGAGGCTGCACTCGGCAGGCGACGAAGTTGGAGGCGATTCCGATCCCAGTCAGGCCCCTCTCCTACAGGTCATCGATTATAACCAAGAGTTCTTTAACTTGGTCCATTTCATTATCTGGAGGAGTTGAAGCCCAAGTAGAAGAAAATTTGTGTGGGAGCCCGATAAAAGGAGGAAGAAAAGGTTCAGGATTGGAACAATAAAACCATTTTCGGTGCCAACCCTTATTAGAAGACTTAAAGGGGATAGAAAAATAAGATTTCTTCAACCCATCGCGTAGTTGAAAGCCAGCACCCCCAATTGCCTTAGGGGCGTTCTTGTTCGGGTAAGACTTAAGAAGAAAGAGGTGGCAGAAAAGATTGAAATGCAGGTGAATACCAAGGTATGCTTCACAAAGATGGAAAAAATAGAAATTTGAAGAATGGAGTTGGGATTCAGATTAACCAGCTCAATGTCGTAAAAGTGAAGAAGGCCACGAAAGAAAGCGCTGCCAGGAAGGCTGAATCCACGCTGGAAAAAAGATTCAAAAACCACAATCTCCTCGGTTTGGGGGTGGGAAAAGGCTCACCCTTCGCTGGGCGCACGCAGAGCAGCTCCAGTGCCGGAAGAACTCCGGTGGTGACCATTGCTTCCAAGCGCTTCTTCGTTGTTATCGAAGTGGCCCAATCCTTAGTTGAGGACGGCGCGGAGGCATCTTGGGACATGGAAGAAGACATCTTTGGTAGGGAGACTAGCGGCGGCACAAAATTTAGAGTGCGGCGGCGGTTAACCCTAGCGACAGAGCTTGCTGCAAAAATATCGAAATTTAGAAGATGAAGGGGCGAATGTACGCAGTGTGGAGAAAAACTCTTTGTCTGCATCAAGCCTTGTATTTATAGGGAGCGATGCTGAATTTCGCCCTGAGAAGGAAAAGACATTTTGTCTTCTATATTTTGTTTGGGCCTGACTTAGGGTACGCCCCATGATGGGCTGCTAGCTGTGCGCCACAACCGTCGTGCATAGGTACTCCCAGGCCAAATCTAGTTTGGGATATGGTACGCCTCATGATGGGTCGATTGCCAATGATCGTATAAAATGGGATTTTGGTACCTTCCAAACCAAGTTGTAATGTCTTCTCGTAATATGCCCCATGTTGGGTCAATTGTTGGTTGCCAAATAAGACGGAATCAGATATTACGGGTTGATTCAGAACAAAGATTACGAGGGTACGCCCCATGATGGGCCGCTAGCTGTACACCGTGACAATCGGGTGCAGGTGCCACTCGGACAATCCATGGTACGCCCCATGATGGGTCATTGTGGAGTACATAGACCCCAAGTATCCGTAGGGCAGGCACGTGAGGCCCACTTAGAAAGGGATGGGCCGAGCCGATTGCATAAAGACGGATACCATCTGGGCTGCTTCCAACGTGCGCAGCAAGGAAACCCTGAAGATAGCAACCGACCTTGATTAGGTAGGATACGATTGTAATCCTAGCTGTTACCATGTTTAACAGATAAGGGTAGAGATATAATCTCCATCTTGTAACCGATTAGAACTCTTCTTTGTAATCGCACCCCTCTACTATATAAAGGGGGCTGGGAAACCTCATGATCAGATCATCAGCGATAAGCTAGACACACATAATCCCAGAGCACGGGACTAGGGTATTATCTCTTCCACGAGAGCCTGAACCTATATAATCCTTGCATCTTGTGCTACCATCGAGCTTGGATCCAACGTTTAGCCCCATTTTCATTATTGCTGACAACAAACGTCGACAGTTGGTGCATTAGGTAGGGGGTGCGTTAAGATCAATCTCGTCAAGCTCAATGGCAATCTCTAGCAGAGTGGTTGTCACCTTCGCGTCCGGCCAGGCCTTCCGCTTTGGGAGCCTGGACTTTGTCGCCGATAATCTTGGCAAGCTCACTCTTTCAGATTCGGAAGAGACCCAATCTGGAAGAGGTAACATTACTCCTCCGTCTAGACGACCGCTCAAATCGGGAAACGCCACGACCATCTGTTCTCGAGCGGTAAGCTGGGGGTTTGCTCCTCGACTCGAACGCAAAAAAGCTCCAAGCAAGGACGAGTCCTGGGTGGTGGGTGTCATCAGCACCAAACCACTTGGATCCAGAGGTCAGTTTGATCTGTCTCCATGTTCTTCTGACTCGGAGAGCAGTGCAGGGAATCGTCGAGGCTTTCGCTGCATCTTCGTGATCGAAAGCCAGCAAACTTGAGTCCTAACAACAAATGGATGCGGTAGATGCCGCGGAGGCATAACGCCTTCGCCGGGAGGCCCAGGAGGCGCGTGCAAAGTCTCTCCAAGCTAGGGCCCGCAATGTCAATGAGGACATTCTACAGATGAAGATGGGGAACCAATCGGTTTTCCATACGCCTCAGCAGAATATCGTCGCTTTAAAGACACTGCTCGACACCCTAGAACTAATGCTCGGTCCTGATAGTCCAGCTGCCCCGATCGTGGCCCAAGTTAAGGCCATGGTGACGGTGGCAGCAATTCAACACAACTAGGAAGAACCAGCGGAAAGGCCCTATTCCCGCACCAGCGCAGTCACTTAGACGGCTAGCAGCAACACTGCCCATCTCCGCCGAGTGATTTGGCCTGAAGGTTTCAACCCTAAGAGCATTACCAAGTTCAACGGGGAGAGGGATCCAGAAGCTTGGCTGCAGGTTTACTCCCTTGCAATCAAGGCGGTTGGAGGCGATCATAACGTGATGCCGAATTATTTGCCGGTCATGCTTACCCCTTCGGCTCAAGCTTGGCTCACAGGACTTCTAGAGAACTCTATAGATTCCTGGAGAGATCTTTGCGAGCAGTTCATTACCAACTTCCAAGGCACCTACGAGAGACCCGGAACCCAGTGGGACTTGTACCAACTTCATCAAAAGAAGGATGAGACTCTTCGGGGATTTATTCGGCACTTCATGCAGAAGAAGAACACGATTCGAGACATCTCGGAAGCCGCTATCATTGCAGCCTTCCAGAAAGGAGTTATCGATCCTGACTTGATCAAGAAGATGTTCCAGAAGCCGCCGACTACGGTAAGGGAGATGTTCGAATTAGCAGACCACTACGCAACGGCCTCGGATGCCTTAACCGAGCGTCAGGATGATCGCCCACGACAAAAGGACAAGAAAGACCACGCCGAGTCCTCCAAGTAGAGGGACAAGAAGCGGAAAGCTGAAGAGCTGGTTGCAGTGGCCGAGCACGGTCGCCCCGAGTGCCACGGATGGATGATTATGATACGGTAATGGACGCAATGCCCTTTTCTTCCTAAGGGGAACATACGGCGAAAAATTGTTTCACTCTGAAAAGGTTCGCGAAAGAAAATAACAAGCGGCCGAGCCCAAACAAAGGTGAAGCAAACAAGAAGCAGAACCCCCAGAAGTTGATGAGGGTGACAACCCAGCAACGGAGTGCGAGCTCAACTACATATTCGGGGGCTCGGCTGCTTATGAGTCCAAGCGGAAGCAAAAGCTTATTGCTCGGGACATCAATGCATTTATGCTAGTGACCCCCTAATACCTGAGGTGGTCCAAGGTTCCGATTGTTTTTGACCGCTCAGATCATCCAGACCATATTCCCTACCCAAGTAGATATCCTCTTGTTTTAGATCCTATCATTCGCAGTGTCAAGCTCAAGAGAGTGCTGGTCGACGGAGGGAGCGCACTCAACGTCCTTTTTTTTCCAAAACTTCCGACGACATGAAGATTCCCCGCTCGGAGTTAAAGCGGGGCGTATCACCGTTCCAGTGGGTGATTCCCAGGACCTCTTCAGTACCGCTCGGGCAGATCACCTTACCGGTTACGTTCAGGACCAAGGTAAATTACCGGGCGGAATACCTCAACTTTGAGGTGGCTGATTTCGAAACGGTATATCATGCCATATTGGGAAGGCCGGGTCTAACCAGATTCATAGCCGTGCCTCACTACACTTACGTTGCGCTGAAGATACCAGGGCCGAGGGGCATATCACAGTTCGTGATGATGTCAAGTAATTTTTTATGTGTGATAAGGAAAGCTGTGAAATAGCTGAGACGCAAGAGGCCGCCGCCGATAGGAAAACGATCCAGTGACAGCAGCGCTCCAACGAGACGAGGGGCAGATCATATGGGTGGAGCGGCCTGTTGAAAAATATCTGATAAGTCGATCTGGTCCGGTGGTCCCCCCCCCCCCTCTTCTTCTCTCGTCTCGTGTCCTCCTCCCCCAACCCAATCCATTCCCCAGTTCGTCAGCAAACCCTAATCTCCCTTCCCATCTTCTCTCCTCCGATGGGTGCGCCGACGAGCAGAGAGGAAACCTACCACAACTCCGACGCCGACCAACCGGAGACCTCCCGATCGGAACAAGGAGGAGACGATGCCCATCGGTCGCCGGTGCCTCTGCGCCAGCAGCTGATGGGTGCCTGCCGTGCCGACGATCGCCTCAGGCCCCTCCTCACCCTCAACGTCTCATGCGCCGCCGCTGACGACCGCTTCATCTCCCACCTTTCCCAGGTAAATTTCTTCGATTGATTCTTTTATACAAGAAGAAAAGAAGAAGGGAAGTACTGATGTATCGACTTTTGCCTCGTCGGTGCAGCACTTCGAGGTGTCGGAGGTCGGCATGCTGGCCAGGTGCATCTGCGTTCCGCTCGTCTCTCTGCGCGTCGGCAAGGTCGACCGCCACGGTCCCCTCCTCTGCCCAACAACAATCAGGTAGCTCAAACATTCTCTTGCCAACTTTATCTACTGGATTCGATTCCATTGGATGCTCTCAGACTCTTATCTATTCATCTATCCAGTAATCAAAGGAAAAATGACTATGTACATATCTAGTTCTCTTGTAGACTGTATATTTTGTAGACCTCTCATAATTGTTGTACACAATCACATGAAATGGTTAAAATCATGCTACATCTTCCTTCACTGCTTCGTAACGTGTATACTCTTCTCAAAGTGCAGCGAGCCTTTACATGTTATACAGGTTAGTTAGTCAGTCTAATGCTGTTTCACATTGATTATGTAATGAGATCTCCTTGCAACATCACTGTTTGCTATACTAGCCTTCTGCATTCATGTATGTTTTTTTTCTCCACTCTTTACAAAAATCACATACTCCATTATAGTCAATTGTTGGCTTAATCATATTCCAAACCAAGTCAGTGTAACCCACGATGCTAAACATTGGTCTATTCTTTCCTACTTGCCACATGTATGTAAAGGATACAAGATTGTGATCTTTAGATTGCTTCTGAGGTAGGTTGCACTGACTCTTGTACTCAGGGATTGTCTAGCATGTCTGGCACCTGCTGAGCATGGCCACGGCCAGATACTTCTTATACTTATGTGAGGAAATTTTGTGTTCTATCAGTTTGTCTCCAGTGGGACTCTAAACTTTTGATATTTTATTGCTGACACGTCTAACTTGTTTTTTTCTGAGCTACGTCTACTTTAGGCACAACCAAGCATCTGATTCCATGTAAAGGCACTGCAATTTGTTGACTAGAATTTTGGTATTTCGAATCCTATAAGTTTAGTATGTAAATCAAATTTTGTTGATCAATATGTACTTAGCTGCCAATGGAAGTTGAAAAAAATATGTATGATCATGTAGCTGTGTTGGTACTGTTGGGAAAAAAATATGATGTGGTAATAGTGCCCATCTATGTTGGTGCATCTTTTTTCTTAGGAATATGTTAGTGTAATTGAGGCTATCATACTATTAGATTTCATTTTATGAGAGTCAGACGGATAAGTTTGGTTAAGTGATGAATTTTCTATTACTTGCATGGGAGTGAGTAAGTATTACAAGTGATATGATTCAATAGATTGTTCAGTACTACCATCTCCAATTTCTAACAAACTGACCATTCCTGTTCTTCTGTGGTCAGTATAACGTCTTTGGTGCCTCCTATTCTTTCTATGCCTTTTTCATATCAGTGCCCTAATCCAGTTACACCTGTGGTTTGTGCAGTCTCTGTCCTGTGTCTCAGTACCATATATTTACTACTTCATAAATTCTGTTGATCACGTGATTCTCTCGGTTATTTTAGCACTTGCCTGCTTTCAACATGAGCATGTGGTTTCTTCTTTCGTACTTTATGACACATAATACTATCTTTCAAGGCGAGATGTTTTCAACTATTCTCATCTAATTAAGAAGGGATGCATGCTAGAGATTGTTGATTCTAGGATTACATGTTTCATCTTATTAGTGATGGCATTGTTCATCCTACCAAATAAATATATCTTTTCATTTGTAGGTAATTTGGGCGTGTGTCATAATCTGTGATATATGAGGAAAGAGAAGGTAGTTTCTTTCATGGCCTTACGATATCATGTTACGTGCGTTGATAATGGCTAATCACATACAATTTCAATCTTACTTGAGATTGGGTTAATAGGATTCCTGATTTTTTTGGGCTTTAGATGCTATTTTATAATGGTACTGTTTAGCGTGTCATGTTTTCTTTGTTGTTGTTTTCACATCTGGTATTGTTTCTATGAATGTCTTGTTCTGCATTTATTGTGCATATGTTCTGTGTTTGCAGTTAACTTATTGCAGGCTCCTCTGGTGCCATTAGTTTACACAGTACATTTTACTATTTGGTTCATTGTGGACAACTTGTGCTATGGACACATGTAAAATATGGCCAGATCAGTGCTTATATTCTGAAATCAATTACTTTGTGCCTGACAAGTTGTTCCATCCACAGTCATTTGTGTTTGCTAGCTGCATTTTTGTCTTCTCTCTACAAGGATATCCTGTGTGCATTTGTTGCATATGCCCTTTTTATGCCCTCAATGGATTTTGTTTTCAACATTTCTACTATTGGCAACCATTTCTTTCCAATTTTCAGTTCAAGTTGATTGAGTTTGTTTCTAAAATGAAGTTTACAAACTATTAATTGACTATGGGTAACTGGTATTTTCTCCGCCCTAAAATTTTTGCGAATACTATATTCTACAGGATGCACAGCTCTAATATTCTCCACAGATTGCGAATTATTGTAGATTTGCTCATGTTCAAACAAAGGCACAACACGCTAATGCTTAATATTTGTGTCACTAGTCTGGGATAGTTCTCTGGAAGGTTTTCCATTCTTCATTTTATCACCTGTGAGGGAAATGTCATTAGTTGATGACTTGATGTGTAGTTCTTATGAACTCATGTCGAACAAAGGAACAAGTTGTCAAACACTGGCCCCTTGTCTTGGCCCTAGACTTGTAGTCGATTCTCTAACTTCCAATGAAAAGGCAGGATTGCTGCTATTATTGTAATTTGATGAGTTAATTTATGAAAGCCTTCAGTTCTTCACTCTTCAATATTTCCTGGCAGCCTCTGGTGTCTCTGGATGAAATATATTAGTGAGCGTAGGTCTTAATGAAATGTTCTGTTACTTCACTATACCATCTTTCCCAGGGTTACATCCATAGATGTCTGCTGTGGTGCCCTTTTTAGTAATAACCTATAATTTTTCTTTCTATTGAAACCTCTCTTCTGATCTTCATTTAGTTGAATTAAAACAATTCTTACTAATAGTTATTGTGTATGCTTCTATCAGAGCAAACAACAATGCCGTTGCGATACTTTTTGATAAATATATATTTCATAGTTGCCTTCTTTTCGTAAACAATAGGGATTCAAGGATCTGACATGCACTCATTTCCTATGTACAGGGGGAAGCTGAGCCTTGTTCTTCTCCCTTCATCGAGCATGCGCATTACCTTTGCTGGTGATGATGGTCATTCAGAGCAACTAGCTATCTTGAACAATGGTTTTGACGTTTCAGAAGTTAGGATTGAAGAAATATCAGTTGATAATTCTGGACGTTCTTTTCTCATTAGGATTTCAGAATATCAAGTATTTTACTACTGGTGCGCTGAGAAGTCAAAGGAACATGGAATGGAGCTTCTTGCAAAGGTCTGTATTTGTACTGTATGCCAACTTTTTACATAAATGTACAACGACCTATATGCAATCTTGATTCTTGACTGTGATGTTACATCTACTGTGGAGAGCAAACTACAAGAACCTAAGCATATTCACATCTAAAAACATCACATAGAATGAAGGTGTCATTGGAAATATGCACATACTGATGAGGATGTTGATTCGTTTCTGTTTTTTTTCAGATGAAGAATCTACTTCATGGGAGGCTGACACTCTCTGAGCTCACAGGCATCTCCAATTTACGACTAGATGCTTTTGCTACTCATCTACATGCTTATCTTCTTACATCAAGTATTGGGGATGTTAAATCAGTGGGATCACTTCATGACTTGCTGAGTACGTCAAGCCCACATGATCAATGTTTACAATCCCCATCAGTTGTTTCCAAGTCTTCGAGGTTTCGCACCTCTGCAGCTAATGCAACAAAAGCAAGTTTTGTCTATCAAGCCAGTCTAAGTCCCAGATCTGGCACTTTTAAAGATGGGGTGCCAAGGACCTCTTGTGCAAAGATTGTTGGGAGAGAGAAGCTGAAGCAGCTTGGGGAATGGTTGTGCCCGTCAACTGCTTCTGTTGATGCAAATCCTTTGATATCAAAAAGTGTTAGCCCTGATTCTACAAACGCGAAATATGATAGGGACTGTTCAAAAAACAGTTTGACTTCAGCTCCTTTAGACTCGCCTCTTTCATTTCCCTTGCTGCCATCTCTTTATCCTCTTGCGACTCAATGTCCACTGCCTGAGGGTTTTTCAGAGAAACCATTTAAGCATTTTTCAGAGAAACCATTTAAGCCTTACTATTGCTGGTGTCCACCATGCCCATCTTCACTACAGTACGGTGTAACTGCTTTGCATATGCCAGCTACGTCTGTAGAACCATTGCCCCTACCGCCTTTGAGTTCACTGCTATCAAATGAACCGCCACCTGCTTCAGTGGTTTCTGCAAAGCTGGATACAACCGATCTCCCCTCACTTAATCTTCCATCAATACTGCACGATCCTTTACTTCACCTGCCGCTTCCTGCTTCACGACTTGTTCCACTCCATGGTTCTGAGGTTCCAACATTCACACCGTTGATGTCTGATCCCATTGTGCATGTCCCAGTCATTGATGTTTGTTCCTCCGGCCAGGCATATCTGGTGAGTTGTGGGGCTTCTATGTCTTCAACTGTTCCCCTGCTCCCTAGCTTGAAGCCTCTAATTCCAGAAACAGAAACATTGGTTGATAGAAGTGCTAGGGAAACACTAATGAGGCTTATAGCTTCAACACCACCTGCAAGCAATCCCCAGTTGGCCAACATTCTCCCCGTGGTCCTTGCTGATGTGCCTGAAAATGTTTACCAAACTACTAACGTAAGTAAAGTGAACTTAGTAGTTCAACTCAATTATCTGTTTTTTTCATGTGGCTTATCTGCCCTTGGTCTATTACATAGGTGAACAAGCATGTCGGTGTCCATCTGAATGACACATTTTTTAGTTCATCTTGCGGTGTCAGTGTGATTGGAAGTGGGATTACAGCCATGGAGTTGTGCTTGGAGGATGAGGTTTCTAGCGGTGATGATGCTCATGCAAGGTTTGCGGAATATGATTATATGAGCGACGACTGTGAGTAGCTGCATTTTCAGAGAGTGTAGTTTGCAACAGTTTGGCATAAGAAAAGGAGGATTGTTGGTATGAAATGCCCTAATATTTTGGACGGCAGTTGTATCTACATGGTAATAGGCTATATGGCCTTGACAAATGTGATGCTATGCAGCCTGTTTACTATGATTTCTCTGTCCTGCCAAAAGTCTCATTTGGTTGGCAAATGTAGTTTGTTTGCTGTACTGTATTTTACTTTGACAAACTAGAGAAGAACCGGCTAGTGATTTTGGTCATTTGCTATGTGCTTTCAATCACTCATAATATATAGTAGTATTTCTTTTAGAAGATTAAAGGTGGTGTTCAAAGGCTGCAGAGTAGCCTTTTGTCTACAGTATCTTGGGTAGTTGGTACTGAGTACTGACGTCCCTTTCACTACTCAAAAGCTATTGTGTAGCTGTACCACTAGAGGATACGAGCACCAGGGATATCGTCATGATATGTTTGTTTGCGAAGGTTCCTCTAAAGTATCCTGCATGAGCGGCTCTTTCATCAAAGATTGACCATAACAGTACAATGCTGCAAAAGTGCCAGCTATTAGTACCGTGCTACAACGCCCAATGAAATCTAGACCGTCATTGTCTTGAATCCGGTGGTTGTAAAATCAATGCAAATCGCTGTAACAGTTTTTTTAGCTGATTGTGATTGATATGATCAAGCCTAAGGACGCATGGCATGTCCATTGTAGAACAATGTGTGCGGGGATTTTGCCGTGAGCTACGGTTGCAAGACGATAACGGGTTACTGCAAAAGATTAAGAATTACTTATTTTCCCACAAGTGTTCCTTGAATAGTCTTGTTCATATTTACAGTTTTACCCTTAAGCAAACAAGATTGTCTGTTGCTTAGTTGATTGAAATTCTGTTATCTCAAGTCACTGGTGGGCGTTGGATCACCATCCAACAGCTCATATATATTGTTGTTGGTTGTTGATGCAGTGCTGTGTTGAGTTTGTTTTTAGTTGGCCTAAGCTATCTATATATCTCTACTACTTCTAATTACCAGTTGGTGGCGATGGTCCGTCGTCCCGCGCCATACCCGCGAAACCGTCATTGTCTTGATCTTCTATACATTGGCGAACGGAGAAAGTTTTAATTCGGTTGGATATGCATGCGTGCGTGATCTACAGCGTACCAGACTTATCTCAATCAGCCGATTCTATTTCCAAATACTGCACGGCTGATTTTTTCCCATATACTACACGCATACAGCTTCTGAGTTACCATGTGCCTTTAAGTTGCCACATACATCCTTTTCATTAAATATTTACTTGCATGTGTAGATAAGATTATCTCTTCTTTTTATCTAATCACGTATGGACTTGATTCTGGCCGGCCGACAGCATGAGCAAGACTATGCATGACGTGACTAGATAAGTTTGTTATCTCTATCTCTACTAATTTTAATTAGGAGTTGGTGGTGGTACATCCGTTCTCCACCCTCACCCCGACACGTGTGCACACCTGCGTGGCTGAGTGGGAAGTGTGCAGTGGCTACCCCGATAGATTGGATTGAATCATCCAATCGTGGGAGGTAAATGAATATGCATGACTCATTTATTACTTTCCTTTCTCCTATTGATCTGGCATTCGAATCGGCGGCGATTGCTCCCTGCGCTTTTCGGATTGGATTGATTGATTCCCTTTCGAAGGAAGCAAAACTCCGATTCATAGAGTTGAATCTCTTCTTGCCTCTTTCCCTTTTGTTGCGTTCCTTATTCGACGATTTCTTAATCTGAATTCTATAGATATCTCTTTGGTTGATGAATCTATATAATCCCACCACTTCTTGCCTCTCCTACAAATGTGTTGAGCTTATCTGTTGAGCGGAGGTAATGGGCGACCTTCCTGATCTCGCCGATGCTGTGAGAAGGCAGTGGCGATGGTGGCGGCGAGATCCGACAACATGTATTGGAGTCGGGCGCGGTGGATGATGTCAATAGATTAAGGGAAGCACGGGGGGGCAAGGAAGAGGTGGAGATGGTTGATGGAGTAAGGTGTAGGATCAAGGATACCGACTAGAGGAGGGTGAATAGGAGGTTTTAAAATTTTCTAAACTAAATTTCACGTTTGGTTATTCCTAAGCACAATTGACAATTCTAGCAACTTTAATACCTAGCAATTTTAATGATCACCAAAAATTCTTCTACTTAAACTACTTGAAGAGCTAGTAATTAAGCAAGTGCTAGTAATGAAATAACTTCAATGATGATCAAGTGCTAGTAATGAAACAATGGTATGAACAACGCAAACCACACAAGATGAAGATGTCAATTTTATCCCGTGGTCTCGGAGACTTGCCGGTCTCCCCTACTCCACGTTGAGGTGACTTGAAACACTTCAAGCCGGCTTCACTTGCTTGAGCCTTCCCCGATCACTATTGATAGCT
The DNA here is from genome assembly GCA_036346375.1 of Guadua angustifolia. NCBI lineage: Eukaryota > Viridiplantae > Streptophyta > Magnoliopsida > Poales > Poaceae > Guadua > Guadua angustifolia. Next base: position 43,411,155 of record CM070513.1, on the reverse strand, counting down.
CTTCCCCACTCCGGGTAGGCGAGCTTCGTGCCTTCACAACGATTGGGCCTTCTCACAACCTTTTTTGAGAAGATCACCAATCCCGATCGCCTCCAAGCCGTCTAGGAGGCGGCAACCTCCAAGAGTAATAAGCTTCGACGCTTGCTTGAGGTTGAACTTGAGTGTCTAAGGCTCAATCAATGAATGCACACTCAATTTTGCTTCTAAACCTCTCAAATGTGTGAAACTAGTGCTCAAGGTGTTTAGAAGACTTGCAATAACTCAAAAGTATTCAATGTGGTCAAGAAGAACCCCTCACACTGCAGCAAGGGGGTATTTATAGCCTTCACCAACCAAAACTAGCCGTTTGAATTTTTATCGAAATCGGTAAAAGGTTTGGTCCGACCGGACCAGTCGGTCCGACCGCCCTCACGGTCCAACGATCGAATAGTGCATTTAATGCTTTGGTCGAGACCGTTGTGTAATAGCTATCCAACCGCTCAACGGCCGGTCCAACCTCCTCCGGTCCAATCGACTTCCACCGTCACACCTTTGGCAAAACCCGAAAAAGTCAGGAAGCAATCTCTCTGTGAAAAACACGCCGAACGGGGTGCGGTTGCACCGGTCATCCGGTCCGACGGGCAAGACGCGTTGCACCGACATGTAAATGGGGTTTACCTCTCTCGAAAAAGGGCACCGACGACGGCCGGTTGAACCGACAGTTCGGTCCGACCGCTGGGACCCGGCCCAACTGCCAAGACAACCTTTGCACAGACTGAAAAGATTTCTCTGAGCGTAGATGTGCAAGTCTAATAAATTAGGATTTGAGCCTTTGACACTCTTTTCAACCCTAAACAAGGCGACAAAAACCCCTCTTAATAGTACGGCACTAAAACTAAAAATCCGATCTTTTTCTTCGAACATCCAAGATCGGTAAAAACTACGAAAACTCCTAGAGTACATTTATACCTTTGGTACCCTGCATCCATTTACTTTTTCTTCAATCACAAGGATCTCTTCATGATTTCTTCAATCTCATGCATTTTCCTGTATCAAACAAATCTCAACGAAAAAGCGTTAGTTCTTCACAATTTGTCATTAATTACCAAAACCAAACCGTTTGGGGCCTAGATGCTTTCAATCTCCCCCTTTTTGGTAATTGATGACAACACAAAGGATAGGAATAGATTGAAAGATGGTTAGAAAAACTCCCCCTAAATTTGTGCAAGAGTGAAGTATTTTAGAATAGCATAAATGGATTCATTTTAAATTTAGGCAGAGTTTCCCTTAGAGTAATGGAACCAAGGTATAACAATATTATCAATGATATGCTGTGAATAAGTGAGCCATATGAATAACACAATATAATAGCCAAGAAAGCATTAAATTTAAAACATCGAAACGAGTTCAACAACGCCGAGTTCAAACGAGTTCAACTTAAAAACAACATCCAACACAAGCGAACAACAAAGATCCAAACGAGGATTATTAGCTTACAAATGGATAGAAAGATAAATATTTTTAAGCTAATCCTCGGCTAAGCTTCTTCCTTCAACTTCTCCCCCTTTGGCATCAAGTGCCAAAAAGGGTGCTTTGTGCAACAGAGCACTAGGACGAAGGAGGTGGAGGAGGCGGATGATGACGACGAGATCCATAATGAAGTCCATAATGGCGATACTCGTCAAAGGATGAACGGAGCTCACCGATGGAAGAATCAACGGAGTCCAAACGACCTCGAACCTCCTCGACAACCTGACGGGTTTGAGCTTGATACGCATCAACTCTGGCAAAGTTATCCATCATATTTGCTTGAAGGTTCGCAAATCCGCTCATCATGGCATTCTGAAGGATCTCAAAATTATCGAAATTTGGGCTAGAAAAAGGATGAGCCTGGGGAGGATACTGATGCTGCTGCTGCGGCTGCTGCTCTTCTTCACCAACTTGCTGCTGTTGGGATGAAGATTGACCCCTTTGAATGTTGACACCAGCCTCTCGTGGCTTATAAGGCTTGTGGACACCTCCACACCCACCACGAAATCCGGTAACCCTCTTTATAAGCATCATGATATAGGGGGCAAAATAGATACTTTTACCTCTATCCCCAGCAGAAGACTTAATCTCGCGACGAATGAAGTCCACAACATCAAATCGCTCATTCTTCAATATTTTGTCCATAATGTTCCACGCATAGCCTCGGATTTCATCAAAATTACCGCTCTTAGGATGAACAGTAACTCGGACAATTCTATTTACGAGACTAGCAGTGGAAAGAAGATGAGACATTTTGCCGGGCCTCCTGACTTGAGCATTAGGGTCATAGAACCTGAACTGATCAGCAAGAGAAAGCGAAGGCTCGTCATGAATTTTGGGCTGACCACTATGATGAATCCCCCATGCTTGCTCAATTTGTGCCTTGGTCAAGGTGTAGACTGCAACATCAGTTATCCACATGATTTGATCATATTCATCGGATATGTGAACGGTGGCATAAAACTGTCTAATCATAGCTTCATTGAAACACACTTTAAACTCACAAAGCTATCAAGATTAGCACCATGAAAGAGTTCAGGCACACCCACAAACCGTGGAATAGTTCTGATATATGCCCAGTTCACCCATTTTTGATCAGCAAAGACTTTGTTGAGATAGATCTCATTGTATACTTTCTCTTGAAAGATTGTTCTGAAATTGTCTACAGTGGCACTGCGAGGGAGCAAGAACTGATTGGCAAGTCGAAGAGAGAAAAATTATTCCGCTTTGATTTTCCTTAAATCCATGGATGGTTGGAAATCCTCAAAGCTTTCTTCAAGATCCTCTGATTCTTCTCCTTCGTCTTCGCTTTCGCCTTCGCTCTCATTTTCAGATTCCTCTTCCTGTGCAACTTCCTTTTCTTTTCTACGGCGCAAATCTCTACTAAGTTCTTCTCGAACCTTCTGTCGGATTTCCCTATCTCGGGCACGCCTTGATTGGGAATCCTCACTGTCACTGTCATGTCCCAAGCGAGATCCACTTTCCCTTGTTGATTTCCGGACAACACCACCACCACGAGGAGGAAGATTCTTCGCGAGATTTTTGGTCCTCGGCATAGTGTCTAGGAATTACAAGGAGTGAGTGAGAATCAAGGAATATATACCCCAAGGTGGGATTAGTGTGCATCATGTGGCGAAATGAAACGGAAATTTGCAACCATCAGCTTCAGGGTCGGTCAGACTGAGCTAGAGGCGGTGTGACCGAAGGTCCGGTGTGACCGGCCTACTCGGGCCTGTTTTGCCCTTCTTCTGATTTTTGCAAAATCTTGATGAAATCGGTATATCGAACCAATGAAAGTCTCAAAATGGTATCTAGAAACATTAGACAACGCATTTTTGTAACTTTTGTTGGTTAGATTTGCCACATTTTGCCACATTTTGCATAAACCCTAGAATGAAGAAAATGAAACCATAGGGCATGAAAGACTTCAAGGATTTGAGAGAGATGAAAGAGATACCTTGAGGGAGAGGAACAAGATGAGGATGACGAACTTGGAAGACTTGCCTTAGGGAAGGAGATCCAAGAGGGAGCCCTTTTTGGGTGAGAGAGCAAGGGAGGAAGAAGGAGCTCTATTGGGGAGAGGAAGTCTGGATAGAGGAAAGGGAGCACGGGAGTGATAAGGGAGAGAGACAAAAGAAAAAGCTGCAGACTTGATTCCTTTCGGTACGACCGATTGAAGCTCGGCCAAGACACACCCGGTCGGACCAAGATTTCCTGGTCGGGCCGTTGCGGCATCATGCGATCGCCCCCACTCGGTTGCACCACTTTGACAGAGGGAGCCAAAGACAAACAAAGAAGATTTCTGAATTTACGAGCATTTTTAGGCATAAATATAATAAGTACCCTTATTTTGCACTTCAACTCAAGAAAATGAACAAAGATGAAAGATTTTCAATTTTGAATTTGTTTGAGTCAAAAACACAACATAGAAACTAGAACCATGACTAATCTAGTTCTATGAGCTAAACTCAAAGTGTGCTTTTAGTGGATCAATATAGATTGGAATTTTGAGTTTATCAAACTTTTCAAGAGCAAAGCTTTTATTTTTATTAGTAACATAAAGAGGATATTATATGATTGAAGTTTCAAAGGATGAGATTTGTATGATAATAGATTGAAAATGAAGGCTTTTTAAAAGACTTTGCACTTTATAAAGCTAAAATAGATTAAGTTTCAAATAGTTTTGACTTACAAGGTCTAGATTCATCCTTTTCAAGATAAATAGTACAATCTTCAATTTTTCACATGTAGGGGATGTGATATATACATAAAATGCATATTACTCCCCCTTGATGTGAGACGCACTTGAAAGAACGAAAACCAAATAAAATCCAATAACCAACCAAAAGAAATACATTTAGGCCACATTAGAAATATCTTTGACATTTAATTCATTCCTCAATTTGCAAAATCTAGTCTCATCTAAAGGTTTAGTGAGTATATCCGCTAATTGATTTTCGGTTCGAATATGATTAATCTCAATATCTCCTTTGCCAACATGATCTCTCAAGAAGTGATGGCGAATATCTATATGCTTGGTCCTTGAGTGTTGAACGGGATTATTGGCTATTTTGACCGCGCTTTCATTATCACATAAAAGAGGCACATTTTAAAATTTATTCCATAATCCATTAGAGTTTGCCTCATCCATAACAATTGAGCGCAACAACTACTGGCGGATATGTATTCAGCTTCGGTGATGGATAAAGCTACGGAATTTTGTTTCTTGGAGAACCATGAAACTAGGGATCTACCTAGCAATTGACAACTCCCGGAGGTGCTTTTTCTATCCACTTTGCAACCCGCATAATCCGAATCCGAATATCCAATTAAGTCAAATTGTGCACCTTTAGGATACCATAACTCTATGTTTGAGGAATGTTTCAAATATCTTAGAATTCTCTTTACGGCAACTAAATGACATTCTTTGGGAGAAGCTTGAAAACGAGCACACATGCAAACACTAAACATAATGTCGGGCCTAGATACGGTGAGGTAAAGTAACCTACCAATCATAGATCTATAAAGCTTTAAATCTACCGGTTTACCTCCCTCATTTAAGTCGAGATGCCCGTTCGAAGCCATTGGAGTCTTGATCGGCTTTGCATCCTCCATGCCGAACCTTTTAAGAAGATCCTTGATATATTTGGTTTGGCTCACAAAAGTTCCATTCTTGAGTTGCTTGATTTGAAGTCCAAGAAAGAAACTCAATTCTCCAATCATTGACATCTCAAACTCCCTAGACCTCATATCGCCAAATTCTTTGCAAAACTCTTCGTTAGTAGAACCAAAAATAATATCATCAACATAAATTTGACATACGAAGAAATCATCATCAATTATTTTTGTAAAGAGTGTAGTATCAACCTTCCCAATTTTGAAACCCTTTGAGAGTAGAAAATCTCTAAGTCGCTCATACCATACTCTAGGAGCTTGTTTGAGTCCGTATAGCGCCTTTGAGAGTTTGTAAACATGATTGGGATGTTTGGAATTTTCAAAACCGGGAGGTTGTTCGATAAATACCAATTCGGATATTTGTCCATTTAAGAATGCACTCTTTATATCCATTTGAAATAATTTAATGTCAAAACTTGATGCAAATGCGAGCAAGATTCTAATAGCTTCTAACCTAGCTACGGGTGCAAAAGTTTCACTGAAATCTAATCCCTCAACTTGAGTGAAACCTTGCGCCACTAGTCTAGCTTTATTTCTAACAACTATACCATTTTCATCTTATTTATTTCGGAAGACCCATTTTGTGCCAATTACATTATGTTCTTTAGGTCTTTCAACTAACGTCCAAACATCATTACGGGCAAAGTTATTTAATTCATCGTGCATGGCATTTACCCAATCCGGATCATCTAATGCCTCATCTACATGAGTAGGTTCGAATGATGATACAAATGAGTAATGTTCACAAAAAGAAGCGATGCGAGATCGAGTTTGAACACCCTTACTCACGTCACCCAATACTTGATCTATTGGATGATCCTTAGAGAGACCGTGTTGAATTCTTTGAGGTAGAGGTTGAACTTGTTGATCATTATTCTTGTCATCTTCATTGATGATTTGAATTTGACTTGGAGTTGCGGAGGTTGAAGGTTCGACTTGAGTGGACGAGGGTTGATCATCTTTGTCCACTTCCGGCTTCACATCTCCAAGAGTCATATTCTTCATTGCCTCTCTCAATCCTTCTTCACCTACATCATCCAAGTTCTCTTGCTCTTCTTGAGAGCCGTTAGTTTCATCAAACTCAACATCACAAGTTTCCTCTACAAATCCTTTGTTTTTATTAAAAACTCGATAAGCTTTGCTATTAGAAGAATAACCAAGCAAGAAACCTTCATCGCAACGACTTTGAAATTTTGAGAGCCGAACACCCTTTTTCAAAATATAACATTTGCAACCAAAAACTCGAAAATAAGAAATGTTCGGCCTTCTTCCAACAAGAAGCTCATAAGAAGTCTTTTTCAAAAGCCGGTGCAAATAGAGCCTATTTGTTGCATGGCAGCGGTATTGATGGCTTCCGCCAAAAACTATCTAAGTACCATATTCATCTAGCATTGTTCTTGCCATTTCAATTAATGTACGATTTTTCCGTTCCACAACTCCATTTTGTTCCAGAGTGTAGGTTGCAGAAAGTTCGTGCTTTATTCCAAGTTCATCACAATAATCTTCAATTCTTGTATTTTTGAACTCGGAACCGTTGTCACTACGGATTTTCTTTATTATAAAATCAAATTCGTTTTGAGCCCTTTTTGCAAACCTTTTGAAAATATTTGAGGTTTCGGATTTATCATCTAAGAAGAAAACCCAAGTATATCTAGAATAATCATCAACAATGACTAAACAATAGGAATTACCCCCAATGCTCTTATAGGTTGTTGGGCCAAACAAATCCATGTGTAAGTGCTCTAATGGTCTAGATGTGGACATGATACTCTTTGAAGGATGAGAACTAGCCACTTGCTTGCCGGCTTGACAAGCGCTACAAAGTCTATTTTTCTCAAACTTCACATCTTTCAAGCCCACAACCAAATCATTCTTAAATAGCTTTTTAAGTTGAATCATCCCAACATGAGCTAGTCTTCTATGCCATAACCATCCTAAAGATGTTTTTGCCATTAAGCAAGTTTGAAGACATGAGTCATTTGAGGTGAAATCAACTAAATACAAATTTCCAAATCTAAATCCTTTAAACACTAGCGAATTATCATTTTCTTTTGAAATAACAACACCATTTTTAGAGAAGGTACAAACAAGATCAAGATCACATATTTGTGCAACGGATAGCAAATTAAAATTTAATGTTTCAACCAATGATACATTAGAAATGGAAAGGTCGTTTGATATAGCAATTTTACCTAAGCCCAATACCTTTCCTTTGCTATTATCACCAAATGTGATCTTATCATTTTGCCCATTTCCCGAATCAAATGTGGTGAACATTTTTCGGTCGCCGGTCATGTGTTGGGTGCACCCACTATCCAACACCCAATGTCGTCCACCGGTTTTGTAATTCACCTACAAAAGGAAATCAAACCTTTTTAGGTACCCAAATTTGTTTGGGTCCTTGGAGGTTAGTAACCAAGGTTTTGGGAACCCAAACGGCTTTCTTTCTTTGGCCAAATATCGGGGTCCCAATAAACTTAGCAAAAACTTTACCATTTCTATCCCTTTTAAGTACATAACATGAATCATGAACATTATCCTTAGAGGCTTTACTCAAGGTACAATAATTTGCTAGATGTCCTATTTCATGACATTTATAACAAAATTTACCATTTGATTTCACAAAGCGCGGAGCTTTGTTACTTATTTTCTTGTTCTTCTTAGGAATGTATCCTAATCCTTCTTTATTATATGAACATCTTTGACTACCCAAGATTTTGTTTAATGTGTCCTTACCCTTAAAGCATCTATCTAGGCTTTTATTGAGTTTATTCACTTGTTCTTTAAGCTCATTATTTTCGATAATTAAATTTTCATTACATGAGTTTGCACTACAACAAGATAAATCAACTAAATCATCACATGAAGTAGATATGCTTGATTTTTCTATATGAAGTGAGCTATTTTCTAATCTAGGCAAATCATCCCTAATATTACATTCGATACCAATATCATTCATGGATTTTGAAATATTTTTGGCAAGGAGAATTTCATGCGCTTCCTTTAGCTCCTCATAAGAATTTTTGAGAGAGAGAAATTCTTTTCTCAAGACCTTAGATTTTGATTTCTCTTTGCCAAGATATTCATTTAATTCCTCAAGCATATCCATTAATTCATCATATGACGGTTCATCATTTTCATTAGAATTTACCTTAGTTTCTCCTCTAGCCATAAGGCAAAAAGAAGTGACGAAAGGTGATGAAGCCTCCTTGATGGCGACACCGGCAAGACCCTTCTTCTTTGAAGGAGTCTCATCTTCGGATGAGTCGGAATCCGAATACTCTTCATCGGAATCCCACTCTCCAATATGAGCTTCACCCTTGCCATCCTTTTGGAATTTCTTGAATAGCTTCCTCTTGCCTTGATAGAACTTCTTCTTCTTGGGTGATTTATCCTTGTCATCATTCTTCTTAGGACAATGTGAGGCGATGTGCCCCTTTTCATCACATTCATAGCACCGGATATTGGCATACCGGTTGGTGTTTGAAGATTGCCCTTTCTTGAACCTTTGCGGACCGCTTGAGTTAGAGCGCCTTTTCATGAATCTCTTCATTCTCCTCACGAGGAGTGCCATCTCCTCCTCGGTGTCTTCATCTTCGGAGTCCTCATCACTTGACTCAGCTTTTGCCTTGAAGGCGATGTTTTTCTTTTTGGATGAGCTTTGTTCCAACAATTCTTCTTTGTCCTTTTTGTAAAGCTCATTGGTGATGAGATTTCCAAGAAGTCCCGTTGGCGTCATTCTTGGTAGCTCCGGCGAATTTAGAAACAATGTTACCAATGTCTCGTACTTCTCCGGAAGGGCCCTAAGCATTTTCTTGACAACATCAACATCGCTCAAGGTAGAACCAAGACCCTTGAGCTCATTAACAATGTTATTTAACCGAGAATACATTTCATTTATATTTTCATGAGACAACATGATGAAACTTTCATATTTTACTCTAAGCATATGCAATTTTGTTTCCTTAACCGTGGATGTCCCTTCATGAATTTCCGACAAGGTATTCCAAATTTCATGTGCGGTTTCCAAATTACTTATGCGATTAAATTCATCCGCATTTAATGCAGCAAAAATGGCATTCATGGCTTGAGCATTAAGATGAACATATCTTTCATGTTGTTCCGGGGTTAAAGCGGGATCACCGGTCACAATATAACTGACGAGGGCTGGGAACTCCTTGACCGGCTGGCGTACGGTCAACGGAGCCCCCAAGCTCGGAAGGCCCCGACCACGACACTGGTGCACCGAGCGCCGACCTAGAGCTGTGGACTCAGGTTTGACCTCGCCGACCTCAAGCTCGGGCGGGATCTCGCTCAAGCCTCGGTCCGCCTCGATTTCGGATCGCATCCGACCGATTGCGTGAGAGCGGGTCGAGGGATGACTTAGAGTGCGCTGCAGCTCGGGGCGATTCTTTGTCGGCCCTCAAGGTGCACGAGGCCCCTCTCCGAGGATTGCTCCCGACCGCTATGCAGAGGAAGTATAAAGACCAAGGACGCATGAGCTCCAAGGACACGAAGACAACACACACACACAAAGCAGCTCGAGTTAGGAATCACCATTATCGTCTTAAGTTGTAAACACCGCCTATACACCCATATAACAAGAATCACCGCCATGAGGCGATCGGAGTAGAGCTATTACCTTCACGGGGCTCGAACCAAGATAAACTCTTGTCTCGTGCTCGTTGTCGCCTTTGTTCACCATCGCCCGATCAATTTTCTTCCTTCGCTCGAGTAAAACGCAGCTCGGGTCCCATAATCTCTCGACCCTACCTCTTTTTGCGGTTGACGATCCCGATCATCGACAGATGGCGCCCACCGTGGGGCCCGATTGTTTTGCTCTTTCGCAGGAACGACACCAAGACTCGTGAGCATGGCACCCTTCATCGACGAATTTTCTTCGAACGGACTCGACTCCGTGTCCTCGTTTCACGCCCGCCGCCGAAAGCAAAGATGTTTCGTGGCGACGGCAAGGCATTGAGGAGATGCGGTGACCTTGATCCGCAGACTTTGAAGACACTCGTCGGATGGTGCAGTTGCCATCAACCAAGCCATAACAGCTCTCCGGCGGAGGCCCGGAGAAGGCCAAGACATCTTCGGGCCACCCAGTGCCCCTTCCGGAACGCCTCCCGCTTATCGCCCGGTCATGGCCAACCCCGATAGGGTGAGGTCGAGCTCTTTGGCCGAGCCACGCCGAGAACTCGATCGGCTGCGACCGAGGTGGCACCTCCGCAAAGATCAAATTCAACACTCGGGACCCGCCCAGAGAAGTATGACAACACGCCGCGCCATCGGTCGCGTCGGACACCTTCGCGACAGAGTTAGCCTCGAGCAACAAAGCTCGGGACGAGGTTCGACGCGGACGCGCCGGCGCCCCACGGCACCAGGCCAACCAGACCAGCCCGAGCCGCCGCCGCCCGAAGTCGATCGGCGCGTAGTCTGCGGACCTCTCCCGGACGTTTCGCCAGCGCCGCAGGTGCAGACCGCTAAGCATTAACCGGTGATTCCGTGCTCGGCACCATGGTCGTCCCGACGGAAGTCGGGCCGCCGGGAGCCTCGACCGAGTCCGGCGAAGAACAGGATCTTGTCGGCATGACCATGACCGGCGCGGCGTCGTCTGTCCGCCTACGGCCAGCATGGCGATTCTTGCCTTCGTCGCGCGCGGTGGCTACTCGGTTCAAGCCCGCTACGATCGAAGGCCGACGGGACTAAGAACCCCGACGAGTTCTCGCCCATCTATTCGACCGCTATCCCTGGCGCCGAGGGGACGAGCTCAGAATGGCAAACTACCTCCGATCGTTTCGACGGGCCGCTAGGACTCGGCTTTTAATCGGCTCGCTCCTTCGTGTCGTGGCGCCAGATCAGAGCGCCTTCGCTCCAACTTCCAGAGTTGTTACGAGCGGCGGGCAGGAGAAAGACTCGATCGTGTCATCCAGGGAAGAACGAGCCATCTGGCGACTTTGTGCGGCGATTCATCCGCACAAGGAACCCGATCCCGAAAGCATTTCGATGAGGCCATCATCAAGGCCTTCAAGTTCGGGTCCATGATCGACGCCTCACCGAAGACCCGAGATCACCTCGAGGCTCGGCCACAACAAACTTTTTTCGTATGGCGGAGCAGATGCCGACGCGGACGATGCCGTCCGCTGGAAACGCGACTACGACCAAGGTAAGCTTGGTCTGAACCAAACGGAGGCCGGACCGTCCAACTCCAGGGGCGCCGACCAAGGCGCCACCACCAAGAAGCGAAAGCGCGATCGCAGAGGTGGCGGAGGGCTACTGCGCGTGATCATCTCGGCGGATGGCCAGCGCGAGGTCCTCGAGGTCCGAGGCCAAGCTCGGGAGGACTCAAAGCCTCGCCAAGGTCGACCCCGACCGCACCAGGCGAAGAACCGGCCCAAAGAGAGGGCTAATCGCGGTCCCTCGACGACGATGCTCGGCAAATGGGGTCGAGGGGCGCGCGGGGTTTGATGAAACAAAGTTCTGTCTTTTCCACAGGGCGTCCGGCCACGATATGTGGGCCTGCAGGGCTTGGCAGAATAAGCTAGACGCCTTCTACGATGGGCGGGGTGAGATGCCTATGCTCCCGAAGGATGACGACCAGCCTGACCGGGTGAATGCCGGCGCGGAGCACGACGACCTCGACCTGGAGTTTCAGCAAGGCGAGCGTCGGATCGACGTCATCTTCGGTGGCTCGTCGGCCTACCAGTCCAGGCGCGAGGTCAAGGCCGCCGCACGCACCATCTACCAGGTCGCCACTGGGAAGCCCACCGAACAGCCCTGCAAGTGGGCCGGGGCCACCATCACCTTCTCCCCGGAGGATGCTCTCCCAGGTATGGCTCGAGACCTAAAGACCGCCTTGGTCGTGACCCCGACCATCAGCAACACCACGGTCGGTCGTGTCATGGTCGATGGCGGCAGCTCTCTTAACTTATCGCAGAGGGAGCGCCGACCGATGCGATTCCCTGGCCGAAGGTCAAGAGCGCCACCATACCATTCTTTCGATAGTCCCCGGAGTTCGACCACCCCTTGGGCGGGTTGTCTTGCCAGTCACCTTCGGTGGCTCTGACAACTTTCGCACCGAGTTGATCACCTTCAAGGTGGTCGAGGGTGACCTCCCGTACAACGCCATCCTCGGGCGACCTGCCTTGGTCAAATTTATGGCTGCCAACCATTATGGCCATCGATGCATGAAGTTACCTGGCCCCAACGGTGTCATCATCGTGCGGGGCGACCTACAAGCGGCGCATGGCTGTGAGACCAAGGCCTTGGCCCTTGCAGCATCTTTGCCCAAATATGTTAGGAGGAGACGACGAAGAACGCCCGCCAGAAGGCGGTGATACAGCCTAGTGGGGCAACGAAGGCCATGCCGCTCGACGAGAGTGACCCGACCAGTGTGTCCACGTCTCCGGCGAGCCGAGTCCCAAATAGGAACTCGAGCTCGCCACCTTCCTTCGCGCCAACAAGGGTATATTCGCTGGGAGCCCGCGGATATGCCCGGGCCCCGAGGGAGGTGATTGAGCACAAACCGCAGGTGGGATCCGGCCCGACCAGGCGCCAAAAGTCGCGCCGCTTCTCCCGGAGAAAGTCGCAGCCATCAAGGAGAACCTCGACAAGCTCTTGAAGGCCGGCTTCATTCGTGAGATTAACTACTCCGAGTGGCCGCCAACCCGGCCATCGTCTGTAAAAGGGAGGAAAGTGGAGAATGTGCGCCGACCATACGGGTTGAACTCGCTTGTCTGGAAGGACAATTTCCGCTCGCAAGATCGACGGATCGTGGACTCCACCGCTAATGCTAAGATGTCGAGCTTCTTGGATGCTTACTCGGGTACCACCAGATCAAGTCGGGCGGTCGACGCATTTAAAGCAAGACCTCCTTCATCACGCCGCTTGGCACCTATTGCTATCGACCATGTCATTCGGTTGCGCAATGCGGGGCCACTTTTCAACGCCCGATGACCAAGACTTTCGAGCCCCGGATCGGGCGGAACCTTGAGGTCTACGTGGGACGACATCATCGTCAAAAGCCCGCCGAGGGCGACCACATTCGTGATCTCGAGGAGACCTTCGCCTAATCTGAACAGCACAAGATCAAGCTCAACCCCGAAGTGCGTGTTCGGTGCGGCGTCCGTAAGGTGCTCGGCCACATGATCGGGGCTCGGGTTGGTCCAAACCCGAGAAGATCGAGGCGATCGAAAAGATGGCACCCCGCCTTGATCAAGCAGTGCAAAGCCTCACTGGCCGCATGGCCGCCCTCAGCAGATTCATCTCGAGGCTCGGCGAGAGCGGGCTCCCATTCTTCCAAACCTTGCGCAAGCACGGGGGCTTCGAGTGGACTCCAGAGGCCCAGCGATCCTTCGACGACCTGAAGGCATACCTGTCGTCCCCACCCCTCCTTACAACGCCACAACCTGGTGAGAAGTTACTGCTATATCTCGCGGCCACCCCCCATGCTGTTAGTGCCGCATTGGTAGTGAACGGGGCCTCAAAGAAGACCCCATTTATTACGCCAACAGGTCTTGCACGCCCAAAGGAGCGCTACCCGCAGTCTGAAGTGTTATATGCTCTCCTCATGGCTTCGCGCAAGCTCAAGACTATTTTCAGCACACTCCGTGGTCGTCCCGAGCAACTTCCCGCTCGGGGACATCCTGAGGAACCCAGAGGGCGGCGGGCGAATCGCCAAGTGGGCCATGGAACTGGCAGCGTTCGACGTCCAGGTCGTGGCGCGCATGACCATAAAGTCGCAGGTGCTCACCGACTTCGTGGTCGAAAGCAGACTCGCAGCCCGCTCCCGAGCTTCGTGTCAAGACGAAAAGCCCTGGTCATGTTCTTCGACGGCTCGAGATCCTTCAAGCGCTCGGGGGCTGGGATCCTTATCCTCACCCCGCGCGGCGACAAGCTGAGGTACGTAATTCGTTTTGGCTTCTCGGCGACCAACAATGTGGCGGAATACGAAGATCTCTTGGCCGGCTTGCGAGCTTGCAAGGCCTTGGGAGTACGCCGCCTGGTCGTGAAGGGCGACTCCCAGCTCGTCATCAATCAGTTCAACAAGGACTACCAGTGCTCGGGAGACTCGATGACAAAGTACTCGCCGAGGCGCAAGAAGATGGAGAAGTGGTTCCGAACTTGAACTCAAACACATCCCCATGAAGGACAACTCGGTAGCGGACTCCTCTCCAAGCTCGGCTCCTTCGACGACGAAGTCCCACCCGACGTCATCACGAGACACCGGCGCGGCCCGTCAATCTCCGACCAAGAGGTCGCGCCGCCATGGTCGAAGGTACACCTCCGGCCGAGGCCATCCACGCTTCTTGCTCGGGCAACTCGCCACCCGACCGCCGAGAGGAGCCGGATTGCGCGGGCGAGTCAGACACGCTTGTCGAGGGAGAGCTTTACAGACGCAATGTTTCCAGATCCCGACGCGGTGCATCTCCACGGAGGAGGGTAAGTACTCATCGCATGATATTCACTCAGCCTCGGGGCGACTCTTCAGACAGACAATGGTCGGGAAGGCCTTCCGCATGGGGTACTATTGGCCCTCGGCGCTCAGATGCTTGTGATATCGTCCGCACTCGCCGAGCTCGCCAATTCCACGCCCGAAGTCGATCAACCCGCCTACGACCTGCACCATCCGCCGCGTGGCCCTTCTCGACACGACTGGGGACATCCTCGGTCCTTTTCCTCAAGCAAATGGGAGAAAGTTTCGTTCGTCGCTATCGACACCTTCACCAAGTGGATAGAGGTGAACCGGTCTCGACCATAACCGCTTTCGGCGGCGCTTCATTTCTTCCGCTTGTTCGTGGTCACTGTGCACGGGTTCCATGCAAGATTATCACTGACAACGGTACTCAGTTTACCAGCAAGTTGTTCCAGGAGTTTTGCGAGGAACTCGGCATTAAAATTTGCTTCGCTTCGGTGGCTCACCCCCAGAGCAACGGAGCAGCGGAACGCGCCAACGGGCAAATCATCCAGGGCGTCAAGAAACGAGTCGCAGATGAGCTCGACCGATACGGCAAGGCCTGGGTGGACGAACTTCCCACCGTCCTATGGTCTATTCAGACCACAACAAGCCGAGCCACGGTGGTCCACACCCTTCCGGCTCGTGTTCGCACCGGCCGCCCCGCCTCCCGAGGTCACGCCTGGCTCGCCAGGTCACTTGGTCGACCAAGTCGACTTCGAGCGAACGGCCTCGACCTCACCCTCGCAGAAGAAGTAAGATGCCGCAGCATCGCACGATCAACGACTACCGCAAACTCTTCGCAGACATGCGTCTCTTGGCCAGACGACCTAGGAAGCTCCTTGTTGGGGACTTAGCCCCGAGGCGGATTCAGAGCTCGCCCAAAGACCAACAAGTTATCCCATGATGGGAGGGCCCCTATAGAGTTGTTTCAACAGATCGACGGGCTTACTGGCTAGCGATGCCCGACGGTAGAGAGCTCTCTAGCTCGTGGAATATAGATCAACTTCGAAAGTTTTATGTGTAAACCCTATGCCTCACATTTCAATAAAGCTGGTCTTTCATTTTCTATGTCTGCTTCCGCTGATGTTACTGCTATTTCTTTTTCGAACGGTTCCTTGTTTGTTTTTCTCGAACACGACCTCGGCGCAAACACATTCGCTCTCGGTCTAAGCGACGCAGTTTGACGCTCACCGCCAAATAACGAGCTAAACGTAGTTTAACCTCTTCGCAATCTAGTTTTTCCTCGTGCTCGGCTCGAAGCCGAGAACCTCGCCGCTTTAGCCGCCGAGCGATATGCATGGTCGCAAGGACCGCTCGAGCACTAACGATGTCCGCTTGCGTTCTTCTACCTTTTGCGAATTGTTCCTCCACTCTGCAGTCGTGGCCTCTCATCCATATTTAAGTCTTGTGCCCGAGGCACGCCGCCGACCTCGGACCCAACGGGGCTGGGTAAGGCTACCCTATCGGCGCAAGACGACCTAGAAAGCACGGAACGGCTAACAAGCAAAGCAAGAAAGACTTCAAAGTATCCCCAAACCACGGGTCCACAACAGGATGAGGTTTCTTTGTACACCAAAACTAACCATTCTCGTTAGTACATCCCTTGCTTTTTAAAGTTTTTTTTACAGGTCGGCCATCTCGCGGGCGAGGTTCTCTTGCTCGAGCTCGCGACTTTGGTCCTCAGGGCCGATAGCTCACTCTGGTTCTGGAGGGCCACCGTGGAGGCATCCGGCTCGGCGCCGCTCGTCTTTGAGCTGGGTCATCGCGCTGCCGCCGCCCTTTGGCACGCCAAGCCTCCTTCAAGCTCCGAGACCTTGGCCTCGAGCTCGGGGACGCTATGCCGAGGAAGACCGGTCCGCGGCAGCCTTCTCCAAAGGCCTCGACCTTGGCTCGCTTGCCCTCGATCGCCTTGTTGGCGCGGCCGAGCTTTCTTCGAGTTCCGTGATCTTAGCCTCGAGGTCGGGACGCTTCGGCCGGAGAGGCGCCCGCCTGCAGCAGCCTTCTCCGTGGCTTCAACTTTGGCCCGCCGACCTTGAGCGCTTTGGTCGACCGTGCGCGCTCTTGCTCGACGGCCAGATAACCATGGTCGCGCTCGAGGCCCTGGCTCGCTCGAGCTTCGCCAAGATGGGCTACTTCTTATGCCCTCATAAATGCGCGCAAATCGTCAATCTCCGGGCCTCTCGCCGAGCTCTCCTTGCTCGACCTCAATGGTCCGGATAAGCTTGTCGCGCCAACCTCCCGCGCCTTATTAAGGCCCGTAAGGCCCTCCAAAGACAACGGCATGCTCCTCAAGGCCTTGTAGCCCTTGGGTGGCATGGTCGATCACCTTCACGACGAGTAGGGAGGCCCAAAATGAGGGAATAAGGAACACAAAGCTACCACCATTTAAATGCGCAGAAGACCCTTACCTTGCGGAGATGGCCTTCCAGCGATGCGGTTAAACTCCTCGCGTCGCCGACACGATTGCGGGGATCTCTTCCTCCTCGCCGACCGGCGCAAGACTAGTGTCAAGGTCGACCCGACCACCACCGGCGCTCGGGCCGATCTCGAGTTACCGCCTAGGGCGGCTCGTCGTCGTCACCTCCTCCGGGTTCGACCGAAATCAACAACCGTGGAAGGCGCGACGCCAAGATCTTGGTCCCAGCTTTCACGATCGGGCCCCACCCGTCTCGGCTTTAAGGGGACGATGGCGGGTCCGCCACAGATTTCGACCTCCACGGCCGGGTACATGACCTCGGTGCCCAGCCGCAGCCGCTTCAGGCAGGTCCGCGGAGCCTCAGGCTCGGTCACCTTCGGTGGATCGGAGAATCGCGGCCTCGACGCTGGGGCGGCCGTGGTCGGGAGCTCGGTGTCGCCTCGGGCGCGCCACGGCCTGGGCACCCTCCTCGTGGTGAAGCCGGAGAGTCGATAACGGCGGCGCGATCATGAGCCTCGCCTGTCAAAATCCGCTACCGTTGCGGGTGGAGCTTTCCATCGTCCGAATCATCAAGGGCTGGTCGAACTCACCGACCGAACCAGTCCGACGACCGACGGGTCCGCGGCGCGAAGGCGACGCGGACCAACTCAAACGATCCTCCTCCTCGGACTCGGACTCGCCTCGACAATAGCCATCACAAACGGGCAAATTTCGAGCTCGGGTGCTCACGGTCTGCGATCAAAAGCATACACTAAGCCAAAAAGATGCGAAAGGGGCGGCGCAGCCCGAGATGCAAAGAATTTACCTAGGTCACCAGTCTCCGTCTCGCCGAGGGTCGTCGAAGGTCTTGTTGCCCGATGCCTTTGGGGGTGCTCGCTATGCGTCCTCACGACCTGGGATCTCGAGGCCCGAGCCGGCCTGTGACGCCCGCGCTGCAAGGGCCCGGTTCAAGCCCCAGGTCGGGGTACAGAAGACTGGCGGCGGCCAAGGCTCGGCCGCTTGCAACTAGGAAGGTCTCATCAAACTACAAGGCATATGAACTTAGGCTCAGGGGCTCGACCGGTAGGGTCCTTACCGTGGCGCGGTTCCCCCACTCGACATGCGGCCTCTTCACCTCTCGACGGCTTGTCGGGCCGAGGGGGCCTCTTCCTCCACTTCTTGAGTTTGCCTCACGGCAATGGAGCATCCTCCGGTCAGTCGAACAGCCCCGATGGTCCCGAGAACTTGCGTGGGTCGAGGGACCTTCGCTAAAAACAAGATCAAGGGCAAGGTCGGACGGCTTCCTCACCTTCCGGCTGGCACGTTCTTCGGGACCGGATCGCCGAGGGTGTATCTATGCGCCACTTCGAACATTTCAACATCCCGCCGGAGACCTGTGATTCCTTCGTGCCGCAAGAACATGGGCCGTCAAGAAAATTTGGAAGATGGATTTCGAGCGGAAGTTCCAAGGGCGGAGGCCTTGCTCGTCGAACCTTCACGAGTGGGGTCGTCGTGCCCGTGATCTCAAGAACGGGTGCTCCTCCTCCGCAGAGGGGACACCCGCTCCGAAGAAGTCGATGGCGATTGCTCGCCTAGTGAGGCAGCAAGCGTGGCGCAGATATGTATGGCAGCAATGGCCTCCTCGTCAACCTCCAGATCTTGGGCTCGGCGTCTCCTTCTTCTCGGTGACGGGGTCCTCAGACGTCGAGTCCGAGCTCCCCTTTCTTCAAATAAAACCACCGCCGGGCAGAGCCAAGTGAGTCCCGGCACACTTCGAAGAGCCATTTGAGCCCGGTCCAAGTCAAATCTGAACATATCCGACCACGTGGTCCTTCCTGAGCGGAAGAGGGAGTAGTAGAGGAAGAACAAAGAAGGGGTGGGAAGGATTCCGTGAATCCTCGCACAAATGGGAAAAGATGGCGAGCGAAGGACGGAATTGGTGCGATTGATGAGCTCTATTTCGCAGCCTAGAAAGAGCGTCGCCATTTAACTCGCTCTCCGGCGTCCTGAGGCCAAGGAGAGCGTAATGCTCGGTGTGACGATCTCATCATCCTCGGGCGAGGTTCGGTCTCGCCGCCCAAGAACCGCCATGTCACCGGGTCCACTATCCCTGTGGCCTCGAGCTCCTTCATCCTCGCGAGACGACTGTGGTGCTCCTTCCAAACTTGGTCATGGCGCTGTAGGGCACTTGGTCGAGGAGGCGAACGGAAGGGACCTTGCTCGGGCGAGAGAACTTGGAAGATGAAGGGCTCAAGGGCGAGTGCTTTTCTTGCCGAAGATGTGGCGCTGCGATTATGAACCGCAACACGGTAAAATCCAGTCCGCGGCGCCTTAAAAGGCGTGCCAACTATGACTTGACTACCGTCATTAAGGCTTGGGCTACGGGTCGAGACGCCGCCAGTGCCCATCAACCGCTCACATCCGCATTCAACATCGAGAAGTCCGAAGGTCGCCAGTGTCGCGCCAAGAGACTTGCCTTATGGTCTCCGCCCGACCTCGACCAAGGCGTCAAGACCTACGAAGGGTTTTTCCGTCCCAAGAATAAGGCTCGAGGTCGTCCTGAGGGTTCCCTCCGACCTAGAGCCTCGGGGGCTAGCTGACGAGGGCTAGGAACTCCTTGACCGGCTGGCGTACGGTCAACGGAGCCCCCAAGCTCGGAAGGCCCCGACCACGCACTGGTGATACCGAGCGCCGACCTAGAGCGCCAGGACGGGTTTGACCTCGCCGACCTCAAGCTCAAGGGATCTCGCTCAAGCCTCGGTCCGCCTCGATTTGGATCGCATCCGACCGACAGTTGCCAGAGAGCGGGTCGTAGGGATGACTCAGAGTGCGCGGCAGGCTCGGGGGCAGTTGCTGCCGGCCCTCAAGGTGCACGAAGGCCCCCTCTCCGAGGATTGCACCCGGCCGTTGCGTGCAGAGGAAGTATAAAGACCAAGGACGCATGAGCTCCAAGGACACGAAGACAACACAACACACATAGCAGCTCGAGTTAGGAATCACCGTTACTGTCTTAAGTTGTAAACACTGCTCTGTACACCCATATAACAAGAATCACCGCCATGAGGCGATCGAGTAGAGCTATTACTTCACGGGGCTCGAACCAAGATAAACTCTTGTCTCGTGCTCGTTGTCGCCTTGTTCACCATCGCCTGATCGATTTTCTTCCTTCGTTCGAGTAAAACGCAGCTCGGGTCCCATAATCTCTCTGACCCCTACCTCTTTTTTGCGGTTGACGATCCCGATCGTCGACAATAACCCTCATTAACAATTCTCCATATATTGGGATTCATGGCTTTAAGATAAATGGTCATGCAAATTTTCCAATATGCATAATTAGTACCATCGAAAAATGGAGCCTTACCTATCGACACCCCATCACTAGCCATCCTTACTCTTAGGCGGTAAGGCCCTAAATAAGAGTCCTCGCTCTGATACCACTTGTAGGATCAAGGATACCGACTAGAGGGGGGTGAATAGGAGGTTTTAAAATTTTCTAAACTAAATTTCACGTTTGGTTATTCCTAAGCACAATTGACAATTCTAGCAACTTTAATACCTAGCAATTTTAATGATCACCAAAATTCTTCTACTTAAACTACTTTAAGAGCTAGTAATTAAGCAAGTGCTAGTAATGAAATAACTTCAATGATGATCAAGTGCTAGTAATGAAACAATGGTATGAACAACACAAACCACACAAGATGAAGACGTCAATTTTATCCCGTGGTCTCGAAGACTTGCCGGTCTCCCCTACTCCACGTTGAGGTGACTTGAAACACTTCAAGCCGGCTCCACTTGCTTGAGCCTTCCCCGATCACTATTGATAGCTCTTCCCGCCTGTAGGCGAAGCCAGGCCTTCACAACGATTGGGCCTTCTCACAACCATCTTTGAGAAGATCACCAATCCCGATCGCCTCCAAGCCGTCTAGGAGGCGGCAACCTCCAAGAGTAATAAGCTTCGACGCTTGCTTGAGGTTGAACTTGAGTGTCTAAGGCTCAATCAATGAATGCACACTCAATTTTGCTTCTAAACCTCTCAAATGTGTGAAACTAGTGCTCAAGGTGTTTAGAAGACTTGCAATAACTCAAAGGTATTCAATGTGGTCAAGAAGAACCCCTCACACTACAGCAAGGGGGTATTTATAGCCTTCACCAACCAAAACTAGCCGTTTGAATTTTTAATGAAATTCAGCCGAAAAGGCCGGTCCGACCGCCCCTCACGGTCCAACGGTCGGAATAGTGCATTTAATGCTTTGGTCAGAGACCGTTGTGTAATAGCCGGTCCAACCGCTCAACGGCTGGTCCAACCTCCCCTCCGGTCCGACCGACTTCCACCGGTCACACCGCCTGTGCAAAACCCGGAAAAGTCAGAAAGCAATCTCTCTGTGAAAAACACGCCGAACGGGGTGCGGTTGCACCGGTCATCCGGTTCGACCGGGCAAGACGCGGTTGCACCGGACATGTAAATGGGGTTTTACCCCCTCTCTGGAAAAAGGGCACCGACGACAGCCCGGTTGAACCGACAGTTCGGTCCGACCGCCTGGGACCCGGTCCAACCGGCCAAGACAACCTTTGCACAGACTGAAAAGATTTCTCTGAGTGTAGATTTTGTGCAAGTCTAATAAATTAGGATTTGAGCCTTTGACACTCTTTTCAACCCTAAACAAGGCGACAAAAACCCCTCTTAATAGTACGGCACTAAAACTAAAAATCCGATCTTTTTCTTCGAACTTCCGAGATCGGTAAAAACTACGAAAACTCCTAGAGTACATTTATACCTTTGGTACCATGCATCCATTTACTTTTTCTTCAATCACAAGGATCTCTTCATGATTTCTTCAATCTCATGCATTTT
This sequence comes from Guadua angustifolia, assembly GCA_036346375.1. Classification (NCBI taxonomy): domain Eukaryota; kingdom Viridiplantae; phylum Streptophyta; class Magnoliopsida; order Poales; family Poaceae; genus Guadua; species Guadua angustifolia. The sequence goes on along the minus strand of CM070513.1, from coordinate 43,389,261 downwards.
CCTGTATCAAACAAATCTCAACGAAAAAGCGTTAGTTCTTCACAATTTGTCATTAATTACCAAAACCAAACCGTTTGGGGCCTAGATGCTTTCATAAGGGTATGATATGGCCAGAACAAGACGTACGAGCCTCTCATGCCACTGATGGTGGCAACCACCTACAGAAGACGCCTATCTCTTCAATGCCTTTACGCCTATGGGGCAGCAGGTGATACCTCTTTCGGTCGATCGATCGATCTCGAATTATGGCGTTACAAATTTACAATCTCCAGTGCTGTGATGTTATTATTGAAGTTTGTGAAATTAAAGATAATTTTAAGCTCGAGTTTGTAAACAGGTGCTTGGAACTTGTTTGCTACAATGAATTGATTTAAATATCTAACCATTGCACATTCAGAGTGAACATTATTATTCAGATAAGATTAGTGATCTTTGCAAATAAATTTTTTATCACTAATTGAGTTTCCGTTGCATCACACGAGCACATGGCTAGTCTTTCTAATCTTGGAAATGTACGGGAGGCCATCTCCCTTAGGCGCCTCGTGGCTCTCAAATACTATAGTTTGTACAGGAGTATTTTCATTTTTAAAAAAATGGAAAAAATTATTTTAATTTTTTGAAAAAAAATTCCCCTCTCTCAGTTAATGTTGAGTTAAAGTATTTTTGTTTTTTATTTTGCTTTTTTTAACAGTAACGTGCAAGATGTTAACTAACTAGTTTTGCTTGTTATTAGGCACGTATTTGTCAGGTTTTGACACGTTAAGGCTTCTTGTTGCTGGGCCACCCATTAATAATGCGGATAATTTAGTATACGCCACTCCATAAAATAGGCTTTGAGTATTCTCATTGGATCATTAGGATTCTTATTGAATCAAGTACCACTTTCACTAACTCCATTGGTTGCATGAGTCTGAACCATCTGGAAGGATAAGGAGAAAAGCATAGATAAGAAAAAAGAAATTAAAGTAGGGAAATAGTTTTAATCCAAACACAACAATTAGAACTTCAGTTAACTATCAACGTATTATTATGATCTTGGTATGATTGCTTACAAGTGTATAAGGGTCTCTTGCAACATATACCGCACACATAAAAAACTAGAAAACCAGTCGCAACCTAAGCACACAAATATAATGCCTAAGGGTTGACTCTCTTAAACTTAAGCAGGTGCGACTCTCACATATAAGTCGCAACTAACTAAACTAAGGTCCTTCATTTGTTGAGCCAACCAGGCACTTGCCCTGCGCAGCGTGTAGCCCGAGTCGCGCCACCCTTTTGACCAAGCTCATCGAGCATGAGCCACTGCTATTTGCCTGTGCCTGCTCGCCGAAGTTTCCAGAGCCCCCGCCGCCATAGTTTTTGCCTCGTTCCGCCGTCGTTGAGCCGTCCCCGCCGTCACCAAGGCCTCCACCGAGTTTGTCATGTCAAAACGCTTCAGACGCACCAAAAAGCATCGTTGGAGGTGCCTTGGAATGCCATCGGCCACATCATCATCTTCGTCTACAGTGAACCAGTGCCGCCACACCATCACCATCGCTAGGAGCCTCGTAGATTGTCAGATCTGGTAAGTGTCGTCGGATGCTTGCCACGTGTCGCGCACTAGGGTAGCAGCGTCATCATTCGTGCCGTGTAGATCCTAGCCGTCCGATCTTCCATAGAGGGCTGCGATCTACCCACGTGGCCATGTCTGCGGTACGCCGCGTGTCCCAATCTTCACCTCCATCCTCGACCGTCCGATCTGGAGCGGATGGGCAAGACCGTGCTGGTAGTGCGCCCAGTCGTGCTATGCCATGTGTTGCATGGGTCCCGAACCATCGTGCCATCTCAGTCGTCGGTTCTACACTCTGCATCCTAGATTGCAACGTGTTGTGTCACTGTTTGTCCGCATAGCTGAGCCATTGGATCGAATCTAGAAGGCCGAGATATAGCCACGTGTCAACACCACGGTAAACTGTCGTTCCGCGTGTTGTGTTGATCTTGGGCATCCATTTTGAACCAAACGGATGGGGATGCACTGAGTCTTGCGCTAGTTATGTGCCACCGCATGTCCGCTGGCATCAGTGTTTGCGTCAACCAATGTATGAGCATAGCGCACCAAGTCTACCGTAGACCCAAAGCCTAGTCGTGAGCCCAGTCCATGCGCTACACACATGTTGCCCTCTGGTTGCAACACGTGTCACGCTATGATGCTGCCGCGTGTCCTGTGACGTTAGCATGACGTCATAAATTGGTTTTTCATAGAAAAATATTCGGCCTAAAATCATTTTTCCTTGCTGACATCAGCATGACATCATAGATACTATTCTCTAGTACAAAAATAATTCGGTTAATTCAGATATTTCTAATTTTCTGATTTATCTTTTATTTCAAACTTTAAATAGCTATATCTTCTTAATATGAGTTTCGATTGAGGTGAATCCAGTTTCTAAAAATTTATAAAATCATGCTTAATGGTAAATTTTACTTAATATTTGGAGTTGGTCTTGCTCTCTATTTTTGTTATTTATTATTTTCCCTCTCGATTCGCGTAGACATCGAGTTGCCAGTTGAGTTCGTGGTCGAGGATCCAGCGCACGAGCAAGCTCTAGAGTAGGAGTGAGAACTTTTTGAAGGAATGTTGTGCATTGATCATGTTGAACCCATGCTTTAAAATATTATTTTGGTTTAAAGTATTGCATGATAATTCAATTATCACTTGTTTCAATTATGTTAGGAATATTTAATTATCCACTTTGTATTACATCCACCTTACCATGTCATATGTCATATTTCATTTGTTAACCTACAATGGTTATTTATTTGCTGGTAGCTGTAACTGCCAATATGGGTAGTTAGAATACAAATAGTATGCTTAGCCATGCAACGAATCATTATTTTATGTAAAAATGGTTAATCTTTTGGAGTGGTAAAATGATTTAAACTGAGGTAAGGAAAGAATTTGTGGTGGGCCAATATGGCACTTGGGTGGTCGCATTGCTTTTTATGATATTTGTTGGTTCATGGTTATGATGATTTTTGGTTAGTCTTGTCTTGGTCAATTAAGAATTTAACCTTACAAGAATTTGAATTGAGTCACTCATACAACCACAAGTCTGATATATGACAGACCTAACTGATTAATTTGTTATGTCTAAGCTTTGGTACTATTAGTGGCGTTGTGACATCTGGGTTGTGGTAACTAGTCCTCGCACGGGTGGGCTCATATGGCGCAAGAGGAGGGCCCTGAATGTGGTAACTAGTCCCACTAATGTTGAAAACTTAGTAGAGAGTACCAGATTTAGACAGACATTGGAAAGGCTTTGTTATAATCACTTGCTTTTGTGGTGCATAATTATATCTTATGGGTAAAGTGTACAACTTCTGCAGGATGTAAAATCTATTTGAATATTGTGCTCGCGGTATTTAGCATTGCTCAGTGATTACAGTCATGGTTAGATTTTATTAAAACAAATGTAGGTATGGAAGTTGAATTGTGGATTAAGGTTATGAATTGGTTATTGGAAAACAAATGCAAAAGTTATTATTGTTATTATTTATTTTACCATATTTCAATCTATTTACGCTAATCCTTTACAAATGTTGTTTATGCAAATTAACCATGTTAGCCAATCCTTTGTAATAAGTCATGCATATAGTATATTTGACTTGCATTCTGTACACAATTTGTTGAGTGCTTATGTATTCACCTCTTGCAACAAAATATCACCGGTTGGAGAAGAAGCAAGTCATGTCTGCTTTTGAGGAGTACCAGGAAGAGACAAATAACTAGGGCGCAAACCTTGCTAATTGCCTGTGGCAAATTGAAGGTTTTTCTACGAATAAGTTTATTTTTCCGCTACATTTTGTTTACTTTTCACTCTTAGCCTTGCAAGGCATATTCATACAAGGTGGATCATAAGGTCAATCAACAGTTATATTTAAATTCATGAAGTATTTATTATGTTATCACTGAGTATAATCGTGATATTCATCTATGTTGAGTATATATGCACTAGTGTGATTTTGGACTAATGCAGAATACACAGAGGGTCCAAATTTGCATATTCAGGTCCAAATGTTGTCCTTATGATTATCCAGTTACGGACAACGTTAAACAACATCAAAGCATACCATCCTCATTTAGAAAGCTATGTTGATCTTAGATCTAAGAATCAATTATTATCATTGTATGAAATAACTTATGAGACTAATCAAATCCTGAAAAGGTGTTTCATAAACGGGTCAGTCCAATAGCATGTACTTACATGTATTCACATGATTGAATAGTATCACATACGCATAATCTATGAAACATAATTATCAATCAATTCATGTGTTTGTTTTGAAAAAAGTTTATTGGTGTCCCACCCAATAAATAAACAAGGGACAATATATAATAATGTCATAATCAAATTATAGAGTTTCATGATTAACTCACATACTTGATGATCTATAATATAACATCATTAAAAGAACAACATAAGCATAAATACATGACAACCATCTTCATGATCAGCCTCTTGACATATTTCCAACATCTTCCGCCGCACAGATAGGTAGGGCTGGTCGACAACATGTCAGCGATCGCAAGAGGGGTAGTCTGCTGCTATGCTCGGCTAGTTGGCACATGCGCAGGCCAAGCAAGGGGGAAGGAAATATAGGGGAGGAACAGAGCACAGCACAGACCGACTGGGCCATAAGAGAGGAAAGGAATAGTGGGGGAGAAGGAAATGATTTATAATTTTTTTCCAAATTAAATTTGATTTATGTTTTAAATAACTTTGGCAAGGTTTTGCAACACCATGGTTTTAGGAGATTTTTAAAGCTCGCAAATAAATTTTAGAATTTTGCACAATCCATTTTCAATTGAGCCAAGGAAATTTATTTTTAATTTTAAATTCAAAGCCAAGCATTTCGAGGAAAAACTTTGAGATGCAAATGAAATCTACAGGTGCGTCTTGCCACTAGAAAATTTGGCCTCACAGATTAGCAAATAAGTGGTAAGTCCTGGAATCAACCATGATAAGCCTTAGCGCAGCGACTGCAGCAGCGACAGACAATAAGCTGAAGCCACCAACATTCAGCCAGTGCCAACATTTCTGGAGGGCAGACAGCTTGTGGCGATTCACCATCAGGTACATGTGATTTGCAAGGACGAATGTGAGTGGGAAGGTGCTCAGGGCACCTGTCAGGCTCATGAAGTCGCCAAGGAATGGCAGCATCGCAGCCACCAAGGTGTTGACGGTGAGGTAGCCTCCTCTCACAACGACTCTGAACATTATGTTGTGGACTGCAAAAGGGCCACCGTGTCCGCTGCCGAATCTTGTGTCCAAGAACTCGTACATTGGGCTTGCAAATATCTGAGGAATATATAAAAGAACCTCATGTTAGTTCACTGAGGGGCAAATTGATTGAAAGTAAATAAACATCACTGGGACGCGAATATTCAAAAAGGATCTGGGATTAAATAGTGCAACCGTGAACTTCATGATGAATTGAAAACATGCGGTTTGGACTAGAGAGCAATACTAAGGAGGTGGACCCACATGCAATGCTATGACAGTCTGAAGAAAGGCTGAGAGATTTGCAACAGTTTTTATCCAAACTGGGCCCTTGACGCTATTCAGTAGGTAGCTTGATGTTGAGGAGCCGTAAGCCCAATAACCCATAAAGATCACAGCATACAGAGGCAATGAACCAACAGTGAATTGGAACCATAGAGCCTTCTCCATGTTCTTGACCACAGGAGGCCTTACGGTTGCCTGAAATATACGAGACATAAGGTTTTTCATGGCAAATAAACTAGTCACTAATCATATGTGCTATACTGACTTACTTGAATTTCTGGAAGCATTCCAGTGTTGTAAGCAAATACAAGGTTTGCTACAGCTCCTATTGTAGTGAAGATTTTAGTTGAGTGTGATCCAGGAGTACTATAATCCCTTGCAGGTGCGGTTATACCTTTGAAAAAAATCAGTGGTGAAACGAAATGTCATATTTAGCACACTTCCAGTATTGTAAATTATGACAACAAATAGAAATGCATACGGAATCATGGTATAAAAGTTGGCAAGGCAGCTGAAAAAAAGCACCAAAAGGATAATACCATCTCTAAGCGACAGTACAAATGCTATCACAATATAGATGAGACTGAAAACTGTAGAGAATCCCAACCAAATCCTGAGAGCAGAGAGATAAGGGATTCCGAAGGCAAAAAGAGCACAGACAAACCCAGATAATGCTATGCAGTAGGGAAGTTTTAGAACTTCATCATCCCTAAAGAGTACATATGTTGCCTGCACAGAGGATGCCAAAAATAAGTTTTGGAGGGCAAAAACATCGTGCAAGTATCAAACACAAAAAAATATGGCACTAATCTACAACAATTTTTCTGCGACGACAAACCTAGGTAAGTACTCACATCAATAACATTATCTTGAACTATCTTGCTATATGTTCAAGTACAATGTGGCATCAATAAATTAACTGTTCTCCTTGGAAACAAATTCGGAGATGGATTTCCAGAACAATTTATAAACATAGATATTGAGAAAAAGAACGGCAGGGCCAGATATCATGGGGGATGGACAATTCACGAAATTGGTTTTCACCATAACAAAAGTTAGGTGATAGTGATTATGTTACGGTACCTTCAAGGCTTGACCAGCTAAGATGATAAAGCCTGTGTTGATCATGAAAAGGTTGATATATTGTAGAGCCCATGTAAGCGCATACATCTTTTTTCCTGTAGTCACCAAAGTAACGGTAAACCAATCATATTGCAAAAGCAAACTTACTGTAATACCCTGTTAAAAAAGAAAAAAGAGAAGAAGTTGGGCCAGGCTGGCCCAAGTCTGGACTGGGCCTGGCCGTGGGCTCCCCAACCCTAGTCGCTTAACCCTAGCAGATCGAGCCCAACACCTCCCCACAACCAGTAGCAACACCAGCGCAGGCACTAGCGAGGCTGAGAAGATGCAGCGGCACAGTCCCATCAAGGTAGAGGAGTGGCGGTAGAGAGGCAAGGGCAACGACAAGATAAGAGGCAAATGAGCAAACTGGGCCTTGCTTGCGAGGCCTAGCTCATCACTAATGATTTAAGGCTAGGGAAAGAGCAGCTCTTAGGTTTCCATCCTCACTGCAAAACCGCCGCATGCAACTGGTGGAGCAGCTAGAGTTTGGTGCTGGTGATGGCGACTCCCGATGCTGCTGCTCCATTGTGCGCTCGCTGCTACCCCGTCACCTCTTTGCAGTCAGCAGCAGTAGCAGCAGCAGGAGGAGGAGAATGAGAGGGAGCCGCACAAGGCCGCAGACGGCGACGGAGCTACTGATAGGGCTATTGATGGTGACGGCTCCTTTGTCATTGGCTCTGTCCGCCGTCAGCAAGCATCACCTGCATTTCTAGGTTCCTCTTCCCCTCCCTCTTCAGATAATTTTTCCTGATCTCCTCTTCTTCACTCTGTTTTTGCTGCTCTATTTTGCTCTTGTGTCAGTAGCAGCAGCACATAGTAGCAGCAGTAGAAGGCGACAAGTAGTAGAAGCAGCCAACATGTAGTAATACGATAATTGGCAGCTAGTCGGTGACTAGTCACGACTAGTTGGCAAGTCGGTACCATGGCGATTCAACTCGACTTTAAGACTTCGTTGGGCCACTGCTGCCGTGACTCAGAAGGAGGGAAGAGGAGGTAGGAGGCATGGCAAGGAAAGGAAGTAAGAGGAAGGAAGTGGAGAAGAGGAAGTAGGAAGAGAAGGACAGGAAGAAGAAATCATGAGCTATAAACCCTATAACATGTCTTACCCTGTTTTGCTGTAGTACAGATTTATGTGGACAGCTTAATGAGAGGTTGAGGTAGGAGGGATAGCGTCGTTGATGGTTTAGTTGATGCCAGAAATCGGTAAAGCATGTTGCTAGTGCTTTTGGCTTAGTTTTGGACTAGCTATGTCTTGTTTCATGAAACTTGCACAACAAGAAAAAAAACAATTAATTTGGATAAGTAGTTTGGGAGTTATGCCTCTGGGAGTTCCGCTGCCCAGAAATCGGTTGTCATTGGTAGCAATTGTGTTCTTTGCCACAATACATACAGTAGAGGGTCGATTTAAATTGTGGTCATGACTAGGAAAAGTTAGATAGTTCCCGTTTCCAAGTTCTTAGAATCTTAGTCTTATAAACTTGTTGAACAATTAGTGGTGCTGGAATGTGGGTAGAAGCGATGTTGATTTATTCCCTGAATATGTATCGTTGCAGCAAGTTTTGAGCTTAGGTAATGGTTGTCCAGGTGGAGGTTCAGGGTTGGTGTCATCTACACATCATCCTCATGATTAAAGGCAAGTGCATGGTAAAATGGTAGACGGTTTGTGTACTTTGATACTTCATGATTATGATATGTTTACCATACTGTTTATGTGCTTACTATTGTTAATGATGTTGTCTAAATGATGATGATTACATGATGATTGCTGGATAATGGTTAATGGTGCATGATAAATGAATAAAAGAATTTATGACATCATATGCATTCATGACATAGAAATAGATGTCATGTGCGGGCATCCTACGGGAGTGGGAAGAGAGACCTACTTTGGTAGAAACTCTACGGGAGTGGAGATGAGGTCCCCACATGCAAGAGGATGGGATTGAGAGGGCACTGATGGATGTTGCACCCTACTATACCAGTATAGGCTAAAGAGATGATGAGATATGTGCATGAGCATTCACATTGCATTCATGAAAAGAAAAGAGATGATGATAAGATGTGTCGATAATGACATGATTAATGAACAAAAAAAGAGATGATGGTGAGATATATGGATGATGATGTGATTGTGTTTATGCTTATGGTTATGTTAATGTTTATCATTTTATTATATACTTATTGAGTCTTGGACACACCTTTGCTTCGATGTTTTTGGGTGATTATTGAAGGCGACATGCATGAGTGGGAGTAGCAAACTTACACTATGTCAATTGACACATTTACGGCTACACCATTATCATCATTAGTAACTTATTGGTTTCATTCTGTTAGTTGAAGTAGCGTGAACCTACTAATTAATATATTTCTCATTGAGATTGGTTGGGGTAATTAGGTGATGGATTGTGTTGCTATATGATTATATAAGATTGATGCTCCAGGGCACATGGTTCTGAGTGTTCTCAGGAGCAAGATCCCGAGTGTTCTTGGGCGCGAGGTCCCAAGCTTCTGTATAATGTCTAAGCTTATTCCTTGAACTAGTTTTGTTGCAGGTCGCTATACATGCACTGCTTGACTTTTCATAGTCATATAAATAGGGAAATACCACCAAAATTTAGTAGTATTGGCTGTAATTCAAAGTGCTAGTGAGAAGTGGTAGCACTTTGAGCTCAGATATTAGGCCAGAGTGTTACACTTACTTTTTCTATGAGGAAATAAAGTTCACTTAAGGATCGTATTTTTAATTCCATCCAAATAATATGAAAAATACACAATTACAATGTAAGGGGGAAGTAAAACAAGGAAATTGGTTTAGGAAATCCACGTTTGAAAAAAAAAACCCAGAGAGAATGAAACTCCACTTTATGAAATATCAAGTCCATCTCATAGAAATGTAGGAGTTGAGCACACAAATACGTACCATATATGTGTCCAGCAAGATCTCTGTATCTGATATGGCGTTTGCCACCAATTTCATGAAGCCGGGCAAGAAGAGCATTAGCATACATCGATATTGCGGCAGCCAGGAGAAAGCCACATACCCCACCAATCCAGCCTAAAGGGACCATAACTGATCCAGAATATCCTAGAACATATGCACTATTCACCCCAGTTGTTAGGACAAATCCAGCTTGATACCAAGGATCTGAAAATGACCAAAATCTTTCAGGAGTTGACCATACATGCTACTTTAGGATTCAGATGTACTACAGTAACCCATGATGACAGATATGCAAGTTCCATTCAGAATAAAATAATTAGTAGCTGAAAAGAATCTGCTGTGGACCATAATGTGTGTGTGCGCGCACGTGTGTTTTCTTGAGCCAAAATTGGGGTCCGTGGTTTACACCATGTCTCTACTTGCAGGTAGTGGAAGCATCTAGAAGAGGTATCACTGAAAATTCAGATGAAATCAGCATATAATTTTTTTTTTGTGTGTGTGTGTTCAAGCTCTTTTGATCATCAAAGTCTGAATACGCTAAACATGAATGTATGGACAACTCCAGTGAAAAGCAGAAATTTCGTTTATTGGAAACAAAGCAGCATGTGAACAAATTAATAGCAGCGCATATTGCTGACAAGCATGGCAACAAAGTGATGAGAACTGAGACAACACAAACTAGCAATCACAGCGTTGTAGAAGTCACTAAAGAAGCATGCAAGGAAAAAGCAGTTTCTATTCTTCCACTAGTTTATGAGACAACTGAAAAGAAATGCATCATAGACTCATAAGACGACAATCAATAAGGAAGCATGTTTTTTCTTAGAGAAAGGTTTTTCCCTGCTTATAATGAAAGCAAACATAGGAGTCTTACAATAAATAACCAAGCCTTTGTCACCTAGGAAACGTCAGGTTTAGCAATTTAGCTGACATTTGAGCATTAACAAACGACGTGAAAAAGGAAAGAGCAAAAGTAAGAAATCATTACCGACACTAATCTGGTGCGCCGTATCCTCAGAGACGTCAACAGTCTCACCCTTGTCATCGGCCATCTTGTTGGACAGCAGCAGGGTCGTCTCGCTCTCCTGTGGACCCAGGTGGGTGGGCAAGCAAGAGGAGGAAGAGGATGCAGACAAGGATGCCCAAGAGGAGGAAGAAGAAGAAGAATAGGCTCGGCGGTCCTCCTCGTCGTGGTAGTCTTGGTGCTGTTGCTTGGTGGCCTATAAAAAGGAAGTCGCCAACGTGGTGGCTTGCCCAAAAGTAGCATCATTTGACGAATCCACTCCTTTGCGTTGCGCAAATATTAAAGTACGAATAAAGGATAGATAGTGATTACTTACCATTTCACTTACTTTAAGAATTGTGCAACTTATATTAAAGAGAGATGCATAGAAGCACCTCTCAAAATAGGTATATATACACACACACACACATTATGCAGCAGAACCATAATGGGAAATCAAAGTGGCCAATTTTTAATTGAATAAAAAGCCCTTTTAACTCAATGGTAGAGTAATGCCATGGTAAGGCATAAGTCATCAGTTCAAATCCGATAAAGGGCTTTTTAATTTGGTGGAAGAGTAATGCCATGGTAAGACGTAAGTCATTGGTTCGAATCCGATAAAGTAGTATTCTACTAAATTTTTTATTTATTCACTTTTTTTTCGTTTTTGAAAAAGAAAGAAAACCGAATGAATTGGTGACAATGCCACACAACTCAAAGGCAATCCACTCCATTCAGTCATCCGTCCTACCTTATCTTATGCTATACATCTAACAGAATACATAACAGTAACCTATTGATACTCCTACATGGAGAGGAGCGGTCCTTTTGGCCAATGTATGTAGAGTGGAACAACAATACAGATTGGGCTAGGAAACACGAACAGCAACAGCACAGTGTGTTAATTATTGATCGAGCGGAGTAGAGAAAGGGAACTTGTATACTAGAAACAAACAAAGAAAGAAAGTGACCACCAAGAAAGGAAGAAAGGAGAAGAAGACTCACATCCATTTTTTTTGTGGGCGGACCTTCCTATTGATGATGCGTTGTTATTCCTTTGCTCCTTTAATTTTTGGCGGGTGGGGCAATCAATCAATTCGATTCAATTCAACCGATGAATAGAGGGGGTGGGGGATGGAATTTCCGAGGAAAAAATAGAGGCCGGCCGGTTGAGATTACTAGACTGGGAGGGATAGATTCCCCACTAACACCACCATCGCTTTCTCGGTGCCGGTGATTGATTGTTGCAGCGGCGGCAGCTTGATCTTTGCTATTGGATTGAATTAGGGCAGGGCGTACAAAAAGGAATTCCAAAGAAGAGAAGGAACGCCCGCCGCTGCCCCCTCCTCCCGCCGCTGCCGCTAAGAGGCGGACTGCGTGATGGTGGAGGCGGAATCGGAGAAGAAGACGACGAAGAAGAAGAAGAAATCTGTGGATTTGGGCTTGGAGAGGAGGGGAGTTTCGCTGATTGGTTCTTGTTGGTTGGTTGGTTGGGTTCGCCGCGATTCTTCTCCTTTAATTCTCCTGTTTGTTAGCTGCTGCCCTGCCTGCTTTCTTGGCGAAAGGTCTTCTTTCTCCCAGCAAGTGCAACGTGGCAATCTCACACGAAGGCAGGCGAAACAATACGATTAAAACAAAATTTCCAGGAAAATCCTTAAATTTCTATTCAAACTTAATCGCGGCCTTAAATTACAAAAGAACAAGCAAGTAAATTATAAACAATCCGGTGATTACAAAAGAACAAGCAAGTAAATTATACACCTTAAAGGCCAGTTTAGAATAGAAATTTCATAAACTTTACTCAAAATTCCGTTTTCCAATATTATCGCCCTCGTTTCAAATGGGACCCCTCTGCCTCGCTAACGTGCACGGTACCATGCAATGCATAGTCTAGGTTGCTTTCAGATTTTTATTCGCTGACCAGCCCAAACGTAAAAGAAACCATCAGATTCAACTTTATTTTATTGGATCACTGTTGTCGGACCCTAAAAAAACACTTTAGAAATCATCTATGCATCATGCATTAGTCTAAAAAATCACAATATATACAACGCATTTTATTAACAATCAGAATTTACAATAAAAGCAGCACACGAGCCGAATAAATTAACACAGCATAAGACATAAAGAACTAGTAAGGTCCAGTAAATCTACCACAGGCAATCGACTGGGAAGCGACCTAGTCCATCAGGTCCTCAGTGTCATAGAATTCCTCTTAATCGACAAAGTAAGTAAGGGTGAGTACAAAAGTACTTCACAAGTCACATAGCAAATACAGTATTAACGAAGGGTCGCAAAGAAATGCATAATATAATTAATTTAAGTATAAAACAATATTTTAAATATAATAAGTAATTTTTAATACGTAATTGATATAATAAAAATTAAGTTTTAATCCAATTTTCACCCGTGGATACGAACATTCTTCCCCGTTCGCTACACCTTTAAGGCCAGTTTAGAATAGAAATTTTATAAACTTAACTCAAAATTCCTTTTTCCAATATTCTCGCCCTCGTTTCAAATGGGACCTCTCTGTCTCGCTAACGTGCACGGTACCATGCGTAGTCTAGGTTGCTTTCAGATTTTTATTCGCTGACCAACCCAAACGTAAAAGAAACCATCGGATTCAACTTTATTTTATTGGATCACTATTGTCGGACCCTTAAAAAACACTTTAGAAATCATCTATGTGTCATGCATTAGTCTAAAAAATACTAGTACAAACAATAGAAATATTATCACAACATATACAATGTATTTTTATTAATAATCAGAGTTTACAATAAAAGCAGCACACAAGCTGAATAAATTAACACAGCATAAGACATAAAGAACTAGTAAGGTCCAGTAAATCTACCACAGGCAATCGACTGGGAAGCAACCTAGTCCATCAGGTCCTCGCTGTCGTAGAATTCCTCTTAATCGACGAAGTAAGTAAGGGTAAGTACAAAAGTACTTCTCAAGTCACACAGCAAATACAGTATTAATGAAAGGTCGCAAAGAAATGCATAATATGATTAATTTAAGTATAAAGAAATATTTTAAATACAATAAGTAATTTTCAATACGTAATTAATATATTAAAAACTAAGTTTTAATCCAATTTTCAACGTAGGCTCCAATCCGGAGTTTTAACTCAAAATTTCCCATGTGGACTATCTTCACTTATAAACCAGTTTTCTGAAACTATTTTTGAAATGCCAAAATCTAATCGTTGTAAGACTTGCTCGGTATGCCCATGACCGCAAGACGGCTAATCAATTAGTTTTACACTCTTGAAAGGATGTACAACATTAACCACAAGATGTGATTATCTCATTTTGTCCAAATACACACTTGCTTTGATGTGTTAGAAGAGAAAATCATGATAAGACCCCTATAATGCTTTATCTATGTAGTCATACCCACTAAGATTTCACCTTGGGTAGAGTTAAACCGCCCAATTCAGAAGCCCCCTCTTGCGCCGAGTAGCAGTCTTACACACACCCCACATTCAACCTAATGGCATGACTATCCATGGTATATTGCAATGCAGATAGCTAGGTCTATCCCACTCCAAATTTGTGGAAGCACAATAAAACTTTACATTTAGCGAAACATAGACCGATCCTTAACTGACTAGGCGAGTTTATCACAAATCCAGAACCATAGTGCCGCCACCTAACAACCAATTCTCACCTTATCTAAATCATGTTTCACTTTCTTTTGAATAACATTTTCATAACATTCCATGGTGCACCAACACCAAAGAATAACTTTATTTTCAACATAAATCTTAGTTTGGCATAAATCCCAAAAAGTCATTGTTGACGATCGGGATCGCCTGACCGCAAAAGTGAAAAGGGGGGTTAGTGTGAACGAGGGACCCAGAAAGCGCTTCGCTCAACAATGGTGAGGACGTAGGTCGAGGCGAGACGTCAGAGAGCAGAGGACAGCGGATTATACTGGTTCGAGCCCCCACAAGGGTAACAGCCCTACGTCCAGTCTTCTCCAGAGGTGGAGGAATTCACTAATTACGAGTACAGAGAATGGATTACAGCTCGAGCTTGAGTGCTCTGTTTGTGTTTACTGGTCTATGGTTGGAGTGTTCCTGTCCCATGCACATGCCTTGCGAGGCCTTATATCCTCCCGGATGTTGCCTGTAATAGACAGGAGAGATTCCTGGGGTAGTGGCTTCGTGCGCATTGAAGGTAAGTCAGAATCGCCTTTAAATGCCGCCACGCCCCGCTTTGACGCCACTACCTAGGTCTTAGTAACCGCCGAGTAAGAGCACTCCTTCGAGCCAAGGTCGAGGTCAAGCGGGGACGGAATCCCCTACCGCCCGAGCTTGAGGTCGTCGGTGGTGCTGCTGCTTAGGTCTCTGCCGAGACCCTCATCAGACGCCTCGAGCTAGGGACCCCTGTTGACCGTGCATTGACTTGTCAGAGATTTCCCAGTCCTCGTCAGTCATAAATTCATGTCTAAACCATTTACTATATAGCGCTAGTTAATACTACAATAATGTATCAACCAACGATATTTTACTCTATTATTACAAGGTATAAATATTTCGAAGTCAACAAAGATCATAACAATTAGGAGTAACAAATTATTTAAAATTAGGATTTAAATTACATTCATAAAACTATGCATGCAATAACTTAAATCAAAATGTAATCTTTAAATTCTAGGATTAATATATTCAAGGGTGTAACATGTCTTGGTCGTGGAGTAGATGCTCGGAATCGTCAGTTACGAACTCCTCCAACTCTCCAAAATCTACACACAAAAAATGTCCAAATTCAAATATAATTCAAATAAAATATCAAACTAGCATAAGAGAGAAATTTATAATTTTATATGAATTTGGAAATAAAAACGGAGCCAAACAGAGTTTAAATGGGCAAAAAGAGCTCTCGAAATATTTATAATCGCATAAAATAATAAAGAAAGGATCTTTGAATTTTTTAAATTTCTTTTCTAAATAATTTTTTTGAATTTTTAGAGTTAAAATTTAGATTTAAAATTTTAATTTTTTGTTAATTCTCCCTCTATTTTTCTCTTTTTTATTTCATCTTTTTTTAACTGATAATCTTTCTCCTCTCTTTTTTTCTCTATTTTTTCCTTTGCCTCACGGATGCGCTGCTCACGGGACAGAGAGCTTTTACTTTGTCTTTTGGCCATGGCGCATGGGAATGTGCATGCCATCGGTTATGGCATAATGGTCAAGACTCGTCATGAAATAGCGCCGATCTTTCATGGGGATGAGCAATGGTGGAATGGCGGTAAAAAGCGAGAGTCGGCTGGAGCAAAAATAAAATTTGGACCTTTGCAAAAACCAATGAAACAAATGCGAACTAGCTGATAGGAAGTGGCAAAATGGATTGGTGGTGGTGTGAGGCACCCTATGCTCCCTTTTATAGGGCGAGAAGAGGCTCGATGAGCAGGAATTGGTGGTGAAAATCATGGCATTCAAAAGGAAAGAGACGCGATATTTGCTCGGATTTTAGGGGATTTAAGGCCATGAATGGCAAGAGGAGGTGTAGGGGGTTTGATTGGCAAGTATTGGAAATTTTTGGTGCAAGAATAACAGGGATTTGAAGCTTTATTTGGGGCATTCATGGAGGATAGAGTGGCTTGGGCTGGAGTTTGAAGAAAGATATGACAGGTGACAGGTGGGTTCGGTCCCACCTGTCATTTATTTTTTTTTCAAATTATTTAGTGCTGAGAAAGAAAATGGTGTGGATAAAATAGCAAAATAGATTTAAAAATTCTGGAAATTTTTTAAAAAATACTTTGGATTATTTGGAGCTTAATGAAATTAGTTTTTGGAATTTTTTGGGTTTTAATTTTCCTGCAGTAATTCTTTTAATAAATCTGAAAATAGAAAAAATATTTGTATAATACTGAAAATTGAAGAAAAATTGCAAGAAATCATAAATAAAAGGTTAATTAGTAATTTTCATATTTTTAGGTTGTTACAACTATCCCCGTAAGATTCAGTTGATCTATTAGACAATATACTCTACTACCGCGTAACTGCGGTGCTTTGCTTCGATTCAACCGCCTCCGGCTATGAAGTGAAAATGAAACAATTTCAGACCGCAAAGTCTCAGATACCATTCAATCACGCTCCATTTGGCACCAAATCAATGCGAAAATTTCAAAAAAGAAATTGAAAGTGTGGCCTATACAGTAGTCTAACACCATTTAAAATTTCAACTTACAATTCAAGATGTGTTAGAATAGAAAGAAAGATAAGTCTACTATGAACAGTAGCATTTGCCTCAATTTTGTTAATCTCAACATAGAACGAAATTAGCATTGAAATTTTATACATGATAGAGTAAATTGAGACGTACATCATTTTCGTTTTCTTTTCTTTTTCTGAGGGGGAGGTGCTAAACAGGAAAACACGATGCCGCCGTATATAACACAGCTACTCTACTCCAAAAAAGATCGTCATTCAACAGTGGCGGTCCTTTTCTGCTTTCACAGGCGCCGCATGAGTCACACGGGGACTCGGGAGAAACGGACGGGTTGATTGATACCAGCACTGCTACTGTACTACCCAAAGCAAAGACAGCAGGACGCACCGTGGCCACAAAGGAAACAACGACGGACGTGAACATATCTATCTATCTTTCCCCTGCATCTCTCTCTCTCTGGAATCATACATACTACCAGCCAGCATCATGTCTTTCTTTAGTCCATATCCGCCAGCCACCACCTCGTGGCGTGTACAACATAGAAGACAACAGGGGGAAGCAAAAATCTACAAACTTTATGACTACTCACTGCAGCGTAATATCCTGCATGCTAGCTGGCCTCCCGCAGAACGGTGAAGAGCCATCCGCACATCATGCTACAGGTACTAGTCTAAGGGGTGTTTGGTATGGTTCTAATTTCTAGATTCTCGTTCGGAGCAGTAGAGTCATGTCAAACGGTCTAGCTCCTAAAAAAACCGAATCCGGAGTTTTGTGAATCTGGAGTAGGCTATAGTTGATTCTTGTGAAGCAGAGGAGAAATTGCTCCTTACATTAAACCATCTTTCCGTTACGAGAATCACCTCAAAGTTAAGGTAAAATTACCTACAAAATGTTGTGAAAACTTTCAGTTAGGCCTGTGTTTTGACTCATCTGTCGTTTACTTTTGGGCTGTCGGTGGCTGGCCCATTAGGGCAGAGGAGACTTGGCCATCCAGTCCTGTGCGTTGATGCTTTCCCCAGTCTCAGCAGCGGCGCCGAATTCCTTGGCTAGTCAGTTCTTGACTCCGCATGGCCTCATGGCTGGATCACATTCGGAGGAGGACCTGGTCTTGTGGGATTCCGGTGCTGAATCGGGAGCTCCTCCCGATTGGCCGGAGTGCGCCATTTCTTCAAAGGTATGCGCACCAATCTCGCTGGCTGGTGTGGGGAATAGGCAACTAGATGGCAACTGCAAGAGATCTCCTTCTCTATTTAAGTCTGGGCTTCTTCATCTGGGAGACACCAGTAAGGAAAAAGGCTCTCAGTTTTCACTCGTTTCTTTCACTTTCATTCGATTCTGTGAGTTGCTTGGTTAAGGAGATTGGATCCAAATCCTTGATCTAGTTCTTGAGCATCTTTCAGCTATTCCCTTGTTCACTAAATTGGTGACCTGTCGATTGGCTTATGCACTGATTAAGTGAAGATCAACCTCGGCTGTGTTGGGAGGCCTATTCTTGCTTGCTAACCTCTCCTGTGAACCGAGCACCTGCTAAGGATTGGTTTGGAGTAGCTCTTGCGTAGCTGTAGTGAAGGCTTGTGTTCGCATACAGTGTGTCACATGTGCAGAAAAGGGCATTGTATCTCCGTTGTCCTGGTCAGTTTTCCCTGTGGCACTTGCGGCTGCAATAGGATTTCTGGGTTAGCGGCGATTTGTCATGCCTTGCCCCTCTTCTTGAACAGCTTCGAGTGCTGTTCCATCTGTGAGTATTTTCGGTACTGCATTTGATTCTTGCTGGCTGAAGTACTAGTGTTGCTCTGTGATGACTACGGGTTCTTGATGAATATGACAATTGATGAAATGAATTAGGCCTTGAACTGGTAGATCACTTGAAACTAAAGAATTGTTTCCTGTCTGTTTGCTCATGATCTGATCGATAGTTTTAATTGTTGTTTCTGTATTGTGCTGATTCAATTAGTAGTTCTATCTCCTGATTAGAACTTGCATGCCTGTTCGGTTGTTGAGATTACTAGCAATCTAAATTTATCTAGTCAGCTTTATTAATCTGTTGATCTCTCCTGTGCATACTAGAATTGTTGATCAAAACATCTGAAGGTTCGATTAAAAAAAACTTTACTGAACTGAATATTTCCAGTTGTCACTGTGATTGTTATTTCTCTGTTAGTCAAAACTTTGTTCGGTTGGGTTAAAAAGCTGATTGACCTGATTAGTTTTGCTCTTAGGACTTTGTTCGGTTGGGTTAAAAGGCAGATTGACCTGATTAGTTCTGTCCTTAGGAGAATATAACAGTAAGCAAAATAATAATCAATTCTTGTTCATTCTTAGGTGGTAAGGGTTCAAAGCCTATTTCGTTGAATTGATTAGTCTAGCCGATTTGTGATTGTGGTGAAGATTCTTATCTTCATCTAAACCCCTAAAGTCTGAGAGCACAACATTATTCCCTTTCTTTTGAGGTGACAGACATAATTCTTATAATGGATGACATAAAATGGCTAAGTATTATCTTGTTTATGTCATACTTATTGTGTGTGGATTATGTATTCTCATATATATGCCTAAAAGGAATAATGAACAAAATCTTGCTCTTATACTCGCATCTTTTCCAACAATCCAAAAATCCTACTGGATCAATGGCTTCTGTGTCCTCAGATGCAATTAAGCCTGAAATTTTTAATGGGGATGGCTTTAAACGCTGGCAGGCTAGGGCAAAGGTCTGGCTGATTGAGCTCAGACTGTTTTGGGCCATCAGCGAAGAGATACCCCCCTTCCAGGGGAAGACGTGACCGACGAGGCCGAGATAGATCGCAAGACTGTGAAAAGGGCCAATTGAGAAAAGGCTAACACCTCTACGTTAGCCTGCATCTTAGCTATCCTATCAAATAGGCTTTTTGACGTGTATGTGAACTTCATGGGAAGGAATGGTTCCTGCAGAGGGATCGTCTCCGGAGGCAGGCAATCGCTTGGATCCGGTTCTCTCGCGGAACCAGGTTTGTTTTGATGAAGGTAATTCTCATGGTGTCAGATTGTTGTTCGGATCAACTGATGTTGATTTGGTGGATAGATCAAAAGATTTATCTCACGCCAATTCATCTATGGTTGGTGATCTCAAAGTTAGATCATTCGGCATTGTCGAACAAGAAACAGTAGTGGCAACTTTGCACTGTGATCATTTTACCAATCGATCGCTCAAGGCAAATGATTTGGCAAACCTTGGTGTGGATTGCATTTCTAAGACGGTTTCGAAGGAGAGCCACAATCGTTGCTTTCCTCGTCGGAGCTGGAAGATTCGTCCATGGTGTGGACCATTGCCAAAACCCCGAATCCGTCCGAACTTGACACTTCAAGCCTTCTGGCCGAATACAACGTCGACAGGAGAGCGCATGTCTCTTCCTAAGACAGATCGACCAGGCCTAGTTAGTTCGCATGGGGATGATGGCGCCGGGTCTCCGGTGATCGCCGTGGATGATGTTTTGGAGCGACGTCCGCCGGCTTTGACTAGGGGTGCGATGCTTCAAAATTTGAAAGTGGGCGTCAATTACGGAGATTTAGTGGAGCGGGCAAAAACTTATGGTCAGTCTCATAACATATTAAGACGACCGGTTCAAAGAAGGCCCACTTTCCAGCCCTTTTCATTCCAACCTATTGTGCCTAGGTCTAGCGTTCCAAGGCGCTCTTATGCGGAAATTGCTGCTCTTCCGCCGCCGCGGACGATGGATCGTCAGCAGCAGAATCGCCATCAGTGGTCTGCATCCGTGGGTCGGGATCGGCCTCCTTTCGCCAGACCTCATCGGGGCAGGATTCAAGGGCCGGTGCGAATTAATCCCGCTGTCCGTGGTGGGTTCGAGGGGAATGGTGTTCCGTCCGTTGGCCAAGCGGGGGCAGATCATGGTCCGTTTGGCGGGAGGGGCCGTGGAGCTCAGGGTGCTGCCCGTGGTCACTTCAATGGCGGAAGGGGACGTCTCTCTGTACCGGCACGACATCAGAATGGGACGGCGTGCCAGTCGGCGGATGGAGGTGCGGTTGGGGAGAATGGTATAGCTCCGAAGAAGACATTGCCAGATGCTCCCAAGGTGAAAAAACCACGTCCCCCTTTTTGCTTCAGATGTAAAGTAGTTGATCATCTTGAATCAGTTTGTCAAGCGAACTTAGATTGCTTCATCTGCAATAAAATGGATTCGCATATGCCGGTCAAGTGTCCACTGCTTAAGTTGCCGAAACCCAATGCGTCTATGTTTAGGTGTGCAAAAAATGAGTTATGCTTTTTCAGAATCCCTGAGTTTGATTATAAATTGGAAACACCTAATCTGGCTCCTACTGCATTGGTTAGAATTTCGGGTGGAACTCTAGATGCAACCATAGTCCAAACGGAGCTTGCAAGGCTTACCCGGATTGATTGGACTTGGGAGGCTCTGCCACATGAGAATGATGCTTTTCTAGTTGCTTTTCCATCTGTAGATGAGTTAAAACGTATGGCAGATATAGAATATAAATTGAAGAATCATCAAGTTACTCTTAATATTTCTGAGTGGGAGTTTAGTGGTGATGTTGTACCGGCCTATTACCTAGATGAGGTTTGGGTGCATGTATCGAGGGTGCCGCATGCTTGGAGGCATTATCTGGGCTTCTGGGCGCTCAGGTCGTTGATTGGGGTTTCCCTGGAAGTCGACATGTATACATATAGAAAAAAGGGTATTATTCAGATTTTGGTGGGTATGATTGATAGAAGTCAACTTCCACTAAAAACTGATTTGGTGTTCAATAAGGTGGGATATGATAATGTTTTCACAATTGAAGATAATTCATTGGAGCCGGCCTTGCCTCCGCCAAATTCTCATGTTACTGATAATAAAGAAGATGGTGATTCAGGAATGGATGGGGCACGTAAAGGGGGAGATGGTAATCAAGATGTGAAGAAACAGAAAAGTGTGCTAGATCTTGCTTCCTCTAGTTCTGCAATATCAGGTAGTGCCCCAGTTCCAATGCAGATGACTAGTAATTTGTCAGTGAGTCGGCTGTGGAGTTCTCATGAAAAATTGAAGAGCTCCTTGCCAGATATCTTGGTAACTAAAATGCTGGATAGGAGTTTGCAGAATGTTTCAAGTCCACAATTGGCAACATGTGCAGAGGCTCATCAGGATATATATTTGCAAGCTACCAAGCAGAAGTTGTATTTGGATGAACAAGTCACTCCTGCTTTGGTTCAAGGTCTGGTGCTAGTGGGGGAGTCGGCAGCCCTTTGTAATGAGGAGGTGATAAAGGAGGATGCCCAATTGGAGCACTTGATGGTTATTGAAGAGAGGTCGCCAATACCATCCGAAGGATTGGGTTCTGTTGCTACTAATGCTAATAGTATGGGATCATATCATTTAAATTCTATTGAGGGTCCCTTGCATAATACCTTGGTAATTAAAAACCCAGATATGAGCTCGAAGGTATTTTTTCCCTCTCTAGATAATTCTATCCCAATTGTGAGGGGCACTGATTGTGGTGGTTCTATGTAGGATGCTGTAAGATCAAGGATGCGCCTAGAGGGGGGTGAATAGGCATTTTACAAAATTAATCGCTCTTTAAAATAACTCGCTCTAATCAACCCCTATGTCAAAACTTAATCAAAGATAATGCGGAAGTGATAAACTAGGTTTTGACAATTAAGGCCTAAATCAACTAGACTCACTAGTGCACTAACTAAATTTGGTCTCTACACAATAATTACTAGATTGAACAATAAAGTTAAACTAAGCAATTCTATCTCAATTAAGTAATCAATAATATAGCAATAATGTAAATGCTTGAATGTAAATGAGACAAGAGACACGATACTTTTTACTGTGGTGTTCGGAGACTTGCCGGTCTCCCCTAATCCACGTTGAGGCAAGCCCAATCGAATTGGACCGGCTCCACGAATTGAGCTCCCGCCTCAAATCCACTAGTGGTTGCTCTTTCCCGCTCCAGGTAGGCGAGCACCGACCTTCACAACTTGCCAGGGCTTCTCACAACCATCGTCGAGAAGCTCCCACGCACGACGCCTCCACACGCCATCTAGGTGTCGGCAAACACCAAGAGTAACAAGCCAAGCCTTCCCGCTTGAGCTTCACCTAGTGCAACGCATGCACTCCGGTGATCGCCAAGTGCAACACATGCACAAAGGCTCCCTCAAGTGCAACACATGCACAAGAGGCACTCAATCCACTTCCTAATTGCAACACATGCAATTAGGGCTCACTCTTAGCTCAAAATTAAATATGAGTGTGCAACACATGCACAAGAGGCACTCAATCCACTTCCTAATTGCAACACATGCAATTAGGGCTCACTCTTAGCTCAAAATTAAATATGAGTACGCAACACATGCAACACCTCACCCAAACACTAAATGGAGCCAACAACCACCAAATGCCAGCCCCCAAGGCTCCTTATATAGCATCCACAAGAAAAACTAGCCGTTAGGGGGCAAAATGGGCAA
Source organism: Guadua angustifolia (assembly GCA_036346375.1). Lineage (NCBI taxonomy): Eukaryota > Viridiplantae > Streptophyta > Magnoliopsida > Poales > Poaceae > Guadua > Guadua angustifolia. The sequence goes on along the minus strand of CM070513.1, from coordinate 43,366,001 downwards.
AAGTGCCCGTGGAGCCCGGTCATACCGCCCCTGAGCCAGTATGACCGCTCCTCACAAGCCAACAGCTAAAAAACTAGCCGTTACTCAGAAAATGCGGTATGACCGTGGGAGAGTGCGGTATGACCGCCAATGGTATGACCTCAAAAAGCGGTATTACCTCTCACCGCAAAGACAAAAACAGCCATAACTTTTACTCGAACTCCGATTTAGGTGATCTTTGATTCTATGCGAAGCTTATCACGAGGGCTACAATCTTCACCCATTTTCAAGATTTAAGAAACCATAGATATTTTTAAATATCACCAAAACCAAACTCTAATGTAGTCATTCAAGTCTAAAATCTGATTTTTCAAATCCCTCACATAGACTTGATGAAGGGCATGACTAAAAGCTAGAAAGAGTCACTAACATCAAATATTGAGCCATGATGATCAACTCATGATCAAAATAACTTTTGCAAAACACATTTGCAAATAACCCGAAAAGCTATAAGATCAATCCTCTAGCCATGTAAGGATCAACACATGATCCCGACACTTTGCAAAACACATTTGCAAATGCCAACACATGCTCTAGGATTGAAACTCATAACCTCTAGCTTATTTACAAACCACATTTGCAACTAACAAATCAATATTTTACAAAAACACATTTTGCAAACACAAAATATAAACTTTACTTAGCCTTTGTGATGATCAACACATGATCAAGTCACAAGCTAAAACACCGATGCATAAGCTCTCACCTTTTGCAACATATGCAAAACTTAACTCCGTGCAAAAACCAAATCGATTAAGATTCAATAAGAAGCAAGTATGAGCTCCCTTATTTGCAACACATGCAAATACTTAGCTCATGCAAAAACCAAACAAAGAGAGTGAGCTAGAGTGAAACGGATTGAGTTCATCAACACATGATGAAGCTCAAGCTAAAACACTCAACCCCCCTTAATAGTACGGCACCTAACTAGCAATCCGGTCTCCCATCCAAGCACCGAGACCGGTAAAAGACTAGGAAAACATCCTTAGCCCTAGCTAGTTATACCTTTGCTTTTATCGATCCATTTGGAGCATTTATGATTTTCAATCATCTTCTCTCCAAGATCGAATCTTCTTCTTCTTGTTCATCAACACATGATGAACCTTCTCTAGCCCTTCTCTTTATTTCGGGATCTTCTCTTAAAACTCATCAATACATGATAACTTCTTGTTCCCGATTCTTTATCGTCTTGGACTCAACCTACTTCACAACTCATGGAAGATCGTTAGTCCAACAAACACGGTTGCCTCAATCATCACTTGCACTCCATTAACATATAATGGATGCCTCTAAGATCGATTGAGCACAACCCAAATAATTTTGAATGAATAAAAGATGTCTTGAGTACTTTGATGCAACTAATGTTTCATTATACTCAAGAACTTTTCGTCTGTCCTTAATCAACAAAGAAACACTATCAACACATGATAAAATATTCTTTGATTGATTGAAAGACAACCGAACTCAATTTAAATTGAATTTAAATTGACATGAGTATACATATAACTACACAAGTTTCATATACTCAATTTGATGGAATGTAATGATCTAAATATTATGTGGAGTGGAAAGGGATCAATACATTTTAAACCATCAACTATAGAATAAACTCCATTAGGTATGCACATATAAATAATTGAACTTGAAATCAATATGCGCATAATTAATCTTAGATGGCATTTGAGTTTATCTTATATTACCCTGAGTATACTCAAAAGGTTGTTTCAAAGTAATGATCCTTGATATAGAAAGATGAATTAGATCAATACTATTGAAACATCAAGGTAAAGTATGAACTCCCCCTAAATGTGTGCATTCATGTATATATGGAATTGAAAAACATTATGCACATCTTGATGTTTAAATAATGGTAGAGTTCATCCTTTAACTTGAATCCAAAATATGCATTAACATATTATGAAATGAATATGAGTGCATACCTTGGGTTTTTCATTTTTTAATGAGATGAGACTAATCAAGGATATACTCAATAAAAGCGTTAGTCTCATATTTGGATTTATCAATATGATCATGAGTATTGTATCCAAGGAATGCAACAAGATATATAATATGAGCTCGAATGCATACCTTTGATATTTCCATCTTTTTCATTCAAAAAAGACTAATAAGAGTTAGGCTCAATAAAAGAGTTAGTCTCATAAAAAGATTTGTCATTAATTAACAATTGAGACAAATCAATATTATGATTATCAAAAGAATTAGTTTCAATATTAGATTTGTCATTAACACCAAAACCAACTTAATGGAGTTTGAACTTTCAGATGCTTCAAGTCCTCACTTGACACTGTGTGCAGAGGTTCATCAGGATACTTCCTTACCAGTGGTCAAGCCGAACTTGCAGTTGGAAGATCATGTAATTCCATCTTTGGGTCAAGGCTTGGCGCCTGTGGGGGAGTTGGCAGGGTTGGCAGACCTTGCTGTCTAGACCAATGCACAAGGTTTGGACAGGTTTCATTTTCATTCTATTGATGGTCTACGTCGTATCATAAGATGTAATGTTAAAGCTGATGATGGTACATACATGACAGATGGTGATGCACTATGCAAAGCCATGCAGCGAACTGCGATGCGAAATTTGGATGCTGACTCAGCAATCAAGACGGTGGTTCCCTCCATTGAGAGACCATATTCGCCTCCGACTCCTTTACCTCATGAGACTGGTATGTCAACATGTGCAAATTCTATTTCTTTTGTTGCTATGTCAGATGAGCATTGTGCTGCGAATCTGGTGAACATAGGATTTCATTTGAAAAAGAGTAGTAGTGGCTCTAATCCCTCAATTAAAGCGTTAAAACGGATGGAAGTTGATAGGTTAAACTGACCCAATCTGTTAGGCAATAGGCTGTCAATAGAACTTTGTTGGACGGCAGGGTGGTTAATCCTTTTGAATCAAGTGATGACGAAGCCGCTAATGTTGATAGCTACTTACTCGAGCATTTGACCAAGGATGTTTCAGAAGTGGACCTAGAGACGGAGGATCTAGATATGAGAATTTGTGATCTAATGGTCTCCTCTCGTAAGTCTCGTAGGAACCGGCAATCTAAAGAAAAGAATAGGTTATGATGAAAGGTTTTTTCTGGAATAGTAGAGGTCTTTCAGACTTGGATAAATTTAGGTACATTTCAGAGGCTGTTAAAGATAATAATTTGGAGTTTATTGCTGTTATGGAAACAGGAAGGCAAGATATGTCAAAATCGAATCTGGCATGACTTTCTGGAGGTGCAGATTTCGTTTGGCACTGTCTTCCACCTAAAGGTAGATCAGGTGGGATTCTTTTAGGGATTAACTCGGTGTGTTTTGATCTATTTCTGATTGAGGAAGGTGAATTTTTTATCAAATTCCATCTCAGTAACAAGGTAGACAAATTTAAGTGGATTTTAATGGCAGTCTATGGTCCAGCTCAGGATGACTTTAAAGCAGCATTTCTGGCTGAACTGGTGAGAACTTGCCAACACAACCAATTACCGACACTTATTGGGGGGGATTTTAATATTATGCGGAGAAGTACAGAAAAGAATAACAATAGATTTAATTATCGTTGGCCTGTCTTATTCAATGCTATAATTGATAGTTTTGATTTGAGAGAGATCGATCTCACGGGTCGTCAGTTTACCTGGGTGAATTCCTTACCCAATCCAACTTATGAGAAGTTGGATAGGATTCTAATGACTACCGAGTGGGAGTTTAAATTCCCACTTGTTTCTGTTCAGGCTTTGGACAGGGGCATCTCGGATCATACCCCCCTTCTGTTAGACACTGAAGTTCCTGCTTTCTTTGGGTTACCTAAACAGTTCAAATTAGAGCTTAGTTGGTTTAACCGAGAAGATTTCTATGACAGGGTGGTGGAAATTTCGAATAAGCTAGTAAGAGGGAATAACTCTGTACAACGATGGAATCGCAAAATGGGGGCTTTGCGTAGTTTTCTTCGGGGTTGGGCTCAGCATACAAATGGGGTTTATAAGGAAAAAAAGAGAACTCCAAGCAAGAATCACGGAGTTAGATATTCTCGCTGAGGGTAGGGATTTGTCTGAACTTGAGCAAGAGAATCTTGCTCAGGCTCGAGATCACCTGACCAAGCTTCTCAGAGAGGAAGAAATTAAATATTTTCAGCGAGCAAAAGTGAATGATGTCCTCTTGGGTGATAATAATACTAGATATTTTCAAATGGTTGCCAATGGCAAACATAGAAAGAAAAGAATCTACTTTTTGGAACATGAGGATAGTAAGATTGACGGCCAGGATAACCTTAAAAGTTACATAACCAAGTTCTACAAAGAACTATTTGGGGAACCGGAAGAGAGCCTGTTAGCCCTCGGTGAGGAAGACAATCAAGATATTCCGCAAATCTCCCAAGAGGAAAACGCTATTCTCACTGCTCAGTTCACTGAGAAAGAAGTTAGAGAAGCTATTTTCCAGATGGAACAAAATAAAGCTTGTGGCCTAGATGGTTTTCCTACGGAATTTTATCAGAAATTCTGGGATACTATCAAAGGTGATCTTTTGCTTATGTTTCAGGAGTTATTCTCGGGAGATTTACCTCTTTTCAGTCTGAATTTTGGAGTAATTACTCTTATTCCCAAAGTTCAGGAAGCTAATGTAATTCAACAATATAGACCAATATGTCTCCTTAATGTGAGAGTTTCAAGATTTTTACTAAGGTAACTACAAACAGGTTGAATAGGGTTGCTGATAAGGTTGTTAGTCCAACTCAAATAGCTTTCTTGCGGGGACGAAACATCTTAGAAGGAGTCATCATTCTGCATGAAACAATCCATGAGATGCATAGGAAAAAGATTAGTGGGGTTATCTTTAAAATTGATTTTGAGAAAGCTTATGACAAAGTTAAATGGCCCTTTCTGTTTCAGACTTTACGAATGAAAGGATTCTCATCCAAGTGGATTTCTTAGATTAAGTCTTTCATTTCAGGGGGTAGTGTGGCGGTTAATGTAAACGATGATGTGGGTTCCTTTTTCCAAACAAGAAAAGAGCTTCACCAAGGTGATCCTTTATCACCATTGTTGTTTAATATTGTTGTTGATATGTTGGCAGTGTTGATTAGAAGAGCTAAGGAAATGGGGCTAATCGGTGGTGTTGTACCTCACCTAGTTGATGGTGGTTTATCTATTTTATAATACGCAGACGACACAATCTTATTTATGAAAAATGATCTGGATAAAGCTTGTAGCATGAAGTTATTGCTTTGTGCGTTTGAGCAAATATCGGGTCTCAAAATAAATTTCCACAAAAGCGAATTATTCTGCTTGGATGATGCACAAGATTCATTAGATCAGTATATGGATTTGTTTGGCTGAAAACAAGGGGAGTTCCCTATGCAGTATTTAGGAATTCCTATTCATTTTAAGAAATTGCGAAATTCAGATTGGAAAAGGGTAGAGGAGCGATTCAAAAAGAGACTCAGCAGTTGGAAGGGGAAACACCTGTCAGTTGAAGGCAGACTAACACTTATAAATTCAGTGTAAAGTAGCCTTCCAATGTACATGATATCCTTCTTCAAGATTCCAAAAGGTGTTCTTCATAAACTTGATTACTACCGATCTCGTTTCTTCAGGCAAGGGGATGAAGATGAAAGAAAATATCGCCTTGCAAAATGGAATATCCTATGTCAACCCAAAGATCAAAGGGGACTTGGGATCCATGACTTACATGTTAAGAATATTGCACTTCTGAGTAAGTGGTTGTTCAAGTTTTTAACATCGGATGGTACTTGGCAGCAGCTTCTTAGAAATAAGTACCTAGGGTCTAAATCGTTGGTACAAGTCGAGGGGAAACCAGGAGATTCGCATTTTTGGTCCAATTTGATGAAAGTAAAGCGAGATTTCCTTCGCTTTGGTACTTTCAAAATTAATAATGGATCACATGTGAGATTCTGGGAGGACACCTGGCTTGGAAACTATGCTTTAAAAGATCAATATCCTGGATTATATAGTATCACAAGGAACAAATTCATAACTATTGCTAAAGTTCTCATGTCTCCTCAACCCAACATTTCTTGGCGACGGTCATTGATTGGATCTATGTTGGTGGAGTGGAATGATTTGCTTTCACGCATCGCCAATTTACATTTAACGCAAGAAGATGACGAATTTCGCTGGAACATGTGCCAATCCGAACAATTCTCAGTGAAGTCTCATTACTTGGCATTGATTAAATGTGATGTTCCTAATCTAAATAAGCATTTATGGAAGTTAAAAGCCCCACTAAAAATAAAGGTGTTTATGTGGTACCTTAGAAGAGGAGTTATTCTGACTAAGGATAATCTGGCCAAACGCAATTAGCAGGGTAAGTTGTTTTTGTCTTGAAGCGGAGACGATTAGGCATTTGTTCTTTCACTGTCGATTTGCTCGTATGGTCTAGGGTTTCCTGTACCTGGCTTTTGGCATTTCTCGACCTTTTAGTGTTTCCAATATGTTTGAAAGTTGGCTCGGTTGTTTTGAGAAGAGTATTAAAAACGTCGTTTTACTAGGGGCCGCAATCATTTGTTGGTCTATTTGGTTAAACAGGAATGATATAGTCTTTGAAAAGAAATCAATTCATCTCCTTTGCAGGTTATTTATGCTACTTCCCATTGGCTGCGTTCTTGGGCTGTGTTGCAGAAGTCGGACTTGTGAACTATTATGGTGGAGGCTACGCACCGGTTGGTACAGGTGGCCAAGGATTTCTTTTCTCAGGCGCATGGGTGGCGGTTTAGTCTTCACATTGATAGGCACTAGTGTGTGTGTTTTTTTAGTTTTTGGGCTGTGTGCTTCTTGTTAAGCAGAGGTCGGGAGAAGTTTCAAGAATTTGTATCTTCTCGATGTATTGTTCTTGAAATTAATAAATACTTCCTTCATAAAAAAAAGTGAACTTCACGGAGGCACGCAAGATTTGGATAGAGCTTAATGAGAAATATGCTGAGAGCAATAATGGAAATGAGTCCTTCATTATAGCTAAATAGCTGAATTACCAAATGGTTGAAGGCAGATCTATCATGGAGCAAATCCATGAACTACAGCTCCTCGTACACGACATAGGTCAATACGAGTGCGTTCTTCCAGAAGGTTTTTAGGTGAATGTGATCCTAATTAAATTGCCTTCTTCCTGGGTGACTTCGTCACAACCCGTCGACATATGAAGAAGCGGCTGACAGTTGGTGAACTGGCCGCTGCCATTAATGTTGAGGAGAAGTCCAAAAATAGCTATGGAGAGATGAAAGCTTCCGCTCAGGCTAATCTTGTTAAGCACAAGACCCAAAGCAAGAATATGAAGAAAATCAAGAAGTCACCTCCTGTGAACAATGTCAAGACTAAAATCATGAAAAAGAAGAAGACGGAGGTTGTCTGTTTCGTTTGCGGTGTGTCGGGCCATAAAGCCAATCGGTGCCGCAACCGAAGAGGAAAGGGGCCAACGCCTGAACAACAAAAGGCGGCTAAGGCTGTAAGTTCAAGGTAGCTCTTGTATGATTTTGGTGATTAATGACAAACATAGTTATTGACAATGTTTATTTTAAAGCAGTGCTTAATGACAAACCTCTAATATGTTCATTGTGAAGATTGTTTTAGTCTCATCTTATTTAAAGGGAAATCATATATGAAAAGAATGAGTATGCAACTTTGAGGTATGTGCTCGGTATTCCACTCCTATCTATTAGTGCATTTGTCATATGCATGTCATATTCATTTGGGCATTAACATTACCGCATTGTTTGTATTTTGCTCTTGGGATCATATTCTTATTTAGTTCTTTAGTGATTCCCAAGTTGGCTCTTAAAATAATGGTTTTTGCCTGTGCGCCGGACCGGACTTTAGATACTCTTATCTTAGTTCGGCGCCAAATCTCTCATACAAAATATTTTAGTCTGGCGCCAACTTGAATCTCTTGGTTGAACTTCTCTCTTTGTGAAAAGGTCCATAGCTACTGATTCCTGTGAAACCCATCTACGACGGACCAAATATTTTGGTCCGGCATACACATTGAATTCTCATCCTTTTGTTGTGCCAAATCCCATTTGTGCTGAACCGGTGTGTTGAGTAAAATTCTCAGTTCGGCGTGAACGTGGTTTACTTGTCTTTGGATCTTTGATCTTATATGACTATTCTTTAGTGATCCTTTGGTTGCTTCTTTATAGACTTCACCATACTTGATCATATTTGTGCATATAAGCTCACCATGAATGTTTCTATCATGCACAAGCTTCGTGGAGTCTAATTTGGTTTAAATATCTTTGTTTCGATATTGATCCATGTATCTATGTGTGTTTAATTCATTGGATCAATATATCTTCATGCCTTGATGTTAAGAGAGCTTATGATGGGTATTTGATAACTTGTGTTTTGGTGATTGAATTTGATTGTGATCGATTTGGATTTGGTTGTTTGACACATTTTCGGAAGTCCTTTCAATGGGAACGGACTGGATTTAGTGCTTAGAATATGCACTGAATCACCCACTCAATCTAACAAAGAGTTTCCCTTTTGTGCTGGACCAAAATTCTCTTAAACCCCCATGTATGACGGACCAAATTATTTGGTCCGTGATACACAGGCTTTTGACAGTGTTTCGTATTTTGAATTTTTGAAGGTCTTCCCGTACTCGAAAAAATAAAGTATCTACATGAAAGTTGTAGAGAATTTCGAGATGAATCTTTTTCATGTTGACAACTTTTTCATTTGAGCAACCAAAAAAAATTATAAAAAATTCGAAAAGTGGACTAAATTTCTATGTGTATAACGGACCAAATAATTTGGTCCATGGTACACGGACTTTTGACAGGGTCTTAATATTTTGCATTTTTTAGGGTCTTCCTGTACTTAGAAAAATAAAGTTTATATATGAAAGTTGTAGAGAATTTCGAGACAAATCTTTTTCATGTTGACAACTTTCTCATTTAAGCAAGTGAAAAATTCATAAAAATTCTTGAAGTTGGCTGCTATGTTGTGAAGGAAATTTTTATGTTCTTTGGTGTTGGAATTGTAAATATTTTTCAATGCACATGTCTTCCTCATTCATATTCATTCATGTGCACATTATTAAGAAGATAGAGATTAATTGAGTAATTTAAATTGATTTGCCTTGCAATTAATTTAAATAACTTTTGGTATTATTCTCACTAAGTGTATGAATCAAATGCATATATATCTCGGTGCACTTAGTAGGAGTATTCTTTTGTCAAGTGTTTCATATATATTGGGTTTCATTATCAAATACTTGTTGAGCTTAAAATTTAATGATTATCAAGTATATCCATGCAAATCTATTGAGCTTTTTGGGACTAATGTCTTTCTTGAGATGCTTTGAAGAGAATTAGGTCCCAAGAGCATGTGTGATGACCAAGGTATGATAAAGGATTGATTGTTAAGTCAAGATCAACTAGACGAGGATTCACCAAGAGCTGAGGACGAGTCAAGATCGATTTGATGAGAGGATCATCGGGCGGATGATCGAATCAAAGTCGATAGGACGGAAGAGCCTCATGAGGTGATTAAGTCAAGGTTGACAAGACGAAGACTTCAACAATTATGACGGTCATCATGCACAACACATCAAGTAAAAAGCATGAAACTTAGAAGTAAACCTAAAGATGCTCAAGGCCAAGGTATGGCTAGTATTGGACTAAGGATGTTTCCTAGTCTTTCACCGGTATTGGTGTTGGTGGAAAGACCGGATTGATAGGATAATTGCCGTTCTATCAAGAGGGGTCCGGATCGATGTTGATCGGACCGTTTCCAAGCTCTCGAGTGATGCACATTGAGTCTCCTTATCCCTAAGTGAGCCTAGTGAGGTGTCTTGGGGTGTTAGAAGTGTTTAGTAAAAGAGAGAAACTAGTGGTGTCCAAAAATGTGAGGCTTTGGGTGTCTTTTGATTCCTTATGAATTTTGCACTCATCCTTTGGTATCTGGGTGCTGAGACCTTGCTAGATGGATAGCCCTTGTTCTTAGCTTTCTATAGAGCCTAAGATCACCCAATTCCGAGTTCGGACGAGAGAGATATCGCCGTTTTCGTGCGGGCTGTACATGCAGTGACGGACCAATTTTTTTGGTCCATCATGAATGGGATTTTGCATAGTCCAATCCGTGGCGAATGTAAAAATCTCTGGTACTATTCCCAACGGCTAGTTTTGGGTTCAAACGGCTAGTTTTGAGGGTGTTATGTATTTATACCCCCTCCAGACTGTTAGGAACCAACTTTTGGCAACCCATTCATTATCTTTGAGCTGAAGGTGTGTGAGAAGAACTCCTATGTGTTAGGATTGTCCAAAACACTAATCTTTTGAGTGTGATTAAGAGAATCCTAAGTGAGATTAGTGTGTAATCAAGAGTGTCATGTGTGTATCTCTCTTGAGCTTGATCCGGTGTGATCAAATAAGCTTCGGGCTTGTTACTCTTGGTGCTTGAGAACACCTAGACGACGTGAAAGGCGTCGTGAACCGGTGATCTTCTCAACGAAGGTTGTGAGAAGGCCCAGGCGAATCAAGTGCTAGTGAGCCAAGAGACAGGGCTTGAGAACGGCCTATTTACTCTTGGAACTGGTGTGCTGTAAGAGGTTGGGGCTCACCTCACCGTTGTGGTGGAAGAGTCACCCTAGTGGAAACGAGGCGTGGGCTCAAGCGGGAGCCAGTCCTTATGAGGAGCAAGGGCTTGCCTCAACGTGGAGTAGGAGCGTGGCTCTGAACCACTTGATAAAAATACTTGTGTCACTTGTGGTATCTCTTGTCTCCTTTATGGATTGTTTTACTTTGTATTTATCCATTATGCATCTTATGACTTATATGATGATCTAAGCACCTTACTAGCTATGCTCTTGTCATGTGTTGACTTGTGTGTGCTAACTAATTTATCTTGATCAATTTTGTTGCTAGCATCTTCATATCTAGAATTGAATTGCTTGCTTGTCTCCCTAGGATTGCAAACCAAGAGTTAGTTAATTCTTATTCTAGGGTGCTTATCTTGCTTGCCATCACCTAGGATAATAACCTGTGTTCAAATATCGCCAAACTTCCTCATTACATTAAGATTTGGACAAAAGTATAAAATTAGTTTTAAGATTAAAATTTGAAGAAGCCCAATTCACCCCCCTCTTGGGCATCCGATTCCTTACAAAGGCTTAGGTGCATGTGGCTGTTGCAGAAACCAGAGATCCCGGTGCAGGCACTTCCACTAGTGGGTACGTATTTTTGGCCTTTATGGCAAATTCATCTTCTAATTGGTGGATCGATACAGGTGCTACTAGACGCATATGCACTGATCAAACTTGTTTCTCCTCTCTTCAGGGTGCAGCAGGTGGAACCGTTCTGGTGGGGAACGGTGCAGCGATAACATTGCGTGGGATAGGACAAGTGAGTTTGAAGTTAACTTCAGGCAAGACTCTTGTTCTCAAGGACGTACTGTATATACCAGCGATAACCCGCAACTTGTTGAGCGGATCAATGCTGTGCCGTCAAGGAATAAAGTTAGTCTTTGAATCCAATAAGGTCGTGTTGACCAAATTTGGTTTGTTCTTAGGAAAAGGCTATGATTGCGGAGGCATGTTCCGCATTTCTACTCTTGATAATAATGTAAATGTTTTCAATCTTCATATCATGATAATCATAATGACTTATGACATTCTCGTCTTTGTCATATTAATCATGAAGCCATTGAGTGACTGAACAAGATGGAGATTATTCCTAAATATAAGTATGAGAAAAATGACAAGTGTGAGGTGTGTGTTCAAGCTAAACAGCCTCAGAAAACGTTTCATACGGTTGAGGACAGAACCACCTTACCTCTTGAATTAATTCATTCTGATATTTGTAAAATGAATGGCATAGTAATTAAAGGTGGCAAAAGATATTTCTTTACTCTCATAGATGATGTAACTAGATTTTGTTACATCTACTTACTCAAAACCAAAGATGAAGAACTATAATACTTTAAAATCTATAAGGCTGAAGTTGAAAATCAACTAGAAAAGACAATAAAGAAATTAAGGTCAGACCGGAGAGGAGAATATATTCCTAAGGAATTCTCTCAATAATGTGAATAAAATGATATAATATATGAGTTTACATCACCATACTCACCTCAATCCAATAGAGTGGCTGAAAGAAAGAACCGAACTATTTGTGACTTAGTGAATGTTTTGTTACAAAGTTCAGGTATGGCTAACTCGTAGTTGGGTGAGGCTGCTCTCACAGTTAATTATGTCCTAAATAGGGTTGCACCTCGCAATCGTGAGGTTACACCGTATGAAGGATGGAAGGGGAGAAAACCTAACTTGTCATTTTTTTGGACTTGGGGCTGTCTGGCTAAGGTTCATGTACCTTTACCGAAGAAAAGAAAGCTCGGTCCAAAGACTGTAGATTGTGTCTTTATTGGTTATGCTCATTAGAGCTCAGCTTATAGATTTCTAGTGGTCAAGTCCGAGGTTTCCAACATTGCAGTGAATACTGTAATGGAGTCATGTGACGCGACATTCTTTGAGAATATATTTCCTATGAGAGCAAAAGAAGATAGCTCACCTAATGGTTCTCATGAACACTCTATTCCTTCTAGCGTGGATGACACAACTCCAGAATTGGAGTTGAGAAGGAGTAAGAGGCAAAGGACTGAAAAGTCCTTCGGCGATGACTATGTCCTATGTCATGGATGATAAACCACAAAGCCTTCCAGAGACATATGCATCACCTGATGCAGAGTACTGGAAGGAGGCAGTCCAGAGTGAGATGGATTCTATCATCTCTAATGGGACTTGGGAGATAGCATATCTTCCAACTGGTTGCAAGCCAGTGAGCTGCAAATGGATCTTTAAAAAGAAGCATAGACCCGATGGTACTATTGAAAAGTATAAGGCCCATTTGGTGGATAAGAGCTTTACGTAAAAGGAGGGCGAAGATTATGTTGACACTTACTCTCCTGTGGCCAGATTAGCCACAATCTGAGTGCTTATGGCACTGGCAGCTTCATATAAACTCTTAGTACATCAAGCGGATGTAAAGACCGCTTTCTTAAATGGAGATCTAGACGAGGAGATTTATATGCAGCAGCCAGATAGATTTATGGTGAAAGGACAGAAAGACAGAGTGTGTCGATTAATTAAATCCTTATATGGTCTAAAGCAAGCTCCCAAGCAATGTGTAACGTCCCGAAATTTGACCTAAATTAAATTTTTGGAGTTATTTGAATTTTTGCAGATTTTTGGGATTTATTTGGATTTAATTGAAATTAATTTAAATTTATCCTTCTCTTGAATAATTAAATAATATAAAAGTAATTATCAAACATAAATCAAAATATTTTATTTAAGCTCTAAATGCCTTGAAATATTTTTTGGAATTTTTCTAGAATTTTTCGGGTATTTTTACTGCCCTAAATAATTACTTTGATTTTCTAGAATTAATTTAAATGTTAAAAGCCGGAAAAAGGCTAGCTACAGTATTGGGCCGAGCCCAACACTGTGCTCACGCCGCCAAACCCTAGCGCAGCCCGCCGCTCGGTCGTGCGATTCGATCGAACGGTCATGGTTTGGCCGCCGCTAATCGCGCGGGTCGTTGATCTCGATGAGTTGGTCGCCAGATTTCGCCACGTGGCGCCAGATCGCCGAACCGCTCTCGCCCGAGCCGTTGGATTTCAATCGACGGTGTAGGCTAGTCGCTACCAGACGGAGGGAGCAAATCAGGCGCCGCCGATCGTTGGCCGAAGATATGTCGTGATTTGCGCGATTCAAGCTTGTCCGAAGGGAGAAATAGGCCTCGTGATGCAGCACTCTCTTTCGCACTTTTGCCCGCTCATTCGCACCGCCATACCCATAGCCCTCTCGAGAGCTCGCCGGTTGGTACTTCCGCCGCTCGGCTTTTCCTTGGTTTCTCTGAGCCGTCCGCCACTCTCCGCGCAGTTTAGGACCTTCGCCGAAGTTCGTCGTGGTCACACCGCTGTCGTCAGAGCCACTTCTTCCACCGAGACGCCGGAATCGCCAGAGACCACTTCATCTTTCCAAGTCTGGCGACAAGCACCGCCGTCTTTTCGAAGCGCCAACACCACCGCCGCCGATCTCCATCACCCGCCAGTAACGCCACGCCGCTTTTTCCCAGAAGAGCAAAATAGGTAGATAGTTTCCGGCCAGATCTTGATCCAACCGCCACTATAACGCCACGAAGCGGTAGTAGTAGCGCTGATAATGCCCGTTAGATCTAAATCGCATCGCCTAATGGATCTGCGTGGTGGTTGCGCCGCTGAAAATGGCCGTTCGATCCTTGCTATGTGGCCGGATTAAGCCACATAGGCTTGAAGAGCAAAGGCATCGCCGTAGCATCCGCCGTTGATCTTCATCCACCGCCACGAGAGTCCATGTATCCGCGGGTTGACGCGTTTGTTAATGGCCGCTGGATCTTCGATCTAAGGTCGAGATCTTGCCACGATCCGTCCCAGAGCCTTAGCCTCGTGAAACCGTGAGCCGCCGATCCGAGGATATCCTACCGATGCAACCAGTGTTCTCGTCGAGACGCCCACGCCGCTAGGTCAAGTTTTCGCACGCCGAATCCGAGCCGCCGGATTTTGAACGCCGTTGAGATGTTGCCGCGTGTGTAGGTTGACCCGCGAAGACCGATCGTTGATTGAGATCCAACGGGCGAAATCTTGGAGCCGCGTGGATCGTTGGTTGAGCGCCGCTGTCGCCCACGGAGTGGACCGAGTAATCGCTCATCGGGCCCGCTTGTCGCAGGATGACTGTCGGGTGCCGACGCCAAGATGACGCCATCCGAGGGCCCACCGATCGGTGTTCGTGGTGACGTGGGCTCACTCGTGCTGACACGGTCGAGCCGAGGGTTTATCCGGATTTCCGTGAGAGAAATAAACAAAGTTAATTCGGTTTTTCTTTATTAGAATTTCCAAAACTTGTGAAGGCTATAACTTTTATGCTTTTACTCGAATTGATGATTCTAGTTCCTAAAATTTGTAAAAATGTGAACTATTTATTAGTGAATTTTATTTTATTTTAGAGTTGCTGTTGCTATCTGTTTATGTACTTATTGTATGATTGTGTGTTGCGATTAGACCTCGAGTTGCGGAAACCGTCGGAGAAGATTTCAAGACCCATCGCAAGTTTCGCACCGTAACCAACTACTTTTCAAGGCAAGTCATGCTTTGATCATTTTGTTCTCGAGATTTCAAAATATACTTTGATTTAAATATTGCATGCTATGTTATTTAAAATACCATTGATTAAATTGGGTATGGTAGCTAATATGCCAATCTTGTTTATGCCACCTTGATTATGTTGTTATTATGCCCTAAAAACCTTGTCACCCTAAGATGTTAAATTACGTTGGTTGCTATAATAATGCCAACACGGGAGGCTAGACCGTGACTAGTTGCTTAGTATGCTGTATGCGTTGAACGACTTTCAAATTGCAAAGGAATATTGATTAAACGATTATGGAACGCATTTTTGAAATAATGCGATAATGTCATGAAATGGAATTGGGGGTAGCAACCTGTGTGGTTCTACTCGTGCAATGAAGTGGGCATTGGCATGTGTTGCAAAAATGCAAACCGGGGTGGGAAATGATTTGGACCGAGGCAAATGGCGAGAAGGCTTCGTGCCAGGTGGGTCTGTGTGGCAACGGGATGCATCAAAGACTGTAAAGGCTGTGTGCCGAGAAACATAAAATGGTTGTCTTGCCCAGGACAGTTAAGGACTTCACCTTGCGAGCCTTTGAACTGAGTTTCCAGACAACCACTTGTCCGGTATGGGATGCACCTAGTTAAGTAGGGTTCGATATCTTTCCTTTGACACTCGGGCGCATATTACACAAAAATGTAACCGTATGGGGAGCGTGCACATCTTTGCAGACTTGGTACCCATCCAAGCTGATTTGCTCGTTCTAAGCTTTGGCTCGAGTGAGGGAAGTATTAGAAAGGCAATCTTCGAGAGGTTCACCGTTAGGTGTTAGTATCTCAAAGACTTTGTTGCAATCAATCACTGTGTGGTGAGCGATCAGATCCTGTGGGTAAAGTGTACACCTCCGCAGAGTGTGTGTGTTAAATCTATTCAATAGCAGCGTCCATGTATTGGAAAATACTCGGGATTACAGTCAAGAGTTAGATTTTCAAAATAAAATGTGGAATGGGTGGCTGTGTGCCAAAGACTGATGAATCAAACTTAGGGCTGTGTGCCAAACTCTTGGGAAAATAATTGAGGAATAAATTATTATAGTAATGGTTTTACGCTTTTAATCTAATTAAGAGTATCTGTTAAAAGAAATGCTGCTTTATGCAAAATAACCATTTAAGCCTTTCCCTTGGAATAAGCCATGCATGTAGTAATAGAACTGCATTGTGCATGACTTGTTGAGTATGTTGTATACTCACCCTTGCTTCGACAAAAACCTTAGAAGAAGAAGCAATACCAGCGTGGGAGGAGGAGTTTAACGAAGGTATGGAGGATTAGGGTTGAGCCTCGTCAGTTGCCTGTGGCTATGAGGGGTTTCATTATCGTACTTTTGCTTCCGCTACTGAACTTGTGTTACTTTTTATTTATCGCCCTGCGTGGTGAATTATTGTAAGGTGACCATAAGGTCGTGTAACTCGGTTATATTTATGCTTGAAGTACTTTATTATTAATTCCGCTGTGTATGATTGTGGTACTTCAACCTGTTTATCCTGTGTGTACTAGCGTGATCCTGGACTAGTACAGAATACACAAAGGGTCCCGATTTGCAGATTCGGTCCCGACAGAGTTGGTATCAAAGCCATACTGACTGTAGGACTTAACCCTAGTTAGAATGGACAAATTAGGAAGATAAAAATTAATTTCTAAAGGATTAAAATTCTGCAAGAATAATCAATGAAATCTTGACTTATCCTTTCTTCCTTACTTCATACCTATGCTGCATTCTGTTATTACTTTTGTATTCTTTTAAAATTTTAGCACTAACGAGTTGATTTGGCAGATGAGGATGGTTCACTCCTTCGGCGAGCGTCACGGTGGGTACGCAGCGGAGCTTTGGAGGATGCTCCAGGTGCTTGGAGGTTTCGACCGCCCTCTCTACCGTCCCGACTGGTGGTCAACGGATCAACCGCGTGCCGAGATGACCCTCACCTTGTACGCCAGAGAGAACGCAAGGCGCGGTCCGCTCCACCTCTCGGTGAGGCGGGCCAACCACGTGAGCATACAGAGTGTGTGCGGCTAGCGCTGCGAGGGTTAGCAGGACTACGGCCGAGTGTGGGACACTGCTTGTGCACCAAGACGCAGTGGACCTCCAGCGCGCTTGAGCCGGAGGACGACGCCGCCGTCAGACACTTGGGCAGTTCGCGCGGCTCAAGAGGAGGTCATGGACGCTACTACTGTGGAGCTGCAGGCTGTGTACCGCTCCTTGGAGGAGGCCGAGGTGGCCCTGCGAGAGACCAGGATGCACGCTGTGCAGAGATTCGCCGAACTAGAGGAGGCCCTCTACGGTCAGGGGGAGCCGGAGGCCGTCATGGAGCTTGATGACGAGGACGAGGAGCAGGAGCCAGAGCTCGCGCCAGAGGATCAGCAGCTAGTGGAGCCCCCAGCATTACCAGTGGGAGGGCATGGGGATCAGTTTGCCCCAATGCTAGCTCACCCGCCAGTGTACGTGATAGGCGAGCCGCAGCCAGGATGGCTGGATGACTGAGTTCGTTGGGTCGGGTAGTTGTTGGGATTTTTGCGTTGAGACTCAATTGTTATGAGTCGCGTCTTTAAAATTCAAACTTAGTTGCACCATGCTATTGTAATGAACTATTTGGTTTGATGTTGTGATTGCTGGTATGGTTGCAAGGCCCTTAGGCCCTTGTAAGCGACCATACCTATTTATTATCTTTGAATGGATGTTAAGGATTTAAGTTACACCTGTTTCCCCATATAAGTTCTTCTACTTGCCTATTCCTTCCCTCTCATCTCTAAACCGTCGAAGCAATCAGCAGATGGTGAATACTCGTAACACCGGAGCCGGAGGCAGTGGTTCACGTCAAGGAGGCAGTTAGAGCAATACACCACCACCACAGGCAGCACCGCAGGTTGACATGCAGAATCTGGGAGCTTTTCTCAAAGACAAACGCATTAATAATGCACTATGATGGCAACCGTACAACAAATCAACACCCAAGCAGTCGCCAACAACCAAGCTATTAACAATGGGCCATGTCCCTACTCGAGATTGTCCGAGTTTATGAGGACACGTCCGCCTACTTTCTCAGGCAATGCTAGCTCGTTAGAGGTAGATGACTGGTTAAGGACCATCGAGAGGAAATTACATATAACACAGTGTGATGGAAATGAGAGGGTACTTTATGCCTCTCATCAGCTAGAAGGAACAGCAGCTGAGTAGTGGGAAAACTACTGCGCATCACAGGAAAACCCACAGGAAATCACCTGGGAAGAATTCACCATAGCCTTTCGTCAATACTACGTACCAGAACGTATTATGGAACTGAAAAAGGAAGAATTTAGAGCACTGAAGCAAGGAGGCCAGACAGTGGCTGAATATTTGAATAAATTCACTCAACTTGCACGATACGCCCCGGAGGACGTGGCAATGGACAAGGCTAGGCAGTCCCGCTTTATGAAGAGACTCAACACTGGTTTGCAGGTGGGGTTGATTACCCACACCTTTCTCGATTTTCAAGAGCTGGTTAATAAGGCGCTCATACTGGAAGACAAGCGCAAGGAGCTAGACGATAATCGCAAACGCCGCATGGCCCAGCAGGGAGGACGTCAAGGTCATCAGAAACCAAGGTTGATACCTCAACAATTCTCCAGATTTCAGCAGGGAACCAGTGTCAGGACACCGCCGCCGATGCCGAGACCAAGAGACAAACCCCAGACTCAACAGATCATTAATCGAACGGAGAAACCAGCAGATGTCAGGAAGACGCTGCTACAATTGCAATGAGACTGGGCATTTCGCCAATGTGTGCCCAAAGAAGGGAAGGGTGACACCAGTGCGTTTCAACTTAGGAAACACGCCAGCTAAAACTCCCGCCAGGAGGAAGCCGAGGATCTACCCAAGCCGAGCCACACCGCAAGCATTCACACGAGGCGGGATTAATCACATTTCCACGCATTTAAGTCCGTAATGCCACGGACGCCGTGCTCGGTAAGTTCCTTGTCAACTCGATGCCGCTACTGTTGTTATTCGATTATGGAGCTTCACATTCGCTCGCTTTCGAGATTTTGCTGTGACAAATGATCTGGATATTGTTAACCTTAAAAGTACGCTTCTAGTCCAATCCCCTGGATCAGAACTCCGCTCTAAGGTTGGGTGTTCTGGGGTTAAGCTATTATTAAAAGGGGTAGAGTTCCTAGCGAACCTTATTATATTAGATACCCAAACCCTGGATGTTATCCTGGGAATGGATTGGTTGACTAAGCATAAGGCTGTGTTAGACTGTGGACGAAGAGTCGTGTCTGTTGAAAGCTCGGATAATCGGAAAGTGGAATTTCAAGCAATGGCAGTTCGAGAAGGACATATGTTAGTAAACAATCTGGAGACCATCAGTTTGAAGGATGTACTAGTGGTCAGGGAGTACCCAGATGTTTTTCCCGAGGAACTACTAGGAATGCCACTAGACAAAGACATAGAGTTTGTAATCGATTTAGTGCCTGGAACAGCACCGATAGCAAAAAGACTATATCGGATGTCCACCGAAGAGCTGGTTGAGATGAAGAAACAGATTGAAGAGTTATTGGAAAAAGGATTCATCAGGCCGAGCTCGTCGCCATGGGGAGCACCGGTTCTGTTCGTTAAGAAGAAGGATGGGAGCTTTCGGATGTGTGTAGATTATCGTGCGCTTAACGAAGTGACGATAAAGAATAAATACCCGTTACCCCGGATAGATGATCTTTTTGATCAACTAAGAGGAGCAGGAGTATTCTCCAAGATCGACCTTAGGTCAGGATACCACCAGTTGAAAATCAAGACAGAGGACATACCCAAGACTGCATTTTCTTCAAGATATGGACACTACGAAGTTCATGCTATGTCCTTCTGACCGACAAATGCACCGCCTACTTTATGAACTTGATGAATAAAGTATTCATAGAATATTTAGATAAATTTGTGGTCGTGGTTCATAGACGATATTCGTTTACTCAAGGCGGATGAAGAGCACGCCCAACATTTGAGATTAGTGTTAGAAAAGTTAAGGAGCAAATGACTATATGCAAAATTCAAGAATGCGACTTCGGAAGAGCAAGGTAGAATTCTAGGGCATGTAATGACCGCCGAGGAATTGCAATGGACCCAAGCAAGGTTGAGACAAGATCGCATTGGGAACCACCAAGACGGATACGCAGATTCGAAGTTTTCTTGGGATGGCTGGGTATTACCGCCAATTTATAGAAGGGTTTTCGACAATTGCCAGGCCAATTACGCAATTGCTAAAGAAAGAGAAGAAATTTGTGTGGACACCAGATTGTGAGAAAAGCTTTCAAGAATTGAAGAAGCGATCGACATCAAGACCAAGTGTTAGTTCAACCAGATGTGCACCAAAGTTTTGATATTTACTGCGATGCATCACGCTAAGGGCTTGAATGCGTATTGATGCAAAACGGAAAGGTAGTAGCCTATGCCTCAAGGCAATTAAGGCCACATGAAGGAATTACCCGACGATGATCTAGAACTAGCGACTATAGTGCATGCCACAAGATATGGCGTCACTATCTTATTGGTAACAGTGTGAGGTGTATCTGCACCATAAAAGCCTTAAATACATTTTCACCCAATCTGACCTGAACATGAGGCAAAGGAGGTGGTTAGAACTGATCAAGGATTACAACATGGATATCCATTATCATCTCGGCAAGGCCAATGTAGTGGCTGATGCCTTGAGTCGGAAAAGTCATGGTCTAAATATGATAGTGGGAGAAAGCCAGGGAGAGTTGTGCAAGGATCTTCAGAGATTGAAATTGGAAATTGTTCCGGAAGGATTTGTAGCCGCTTTAGAGGTGAAGCCTATCTTGGAAGACCATATTAGAGAAGGTCAGAAGAATGATGAGAAGATCAAGCGAATCAAAGCCAAGATGGAGGAAGGGCAAGCAAAAGAATTTAAGCTGGACGAACAAGGCATGTTGTGGATGAAAGAGCGCATTTGTGTACCTAACAAAAAGGAGTTAAAGCAGTTAATACTGGAGGAAGCTCACGACTCCAAGTATTCGAATCATCCAGGAAGTGCGAAGATGTATCAAGACTTGAAAGAAAGGTTCTGGTGGCCGAATATGAAGAGAGAGGTAGCTGAGCACGTAGCACTATGTGATGTATGCCAGCGAGTTAAAGCTATGCATCGAGACCAAGCAGATCGCCGCAGCCATTAAAAATACCAGAGTGGAAATGGGAGGAAATCGGAATGGATTTTATCATTAGATTGCCAAGGACGCAAGGAGGTTATGACTCGATATGGGTCATCATGGATCGATTGACGAAGGTCGCGCATTTCATACCGGTAAAGACGACCTATTCAGGAGATAAGTTAGCAGAGCTATACATGGCAAGGATCGTTTGCTTACATGGAGTGCCGAAGAAGATAGTATCAGACAAAGGTACCCAATTTACCTCAAGATTTTGGGATAAGTTGCATACGTCAATGGGGACCCGTTTGAACTTCAGTACAGCTTATCACCCGCAAACAGATGGGCAAACGGAAAGGGTCAATCAGATATTAGAAGATATGTTAAGAGCCTGTGCATTGGCATATACGACATCTTGGGATAAATGTTTGCCATATGCAGAGTTTAGTTACAACAACAGCTACCAGGCTAGTCTTCAAATGTCACCTTTCGAAGCGTTGTATGGTCGACCTTGTAGAACACCATTGAATTGGAATGAGACCGGCGAAGGCCGTGTCTTCGGACCGCATATACTCCAAGAAGTCAAGAGCGATAGCATTGATCGAGAAAGGTTAAAAATCGCTGATCAAAGGCAGAAGAGTTATGCGGACAATCGTCGCAGGGATTTGAGCTTCGAGCCTGAAGATTATGTGTATCTCAGAGTTACGCCTCTTAAGGGAGTCCAGAGGTTTCACAAAAAGGGGAAACTTGCGCCACGATATGTGGGACCGTTTAAGATCGTAAGCCGCAGGGGAGAGGTCGCATATCAACTGGAGTTACCGCAGTCATTAGCAGGAGTACACAATGTCATTCATGTATCGCAACTCAAGAAGTGTCTCCGAGTGCCTGACGAGCAAACATCACTGGAAGAAGTTGAACTACAGGAAGACTTGACCTATAAAGAGCAACCGATAAAAATTCTGGATACAGTGAATCGGAAAACAAGGAGCAAGACAACCCGTTTTTGCAGAGTTCAGTGGAGCAACCACACAGAAAGCGAGGCTACCTGGGAACGAGAGAAAGATCTGAAAAAGGAATTCCCAAACCTATTCTCTAATTAAGCTACGAATCTCGGGGTCGAGATTTTGTTAAGGGGGGTAGGTTTGTAACATCCCGAAACCTAACCTAAATTAAATTTTTGGAGTTATTTGAATTTTTACAGATTTTTGGGAATTATTTGGATTTAATTGAAATTAATTTAAATTTATCCTTCTCTTGAATAATTAAATAATATAAAAGTAATTATCAAAAATAAATAAAAATATTTTATTTAAGCTCTAAATGCCTTGAAATATTTTCTGGAATTTTTCTAGAAATTTTCGGGTATTTTTAGTGCCCTAACTAATTACTTTGATTTTCTAGAATTAATTTAAATGTTAAAAGCCAGAAAAAGGCTAGCTACAATATTGGGCCGAGCCCAACACTGTGCTCGCGTCGGCCAAACCCTAGCGCAGCCCGCTCCGGGCCGTGCGATTCCGATCGAACGGTCATGGTTTGGCCACGTCGCTTAATCGCGTGGGTCGTTGGATCTCAGTAGTTGGCCGCCAGGATTTCGCCACGTGGCGCCGTATCGCCGAACCGTTACTTGCCCTGAGCTGTTGGATTTCAATCGGACGGTGTAGGTTGGTCGCGCCGCATCGGGAGGGAGCAAACTGTGCGCCACCGTCGACTGTTGGCCGCCGAAGATATGTTAGGGATTTGCGCGCATTCCGAGGCTTGTCCGAGCGGGAGAAATAGGCATCTGCATGCAGCACTCTCTTCCGCACCTTTTGCCCGTTCCTTCGCACCCTGCCGTACCCCGTAGCCCTCTCAGTAGCTCGCCGAAGTTGGTACTTCCGCCGCCTCGGCTTTTCCTTGGTTTCTACCATCGTCCGCCACTCTCCGCCGCAGCTAGGACCTTCGCCGAGTTCGTTGTGTCACACCGCGTCGTCGGAGCCACTTCTTCCGACCGGAGACGCCCGGAATCGCCGTAGACCACTTCATCTTCTCCATGTCCGGCGACAAGCACCGCCGTCTCTTCTTCGAAGCCTCGCAGCTCACCGCTGCCGTCGGATCTCCATCGCCCGGCTCAGGTAACGCCACGTCGCCTCTTTCCGTAAAGAGCAAAATAGGGTAGATAGTTTCCGGCCGTAGATCCTTGATCCAACCGCCACTATAACGCCACGTAGCGGTAGTAGTAGCGCTGATAATGCCCGTTAGATCTAAATCGTACCGCTCTAATGGATCCGTGTAGCGGTGGTTGCAGCGCTTGAAAATGGCCATTCGATCCTTGCTATGCGGCCGGGATTAAGCCACATAGGCTTGAAGAGCAATGCATCGGTCGGGTAGCATCCGCCGTTGGATCTTCATCCAGCCGCACCGGAGAGTCCACGTATCTGCGGGTTGACACGTTTGTTAATGGCTGTTGGATCTTCGATCTAAGGTCGAGATCTTGCCACGTATCCGTCCGGTAGCCTTAGCCTCGTGAAACCGTAGCCATCGATCCGAGGATATCCACGGATGCAACCAGTGTTCTCGTCGGACGCCCACGCCGCTAGGTCAAGCCGTTCACGCCGAATCCGAGCCGCCGGATTTTGAACGCTTCGGTTGAGATGTTGCCGCTTGTAGGTTGACCGTGGCGAAGACCGATCGTTGATTGAGATCCAACGGCGAAATCTTGGAGCCGCGTGGATCGTTGGTTGAGCGCGCGTGTCGCCCGCCGAGTGGATCGAGTATTGTTCATCTGCCCACTTGTCGCTGTGATGACCGTCGGGTGCCTTTGGCCAAGATGACGTCATCCGAGGGCCCACCGGTCAGTGTCCGTGGTGACGTGGCTCACTCTGGTGCTGACACGTGTCGAGCCGAGGGGTTTATCAGGGATTTCCCATAGAGAAATAAACAGGTTAATTCGGTTTTTCTTTATTAGAATTTCCAAAACTTGTGAAGGCTATAACTTTTGCGTTTTAACTCGGAATTGGATGATTCTAGTTCTTAAAAATTTGTAAAAATGTGAACTATTTATTAGTGAATTTTATTTTATTTTAGAGTTGCTGTTGCTATCTGTTTATGTACTTATTGTATGATTGTGTGTTGCGATTAGACCCCGAGTTGCCAGAAACCGTCGGAGAATATTTCGAAGACCCATCGCAAGTTTCAGACCAGAACCAACTACTTTTCGAAGGCAAGTCATGCTTTGATCATTTTGTTCCGAGATTTCAAAATATACTTTGATTTAAATATTGCATGCTATGTTATTTAAAATACCATTGATTAAATTGGGTATGGTAGCTAATATGCCAATCTTGTTTATGCCACCTTGATTATGTTGTTATTATTCCCTAAAAACCTTGTCACCCTAAGAAGTTAAAGTACGTTGGTTGCTATAATAATGCCAATACGGGAGGCTAGACCGTGACTAGTTGCTTAGTATGTTGTATGCACTGAACGACTTTCAAATTGCAAAGGAATATTGATTAAACGATTATGGAACGCATTTTTGAAATAATGCGATAATGTCATGAAATGGAATTGGGGGTAGCAACCTGTGTGGTTCTACTCGTGCAATGAAGTGGGCATTGGTATGTGTTGCATAAATGCAAACCGGGGTGGGAAATGATTTGGACCGGGGCAAATGGCGAGAAGGCTTCGTGCTAGGTGGGCCTGTGTGGCAACGGGATGCATCAAAGACTGTAAAGGCTGTGTGCCGAGAAACATAAAATGGTTGTCTTGCCCGGAACAGTTAAGGACTTCACCTTACGAGCCTTTGAACTGAGTTTCTCGTACAACCACTTGTCTGGTATGGGACAAACCTAGTTAAGTAAGGTTCTGATATCTTTCCTTTGACACCTCGGGGCGACAGTTACACAAAAATGTAACCGTATGGGGGAGCGTACCTGTGTTGCGGCTTGGTTCCCATCCAACTGTATTTGCCTGTTCTAAGCTTTGGCTCTGAGTGAGGGAAGTATTAGAAAGGCAATACTGGAGAGGTTCACTGGTTAGGTGTTAGTATCTGAAAGACTTTGTTGCAATCAATCACCTGTGTGGTGAGCGACTGTATCCTATGGGTAAAGTGTACTGACCTCTGCAGTGTGTGTGTTAAATCTATTCGAATAGCGCGTCATGAAGATTGGACAATACTCGGGATTACAGTCAAGGATTAGATTTTCAAAATAAAATGTGGAATGGGTGGCTGTGTGCCAAAGACTGGTGAATCAAACTTAGGGCTGTGTGCCAAACTCTTGGGAAAAGAATTGAGGAATAAATTATTATAGTAATGGTTTTACGCTTTTAATCTAATTAAGAGTATCTGTTAAAAGAAATGCTGCTTTATGCAAAATAACCATTTAAGCCTTTCCCTTGGAATAAGCCATGCATGTAGTAATAGAACTGCATTGTGCATGACTTGTTGAGTATGTTGTATACTCACCCTTGCTTCGACAAAAACCTTAGAAGAAGAAGCAACACCAACGTGGGAGGAGGAGTTTAACGAAGGTCTGGAGGATTAGGATTGAGCCTCGTCAGTTGCCTGTGGCTATGAGGGGTTTCATTATCGTACTTTTGCTTCCGCTACTGAACTTGTGTTACTTTGTTATTTATTGCCCTGCGTGGCGAATTATTGTAAGGTGACCATAAGGTCGTGTAACTCGGTTATATTTATGCTTGAAGTACTTTATTATTAATTCCACTGTGTATGATTGTGGTACTTCAACCTATTTATCCTGTGTGTACTAGCGTGATCCTGGACTAGTACAGAATACACAGAGGGTCCCGATTTGCAGATTCGGGTCCCGACACAATGGCATAAGAAATTTGATAGTACAATTATTTCTGTTGGCTTTTGTGTAAACGAAGCTGACAAGTGTATGTACTATTGATTCAAAGGGAGTGAAGGTGTCATTTTATGTTTATACGTAGATGACATATTATTATTTGGGACCAATATGGATGTAATTAATCAAACAAAGTCGTTCCTCTCCCGGAACTTTGATATGAAAGATCTGGGTGAAGCTAATGTAATCTTGAACATCAATCTTATAAAGGGTGAGAATGGGATTACACTGTCTCAATCCTATTATGTGGATAAAGTGCTAAATCGCTTTGGCTTTGTAAATTGCAAGCCAGTTGCCACACCCTATGATCCAAACACTAAGCTAAAAAAGAACTTGGGTCAACGTAAAGACCAACTAAGATATTCACAAATTATTGGTACCCTGATGTACTTAGATAGTGCAATTAGGCTAGACATCTCGTATGTTGTATGCAAGTTGAGTCATTATACGTCCAACCCAAGAGATGATCATTAGATAGCACTAGAGAGAGTTATTAAATATTTAAAGGGAACAATGAATTTGGGAATACACTATATGTGAAATCATGTACTGAAAAATTGGCTTAGTAATTAAATTGGCATTGCAAAGTGGTTGCGATCATGGCATGTGTTGTGCATGTGCATGTGTTGTTTAAGATGATTGTTTGATATGCTGTGATAGCATGTTAATGATTTTGCTTGATGCAATGCGCTCATGTCAGTGGTTGCATGGATTGACTTTGAGTCAAGTCGTGGACTTGTGCTCGGATGTGTTTCTTGTTTATTCATGTGCAGGTGTTACTCGAGGGCGAACGTGGTCGATGACGGGACCGGAACTAGGTTCATGGAGGAACTGAGGTTCGGGACTAGATTTAGGGAGGAATCGAGGTCTTGGTGGTAAAGGAGGTCATGCGGGACGTTCAGGCTAGAGAACATGCACATGAAGGCTGGTTAGTCACATAATTACAGCATGTGGGCTGTACATGCGTGCAAGAGTTGTTTTTGGCCATGTTAGGACAGGTTGAGATGTA
The DNA here is from genome assembly GCA_036346375.1 of Guadua angustifolia. NCBI lineage: Eukaryota > Viridiplantae > Streptophyta > Magnoliopsida > Poales > Poaceae > Guadua > Guadua angustifolia. Next base: position 43,338,806 of record CM070513.1, on the reverse strand, counting down.
TACAGACTCTTTCCATGTTGGAAGTGGAGTTGTATTCAATCTCTATATGATTGCTAAGTATAAATAGGGGGAGGTGTCTCCTGTTTATTCTTGAGCATTCAGGTTTTAGGGTTGTACTCTTTTGTTTGAGTACTGTAACCAGATCAAAAAATAAAAATCCTTCTTGCGTCTCCAGCGGCTGGCGATTTTCGTTTTGCTCTTGGCAGCTGTGCATTGCGGTGTTTTTGTTTGCTCTTAGTGCGGCAACTGGAAGGCAGCGTAAGGAAACAAATCAAGAGCCTAGCAACTAGAAGTCTTGCCATGCATGTATGCATGAAGTCAGATCCGTCGCAGTTATTTCTCGTTCTCGTCATTATTTGGTTTATCCATCTTGCGAAGGTAATATCTCTTGATCTGTAGATCCGATCGAGTTGATTCTTTTTGGGTTAGATTTATAATTGAATCTAGTTTCTACAGTTAAAATTTCACATCAATCCAATGGTGGGATCTTCAGTTAATCTTGTTTTATTTTGGTCCATCGCTGTTAGATCGCTAATTGTTTCAGTCATCTTGCGAAGAAGATAACTTTAGATCCGTAGATCCGATTGACCTGATTCTTATTGTGTTAGCTTCGGAATTGAATCTAGTTTCTGTAGTTAAAAGTTCAAGCCAATCCAATAGTGGGATCTTCAGAAATTACTATTTTGTGAACAGATCGCCAGATCGCTCGCCGTCGCCTAAATCGCTTCTTGATCGGTCGCCAGACTACTCTCTTGGTCTCCGACCGGTCTCATCGACTGTAAACTGGTCTCCATTGCGTGAACTAGTCTTCAAGCAATTTGAGTTTAAATTGGGGTGTGTTAGAAAAAACAAAGTCCAAAAATTTGATTTCAATTCTTATTCATTCTAAGGTGGTAAGGGTTCAAGGCCTATTTTGTTGAATTGATTAGTCTAACCGATTTGTGATTGTGGTCAAGATTCTTATCTTCATCCAAACCCCTAAGTCTGAGAGCACAACATTATTCCCTCTCTTTTGAGGTGACAGACATAATTCTTATAATGGATGACATAAAATGGCTAAGTATTATCTTGTTTATGTCATACTTATTGTGTGTGGATTATGTATTCTTATATATATACTTAAAAGAAATAATAAACAAAGTCTTGCTCTTATGCTCACATCTTTTCCAACACAAAATACCCCTCACCAAAACCCCTCTACGTCGATTCGTGTTGCCTCCGCACGCGCATCTGGCTTCGGCTAGCCTCTAGCGTCCGTTTTGGTGACCCAAGCCCTAGCGTTTGCTCGGCGTTCGCGATAGCCAAGCCAGCCGGCCGGCGACCGAAGCCCAGCGTTCACGATAGCCAAGCCACCGGCCACCTCCATATCCTCCTCCCCCGCCAATCACCGCCACAATTCCCTCCGTCTCCCCCAATCGCCCTACCTCCCCCAATCAGCCACCGAGGAGTCACTGTCGTCTCCGACTTCACCGACATCTGCAACCTCAGCCCCCCGCCCCCATGTCAGCAACCTCCTTCCCCCAGCATCGGCGATCCCGCACCGCGATCTCCGCTTCCTCCAGGTGAGCCTCCCCTCCTCCCTGCAAGAATCCTCGGCAATAATTTAGCATTGGAGTGATGGATGGTTGTGCATTAGCCACAGATTAGAGGATAGAATAACGTAATACACCATCGAACCGTGGCATAGGATCTGTTGGTAATTTGGCATTTTCTTCCCAGGATTTGCTGTAAGCTCTCATGGATTTGCGGCCTAGCGGTATGAGAAAAGTTTACTTGTATGAAAACGGAAGATACAAGTAATTTCAGATTATCATATGATGTGTTCTTTGTTGCAGAGAATTGCGCTAGCATATTTTTTGGCTGCAATCTGTGAAATTTGGCTCAGGGGGGATGACGATGTCGATTTCGGACTTGATTTCAGATGAACCAGACGCCCAACAACAGCAACAGCAAAATTCGTATTATTCATGTCCAAATGCACTTATCTTCATGCTCCAACCTGACAGGCTTTACCAGAGCAAGACATACAACAACTATACAAGGCACTTGTAGATAGCACGCATTACCCAAGGGAAACTTTTACACATGGAGGTTTGAGCTTCTCTCTGATTCTACCAGGGGCGGAGATCACCATCTTGCATTATTGCAGAGAGAGAGTTAAGCATGGCACAGTGCAAGTGAAAACACTGCAGGAATTAACTGCGCAATACCAAAGCCCCATCGATTAGTTTCTTTCCCAGCTAATTGGTTAATGCTATATTCATATGCTCTATGTTGCCAATGATGTCAGACTTTAGCAATCCAATGCTCCTCCTCATAGTGAAAGTAGTAGTACAATACCAAAGCAGTTGAATAATAAGGTTGAAGGTAAAAAAAAAATGCACTTAAGCCAAAGCCCAGAGGTTTACAATACAAAATCACCAATCACAGGCCAGTGTATCCCTAGGAGCAAGGCACAATTTATGCCAACATATCCATCCGGGTAGAAAAAACTTATTAATGGTGCCTCAAGACCAGATGGTATGCTAATGACTGATAGAGGGCCAATTGCACACCTGATATCAGAATTGTCACAGATTTTCCAAGATGCAACTAGCCCAACTAAAAGCAGCACCCAGTTCCAAAGTAAAACTATCCTAACAAAAAGCAACCCTGAATTCCATAATATAACTGATAGTAGTTCCTAACTGAAAGCAGCACTGAGCATATGGTAGCTCCCATAATGCATTCCATGGTATTAATGCAAAGTGACTGGCTAACTGAAAGCAGTAGAAAAACGTGGTGCCTATACAGAAATATGAACTTGATCCTAGTTGCATTTTGTTAGGCAACATGAGACGGACCTATGTCAAGAAGAGTCCCCCTAAACATTTGAAGTTGCTTGAGAAGAAACTCAAATATACAAATGCTGGCCTAAACTAGACCTAGTGAATTGTGTTAGAAATCACAGGGAGCGATTTTGCAAAGCAGAAGTACATGAACTGAGGTGGAGGAATTCCAAAGGAACTCAAATAGCAATACATGGATACACTCGATAATAGGATAGGAGAGCCCAACTGCAAATTCAAGCCAAATTCTGGTATATTTTACCAAAAAAATTCAGTTTTAAGGTATGTACCCATCTATAACAATTCAAATGAAACACATACCTTTTATAAAAATATGCTCAAATTCAAAGATTTGAATGCATTTAGATCACATGTTTTGCTTGTGTGTGCATAGGAAAATGGTTCCATACTCCTGAGAGTACGTACTCCCACCTCTATTATACCACTTAAATGATGTTATTATACCTCTTTATACGATTGAGTATACTCTAATATTGATTATAAGATACTCCAAAGTGAGTTTCATGAAAAATTTCATCGAAGTCCACTCTTTATAGCATAATTTGTTTATATATTACTTTCACATATGTAAAAGGGTATATAGCAAAAAAATAAAGGGCTTCGGTGAATTTTTTTCCAATCATGCCGCATTGGAGTATGTTAAAATTATTATTGGAGTATACCCAAAGTGACAAAAAAGTACAACACTTTCATTTAAATGGTATATTAGAGGTGGGAGTATGTGATCAGCATATACCTACAACCAAACTACCATAATAAAATATAACTCTAGTTTGAATTTCAATTCAAACTTGTTTGAACAAGTTAAAGTGAACATAAAAAAATTTCTCTACTTTTCGCATGCGACACATAGAGAAAATACCTGTTTTAGATCATGGTGCCTAGTACACACACGGGGACATATTAGGTGCTAACAACCTTTATCGTATAAACTCCATGAAAACCATATGTAAAGGTTTTCAAAAATTCTCAAAAAAATTACCATACATAGGGGAGGTTAGCTTCTACAACCCTGTAAAATTTAAAGACCAAACTCAATTGTATTTGAAAGATATGAAAAAGACAAACAGCGAGTTGCATAGTGATGAACAGTCAAAAATCACTATTCAGGCTGAATTTGTCTTTTCATATCTTTCAAATGCGATTGAGTTTGGTATTCAAATTTTACATAGTTATAGAAGCTAACCTCCCTTATGTATGATAATTTTTTTGAGAATTTTTGAAAATTTTTACATATGGTTTTCACAGAGTTTACAAGATAGGAGTGGTTTACACCTGATATGTCCCTCCCAAACACACACATATATACACACATACACACACGGGGCACTATGATTACAAATGTGCAAATTAAGACATATTCGGGTATATTTTTTGAAAATTTTAGTTTAAGGATATATAGTTATCTATAACAATTCAAATCAAATAAATACCTTTGAAAAAATATACTCGAATTCAAACATTTTGAACAAATTTAGATCACATGCTTTGCTGATTTATATATAAAATGAGCACATACCTACAATTAAACTATAATAAAAAAGGAAAACTCTAGTTTGAATTTCAGTTCAAACTTGTCGACATCTTTAAAATTTCAAACATGTGTATAGAGAGAAAGGAAAAATACATTCTACTCCCTAGTGGAGTTACTCTCACCTCTGAAATAGCACCTAAATAAATTTGAAATACTTATTTATCACTTTGGTATACTCATATACTAATTATAATATATTCCAATATGAACCATATGAAAAAATTACAAAGGAGTACATAGTTTTTAGGTAGGTGTTTTGCAAATACTTTTATATACATACATAAAAAGGAATATATCTAAAAATATATATACACTACCACCTCTGAAAAAATATAAATACCACCTAGTTAGTGTTATATGCTCGTATACCATACGTACATACCCTACATTGCACGAGATGCTTTATACACTGTGAGATACAACACAAATAGTTATTAAAAAAGAGGTTTCGTGTGTGTCTATATATATATATATATAGCATAATTTGTTTATATATTTCTTTTACATATGGAAAAAAGGTATGTAGCCAAAAATGAAGGGCTTCGATGAATTTTTCCAACCATTTTACATTGGAGTATCTTAGAATTATTATTAGAATATACCGAAAGTGATAAAAAAGTATAACACATTCGTTTAAATGATACATTAAAAGTGAAATTATTTACTCTTAAGAGTACGGAAAAGAACTCTAAACATTAGAGTGAGAACTGAAACACTAGCATCCCTAAACATCACAAAAATAATAATAGAACTAGTAGCTCAGGATTAGTGGATGGCATGACGAGTTACAACGTAGAAAATAGAAATAGCGTTGAATCCGATCCCTCTAATCTTGGTGGAAACTGCAGAGTTTGCGTTGTTCTTAGGCCGCAAAATCTGCAGTTTCCACCTCACTAGTAGTAGTACTTACAACAAGCACACTTGCAAGGAGGCATCAATAGTACAAGTGAGTGAGTGTACAAGCAAACAGGAGCTAGCAGCTAGAGCTACAGGAGCGGCTACTTCTTACCACCTGCGGCCACATCGTCAGCGGCGGCGTCATCCTTTACTCCGACGAACACAATCTTCTCGTAGACGACGTCGGAAGGGTGCATGCGGTACTCCACCGGCGCGACGGGGCGGCGCGCCACCACGGAATACCAGACGAAGAGTACGAAGAAGGTGAGCATAGCGCCGCAGGCGGCCGCGAACAGCAGCGATACCGCAACGCCCAAGGGGTAACGGTAGCGCGGGCGGTCGGGAGCGCGGTGAAGACGCTCCGGCGGCGGCGTGGTGAGCAAGTCGCTGGGATCAAGCGGCTGGGAGTGCATGAGGTAGGGAGGGCCTTGCTTGGCCTGGAAGGCCCAGCTGAAGAGGCTGCAGTTGGCGGCGGCGGAGGAGGCGAATCCGGCGCGCATAGGCCTCCTCCGGAGGAGGGTGGAGAGATCGAGCGGGCAGGAGAGCAGCGCGGCCAGCGGCTTGGGGAGGCGCGAGGCGGAGAGGCGGACTTGGAGCGTGGCGGATGTGGCGTTGTAGTCTACCCAAGAATGCAGCTTGCGGGTGCGGGCGAAAGGGATGCCGCAGGTGGCGGTCTGGACGGCCGTGTCGCCGGCGAGGTCGATTCGGATGTGGCTGAAGGTGGCATTGGCCAGGTCCCCCGCGGCGAAGACGACGGCTAGGGCGTTAGGCGAGGAGGGTGCGGAGGGCGTGAGGAAGAAGGCGAGGGAGGCTGAGGCATTAGGGGAAGATTGTTTGGGGCGGATGGAGAAGGAGAAGTAGGTGGAGAAGCCGGGGCTGCGGCCGGCGAAGGTGATGGGCTTCTTGTACTCAACCGAGGCGTGGGGGGAGGACATGGAGATGGCGCCTAAGCCTGAGGTGGCATTGGCCCCACCGGAGAGGGCGAGCTGCGCGATGGCGCCGTCGCCGGGGAAGAAATCGAGCGAGAAGGAAGAGTGGGCCTTGCTGGCGACGGCGGCTGACGGCAGCAAGATCGGCAGCAGCAGCAGCAGCAGCAAGGGGAGCATCGTAGCCTTCTTTTCTTCTTCTTCTTCCCCTGGCCGCCTGATTCCAGTGCTCAGTGGCACAGCAGACAGTTGGCGACGGAGGTCGACTGATGACGATGAATCGAATGCAACCTCTCCTCTCCTCTGGAGATTTGCTTGGAGCTTCTAACTGTAAAAATCTTTGGCGGTTGGATGGGTAGTGAAGTGTGTAGTGCTGGATTGGACCCGGCAGGCAGCCAGCTCCTTGCTGCTTCTGCTTTTGCTGCCTGAGGCCATTCACAGTATTCACAGTGGAGAGTTTCGTTACACGGTTTTTGATAGTGCCACGTCATATTTAGATGTTTGAGTTGATGAATGAAACAACCTCTCTCAATACACAGTTTCATTTTGCAGTTTCATAGGTATGACATAACATTTAATTATTGCATGGTGTTGTGATCAAATATGCCATATAAATTGTGTAGCCACTTGCAATTATATCTAGCACACTACTATATGCCACACGGAATCCAAAAAGGTGTGGAGATGAAACAAATCACTCTCAAGAGGGTTTCATTCAGGTTTCAAAGACTTGGTAATCAGCAGACACCAGATTTCATCCCCATGAAACTCAACTCTCCTCTCTCCTCATAAATTTGTTGCCATGTCACCACTTTTGCATATGTGGCATCTCATTTAATGAGAATAAAACTCTCTTAAAACTTGCACTGTGAATGGCCTGACCTCCCCTGTTTTGTTTGTCGCTTTTCTTTCCCCTGTCCTGTACTCCTCTCTCTCTCTCTCTCTCGTGACACGGAGGCAGGCAGCTCAGCAAACAAAAGATAAGCTCAAGGGTTGGATGGATGATGGATTAATTAGTGGGTTCAAAAGACACGACGAGCCCAAGATTAAATAAGAAATTTAATTAATTAATGATTTTGCTTAAATAGTATGATTAAATTAGTGATTAACAAGTAGATATGATTCCTATCCAAAAAGAGAAACTTGATAGAAATCTTAATATATAGCACACGACGTATCCAGCTTTCCCAAGGCTACTCGTAGAGTTGCAAATTTAGATCGCAGTATTATATTTAAGAAAAAACATCCAATATTCCAATAGGGCTAAAAAAGCAAAAAAAAATTGAAACGAAGGCCAAACGTTAAGGTTTTATTTGTTTGGGCTTTTTCACTGGCTTAAAAGCCAAAAAACTACAGATTAAACAAACAAGTAGCTTTTTATCTAATCTTTTTAAAAGGCATAAGTCTTCGTATAACTAAAAGCCAAAAGCCACTGAAGAGAGGCTTTTTTAGTTTATTGATAGTTGATTTTAAACTAATAACGCTAAAGTTAGGTATAATTACCCATCTCTGTTACATACAAAAACCGTTAACTTTCAAACGGTCTAAATCAAAAGACTGACTTTAAATTATAAATAAAAAAGATTAAACCTAAATAAACAGATCTAAAAGTAGCAGCCTTATCTACGCACGCACTTCGACACTGGTGCTTCCGATGCTAACCACTTTATTCACCTCAAAAGTTGAAGCAACGAGGGTAAAGTCGACGACACAACCAACACTGAGTGAAAAAAGAAATACTAGCTCGTTGTTTTCCCCGCAAATGCCATACACAACGAGCACAGCATTTCGAGTTGCAGCAAACAGAGAGCACGGTAATGTCACATGGTATTGCTATGCTTTCACTCAGCGAGTTGCAAAAAAAAAAGTTATGCAGTGGTACTGTAGCACATCTTTTTTTATTCACTGAGTGGAGGTTAGTTTTAGAATAAATACATTATAATTTTATTATGTTTTATAATACATTATAATGGAAAAATAATGGCACAGCGACTAATTCTGAAAATAATTTTTGAGGTTATAATAGTGAAGAGTTCTACTCTATATAAAAAGACATAAAATGACCTCATAAAATATGAGGTAGATAATAACTTTGACCATTAATTTCTATTATAATGCATTTATAAAACCTAATAAAATTATAACATTATAAAAGTACTTTTAAAGACAGATATATATATATATATATATATATATATAATATATATATATATATATATATATATATATATAATTTTATGTATCTAATTTAAATATTTAAAAGATATTAGCAATCAAAGTTTTAAAAATTTGACTACATTTATATCTAAAACGACAACTATTTATGACTGGAGGAGTATATTCTATACCATTTGATATAATATCATGTTTTAGGGTTGGCCGTTCGCTTCTTGCCTTGTACAATTCTTCTTGGTTTCTAGTTCTGTAATCTATACTCTAATGAAAGAACTCTTCACAGATGTAGTCCCAAAACATTAATTTTTCAGGCCTAGCCTTCGTGCATTTTTTTTTCAAATGTGTCCTCCCAGCATGCAAATTCCACGTATGGGGAGCGTGAAAAATACAAATCCTGTATACGGAGAGCGCGGAATATACAAATACCAATGATAAATACTGCTGCATAGCTTTTTTAATTTTGCAAATTTTTTAGTAGAGGCACGGCAATCCCACATGTCGCATCGTGCCACATGTCGCATCGTCCCTCCCCGTGCGCAGCATTTGCAGGCCCTCTAGTCAAATTGTAAAAACATTCCAACGGATGCTAGTTTTGAAAAAAAACCTGTTTTTTTAGAACTACAATGGTGAAGAGTTCTAGAATACGTTTAGTCATTGTTTAAAACATTGGCTATTAACATGTATAAAAGAATTTAAATTTGTCTTATGAAAATAATATTAATAGATTTGTTATCAACAATACCTTTATATCATTACATTTGTAATATTTTTTATAAAACATTTAATTAGAAAAACACAATAGTTAAAAACATATATGAAGGTCTTGTTTGGTAGAATTCCAGATCACAGCTCCATCTCAGATCTAGAACTTGTAGACTAAAATAAAGTGAATTAAGTTTATTTTTTTTATTCTAAAATGTAAATAAGATGACCCACCTAAATACTCTTAATGTACCCACAGCTTAACCTCTATAAATTTATGGAGTTAGGAATACCCTGCTTCACCAAAACTGTGTTTGGTATAGTTCCAGCTCCACCAGATCAGTGAATTTGATGGAGCTAGATATTCCTATCTCCACAATATCCAACTCCACCAGATCCGTGGAGTTAGAGCTGTGGGTATATTAAAAGTGTTTAGATAAGTTATCTTATTTATATTTTAGACTAAAAATATAAACTTAATTCACTTTATTTTAGTCTACAAGTTACAGATCTGAGGTAAAATTAGGATCGGGAGTTCTACTAAATAGAACTCAATTCTATGAATTTTGGTGGAATTAGAACTATGCCAAACACCCTCTAAAGTGATGCCGGAAACATGCCAAAAAAAAAGAGTGAAGCTAGCAGTAAAAAAACACTTTGCCATTCGTTGGCTTTATGCACGGTTGATCCGTTCAGTTTCATTTTGAATGAAAAAGAATCGGAGGACAAATATCACTAGATGCATGGGCGCGGCTTACGTCGCGCTAGCAACAACACGTGCCCATGCTAGCCCACGAAAAAAATCCGGCGTCATCGATCGCATGGGGGAAAACAAATTTTAGAATGTTCAGAGGTTTTTTGACGAAACAGTCTTGTCTAAACGCTTTTGATGAAACGAGATTGAGCAAACCACCAGTAGGTCAAGAGAAAGACTGGAACATCAATCCAACATAGATATAATAAAGCAGACGAAAAATCTGGGTCTTTAACGATTCATAACCCTAGTAAAATCTGAGTCTGTGCAACTGACTTTCTGAAACAAACGCTCAATCATAAAACGGCATAAGCCAAGACATCACCTGAGATGCTGGATAGATAGTGAAGAACACATATGCCATATATATTGAGATGTGGACTTGTTGGATTCATTGTGAATGGTATTGAAAAGATACTGCCATTTTTTTTTCATATTTTACTATCATTGTGCTATTCATTTTCTCCTATTTTTTTATATTTTTTTTTATAAATTTCTAACATTTATTATGATTTTTTGGGCCTTTACTATGTTTTTACAAATAATCAAGCATTTTTTTCCAATTTCTGCAAATTATTCCCTTTTTACTTCCGGCTGTCGATTTTCCACCATTTGTCCCGATAAATCGGTGGATTTCCATCGAAAATCGCTAATAAAGTGTCGATTTTCACTTCTTTTCCTACCGGTTTTGACCACATAGTTCAAATTTGTCTGAGTTCAGTTTTTGTGCGATTTTTAGCAATTTTCGCTTGAAAATCGACGATTTTCGTTACCGCTAGGCCGGCGATTTTCTCCTGGCAATCGGTAAGGTGAACCCTAGTATGCAATGATTTCAACAGTTTAGGGCTAGCTGCGGTTGTGTTGGGTTTGAAATTCAATGTTCAGTAGGCGTGGATGCGTTATTCGAATCAGATCAACTGTCAGATCTCTTTGAATACTGCTAAAAAATGCTGTATTATTTTTATCACTGTAGCTGGTAATGTAATAAGTACCGTTAGATGTTTGATAACGGTGTAAAGGGCTGAGCGCTTCTTAAGTTGCAATCTCCATATTGACTGCATAGTTTCCGTATGATTAAGGATCTATTTGGTTTGAAGTTAATCTTTTCACGTCTAAATTTAGGCATGTTATATATTCTTAGATGGGTGTTTACTTTGCTGCCAAACTATAAGTTACTATACTTTCTTAGCCTATTGCCTCACTCTTTGTAGACTCCGTTTTTTCTTTTGCTAACACTAAATTTTATTATCAAAAAAGTAACCATACATAACTAGAGTTAATTACGCTAAAAATAACTCCAAACCAACAAATCCAAAGCATGAAATGAGATACAAGCCGTTGGAGTGAACGCGATCGATGGACGGGACGGAAGAAGACGATATCGAGCCGACATGCATGGAGATGGACACGCTGGCAGGCAACTCGATCGCTCCATCTCATTTGTCATTTTCTAGCAAAGCTGCTGGCAAGGACAAGTTAGGACAGGGCAGAGTAGGACCAAATTAAGGCCATCGAGCAAGCGCGCGTGGACGCGGCGACGCCCGTGAATGTGATTACAGTGCCTCGAAAAAAAAGTTATCGTGGTGATTTATAACTGACATCAGCAACGATTTTTTGAACTAATATAGTATCACTGATAATTGAGAATTATCAGTGACGGTTTTTAAACTGCCACAGATAATATTATCTGTGGCGGTTCTAATCAAAAACCGCCACAGATACCCATATTATCTACAGCGATTCTAGTCACAGATTGCTACAGATACTCTATTATCTGTGATGGTTTTATCCATAAACCGCCACTCGTACTCACAAATGGGCAAAGCAATTAATCTAGTGAATAAGACCTCAAACCCTTACCACCTTATCATACATGATAAGAATTAACAATCTAATTCACTGTTATTTAAGTCCTTACTGTAAGATTAAGTTCAGAACAACTTATCAGCATATTAGTATATAACAGAGATACCAACCAAACTGCAAAGCCCATGTAACCAGTCAACAGAAATAGCAAAAGAAAGTATTCAACACTAGCAGTTGATTATTTTTACCAATAAGATTCAGATCAGCAAGTTAACCTAACAGATGAGGCTACTGTAACTCAGTCAGTAATCAGATCAACAAGCTAACTAAACAAATGAAGCTACTGGAACATAGGCAAAAAACACATATATGCAAAAAATGAACTAAACAGATATTCAGACTTCCAGACAGTGAATAAATCAAGACTTCTAAAGCATGTAACTTCTAAAGCTGTTCTCCTCAGCGGCTCTTAGAAAAGCAGATATACCATCGATGTATTTTCGGCTGTAACGGTTCATATTGTACATCCATCTCTAGTCCATCTACAATTAATTAATATAAAAATATTAATATCTAATAATCTTAATTAAATAAATTATTAATCCAATATCCAACAATATCCACTAATGGTACAAAATTAATGTTAATTAATTTTCTAATCTTAATTACTTAATTTTAATATATGCTCATACATAACTAAAATTAAATTTATCATCTAAATGAGCTAGATAATAAATTCATCATCTCAAAATGAAGGCAACTTCATGATCACAAACCTACCATATTAACTAAAATTTAATGTTTATTAATATCCAATAATCTTAATTAAATAAATTTAATATATGCTTGATAAAAATTAGCTAACAATAGCCACTAATGGAGCAAGATGTATATACACACACTAACGGTAAAAAATTAATGTTATTAAAAACAAATCTTAATTACTTAATTTTTATATATGCTCATACCTAGCCAAAATTAAATTTATCCTCCGAAAGAGCTAGATAATAAATTCATCATCTCAAAATGCAAGGCAACTTCATGATCAGCCATCTACCATATTAACTAAAATTTAATTTTCATTAATATCCAATAATCTTAATTAAATAAATTTGATATATGCTTGATCATAATTCATCATCTAAAAAAGGTAGACAACTTGATCTAATGGATCAATGTAATAAATTCATCATCTACAAAATGTTAAGTAAATAAAAACAAACTAAATTTAAACCTTGCATTTGAACTACATATAAATTATCCTTAACTAACTTGGTCTAAACATTAAATTGCAACTATATCACTACAAATGAAGAGAGAAGAATAAATTATACACCTTGGAACAACTACAGGAAGTAGAAGCACAAGAAACTTTGCAAACAAAATATGAAATCTAGAAATTTAGATTTGTTCTCAAGGAGGAAGATGACCACATGGAGAGGCTACAGTGGTATTTATAGGGAATATTATTTGTGACGGTTTTAAATTAAAATCGCTACAGATAATATTATCAGTGGCGGTTTTAACCAAAAATCGCCACAAATACTCATATTATTAGTGGCAGTTTTTTGCTAAAACCGCCACAAATACTCATCATTATCAGTGGCGGTTCCAAAGAAAAACCACCACAAATAATCCATTATTTGTGGCGGTTCCAAAAAAACCACCAAAAATAGTCCCAAAAGTATTTATGGCGGTTCCAAAGAAAAACTGCCACAAATAATCCATTATTTGTGACGGTTCCAAACAAAAACCACCACAAATAGTCTTCCCACCATTTTGAATTTTAAAACTGCCATTGATAATTGTATTTATGACAATTCCAAAAAATGCCACAAATAGGGTATCACCTATGTGCTGTTTTGTAGTAGTGTTAATTACTCCATTGATTTGATTAGATTAGCTATGCACATGTAATATTTGAAATAATCTTTCAACATTATCGGTCAGAAATATCTAGTACACCTCATTGATTGTTAGCACCATAATTTGGTAAGTCATGGCCAATTTGTCAGGCTAAAGATAAAAATAGATATTTTTGGCTGATATCGGGTAAAAAAGGAAAAAGGATAAGTTAAAGATAGAATTATGACCAATATTGATTCAAAGATGGAGTTGTTAGAAATATGCCCTAGAGGCAATCATAGAGATGATTATATTTCCATAAATGTTCATAAACTATGATATTGTTCTTTGAATAACATCATAGATATTGATTAACAAGTATGTGACTTATTTGTGAAACTCTATATTCATCTTTATGATGTTCATTCTAAAAGGGGTTTGTCGACGTTTGTTGTCGGCAATAATGAAAATGGGGCAAGACACTGGATCCAAACTCGATGGTAGCACAAGATGCAAGAATCATACAGGTTCGAGCTCTCGCGGGGGATATAATACCCTAGTCCTGTGCTCTGATTTATATGTAGCTAGCTTATTGCTGATGATCTTCTTCTTGCTGATGTTCCCCCGCCCCCCTTTATATAGAAGAGGAGGGCGGTTACAAAGGAGAGTCCTGACCGATTATGGAGTGGAGATCGTATCTCTATACATGTCCGTTTTGATAATGTCCTGGATTACAGATTGCATCCTACCTAATTAAGGTTGATTGCTATCTTCAGGGTTCCCTTGTTGCATACGATTGGAGCAACCCAGGTAATGCCCCATCTTCATGCAATCAGCTTGGCCCATCCCTCTCTAGTTGGGCCTCGCAGGCCTGCCTTACGGATCCCTAGGGTCTTTGTACACCACAGTAGCCCCGAGTGCTTTGCGGTCGAGTTGCTTCCTACTCAGTTTTAGCACGACGGTGCCATGCTTTATGCCGAGTGCTTCTAGCCACTAACAAGGTTTCCCGACTGACTTTTTCTCTAACCGAGTGTCCTGATGTAGGCAAGGAGATCGTGAAAGACTCAATAGAGCTCAACGCTTGAATATTTCGAGTGGTACCCAGCCCAATTTATTGAACCGGCTCTTGACTCATCATGGAGTTTACCCTCACTTAGGTTGGACTTTAGCCGAGTGGTACCTGTATCTCGTTGTTATGGCACACAGCTCTTGGCCTATCATGAGACATAGCATAGATTATCCGAGTGGTACCCGCACCTGATTTCTGCAGTATACGGCTATTGGGCCATCATGGGGCGTACCTGTGGCATCCTTGTTCAGAATCGACTTATGATATCTGATTCCGTTTTGAATGGCAACCAGCGTTCGTCCTATCATGAGGCATATCATAAGAGGATATCTTGATGTAGTTTGGAAGGTAGTCAAATTCCGTTCAATGCGGTATTTGGCTTTTGGCCCATCGTGGGACGTACCATATCCCAAACTAGATTCGGCCCAGTCGCGCATGTGCACGGTGGTTGCTGTGCATGGCCACCGGCCCATCTTGAGGCGTGCCCTAGGGAAACCCCAGGATATGTGGAAGGCGAGGCGTTTTTCCCGCCTAAGGCGAAAGTTGGCCTCACTTCCTATAAATACGAGACTTGGCGCAGACAAAGAGGCTTTCTGCACACTGTTCTCACCTGCCCCTTCGTCTTCCAAGTCTAGATATTTCCTTGGTGATCTCCACTGCTAGATTTAGCTGCCGCCACATTTTCCAATCTCTTGCTGCCGCCTAATCTCAAAAAATGTCTTCTTCCTCCTCCTCCCTGAGCGTTCCTGTGCAACCCTCCTCCAAAGACTGGACTGTGTCGATTACGTCGCTAGAGCGCTTGGAGGAGTTGGTTACCTCCAGAGTTTTGCCTCCTTTGGCAGTGATCGGCGCGCGTCTGGCTGCAGGCGAGCCCATTCCCACACCATGATCTGATGAGATTGTAGTTTTTGAATCTTTTTTCCAGTGCGGGCTCGGCCTCCCGGGCAGCACTTTCTTTCATGGTCTTCTTTATTTCTACAAGATTGAGCTAATCAACTTGAATCCTAATTCCATTCTTCAAATCTCCATCTTTGTACATATATGCGAGGTGTATCTCAGAATTCGCCCGTATTTTAGCCTTTTCCGCCATTTGTTTCTTCTCAAACCCTTCCCCACCAAAAGTGCGCCCAATGTGGTTGGGGGTGCCGATTTCCAGTTGTGTGACGAGCTGAAGAAGGCCCATTTCTCCATCCCTTTCAAAACTTCGAACAAGGGCTGGCACAGGGAGTGGTTCTATTGCACAAATCTCGGTCCCTTTCTGCCTCCCTGCACTGGGCTTGCCCTTGCATTCCAGGTTTCCTAGGTCTCGCTTCCTCTGAGCTGCGACATGGACCAGGTGGAAGACCTCCTGAAGTTGATCAGCGGCCTGAAGGAGATGGGTCTGACTATGGTTGATATTGTTGTCAACTTCGCTCGACGATGGGTTCAGCCTCTCAAGGATAGGATCCATCTTGGGTTCGAACACACTGGGCTGGACGACCCCGCTTGCGAGGTGCCCGAGGTTGTCCCCAGAGAGGTGCTGGCTGACCGGATGAGCGGTCTCTTCATCACAGGCATCGAGCTCCTCCTTAAGGGTCGCCCGAAGGCCTTCTGCGCGAGTTGTCCTCCACCTGCGGTGAGCATTGATATATTTGCTTAATTTCCAACTTCTAACCTTTGACTGTGTATTGATCGTTGCACCGATTCCTTCAGGACCGAATTTCGTTATTCTCCGACGCTCCCATACCTCCCGCTCCCTATCATAAGGGTGCTAAGTGGAAGCATGTCGTGCCCCGAATCTGCAAATCCGGACACTCTGTGTATTCTGCACTAGTCCAGGATCGCGCTAGTGCACACAGGCTAAACAGGGTTTAAAGTACCAACAACGTACACAGCGGAATAATAATAAAGTACTTCAAACATGTATATAAACGAGTTGTACGACCTTAAGGTCATCCTTACAATAGTTTGCCACGCATGGCTTACATTATTCAGAGTAACAATAAACAATAGCGGAAAGTAAACGTCATGGTGATCCATCTTCGCCACAGGCGCTCTGACAGAGGCTTGCTCCCTAGTTCTCTGGCCCTCCAGTATACTCCTCTTTCCACGCTGGTGTAGACTCCTCTTCTGGTAAAATTTTGCCCGCAAGGGTGAGTACACATAGTACTCAACAAGTCATGCACAGAATGCAGTTCTATTACTACATGCATGGCTTGTTACAAAGGAATGGCTCAATTGGTTATTTTGCATTGCATCAATATTTTGAATTATTATTTATTTAGATTAAAAGCAGCAAAACTTTAATAGCATAATAAGTTTCTCAATTGTTTTCCACATTATTTTGGACACACAGTCCTTAATCAACTTTCATCATCAACTTTGGCACACAGCCTTCCACCCCATTTTATTTTCAAAACACTACCCCTTGACTGTAATCCTCGAGCATTGTCCAGTACCGTGGACTCGGCTATTCGAATAGTTTTTACACTCTGCAGAGGTTGTACACTTTACCCACAAGATATAATCAACTCACCACGTCAGCCATGAATCGCCATACAAGAGTATGCGAATGAGTGATCATAACAAAGCCTTTCAGAAACTTCTATCTCCACCTAGGAACCTCTCCGTGTTGCCTCCACTATCACTTCCCTCACACAGAGCCGAAGTATAGGGCCGACGAACAACGTTGGATAGGGTACCAAGCCGAAGCACAGGCACGCTCCCCCGTACAGTTACCCCCGTGTAACTGCCACCCCGAGGTATCAAAGGCGAGATATCAGAATCCTACTAAACTAGGTCTTCCCATTCAGACATGTGGTTGTACGAGAGACTCAGGTCAAAGGCTTGCAAGGTAAGGTCCTTAACTGACCAAGGCAAGACTTCCTTCTCTCAAATTGGCACACAGCCCTCACAACACTCAGCCCCCCAATTGCCACACAGGCCCACCTGGCACAAAGCCTCGGTCCACTTGCCCCAGTCTAAATCAATTCCCATCCCAAGTTGATTATTGTGCAACACATGCCAACAACAACTCAACATCCATATGGAACTACACAGGCCTCCATATATCAACATCATCGTGTGGCAACACATCACATCATTTCCAATATACATTGCATATTCCATTAATCAATATTGACCTTTGTATTTTAAAAGATTATTCACGATATATGCAAAGCTAAGCAACTATTCACGGTCTAGCCTCCCGTGTTGGCACAATATTATCTACCAACTAATATTACCAAACTTAGGGTGTCAAATGAAATCATGGCATACAAATACTAGTGACAAGGCGGCAATAACAATTAGGTTGATTTAACTAATTCACCCAAATTAATTAAATCTATTTTTTATTAAATTAGCATGCATAGTTTGAATCAAAATACATTTTCAAAACTTAGGAGTAAAATGGTCAAAGCACAACTTGCCTGGCCCTTGCAAATTGTTATTATTCTTTACTCTTTATCTTCGATCTTTGATCCTCGATCTTCAATCTCCGCTTGCTTGATCCTCAGCTCCTTCGAGCGACTTCCGGCAACACGTCTAACGATAAACAAGCACAAATACAACAAAACTCAAAAAGCAAATCAAGTAAACTCCAAATTAAAAACGAATAGCATTGGGCACAACGGCTTAGATGAAATTAAGAACTTGAATGGATTAGGTCGATGATTAGACAAAATAGAACGGCTTTCGGAAAATACACCGAAGAGAAAGATTAATAACCGGGAAAGAAGGAATGATATTCCGAAGAATATTTCTTCCAAGGTTTTTATCTTGATTGGATAGCCGATGACATATGGACTCTCGATCTATAGACCGGGTCCACGATGATACGTTAGTTCGCTATGAACTAAGCATATGCTCGAGGTTGACTTTTGTTGACTAAACAGATACACAGTAAACAAAAGAAAGATAAGCTAATAGATTAGATATGGCTCAAAGATATGACACATGGTCAATGGTCTAGCGACCAATTCCATGAATGAATTCTAGGTTAATGGCATATCAGATTTTCAGGGTAAGACAAGAACGGATGGGATCGACATCCACTACGGTTCGATCCGGAGGTTAGTCTTACATCGGGAACGAAACTCGACGACGACGAGACGATGATGACAGGAATACGAGGCTGAACTCAACGAGATGGGCTAGATCACAATAAGGCGATAGAAAAAGTAAGGACATCACACTAGAGCCTTTACTTGCATGCACACGTGTGATGAGAGCGAAGCGTTAACGACGAGATGTTAATGACGAAACGTTAACAGCGAAACGTTAACGATGGAATATTAACGGCGAAACGTTTACGACGGAACGTTAACGGCGAAGCGTTAACGATGAAGGTGAAGCGATGATGGAACTCTCATGGAATAACAAGGCGGCGCGCGTCGGTGCAATGACATGGCAGCGATAGAATGCTACCAAGGACGGCTAACTGAGACGCGAATCGATAACAAAGGTCTAGGTTGAAAAGACGACGGTTATAAACCGGAACAAGGCTCTGATGGCAAACGGGGACTGACGAGGGCTGGGTACTCCTTGACCGGCCGGCGTGCGGTCGAACGGATTCCCCAACTCGGAAGGCCCCGACCACGACCTGGGTGTGCCTTGGGGCGCTCGACCTCGAGCGCGGTATGCCCAAGCTCGGTCCGCCCGAGCTCGACCTCGCACGACCTCGAGCTCGAGCGGGGTCTCGTTGATCCCCTGGTCCGCCCGAGGATCTCGGATCTAGCGATTGACTTGCGATTCAATGGAAGAGCGGGTCGTGGGGATGACTGAGGCGCGCGGCAAGCCCGGGGCGATTCTTAATCGTCTTCGATCGCATTAAGAGCCACGATCCGAGGTTTCTCCCGATCAGATTCGCATGTATGGGATATAAAGACCAAGGATGCATGAGCTCAAGGACAACGAAGACAAAGACTCAACACAGCGCTCTGTAGCTCAAAGCTAGAATCACCGCACTTCTTTGAGCTTAAAACACCGCTTTGTACACCCACATAACGAGAGTCACCGCCGCAAGGCGACTAAAAGTAGAGCCATTACCTCGACGGAGACTCATGAGCAATAGACCAGAAAACACAAACAGAAGCACTCGGGCTCGGCTGTAATCATCTCTTTGTACGCACAATTAGTGGATTCCTCCGCCTCCGGAGAAGATCGACGAGACTATTACCGCTTCGGGGGCTCGAACCAAGATAACTCGTTGTGTCACGCCCTCGCCGTCTTCCTCCGACTCTACGGCGCAAACGCGAACCTCCGGTGAGCAAGCTCAATTGGGTCCCTTACACACTAACACCCCTCTTCACTTTTGCGGTCGAGCGATCCCGATCGTCGCATACCGGCGCCACCGTGGGGCCCGATGGCTTCGCCATTGAAGGTGCAAAGATCGAGATCTCAGAGGCATGGCGATCCCGACGGATCCGTTCGTGTGGCTCGAGCATCGCACGGTTCCCCCGCTGATGACTCCACACCCTTGTTTCCGCCCTCGGTAGGTTCATTCCAAGCAATCCTTCGACAATGGGGAGAAACTCGATCATGTGCCGACGGCTCGAGATCCTTCGCGGCGGGCTGAATCCTTATTCTCACCCGCGTGGCGAGCTAAGGTATGTTGTTCTTTGGATTCTCAGCCTAACAACGTGGCGAGTATGGAGCTCTCCTCGTGGGTCTTCGAGTTTGCAAGGCGCTTGGCGTCGTCTTTGGTAGCCAAGGGCGACTCGACTCCACGGTCAACCGGTTCGGCAAAGACCACCAATGCAGGGAGACTCGATGACAAAGTATCTCGCCGAGGTGCGCGAAATGGAGAAATGGTTCCAGGACCTGGAACTCAGGCACGCACCCAGGAAGGACAACCCCAGCACAGATCTCCTGTCCCATCTCGGCTCGTCCGATGACGCGATTCCTCCAGACGTCGTCCCTGAAGACCTTGGCGTCGCCATCAATCTTCGACCAGAGGAGGGTAAGTACTTCATGAATGACATCCACTTGGCCTCTGTGGAGCACATTCTTCTTCGTATGATGGTCGGTAAGGTTTTCCCTGGGGGTTCTATCGCCAAGCTCGCGCTTCAGATGCTCGTGACATCATCCATATCGAGCTCGCCAGTTCCATGCTCGGAACCCGCCACGTATTTCAAGACCATCCCGCCGCTTGGCTTCCTCGACATGGGGCGCGACATCTCGCCCTTTCCCACTGGCGCCTGGGGAATATTATTGCGAAGACATAGGCGCCAAAGTTTGCTATGCTTTGGTGTCTGTCCGCATGAGCAATGGAGCGTGGAGCGCCAAGCAGACAAAGTCGCCCTAGGCATCAAGAAGCGAGTATCAAATGAGCTCGAATGACACGGCCGGACCTAGGTGGGCGAACTTCCCACCGCCCTATGGTCTGCTCGCACCCTTTCGCTTCTACGAGCAACGTGGTCTTCACCCTTCCGGCTTATGTTCGGTACCGAAGCCGTCCTACCTCCAGAGGTCACGCTAGGCTCTGCCAGGGTCAGCTTGGTCGATCACATCGACTTCGAGCAAGAACGGTCTCTCGACCTTACCCTCGCAGAAGAAGTAAGATGCCGTGCACTGCTACGATCAACGCGCTACCTGCGAGCTCTTCGCAGACATGCGTCTCGGTCGGTACGACCTAGGCGGCTCCTTGTTGGGGACTTGGCTCTGAGGCAGATTCAGAGCTCGCCCAAAGACCAACAAGTTATCCCCATAGTGGGAGGGCCCCTATAGAGTTGTTTTAGCAGATCGCACGGGGGCTTACCGGCTAGCGCTGCCCGATGGCAGAGAGCTCTCTAGCTCGTGGAATATCGACCAGCTTCGAAAACTCTGTGTAACGCCTTTATCCTCAATTTCAATACAGCCATTATTCAATCATTATGTTGGTCTTGGTATTCTTTTACCGTCCATATTTTCGTGTCGATTTGGGTTTGAGATTTCTGTGAGTCCGACCTGCGTACAAGTACTCTTGGTCTTGGCCTCGAATGTCGCGAGCTTAATAATGACCCCCAGTGGTCGAGCTATTCATAAGCCGAGTCTCTTCAAGACTCAAGCTCCCTGCGTCGTGGTTGAGTCAAGCCCACATTCGATGCCAAGCAACAGAACACATGGTCATGGTCGAGTCTCAAAAGTCTCTCCCAAAGGCGGCCTTAACATCTTTGGGTCTAAGCTTTACCCTATGGATCTCTATTAAGTTGTACTTAGTAAATTTCGAGGTCGACGTTTTCTCGACCTTGCGGGACAAAGGTCGGTCTTGTGTTGCTCTTGTTCTTTTTTCTCGAGACCCTTTTTTTCTGAACCACGACCTTGGCAGCAGCGCATTCGCCATAGTCTAAGCGTCGCGAGTTTGACGCTCACCCCGAGTGGAAGAGCTAAAACGTAGTTTAACTCTTCGCAATCTAGCTCTCCCCGTGTTCGGGCCCGAGCCGAGAGCCTCGCCACTTTGATGTTGAGCAATGCGCATGGTCGCGACAGTCGTGCTCGAGCGTTAACTGGTGTGACCATCTACGAACGGGTTCACTTTGTGTCACTCTTGCGGATCTCGCCTCAACTTTGCGTGTCGAGGCGCTTGTCCGTATTCACGTTTTGTGCCCGAGGCCTGCGCCGCCGACCTCGGATCCAACGGGCTGGGTAAGGGTATACTTTCTCAAAGAAAGGCTAAGTGCATAATGAAAACTTTGGTCCTAAACAGGCAGTAACAACTTCATCTCGACACAATTCATTTCGCAAAGACAATTTCTGCTCGTTAATCTTTTTGTCTTACAAAATTCTATGTGCAACTTGTGCTTTGCTAACCTCGCATCACAGATCGACCCATATCCCGAGCAAGCTTCTCTCGCTCACGTTCGCGGACTTGGCCCTCAAGGTCGAGCTCGCCTCGAGTCGAAGGGCTTCGTGGCCGAGTCGAGGCGCGTGGCGCCGCCTTTGAGTTGGGCCATGGCACTCTTCGCCGCTTTGGTCGCTCGCTCCAACTTGTCCTCGACCTCCTTAACTCGGGCCTCGAGCTTGGCGGTGGTGGCACTGCCTTCTTCAGCTCCTCCACCTTGGTTTGCTCGATCTTGAACGCTTTGGTCGATCACGACGCTCCTCCGCGGCGATCGGGTATTCTCGCTCCCTTCCCCACGGAGACCTCTCGCTCGGGTCTTGGCAAGACCATCCGCCGACCTCACCGGATCGTGGTCGACCCCAAGGTTTGTGGTCGCTCGACCTCCATGGTCGGGACGACCATGGCGGGCGCGGCCTAGACGGCCTCATCTGCAGCGGCTGGAGCGCCATAGGTGCCATCTTCGGAGGAGGCCTTGGCAGGGGAGGCGCTGATCTCGGCGGCCCCGGTGTCATCAACTTCGTCTTCATCGGCCGCTCGAGAGGCTTCGTCGCGAATCGGGTCATCGGCACCTTGGACGGACTCCGCCGATCATGACCCAGCTCCGAGGCCCGCATGGATGCGGTCTCGCCCGATGAACGGCGCGGCACCAACTCAAAGGTGGTCCTCCTCTTTGGACTCTAGCCCATCCCGGCAACGGGCATTGTCGGGATGAACGAAGCGCTGAGCTCGGGGCTCAAGGTCCGCGATGAAGAAAAGACTATAAAGCTAAGCGAATGGCGCAAGGTCAAGCCTTTTTCCGGAAGGGAGTCTTGCGGCGCTGGGTTTATAAACCGCAACTCGGTGAAAATCCGGCCCGCGGCGCCTCAAAAGGCGTACCAAACGCGATTTGACGGGCGCATTAAGGGTTCGGGACCAGGACACCGCCAGGTGCCCTCCAACCGTCCGTACCCGCACCAACATCGAGGAGTCCGAAGGTCGCCAGGTGTCGGGGCCAAAAAGACTAGCCTCGCGGTCTCCGCCCGACCTCGACCAAGGAGACAAGACCTACGAAGGATTTTTGCAGATTTTCAGGCTCAAGGTCGTCATGAGGGCTCCCTCCGACCTAGGGCCTCGGGGGCTAGCTGACGAGGGCTGGGTACTCCTTGACCGGCCGGCGTGCGGTCGAACGGATTCCCCAACTCGGAAGGCCCCGACCACGACCTGGGTGTGCCTTGGGGCGCTCGACCTCGAGCGCGGTATGCCCAAGCTCGGTCCGCCCGAGCTCGACCTCGCACGACCTCGAGCTCGAGCGGGGTCTCGTTTGATCCCCTGGTCCGCCCGAGGATCTCGGATCTAGCGATTGACTTGCAGTTACTGGAAGAGCGGGTCGTGGGGATGACTCGGAGTGCGCGGCAAGCCCGGAGCGCATTTAACCTGTCTTGATCGCATTAAGAGCCACGATCCGCAGTTTCTCCCGACTGCTACGCATGTAAGGGATATAAAGACCAAGGATGCATGAGCTCAAGGACAACGAAGACAAAGACTCAACACAGCGCTCCCCGTAGCTCAAAGCTAGAATCACCGCACTTCTTTGAACTGTAAACACGCTTTGTACACCCACATAACGAGAGTCACCGCCAAGAAAGCGACTTCGAATAGAGCCATTACCTCGACGGAGACTCATGAGCAATAGACCGTGAAAACACAAACAGAGCACTCAGCTCGAGTCAGTAATCATCTCTTTGTACGCACAATTAGTGGATTCCTCCGCCCGGAGAAGACCGGCGTAGAGCTATTACCCGCCAGGCTCGAACCAAGATAACTCGTTGTGTCACGCCCTCGCCGTCTTCCTCCGACCTCTACGGCGCAAACGCTAACCTCCGGTGAGCAAGCTCTCAATTGGGTCCTTACACACTAACACCCCTCTTCACTTTTGCGGTCGAAGCGATCCCGATCGCCGACGGGGACCAAATGCACTCAAAGGATGGCCAAAACAGTAGGGTAACGACCACTGGATGGAAGGACTCGGCCAAAGCGAACTAAATTGGGTGGCGGCAATTGACATACATGGCGGCGCAAAAAAGGCGGCGGCCGACGAATAAAAATAATTTCAGTAGATGCAACAGCAAAGGGGAAATGTCCATCGCGTAGAACGCGATGAGGCAAACTCAACAAAATAGGCGGATTTGGCGGCGACCTCACTGGATTGATCACAAACTGCCGATGAACGGCTCTCGGAGCTAATAGATCAAACGGTCATAACAATTAAACTAATAGATGAAACCTAACCAAATTTTACAGAGAGCTATCTGAGAATATTTGGCACAAAGTGACGCGAATGGATATGAGTTTTCCCTTCTGGATCAACGGGGAACGCGCGACGAAGATTTCTGCTGTCTGCAACGCAGTCTGATCGGAGAAAAGAATTTTCTGCGCTGAATCACAAGGTCAAAACCATGGGTTAGGGTGAGTACCATGTAGGGGACATCAAGGGGAGTCTACCATAAAAATTTTACGGCCAAACTCGCAAAAACGAGGGAGAACAGGCTCCGGCAGGATTTGATTTTTGGGCGGCCATAACTTTTGATCCAGTGGATGAAATTGCACCAAATTTGGATGGAAGATAGAGGGTACCTTGAGTCACGACGTGACATAGACGGATCTTGAAAAGAGTCGACGAGTTGACGGGGAACGTGACGCCAAAACAGACCGACGTGGGGGCGGCGCTCGGGGCGATGCGGCGGCGCAGCTGCTCTGTTTGGAATCTTCCAAAACTGTTTCACAGGGGTGTTGTAAACATCATGGGGATGCTCCACAAACAATTTGAGGATGAACGGAGTTCGGGAGCGCCCGGTAGAGCTCGACGAAATTCTCACCGGAGTTGGGGAAGAAGGCTTGCCGAGGGAGATCCGTTGCGATTCTGATGCTGATCTTTGAGTATGATGTGGGGAATGAGGAGAGGCATCTAGGGTTCAATTTTCAACTACAAAGGAGAGGTGGATCAACGGGAAAAGCTCGCCGGAGTTGGGAAAGAAATCGGTGGCCGAAGGTGCTCCGGTAGGTATTTTCAAAATCTGATTTTATTGGAGGTAGAGGACAGCAAGAGGAAGCTCTGGTAACAATTTCATATAGAAAGAAGTTCGGGAGTGACCAGGAGAGCTTGCTGAAATTTTCGCCGGAGTTGAAAAGAATGACTCACACAGGGAGAACCAGAACTCCGATGGGAACAATTCCAATTGTTTTGTAAATAGAACACACGTAGGAATCTGTGGTTCAATTTATAGGGCGATCGGACCAGCGGATCGTCAAGAAACGCTCGCCGGAGTTATGACTGGAGACTGACTGAAACTGCCGGTGTTAGTGTAGCATTACTGTTTATTTAATCCGAAAATCAACAACCGTTCAAAAAAAATCGAAATAAATGTCAAAAAGGCGTTAAAAATTCCGGGAAAAATCTACAACGTCACCCACAGCCTTAGTAACACAAATAAAATATTATTATATAAAATAATAATTTTATTCATGTACAGTAAATACTTTTATATTGTTTTTAATATCTTTTAATTTAGAAAATACTTGAACAACCCCAAAAATTCTAATAAAATTTAGAGAGTTTAATTAGGACATTTTGAGATCAAATAAAATATTTTGGTACCACCAAATATTTTTTATATCAATATATATTTTTATTTTGTTAAAGCTTTAAGTAAAAGGCTTTAGAAAATATATAATTTGACAAATGTAGGAAATTTCGCAGAAATTCTCTTAGGTTTATTTATATTAAATAAGATAGTTTTAGTAAAACCAAATCTTTTATTTTGTCTCCAAACTATATTTTTAATTGATGAGACTTTCGGAAAGGTTTTGAAACCAGGATTTTAACAAATAATGAAAAATTCTCCGAAGTTCCTTGTGATATTTTTTTAAAAAAAATTAATTCCAACTTAAATAGGGTTTTCATTTTTTTAAATGAAATAGTTTTTAAGTTTTTCTAAAAATAGATAAAAGTCTTTTTCTTTTGAACTCTAGATAAATCCAGAAAATAAAGAGGAGACAAATAAACTTGAGACAACCGATAAAAATAATAATTTAAAATATTTTTTATCCTATTTTTGAAATGAAATTTTGGGATGTTACAAAACCTCCCCCTTAATGAGAATCTCGCCCCGAGTGGCGAGGGTGGGAACTCCTTGACCCACGGCGTGCGGCCAAGCGGATCCCAAGCTCGGAAGGCCCCGATCAACACAGGTGCAAGATCAGAGGCGCTCGACCTCAGCTGTGTGTGCCGAGCTCGACCCAAGACGACCTCGAGCTCGGCGGGGTCTCGTCTCAAGCCCCGTCCGCCTAGGATTTTTGGATCTAGCATTTGGTCGACAGTTCAGAGAGCGGGTCGTGGGGATGACTAAGAGTGCTGCAAGCAAGTTCGGAGGCGATTGTTGCCGACCCTCAAGGTGCACGAAGGCCCCTTCCCAAGGATCGCTCCGGCCGCTAAGGCGAGGGAGTATAAAGACCAGGACGCATGAGCTCCAAGGAGACAAGGACAACATAGCACACAGCTGACTCGAGCTAGGAATCACCATTCTTGTCTTGAGTTGTAAACACCGCTCTGTACACCCATATAACAAGAATCACCGCCGCAAGGCGGCCGAGATAGAGCTATTACCTTCACAGGCTCGAACCAAGATAAACTCTTGTCTCGTGCTCGTTGTCGCCTTGCTCACCATCATCGCGATCGATTTTCTTCCTTCGTTCGAGCAGCAAACGCAGCTCGGGTCCCATAAACTCTCGACCCTACCTCTTTTCTTGCGATCGACGATCCCGATCGTAGACACCGAGATTCAAGATCGACTATAGAAATACGGTCAGGAAACTCAACTCTTGGGCTTCTTCAAACTTCCAATCAAGCGCACACTAGACAGTTTGCTACGAGCAGACGCTTGTTAACATCCAAAATTTGTAGGTCGCTCTTTGCGGATGCGGTCCTTTGCAACTCCACTAACTCCAACAATACCGCTTTTACGGCACTAGAAAGAACTTCTTCGCTAAGGCTCTTGGAACACATCTCACATCCATCTCGACATTTTCGCAACTCCATTGTGAGTTTCCTTATACATTCTGAACACTTGATTTTTCGCTTCTCGAGAAACCGAACCAATTGCATCTAACAGCATTTAAACTTACTTGAAATTCTGCGGTCTTGAACGAGACTTGAACAGCATTCCGGTTTGTCTTGCACTATCTTTGTCGGCTTGACTCTCGAGTATCGGCTTGAACTCTATTTCAACTGGGTATTCCTTCACATTGAACTCAATCTTCAACTATTACTAATGTAATGGTATTGGTTTGCTGGCATACACTGCGGTAGCTAGAGTAATTCTTCAGAAGGACAATTATCTTGTGTAGTTGTTAAACATACACAACTCTTTCTTCTGATGTGATGGCTCATCCACTTTCTTGACTCAACCATAACAGAATAGACAGTCCTCCGCTGTCTCCAACAAACTAAAGTTAACCTGATCACACTTTATCTCAGGAACACTCTAGCTCCTCTTAACTGATTACATCTCTAGCCGAGGACCCAAACTGTCTTGCACATGGGTAACTAATTTAACTCCAGGCTTAAACACCTCAAGCATTGATTTCCAATATGATAAGCTTTATTAAAAACTTGATCTTAACAATGGACAAATTAACCATCAGCATTCTGTTACTGGCTCTTGCGGCATGGCTTCATCTTGAACTACTTCACAATTCACTTTCTGGCGCAAGTGTCTCGGTAGGTGGAGGACTAGGGTTTAAGTGGATAGGCATAACACCTTTTTTTCTTGGGACAACTATTGGCAAAGTATCCCGGCTAATTGCATCTGAAGCAACGCTTGACCGACATATGTTGGCTTCCTCTTGACATAGCACTAATCTTGGTAGGGGTAGAGCTAAGATCGACGTGATCCGCAGTGATCACTTCCTTCTAAGAGCAATTATTAGCGAGATGTCCTGGCTAGCGACAAGCAAAGCAAATTCTAGACAATAAGCTTCTTCCTTGCGGACTTTTCACTGGGGTGGTGTTATGGAAACTCTGACCATCAGCGCGAAGCACAGGTGAAGGTGTCCCGAGCAAAGTCTAAGCAGTACGGCAACTGAGTTGTTGAGGGGCACTCCTCATTCGCTGTTGCGGTGGTTCTTCTTGACGAGCTTTCTGACGCTTGCGGTTGTCCTCCAATTCCTTGCACTCCTCGTCCAGATCAGGGGTCTTGTTAACCATTTACTCTTGCTTCAATTGACTCCTAGAGCAAGTTGCTTCCACAGTCTTACCCCTCACTTTTGGTGTTATAGTCTTTACTAAAATAATTTCGGGAATGGTAATGGCTTCAGAGTTTGCTTGATTTTTTTTCTGTGGGCATTCCTTAACAAAATAACCTAACTCACCACAGTTGTAACAATGTCTTGGTCATTCTCCAGGTTAGTGGCTTCCTTCACAGCTAGAACAATTAATTGCATGTTCATCAGCAGTGTGTCCTATTTCGCCACAACGGATGCATATACGGTTTTCTAATTGGTTTTGTTGATAATACTTCAAAGAACAACGTCCCGGTATGGTATCGGGTGTGGAGATACCATTCTTCCTTGTCTCACTGTTAGGGGTGGGCATTCGGTTTTTTTTTTCGGTTCGGTTTTTTTGGTTTTTGAACAATTCGGTTTTTGAATATCCTAAACCGAACCGAAACCGAATAATCAAAAAACGAACGAATAAACCGAAATATTTCGGTTCGGTTTTTGATTATTGATAAACCGAATTTGCAAACAAGACAAAGAATTAGCAATACCAATACAACCAACACAAAGACGGCGATCGGCAATACATCCATTGTTCCGATTATTCCAAAGATAGCAATACAACCAATACAAATTACAAGCAATTAGCACATGACAAGCAATTAGCGACCAGTTGGTCCAGTTCAACAACCAACAATTTCGGATTTCCCATCGAAATCAAATAGTAGCACGACCAGAGACAAGTAGCCAACACTCTTAATGAGCCATAATGCCATGACCAAAGCTTTCCAACCGTAAACCGAATCCCATACTTGTCAAAGAGCTGATCTCTTAATGAGCCGTTCATTGTTCATCGATGATAGAAAATAAAAGTGAAAAATAAATGGCCACAAATCTTGGTTTACAAGCACAACTAGCTAACAAATATCGATCCGCCTCCGCTCTTCTAACAAACATAAAGGAAGATAAAGAGGGGGAAAAAACTGGCTTGGTGGGTGCCAAATAATAAGTTGGCGATATCTTACAAAAGAATTGGGGTTCTTGCCTTGCCGAGAGGACGAGATGCGCCCTGAGGTTGCGCGCCTTTCAAGGCCGGGAGGAAGGGAGGTCTTGCCGGGAGGAAGGAGGTGCTGCGCGCGCGCGCAAGCTCGGCTGCGTCGCCGCCGAGAGGACGGGAGCCGCGGGAGGCCCGGACTCAAAGGGCGAGGCGGCGCTGGGACCAAGACTCATTGGTCTGCGTCGAGGGAAGAGGCGAGGGTCGAGAGAGGAAGGCCGAGGCGGCGCATCAGGGAGCCGAGGAGGTTCGAGGCTACCGATTTGGGGATCGAGGATTTGGGGATCGGAGATTCGGAGCTTTAGGTCTTCGGGTGGGTTCGGGAGGCTTCGAACCTTTGAGGGAAGACCTCACCTCGCGCGTTGGGCTTATGGGCCGCATCCTCCTGTCGAGTGGCCGAGTCCGAGTGGGCGACGGCACCAATGAGGCGGCTGACAATCGGTATTCGGTGTATTCGGTTTCCACGGTCCAAAACCGAACCAGAATCGAAAACCGAACAACACCAAAATAAAACCGAACGAAAACCGAAAACCGAAAAAACCGAAAAATTCGGTTAAATCGGTTCGGTTTTTCGGTTTCGGTTTAAAAATGCCCACCCCTACTTACTGTGGTTTCACTATCTTCTGATGATGTGAAGAGCCGACGAAAGATGGTGGTAAACTCTAACCAAGTGATGGTATGTTCATCCTTAGAGGTGGCGTAGAAACTCTTCTACTAGACTAATGCATTTCCTTCTAACTGGCACGTAGCGTAGGGAATTTTCTCTTTATCTTCACATTGCACCAAAGCTAGCTTCTCTTCTATGATGCGAAGCCAAATTTCTGCATCTCTGAGAGTGGTTGATCCATCAAATGTGGGCGGTTTGGTCTTCATGAACAAGGTAATCTTTGACTGTGAACAGAAGGTTACGACTTCAGTTGAGGAGGGATTGATGTTGGCACTGATAACATTCATCTGTTGCATCATTATCTGCATAAGCAGAGTCTAAGCGGTGAACAACTGATTCAAGTTTTGAATTGTCACGTTTGGTACAGTGGACAGCTGCTGGTCACTATCTGCTTTAACACTGGCACCAGTGGTAGCAACTGAACTAATGTGAACTACCCCAGAGTCACTGCTGCGGTCGATCCTTTCCAACTGTTGACCACTCCAGGGTTTTGGTAAGAGGGAATAGCATAGATGAGGTTCATGAATCCTAGTGCAGGGGAACAGGTTTAACCCAAAAACTTATACAAACATTATTAATAACTTGGTATGGTTTGAGGGAGAACAGGCTCCGGCAAGATTTGATCTTTGGGCGGTCATAACTTTTGATCCATTGGATGAAATTGCACCAAATTTGGATGGAAGACAGAGGGTACCTTGAGGCACGACGTGACGCAGACGGATCTTGAAAAGAGTCGACGAGTTGACGGGGAACGCGACGCCAAAACAGACCGACGTGGGGGCGGCGCTCGGGACGATGCGGCGGTGCGGCTGCTCTATTTGGAATCTTCCAAAACTATTTCACAGGGGTGTTGTAAACATCATGGGGGTGCTCCACAAAAAATTTGAGGATGAACGGAGTTCGGGAGTGCCTGGTAGAGCTCGACGAAATTCTCACCGGAGTTGGGGAAGAAGGCTTGCTGAGGGAGATCCGTTGCGATTCTGATTCTAATTTTTGAGTATGATGTGGGGAATAAGGAGAGGCATCTAGGGTTCAATTTTCAGCTACAAAGGAGAGGTGGATCAACAGGAAAAGCTCGCCGGAGTTGGGAAATAAATCGGTGGTCGAAGGTGCTCCGGTAGGTATTTTCAAAATATGATTTTACTGGAGGTAGAGGACAACAAGAGGAAGCTCTGGTAAAAATTTTAGATCAAAACAAGTTCGGGAGTGACCAGGAGAGCTCCCCGAAGTTTTCGCCGGAGTTAAAAAGAATGACTCACGCAGGGAGAACCAGAACTCCGATGGGAAAAATTCCAATTGGTTTGTAAACAGAACACACGTAGGAATTTGTGGTTCAATTTATAGGGCGATCGGACCAGCGGATCGTCGAGAAACGCTCGCCGGAGTTATGACTGGAGACTGACTGGAAACTGCCGGTGTTACTGTAGCATTACTGTTTATTTAATCCGAAAATCAACAACCGTTCAAGAAAAATCGAAATAAATGTCAAAAAGCCGTTAAAAATTCCGGGAAGGCTCCCTTCGAGGTTGTAAGGAATCGGATGCCCAAGAGGGGGGGTGAATTGGGCTTCTTCAAATTTTACTTTCTAATCAATTTTATACTTGTGTCCAAATCTTAATGAAATGCGGAAGCTAGAAAATGATATTCTAACACAAGTTATTATCCTAGATGATGGCAAGCAGGACAAGCACACTAGAACAAGAATTAACTAAATTAAGATATGCATTCTAGAGTGACCAGCAAGCAAATTAATTCTAGGAAGGTAAATGCCAACGAATGAATAGCTCAAGATAGACTAGTTGGCTCTCACAAGTCAACACATGACAAAGGCACAACTAGCTGTGAACTCACATCAGCAGCATGGGGCATACTATGCATAAAGGATAAACACAAAGTAAAGCAATGCATAAGGAGACAAGTGATACCACAAGTGACACAAGGATTTTTATCCCGTGATTCGGAGCCACGCTCCTACTCCACGTTGAGGCAAGTCCTTGCTCCTCACAAAGACCGGCTCCCTCTCGAGCACTTTGCCTCGTCTCCACTCGGGTGACTCTTCCACCACTACGGTGAGGTGAGCCCCAACCTCTTACAAGCTGCTAGCTCCAAGAGTAGATAGACCTTCCTCAGACCCTATCTCTTGTCTTGCTAGCACACTGCACACTCCGGGCCTTCTCACAATCTTCGCTTGAGAAGATCACCGGTACACAACGCATTCCACGCCGTCTAGGTGCTGTTAAGCACCAAGAGCAACAAGCCCGAAACTTATTTGATCACACCGGATCAAGCTCAAGAGAGATGCACACAGGACACTCTTGATCACACACTAATCTTACTTAAGATTCTCTTAATCACACTCAAAAGATTAGTGTCTTGGACACTCCTAACACATAGGAGTTCCTCTCACACACCTTCAGCTCAAAGATAATGAATGGGTTGCCAAAAGTTGGTTTCCAATAGTCTGGAGGGGGTATAAATACCCAACACCCTCAAAACTAGCCGTTTGAAACCAAAACTAGCCGTTGGGAACAGTACCAGAGAATTTACATTTGCCACGGACTGATCCTATGCGAAATCCCATGTATGACGGACTAAAAATTTGGTCCGTCACTGCCTGTACAGTTTGCACGAAAACGGCAATAACTTTCTCGTCCGAACTCGAAATTGGGTGATCTTGGACTCTTTAGAAAGCTAAGAACAAGGGCTATCCATCTAACAAGGTCTCAGCACCCTAGTCCCAAAGGAGTGCAGAATTCACAAGGAATCAGAAGACACCCAAAACCTCACATTTTTGGACACCACTAGCTTCTCTCTTCTACTAAACACTTCTATCACCCCAAGACACCTCACTAGGCTCACTTAGGGGCAAGAAGACTCAATGTGCATCACTCGAGAGCTTGGAAACGGTCCAATCAAAATCAATCCGGACTCCTCTTGATAGTACGGCAACTATCCTATCAATCCGGTCTTTCCTCCAACACCAAGACCGGTGAAAGACTAGGAAACATCCTCAGTCCTATACTAGCCATACCTTGGCCTTGAGCATCTTTAGGTTCACTTCTAAGCTTCATGCTTTTTTACTTGATATGCTGTGCATGATGACCGTCATAATTGTTGAAGTCTTCGTCTTATCAACATTGACTTGATCACCTCATGAGGCTCTTCCGTCCTATCGACTTTGATTCGACCATCCTCCCGAT
The DNA here is from genome assembly GCA_036346375.1 of Guadua angustifolia. Taxonomy (NCBI): domain Eukaryota; kingdom Viridiplantae; phylum Streptophyta; class Magnoliopsida; order Poales; family Poaceae; genus Guadua; species Guadua angustifolia. The sequence continues at coordinate 43,305,275 of CM070513.1, read as the reverse complement.
GACCCTCTCATCAAATCGATCTTGACTCGTCCTCAGCTCTTGGTGAATCCTCGTCTAGTTGATCTTGACTTATCAATCAATCCTTTATCACGCCTTGGTCATCACACATGCTCTTGGGACCTAATTCTCTTCAAAGCATCTCAAGAAAGGCATTAGTCCCAAAAGCTCAATAGATTTGCATGGATATGCTTGATAATCATTAAATTTTAAGCTCAACAAGTGTTTGATAATGAAACTCAATATATATGAAACACTTGACAGAAGAATGCTCCTACTAAGTGCACCAAGATGTATATGTATTTGATTCATACACTTAGTGAGAATAATTCCAAAAGTTATTTAAATTAATTGCAAGGCAAATCAATTTAAATTACTCAATTAATCTATATCTTCTTAATAATGTGCACATGAATGAATATGAATGAGGAAGACATGTGCATTGAAAAATATTTACAGTTCCAACACCACAGAACATAAAGAATGCCTTCACAACACAGCAGCTAACTTCAAGAATTTTTATAAATTTTTTGTTGCTCAAATGAGAAAGTTATCAACACGAAAAAGATTCGTCTCGAAATTCTCTACAACTTTCATATATAAACTTTATTTTTCTGAGCAAGAAAAGACCCTCAAAAATGCAAAATATCAAGACCCTATCAAAAGTTTGTGTGCGACGGACCAAATATTTAGTCCGTCCCACACATAGAAATTCAGTCCACTTCCCAAATTTTTTATAATTTTTTCGGTTGCTCAAATGAAAAAGTTGTCAACATGAAAAAGATTCGTCTCGAAATTCTCTACAACTTTCATGTAGACACTTTATTTTTTCGAGCAAGGGAAGGCTTTTAAAAATGCAAAATACGAAATACTGTCCGGAGCCTGTGTATGATGGACCAAAAATTTGGTCCGTCATACATGGGAGTTTTAGAGAGTTTGGTCCGGCTCAAAAGGGAAACTTGCTGTTAGATTGAATGGGTGATCCAGTGCATATTCTAAGCACTAAATCCGGTCCGTTCCCCATGAAAGGACTTCCGAAAAAGTGTCAAACATCCAAATCCAAATTGATCACAATCAAATTCAATCACCAAAACACAAGTTATCAAATATCCATAAGCTCTCTTAAAATCAAGGCATGAGGATATATTGATCCAATGAATTAAACACACATAGATACATGGATCAACATCGAAACAAATCTTTAAACCAAATTAGACTCCACGAAGGTTGTGCATGATAGTAACATTCATGGTGAGCTTATATGCACAAATATGATCAAGCATGGTGAAGTCTATAAAGAAGCAACCAAAGGATCACTAAAGAATAGTCATATAGGATCAGAGATCCAAAGACAAGAAAACCACGTTCACGCCGGACTAAAAATTTAGTCCGTCATACATAGGAAGTTAAGAAGATTTTGGTCCAAATAAGATGGATTTCACGAGAAGCGTAGCTATGGACCTTTTCACAAAGAGAGAACCAAGAGATTCAAGTTGGGTCCAGCGCACAGGCAAAAACCATCATTTTAAGAGCCAACTTGGGAATCACTAAAGAACTAAATAAGAACATGATCCCAAGAGCAAAATACGAACAGTGCGGTAATGTTTATGCCCAAGTGAATATGACATGATATGAATGGCATAAATGCAAAAACTATTAGCATGTGCTTGCATATGACAAATGTACTAATAAATAGGAGTGGAATACCGAGCACATACCTCAAAGTTGCATACTAATTCTTTTCATATATGATTTCCCTTTAAATAAGATGAGACTAAAACAATCTTCACAATGAACATATTAGTCTCATATCAATAAGCATATTAGAGGTTTGTCATTAAGCACTGCATTAAAATAAGCATTGTCAATAACTATGTTTGTCATTAATCACCAAAATCATACAAGGGCTACCTTGAACTTACAATCTCCCCCTTTTTGGTGATTTATGACAAACCTCATATCAATTGCAATAAATGGCAATAAAAACATAACAAGATTTTGTACATGACAAAATTCTCCCCTTTTTGGCTCTATAAATATTAAGGGGGGAGGTAATTGATAATACATGAAAATTCTCCCCCTTTTGGCATTAATCATCCAAAAAGATTATCATCTACAATAAATCAACATGAATACCCCTACTCTCTTATGAGATGAATAAACAAGATAATGGAGAGTATCTTGTAATAAGGAGCAAAAGGTAGATCATGAATATCAAGCTCCCCCTAAATCTAGGCATGATATAAAAGCAATAATATCCAAGATTTAGTTATAAAAGCAATAATATCCAAGATTTAGTCAATAACAAATCACAAGTAGTTAATGAAGCAAATGTGTCATGCCATAAGGATATAAGTAAGAACAAGCATGACTTGGATATGTGAAGAGATAATCTAGAACAATAATAGAATATCATGATCATGAGACACAAGATATAGCTGAAGTACAAGCTCATGATCTCTAAAAGTAATGGGCAAGTGGGTACCTCAATATGGTGTGTCATCTATATCAAAATGAAGCATCTATTAACTCACATAAGAAATGTTAGATAACACATAAGCAATTTGTATAGAAGAATACCACTTGTCATATATACCATTTGTAAAGCACTTGTAAGGGAAAAAGGCTATCACAAATAATCAAGTCCCCACAAGTTAATGCATAGGCATTTATGATATGGTCATGAGAAAGAATATGCCCCTTTGTCAATTCTCACCCACCACATGCTTGAACCGAATCCGATCATTTCGCACGGCCTTCGATCCCTCGGACTATAGATCCCGTCTATGTCCTTCATCCTGCCATCGACATTGATCCTCCTTCGATCCCCTGCACATGAGTAGACAAACAACCGATTTCGGGAAACAAATATCTTCCTACTTGATACTACTTGTAAGTTTGTAACTTTGAGAGACTAAAAGAGATAACACCACTTGTAAGATATGACTATAAGAACAAAGTGGGTTATATGGCAAATGAATAAGCTAGATGCACTGTATGATGCAGATTGAAAAACAAAACCACTTGCAAGCAAAGTATGCTACTACTTGATACCACTTGAAAAATATTGCAATCAGAAGATAGTGGATCAAGGCAATAAGATTACACTTGAAAGAAAAGGCAAAGATCGAATAAAACAAATTTGATGTCTTTTGTAAGCAAGAGCAAGAGATAAAGCTCGAGTAAACAAACAAGCTCTTGAACTTACAATGAAAATAACCTTCTTTATTGGATAAAATCAATAAGATTAAGAAGGAACACTTGGAACCAAAGATTAAGAAATGATACCAACTACAAGAGACATACACATGAACACTTTCGATCGAATGAGAAACTCAAGTAAGTTTTCTCCGATGGATATTAAGTAGACTGTAGAGCTACTATTTATATGCATCCTCATTTTCATCTCGAAAGGCTTGCCAAGATTCCAATTTAAAACTCTCAAAATATCAAAAGATGCAAATAGCAGCACAAAATCGATTATAACTTTTAAACTATTGCTCAAATTGCAATGTGCTGAAAAAATCAGTTTTGACATTCCATTTAAGCTTTTTTTTGACAGGGCTGAAAGAAGGTTCAAATAAGGTTCATAAATTCTGAAAAAATTAGACAATGAAGTACAACTATAGAGGATCAAAATATGTCATAATACTTTCCTCTGATTATGAGCCCATTTGGAGAGACAAAAATTACAAAACAGCCCCACAATCAGCCTAAACCTGAAATTTCAGCAAACTGAGCATTTTAAAATTAGCTCAAAGCTTTGTCAAATGAAGTCCAATAGCCATGAGATTTTCCAGAAATGTTCCATGGACATTCAAGAGACTTCTCCAAAAAGAATTTCTCAAATATCACCCTCCAATAAAAAGTTAGATCAAAATGCGCACTGAAAGTTTGGTTTTGACACAAAGTCAAAAGAAGTCAACATTCTTGCAAACAAGTTCAACTAAATTTGGGAATTTCCAGATTTAAACTTAGGATGCAATAGAAGGTTTTCCAACAAAATTTTTCAATAAATCAACTTTACTTAGAGAAATGTGGTGAGATTTGCATTTGAAACACATAAAGGATAAGAATCTTCGCCAATTCCTCAAAAAGGGCAACCAAATGAGTTTTGAATGAAAATGTGCACTTCTATGGCTTCATATAAGTTGGAGAGATATTTATAAGCCAATTTGCATAATCAAATCCATTCAAATCGTAAAATCCAACTTAATGCGAGAGTATGCCAAATAAGATCAAAAGAAAGATTTTGGTGAACTTCAAAAAGGCATAGCTTTTAAATGATTTAGAATTTTGAGAAAAATATCCATATTTGTTTCAAAACAAGCTCATTGTCTCAGAAACCAATACTATATATCAATTAAAGATCAACTTAATGCTATGACATAACCAAAAGGAGATCCTCTTTCAAACATACAAAACTTGATTAAACAAGCTCCAAACGGATTATATGATATATCATGGAGCTAATACATTTAAATATGCTCAAGTTTTGTTTTGAGAGATTCTTCCATCTTGAAACCAATTTAAAGATATGAAAACCACAAATATTCAATGAACTAGAATTTCAGATTTTCAGATTTTGATATTTTATTTAGGCTTTAAAAGATGGCTGAAAAACTGCTCAAATGAGGTCTAAAAAATATGATAAAATTTAGCATAGTAGACCAACTACTGAGGATCAATTCTTACAAAGGTGGTTCCCTCAAATTATGATTTAATTTGGAGATACAAAAATGACAAATCAGCTCAAAACCATTCAAAAGTCTGAATTTTCAGCCTTTTGATCAAAGAGAGAAAAAGCCATAACTTTTTCAAATGAAGTTAAAATCATTTGAAATTGTGTAGAAACATACTTTAGACTCATAAGAAACTTTTTCAAAAAGAATTTTCCAAAAAGGAGTCTCCAATCAAAAGATATGTCAAATTTTGCTTTGTAGGCATGATTTTTAATCAAAGAGAAGAAAAGTCAAAACTTTTTCAAATAAAGTCAAAATGATTTAAAAATTTCCAGAAATGAACCTTGAACTATTTAGAAGGTTTCTCAAAAATAATTTCCTCAAAAGGAATTTGTTTTCAAAAGATATGGCAGAATGCGCGTTGTAGGCAAGAATAGAAGTTCAATTTGCACCGAAAACTCAAAATGCAATCCGATTTGAATTTCATGGAGATTTGAACTTTCATGGCTTTATATGAGTTAGAAATACTATTTCAAGCAAAGAAGCACAAAGAAATCCATCTCAAATATCAAAACCCACAATATGTAAGAATGGGTTATTTTGGGTCAAATGAAGAATTTTGGCCAAATTCAAATAGCTATAACTTTTGAACGGTTGGTCGTTTGAAAAAACTTTGAACTAAAGAAATGCTTGAAATGACCAACCCTACGAGTTTTGTATTGACCACTTTTTCAAAAACTCAATAGATTTTAATATATGAAAATATTTCATTTAATCCAAAATCAAGATCCTATAAGATCCATTTGAGGCCAAATTTGCTATTTTGTTTCCAAAATAGAAATTTTTACTCCGAAAGCATTGTAAAATATTTAAAATACATATTTGAGAACTTTTATAAAGATTTTCACAAATATTGGCCTTTTTGAATACATTTTTGACTTTTTGACCAAAACGGCTCATATGAAGGATATGCATGCATATGGTTTCAACATTAATCCAAAAAGTATCAAATGAAGTAAATGAGAAGATATTTGATTGGAATTAGTATGTATGAGTTTAAAATACCATTTTGAACCAAGATATTGCTAAGAATCTAGTTCAAGGGGTGAAACTCACAATGTGCTAAGATGTGACCATTATGGGTCAATTATGGTTTTTCGGTGAGTTTCAAAATCAAATAACTTTTGCTAGGTTGGTCTTTTGAAAATCTTTTGAACACAAGAATTGTCAAGAATGACCAACTCTAAGTTTTTCATTTTGGAATTACTTTCAAAATCATTTTACATTTAATTCTATGAAAATTATAAGTTTAAATCCAAAACAAGATACTACTATCTAGATTTTGGGGCATGAAACTCATTTTCTTTTCAAAATAGATTTTGTAAAGCCAAAACCTTTGAAAAATGTTTCAAATACATTTGTATACATTTTGCAATTAGTTTTTCACAAGAATACTAATAGTATACAAAATTTTGACTTTTGGCTAAATGGCTTGATTTTGAAAATATATATGCACTTATATAAATATGGGCACACGTAGGGATGTGATACACATGAATATGACTTAGCACTCCCCCTAAATGTGCCACAACACTTATCAAGCTCATAAAACAATATTGGAGTTTTTAAATAAGAGCATGAAAGATAGAATGATTTTTCATGATATGCATTGAAATGTAATTACCTACACAAGGTAAAGTGCTTGAATTTAAATTGTTACCGAAGTGGCATTGGTACATGATGGTGGCTTGTATATCTTCATGCTTGGCCTCAAATGGTTGGTGGTGACTCCACCTTATTCATGCACGTGCCAAGTCCTTCAATGCCTCTTCAAAACCTATTAAGCACTTTAAGCACATTTTGGTACCCAATTCTTGTTGGGTCCATGAGTGTTAGTCATAATGTATTTAGGTGCCCAAGTAGATGTCTTCTTCTTAGTAAGAATAAGAGAATAGCAAGATTTACTACTTTTAGAATTCATTTTGGGGCACTTAGTAAGTTGGTTAGCCATGGGTTTTGAATTTTTAGCATGGAGGCAAAGCACACCCTTCTTGACAAAATTCACCTTGGGGCTTATCCTACCACCATCCTTGGGTAAACTCCCAATTTCTTTCTTACCCAAGATGTCCCCTTGCTCCCCAAGAGAATTGTCATGAATTATGTGTTTTGCCACCCAAATAGCCTTGACATTATTTTTGGTTGGGCTAACATTTTTAGCAAACAAATTGCCATATTTATCTCTCCTAAGCATATAATGATTATTGACAAGGATGGGCTTAGGAGTTTTACCATAAGGACACTGTTTACCAATGTGCCCTTTTTCTCGGCAATTGTAGCAAGTTGGCTTTGAGGCTTTCTTCTTCTTAACTTGCTCTTTGCCGGTTTGACTCTTGATGGATGTATTCTTGGTCTCCACTTTGTTAGGACACGCTGAGGCAAGGTGCCCTAACTTATTGCATCCAAAGCACTGAATGTTCCTCATCTTGTCGGCTTGAGGCTTGGAGCAACTTCCTTTGTTCTTGGTGGACTTGGAGTGTCTTGGCTTGTGATTGCTCTTCTTAGGGATGAAACCAAGACCCTTCTTATTCTTCTCAAATTTTTGGTTGCCCAAGATGGCATTTAGGTTGGCTTTCCCTCTGTAGCATTTCTCCAAGTCCTTTCTCAATTTTTCAACTTGAGCCTTAAGCTCTTTATTTTCCTCTACAACAAGGTTAGTATAGCAAATACTAGAGGAAATTGGAGCATTTAAGTTAGAGCAGTTAGGCGCATTATTCATTTCATTACAAGACATATTTGAAATGGAAGCATTTGCACTAGTACCAGCAATTTCATCAGTTAATTCATCATATAAGGTGGAGCTATTATTGTTAGATGAAGTATTAGAAGTGGAACCTAAACAGGGCACATCATCTAATAGATCACAAGTCATGTATGCATCCACCTTAGCCTTTATGTGACATGGTTTGTCAAGTAAATCATCACAAGAAGTGGATATGTCATTTTTAGATGATGTGGATGGAATGACATTTAAACAAGGCAAATCATCTAGAATAGTGCAGCTTAAACCTACATCCACCTTGCTAGCATTAACACTCTTGAGGAGGAGATGTTCATGATCTTCCTTTAAGGCATCATATGACTTTTGAAGCAAATTGAACTTTTGAGACCAGTCATATGATTTCCTTATCTCCTTCTCAAGGGAATCATGGAGCCTACCAATCATATGTATTAAATCATTATGGGAGGGCTCATTGATAACTACCTCATTATTACCTTGGTAGTGAAGCAATGAGGTGAAGTGGGAGATGGAGAGCACTCATCATCATCCGAGCTTGATGTGCAGAAATCTTCACTTGAAGTCCATTCTTGAATTGCATCTTCTTGATCAATGGACTTGTTTTGATTTCTTTGAATTTGCATCCACACATCATGAGCGTTCGTAAGATGGCTCATCTTCTTTTGCTCATCTACGCTCAAAACACTAAACAAAACATCAGTAGCAAGAGCATTGAGAAGCAAGTTTTTATCATCCTCAACGGTTAGAACCTTGGAGGTCTTTGGAGGAGAAAAACCTACATCTACAATCTACCACACACGATAATCCATAGCTTGAAGATAGCATGACATGCGAATTTTCCAACGATTGAAGTTCATGCTATCAAATAAAGGTGCATCACCTAGGTACTTAAAATCCTCCATGGCAATCCGATTACTCTCAAGACGGTGAAGTCTATTTAATGAGAGCCCTAGCTCTGATACCACTTGTAAGGAATCGGATGCCCAAGAGGGGGGGTGAATTGGGCTTCTTCAAATTTTACTTTCTAATCAATTTTATATTTGTGTCCAAATCTTAATGAAATGCGGAAGCTAGAAAATGATATTCGAACACAAGTTATTATCCTAGATGATGGCAAGCAGGACAAGCACACTAGAACAAGAATTAACTAAATTAAGGTATGCAGTTCTAGAGTGACCAGCAAGCAAATTAATTCTAGGAAGGTAAATGCCAACGAATGAATAGATCAAGATAGACTAGTTGGCTCTCACAAGTCAACACATGACAAAGGCACAACTAGCTGTGAACTCACATCAACAGACAGGGCATACTATGCATAAAGGATAAATACAAAGTAAAGCAATGCATAAGAAGACAAGTGATACCACAAGTGACACAAGGATTTTTATCCCGTGGTTCGGAGCCACGCTCCTACTCCACGTTGAGGCAAGTCCTTGCTCCTCACAAAGACCGGCTCCCTCTCGAGCACTTTGCCTCGTCTCCACTCGGGTGACTCTTCCACCACAACGGTGAGGTGAGCCCCAACCTCTTACAAGCTGCTAGCTCCAAGAGTAGATAGACCTTCCTCAAGCCCTGTCTCTTGTCTTGCTAGCACACTGCACACTCCAGGCCTTCTCACAATCTTCACTTGAGAAGATCACCGGTACACAACGCATTCCACGCCGTCTAGGTGCTGTTAAGCACCAAGAGCATCAAGCCCGAAACTTATTTGATCACACCGGATCAAGCTCAAGAGAGATGCACACAGGACATTCTTGATCACACACTAATCTTACTTAAGATTCTCTTAATCACACTCAAAAGATTAGTGTCTTGGACACTCCTAACACATAGGAGTTCCTCTCACACACCTTCAGCTCAAAGATAATGAATGGGTTGCCAAAAGTTGGTTTCCAATAGTCTGGAGGGGGTATAAATACCCAACACCCTCAAAACTAGCCGTTTGAAACCAAAACTAGCCGTTGGGAACAGTACCAGAGAATTTACATTTGCCACGGACTGATCCTATGCGAAATCCCATGTATGACGGACTAAAAATTTGGTCCGTCACTGCCTGTACAGTCTGCACGAAAACGGCAATAACTTTCTCGTCCGAACTCGGAATTGGGTGATCTTGGACTCTTTAGAAAGCTAAGAACAAGGGCTATCCATCTAACAAGGTCTCAGCACCCAAGTCCCAAAGGAGGAGTGCAGAATTCACAAGGAATCAGAAGAGGAGGAGGCAGCTTGCGACGCTGCTGTCGGCGTACTTTGCGCCAGGGTACCCTCTCCGCTGCACGAAAGCGTGCGTGGCCTACGTGGTAGCCTGACGAGCAGGTGGGCGGGCACGCCTTGCCCGCCAGGCGTTGGCCCACGTGGCGTTGGGCGGCGGTGGGCGGGACGCCTGCCGCCGGCGCCCTTCACGTGGCGGCGGCAGCAAGCGGCGAAGCGCGCGCCCGCCAGTGCCGTCCACGTGGCGGCGGGCGAGCAAGTGGCGAGGCGCCTTCGCCCGGCGTCCGGCCGCGTGGCGGCTTGGCAGCGGCGGCGAAGATGCCCGCCGGCCAGTGCCGGTCCACATAAGCGGCGGGCGAAGCGGCGGTGGCGAGGCGCTCGCTCGCCGACGCCACCACGTGGCGGCTGGCGGCAGTGGGCGAAGCGCGCCACCGCGGCGTTAGCCCACGTGGCGTTGAGCGGCAGTGGCGAGACGCCTGCTGCCGCCAGCGCCCGATCCTCGTGGCGGCAGCAGCGGCGGGCGAAAGCACGCCCGCCGCCAGTACCGTCCACGTGGCGTCGCGGCGAGCAGTGGCGAGGCGCCTGCCGCGGCGCCCGGCCCACGTGGCGGCAGCAGCGGCGGCGAGCACGCCCCACCGGCAGTGCGAATCCACGTAAGCGCGCGGCGGCAGTGGGCGAGGCGCCTGCTTGCCCCGCCGCAAGGCAAAAAGGTGGTGCGAGGTTCCTTCACCTCGAAGCCTCCTTCCCCTATCGTACCGTGCCAGTGGTGCGCATGCTGTGTCAGGTTCGTTGATTGCGAGGAATCCTGCTGCAGGCCCAATCCTCTAGCGCCTGTCACCTACCCGTCGCAGAGAGGTCCCATCCCGGGCGAACCGGGCGAAGCCATGCGTCAGCATTTAATGTGGCTGGAGGAACGGGACAGCACGGGAGGGAGTAATAAATGTGTATAGATCAGCATGATGACCCCCCTTTTACCAGCCCCCGTTAGCCTGGCGTATATAAGGGCATTCGGGTGCATGGGGAAAGGGGGTCGAAAGGTGGAGAAACGGAGAACCAAGAGTTTGAGCAATAGAGCCTTAGGAAGAACTTGTAATCCCCAAGCTCTGTACTTGCTTAGAACACTCTACATAAAATCCACCAGGAAGTAAGGTTATTACCCTAGGCAAGCAGGGGGCCTGAACCTAGGTAAAATCACTGTGTTAACGTAGCTCAACAATGCCAAAGTCCGTTGCGAGGGGGTCTCTAGGGTTTCCTCTTGCCAGGGTTAGCCAGCCGCAAAGACGCCCTCCTATCGAACCAAAACCCAGTCTGTAGACTAGGGCCTGTCAGGCGGAATACGCCGACAGCTGCCAACTTCGACGTGCTGATCGAGGCCGTCTCGAAGCTTGCCGAGGCGAGGGACGCCCTTATCGAGGCGGTGGGACGCGCACGTTGCGCTTAGATTTAGAAGCCTGCAAAAAATCTCATGTAATGCATTGTTATATCCGAACCTATGTGTTTAATATTATGGGATTTTAATATTTGTTTGTTCTTTTTCTTTCTTATCAATCTTTGAGTTTGCCTGAGCGGTTTCTCCCTTTTTCATTTAAGCACTCTACTCGACTAGCCTAGCCCCCGAGCACTGGGAGTTAGCTCATGGCCCTTTTTCCCCAGCACGCGCTTTTGAGTAGCTAGGGTTCGCCGTTCATGGGGTTAGAGTTTCATGATTTTGGGGTTAGCGCACTCGGGCTTGGTCGCAATTGTTAGGGAGAAGTAATAAATGACTCATAAGAAGGGTTAGCATCTTAACACTATTAGTGTAACCCCGACTTCTTTGCTTAATTGAGTTTCAATTGAGTAGCAAGTCAAGAAAAATTTTATTCATGATTATTATAACTAATGTACAAAGTTCAAGAGTAAAAGTGACATAGTTGCTCTATTTTCCATGTATTGCCGATAACCACGCCGTCTTCACACTTCAGTCTGTAAGCCCCTGGGAGTGTCACCTCGTCGACGATGTAAGGGCCTTCCCAGCCTGGGGAGAGCTTATGCTCGCCTTTCTAATTCCTTCTTAGGACCAGATCTCCCTTGGAGAAGGCTCGGCCCCAAGCATTTCGATTATGGTAGCGGCGTAAGCCCTGAAGGTATTTGGCCGACTGGATTGCTGCGATCTCCCTGGCTTCCTCCAGTCGGTCGAGATCTTCTATCCGGTTCTCCTCCGATTCGGCCTCCTTGTAACTCTGAACCCGCGGGGATTTGAACATCAACTCGGTTGACAGAACCACTTCTGATCCATATACTAGGGAAAAAGGTGACTGCCCGGTAGCCCTACTAGGAGTGGTCCTCAGCCCCTAGAGCATCGAGGGCAATTTTTTTACCCATTGCGTGGCATACGGCTTGAGACGATAAAAAATCCTTACTTTTAGCCCTTGCAGCACCATGCCATTGGCTCGTTCTACCTGCCCATTGCTCCGTGGATGAGCCACAGAGGCAAAGCAGATCTTAATGCCAAGTTCATCGCACCAGTTTTAAAATTCTTCGCCCCGGAACTGAGTACCATTGTCAGTGATAATTCTGTTTGGGACACCGAATCTGACCACGATCTCTTAGGGTGTGTTTGGTTGGGTATACGAGGGTGAACTGAACCGTCTTGTATAGGATTTGGTTCTATTTTTGTGTTTGATTGGTTGAACAGAACCATTTGGTATAGGATGAGATAGTACAGATTCTTGGAATATTCTAAAAAGATGTTGTACCATCCCGTACGGGAAATTTGGCCGAACCAATCGGTCCAATACAGGATTGTTTACTTGGACCATCCCTCAAACTAACCTCATCCCTCAATCCAATCGTATCCCTTCAACCAAACATCATCTCGTACCATCCTGTATCATTTTATTCAAGCAACCAAACAAAATCTTGTATCATTCTATTCAACCAACCAAACACTTTCCTGTACCATCTCATCTAGGATCATCCCATCCATCCTGTACCATCCTATCCCATTCATTCTTGTACACCTAACCAAACGCATCCTTAAAAGAATTCCTTGGCCTTGGCCGCCGTGATCGTGGCGACAGGTTTAGCCTCAATCCACTTCGTAAATTTGTTGATGGCGATGAAAAGATGAGTGAAACCCCCCTGAGCCTTCTTCAAGGGTCCAATCATGTCGAGCCCCCAGACGGCAAACGGCTAGGTGATCGGAATAGTTTGCAGCTCCTGCGCTGGAACATGTATCTACCGAGCGAGGAATTGGCAACCTTTGCAGGTTCGGACGATATCTTCCGTGTCTGATACAACAGTCGGGCAAAAGAATCCTTGACGATAAGCTTTCCCCACCAGGGTGCTCGACGCTGCATGATGCCCGCAAATTCCCGAGTGGATTTCTTTGAGGAGATTCCTTTCTTCTTGCTCTGATATACAGTGCCTCAAGACTCCAGAGGCACTCCTTCTAAAAAGTTTTTCCCCGACTACCACATAGCTTTTGCATCGGCGTGTGACGCGCTCTACCTGCACGCGGTCTTCAGGAAGCTCGTCTTTTAACAAATAATTCAAGAACGGAGTTGTCCAGTCAGGGTTGATGACCAAAACTTCCGCCTCAGCTAATCTTTCCTCCGGTTTGCCCGACTCCTGCTGTCGGCTTATTGTGGGCTTATGGAGCTCTTCAACAAACACACCAGCCAGCACTACCGCCCGACTGGAGCCCAATCTTGCGAGCTCGTCTACTGCTTCATTGTCTCGACGAAGTACGTGGGTGAGCTCCAGCCCGTCGAACTTATCTTCAAGCTTCCGCACTTCCTGGCAATATGCGGCCATGCTGTCGCCGACGCACGACCAGTCCTTCTGCACTTGGTTGATCACCAACATGGAGTCACCGCGGATTGTCAGCCGTCGAACACCGAGAGATATGGCGATACGGAGCCCGTGGATGAGTGCCACGTACTCGGCAGCGTTGTTTGATGTTGGGAAATGGAGTTGCAGGACGTACTTCAGCTGGTTCCCTATTGGAGAGATGAGCACTACCCCAGCCCCCGCGCCGCTGAGCATGAGGGAACCATCAAAATACATTGTCCAGTACTCGAACACCTCGATATATGTAGGATTCTGCAGCTCTACCCACTCGGCGGTGAAGTTAGCGAGGACTTGAGATTTTACGACAGTTTATGGTTTGAAGGAGATTTCAAAAGCTCCGAGCTCGACTGCCCACTTTGCAATTCTCCCGGTGGCTTCCCGATTATGAAGTATATCTCCAATCAGAAAAGATGTGATCACCGAAATCAAATGCTCTTGAAAGCAATGTTTATGCTTGCGAGATGTGAGTAGCACCGCATATAACAGCTTCTGTACCTGGGGATACTGTACCTTGGATTCTCCTTTGTAACCGCCCTCCTCTGCTATATAAAGGGGGCGGGGGAACATCAGCAATAATGAAAATAGGGCAAGGCGCTGGATCCAAACTCGATAGTAGCACAAGACGCAAGAATTATATAGGTTCGGGCTCTCGCGGGAGAGATAATACCCTAGTCCTGTACTCTGGGTTTATATGTAGCTAGCTTATTGCTGATGATCTTCTTCTTGTTGATGTTCCCCCGCCCCCTTTATGTAGCAGAGGAGGGCGGTTACAAAGGAGAGTCCTGACCAGTTACGGAGTGGAGATCGTATCTCTATACCTATCCGTTTTGATAACGTCCTGGATTACAGATTGCATCCTAACTAATCAAGGTTGATTGCTATCTTTAGGGTTCCCTTGTTGCGTATGATTGGAGCAACCCAGGTAATGCCCATCTTCATGCAATCAGCTTGGCCCATCCCTCTCCAGTTGGGCCTCGCAGGCCTGCCTTGCAGATCCCTGGGGTCTTTGTACTCCACAGGTCCCTAGTCGATAATCATATGAGGACACATATGAGTAGACTAGCATATGTACTGGTCAATGGCCACGTTTCAAAGATCATAAATATGGAGATATCAAACCAATAATATGAACACATATTAGATAACATGGTGTTGGACATCGACTCACTATGAAACACTGTGAGAATGTTATGTTCTTTCGCGTCATCAGTTGGTCTCATATACGATGTGTATGCTATATCCTTCGACTTGAGATTGTCGCATGTTCTCAAGATGCTTAATGGTTTACTTAGGGGTCATCAAACGCTACTTCGTAACTGGGTAGTTATAAAGACGACTTTCAGGTTTGTCATGAAATATGCTGCGAGGCTTGATCGGTCAAGATAGGATTTGCCCCTAAATAGAACGGGAGAGATATCTCTAGGCTTCTCAAGTGGTCGGATTCCGAAAATGCATGGCCATGCTACTCGAGTAAAGAGTTACTTGAGTCATCGAGTTAAAGAGTTAACTCGGTGTATTTAGGGAATCCGAGTCATGGCATCGAGAAAGAGTGGTCGAGCCATCCAAATAAGGATGACAATAACTCGCCTTGGGTTTTGTTTGCCCCAAATTTTGGAAAAATATGAAGCAAATCAGCAGATCCGCAAGAGTTTGGATGATGCACGGAGAATATTTGGAAACGGGAGATTGTTTTGGAAACCTTAGCCAACTCGGACTCTATTGTCGTAATGAAATAGGACTCGGATCGGCTGATGGGTATATAAGGCGAACCCAGGCCATTCGAAGAAGGCATCCACAGCAAAAAATCACATCTGCTAGTTTTATTTTCCTTTAAGCTTTTTAGTCTTGTAATACTTTCATTTGTAAGTCGATTCCGATCAATAAAGTTGTGCATCGCCGATTGTTGGTCGCCTTCGATTTCATCTCAGGTCTGATTTGTTTTGTTTTATCGCGCATCGCCTTCTCAGAGCTAATCTGCCTTTATCCTCGGATTTGCCTTGATCGACTGAACTGTTTACCTTTTGATCGGCCTTTGGCTGATCCAGATTTAGCCGATTATTCTATGATATCGGCTTTGAGTGTATTTCACGGCTTTTTTCCTTATCGATTGCAGGGTCAAATTGATTGGCATGCTTGAACCCGGTGTTTGTCTTGTGTGTTGTGACCAGAAACTCTACTTCATGTTTTTGGTGTTAACATACTTTTGGCACGCCCGGTGGGACCAAATCGGAAAGATGACTGCAGGCAAATCTATCGCACTAGCCGACGTTAACGCTGACGCAATAATCATCCCCACTTTGGATGATCTGACACCGGAACAGCACAAGGAGATTGAAGATTGGAAAGCTGCTCTGGAAGAATTGATGTTGGGTTGTTATCAAAAAACTCGACGAGAGGTCACGCAGAAGATGGCACTTCCAAACTGAATCCCCTTGGCGAGGCCGGCATCTCAACAAACCCGGTAAGCCGATACCTACCGGCTCAAGCCGAATTATTTGTTATGATTGAGCAATCTGTCCATCATGTGTTAATCAATCAGTCATCGGCCTTGGTTACGACCTTGAAGCCGATGATAGAAAATAGCATTAAAACAATTGCACAAGAGTTGGTAGTGTCTGGAGGATTGCTAGATCTATTGTAGCCACTCCCAACATACCCTGTATACTCTGTGGCACAGAACGCCAACACAATAAAAGTGTCAGCTTCAACACCCACATTAGTGCCGACTGAACCCATTGTGTTGGCGCCGGGAAGTTCTCGCTCAAGTGTGGTTACTCATTACCATGCATATATTGACGCTGCGAAGTTAGATACAGCTAACCTACCTCCATCGGTGTTGGAAACCACCCACGTCCAGTCGGCTCCTCAGTCGATTGAATCTGATAGAGGTCATAAATCCCAAGGACCAACCCAAGTAAGAAATCCGGTTCCGCATAAGGTAGTGTCGTATGCAGAGCCATCCATTCCTTTGCCTGAGTTTCCGGCTGTAAAAGCCAATGGGTGTGAATCATGGCCCCGTCAGTATCTGTCGGTAAGAACAAACCGACTGGCCGAGTTTACACTCAGGGGGCAGGATGCCTTTCATTATGATTGGCACAATCCAAGCACTACATCGACCAATAACATTAATTGGGCTGATCAGATCTCTGTGGTCCTGAGAGATCAGTTTGGTTTACAGCCTAAAGGGAAGACGATCGGCTATAGAAAGCCGTACCTGGATTATATTGACCGCATGCCATACCCACATAATTTCAGAGTTCCTGATTTCGCAAAATTTTCGGGGAATGATTCAGTCACTACCCTTGAGCATGTCGGACGGTTCATTGCCCAATGTGGTAAGGCGGCCCAGTCCGATGGGTTGAAAATTAGGTTATTTCCCTTGTCTTTGTCAGGGACCGCTTTTACCTGGTTCACAAATCTCCCTTCAAATTCGGTCCACTTTTGGAATGATTTAGAAAGCCGATTTCATGAGTACTTCTTCTCTGGCAGCCCAGAGCTTAGGATATCAGATTTAAGTTCTATCCGGCAGAAGTTCGGTGAATCAGTTTCTGATTATATCAGGAGATTCAGGGAGGTGCGAAATTGATGTTTCAGTGTTACATTGCCTGATGACCAATTAGCCGATTTAGCATTTCAAGGATTGATCCCGCCGTTGAAAGAAAAATTCGCTGGGCAGGAGTTTGCCGATCTGGGCCATCTGCTTCATCGCATATCGGCACAAGAGGGCCGATATGTAGATAAAGGATTTAAAGATAAATTTAGACTAAACGGGAATGGCAAGGATAAGACCAAAGTAAACATGGTCGATTACAGTTCAAGTGAAACCTCTAAAGATGAAGCAGATATAAATATAGCTGAGTGGATAAAGGGCCCTAAGAAACCTCTCATCTGCTCATGGCTTAAGCTGACGAAGAATAAGTTGGAAGTAAAGTACGCTTTTGATGTATCCAAATGCGATCGCATATTTGATTTGTTATTACAAGAAAAATTGATACGACTACCAGAAGGACATGTCATACCATCGGCCGACGAGATCAAAAAACGACGATATTGTAAGTGGCATCACTCTTTTTCTCACAACACTAACGACTGCAATATTTTTCGATAGCAGATACAGTCGGCCATTGAAGACGGTTGGCTCAAGTTCGCAGAAGAGCCGACCATGGAAGTGGATGTCAATTCCTTTTCGATAAACATGGTCCAGTGCTCGCGCAAAGGGAAGGAGCCTGTGGATGAGGAACCTAAGACGACCCGTCGAGTCGATGTGCAGTCCAGTTCAAACAGTAAAACACTGAAGATAACGATCGGCTCACTCCAGATAGAAGCCGATCAGGATGGTAAAAATTCAAGAACGATTAAGCCAAAAGAGGAATTGCAGGTTGGACGCTGGTATAAAGCCGAGCGGTCTCCGCCTCGAAAATCAGCATTTAGGCCTAAGCCAACTTTTTCACAGCTACTTGAGAAATATGAAAGAATAAGATGTCGACAAAAGCAGCGATCTCGTCGGCCAGATAATCTATATTGGCCGAACAACATTGAGAAGGCTCACCAGAGATGTCCCTTTTGGCAATTTTGTCGAGAAAGAGGTGCAGCATTGCCTTCTCCAAGGTCATGTCCAATGGAACATTATCCCCAAAGAGATTGGCCAAGGCAACCAGTGGGGGAACGACTGTCTAGATCAGTGCAAGATTGGCTGGGGTCAAGGCATAGAAGGCTGATTAAAGAAAGGTTATCCATGCCGAACCAGGCCAAGGATGTAGAGACTACAAAGAATGAGAATCTGGCTGGTAAAATTCGTTAGCCAATTGAGCCGAAACGAAGATGGTGTCCAACAGGACTCAGCCGATCCCAACGTAGACGGCTTCAACGCCTGAGGACACAGGAAATGAGGGAAGTTGAAGAAGAAAAACAAAGAGATCAAGCGTTCAATGAGTTGCGGCTAGTAAAACCTGTCAAACAGGAGTGGAGGAAAAAAGAGCAAGCCGACGAGGAGACGGATTCCTCAGACGACTTGTTATCACCAATGATCCATGACGACACTCCTCCCATGGACATCAACATGGTCTTTACTCTACTGGCCGAGTTCAGAATCAAAACTGAATCGGTCAAAGACACGTTCACCCAACTCTGTCTTGGCGCACAAGACCCTATGTTTGAAAAGCCATGGGATGCTCATCGGCACTTAAAGCCATTGTATATGAAAGGGCATATAAATGGTAAGCCGATATCCAGGATGTTAGTGGATGGAGGAGCTACTGTGAATTTAATGCCATTCACTACCTGCAAAAAGTTGGGCAAGACCGACGAGGATTTTATCAAAATGAACATGGTGTTAAATGACTTCACAGAGGATCCCACTAAAGCAAAAGGGGTGATGGTTACAGAATTAACTGTTGGCAGCAAAACCTTGCCGACTGCATTTTTTGTGATTCAAGAAAAAGGGAATTACAACATGCTTTTTGGGCGAGACTGGATACATCCCAATTGCTGTATACCTTCAACCATGCATTAGCTGCTCGTATAGTGGAACGGGGATGAAGTTGAAGTTGTCCCAGTCGATACATCGGCTCATATAGCTATGGCTAGTTCCGACGCGAATTGGCCGTATGAAGAAGCCGAATGCATATCAGGTAAGACTTTAGACGATTGTGACTTTATATGCATTGGTAAGTCAGGTTTAATGCCGATCAGTGTCAGGCCAGGCACGTTTGATCGGGCAAACGAAGTCTTGAGGAGATAGGGCCAGAAATAGTCCAAGTTCTACAGAACAAGGTACAAAGCTATCGGCAGATAAACTCTTGTGAAGCAATTGAAGATTTTCAGGAGGAAAAATTGGGTCAAGGTTTCACTTCTGCCGATATGCTTGTGGAAGTCGATATAGGAGAAGGCGACAGAAAAAGACCAACTTTTGTAAGTGCAAAGCTAGATGTAGAATACAAAGCCAAGTTGGTTGAAATACTTAGAAACTATAGGGATTGTTTCGCTTAGGAGTATTACGAGATGCCCGAGTTAAGCCGACAACTTGTTGAATATTGGCTGCCCATAAAACCAGGATATCGGCTAGTTAAGCAATATCCTCGATGTTTCAATCTAGAACTGTACAATGTTATTACGGAAGAAATTGAGAGGTTATTGGAGGCCAAGTTTATAAGGCCTTGCCGATATGCTGAATGGGTGTTCAACATTGTTCCCGTCATGAAAAAGAATGGTAAGATTCGGGTATGTGTAGATTTCAGAGATTTGAATAAAGCTACTCCAAAAGATGAATACCCGATGCCTATAGCCGATATGCTTATTGACGCTGCGTTAGGTAACAAGATTATTAGCTTTCTCGACAGGAATGCTGGATACAACCAGATATTTATGGCAGAAGTCGATGTCCCCAAAACCGCCTTCAGGTGCCCTAGTGCTCTGGGGCTATATGAATGGGTTGTAATGACATTCGGCTTGAAAAACGCAGGTGCTACTTATCAACATGCGATGAATTTGATTTTTCATGATCTAATCGGTCACATTGTTGAAATATACATTGATGATGTCGTGGTAAAATCCAAGGATGATTGGCAACATTTGGCCGATTTGGAAAGGGTGTTTCAAAATACAAGGGCTCATGGGCTGAAGATGAATCCCTTGAAGTGCGCGTTTGGCGTGTCGGCTGGCTAGTTCCTTGGATTTATGGTACACCAGAGAGGAATCGAAGTCAATCAAGCAAGGGTCAAGGCCATAGTTAATACGAAACCACCAGTGTGTAAAAATGAATTACAAAAGTTGATCGGCAAAATTAATTATTTACGACGATTTATTTCAAATCTGTCCAGTCGAATTCAGGCTTTTACCCCATTGTTGAAGTTGAAAGACCATCAGGATTTTGTATGGGGAGCCGATCAACAAAAAGCTTTTGAGGATATCAAGCAGTATTTAGCGACACCACCAGTTTTGGTTGTACTAAAGAAGGGGATTGTCGGTGTTTCATATAACCGGCAAGTAAATTTGTAAGTCAAGGGGCCACGCGTTCCCTCTCCTTGATGGTTGACTCAGGGAGCCCAAGATGTATACTGGTTCGGGCCGAATGTCCCTACGTTCAGTTCGTGGTGGTGGTTCTTATTGCTGAGGATGTAGTGGACTACGAGGGATTACAAGCGAGGGCTAAGGACATACCCTTAGCACTCATCCGAGTGAGGGAGCTCGGGAGCTAGGAACGATCACTCGAGTCGGAAGGCCCGAACTGAGTTGAATGAATATGCCCCTTCCCTAGGGGCCCTGCCTCCCTTTATATAGGCGGAGGGGGTAGGTTACACGGGAGTTTAGAAAAAAGGTAGGGGTATGCTATGCCCGGGAGTCCCGGTCTTCGGTCTTGGTGATTGACAGGTTCCTATTTATCCCATGCTGGGTTGGTAGACACTACGGACAGTGTTCCGTTGGGAAGGCGCGCACCTGCCCTCTGTGGGCTTGTCAGACAATGACGGCGTGACGGGACGGGCGCTTGACTCTTGGCGGCCCCCTGGCCGCCTTGGGAAGGAGGCACCCGTCCTAGCATGGCCGTCATGCCTGCGGGGCAGGTGACCAGCTTGTCGTCGGCCGACGACGTGGCGCAGGTCGCGGAGTTGAAGGTTGTTGGGGCCCTGGCCCTAGGCCGGTCGAACTGCGAGGCGTCGGACCGGGTCTAGGTCGAACTCTTGAGTGTCGGACCTGGTCTAGGTCGAACTGCTTGGGGCGTCGGACCAGTCTAGGTCGGGAACTCATGGGCGTCGGACCGGCCCCGACACCGACCGAGGCTGGTCGAGTTCCTTGGTGGGCTTGACCGGGGCCGGGGATCCTTCGCGACCCGATGAGGCCTTTGACCAGAGCGTGGCCTAGAATGGCCCATTTGGTGTTCCATTCAATATTCGTTGATACCCCCATCGTGCTGTGAGGGACAGAGACCTTGGTAATACCCTCTCGGCCTCTGCTTGTGGCGATCTTCTTTGTCATGTCCGTGTGGTGAGAGGAGCGATCTTGAAATAGATGTATACTTTGCTGTGGGGTACCCCTGGTATGAGTATTCGTCAGGGATCCCATTCAAATTGTACGTATCGGCCAAAAATGAAACTATTGAGGTAGTTCTGGCTCAGGAGGTTGATGGCAAGGAGCAAGTGATATTTTATTTAAACCGATGACTCTTGGAAGCTGAGATCAGGTACCCTTGGTGGAAAAATTATGCTTGTCATTGTACTTTGCTTGTACCAAGTTGAGGCATTATATATTGGCATCGACCTGCATAATAGTGTGTAGGACCGATATCATTAAGTATATGTTGTCTGCACCAATCTTACAAGGACAACTTGGTAAATGGGCTTACGCCCTAACTGAGTACGATCTACGGTACGAATCGGCTAAGGCCGTCAAAGGGCAGGTGATAGCCGATTTTATCACAGGACATGACACTATGGCGGGATTGGTTGACGTGGTTCCCTGGCAATTGTATTTCGATGGATCGGTTTGTCAAGAAGGCAGTGGAATAGGTATAGTGCTGGTTTCACCAAAAGGGCACAACTTTGAATTTGCATATCGGCTTAACAGTCGATGCTCCAACAATCAAGCAGAATATGAGGCGCTGCTCAGGGGACTACAACTGTTGGAAAGTATCGGGATAAGTAACATAGAAGCCTACGGCGACTCATTATAAGTCGTCCAACAGGTCAAAGGAGAATTTCGGTGTAATGATGAAATACTATCAAAATACCTGGAAAATTGCCTTAGTGCCATCGGCACATTTTCTTCATTTTCTATCAGTCATGTGCCCAGGGAGATGAACGACAGGGCCAATATGCTGGTACAAGCAGCATCGGGTTATAAATATTACAACCGACACAAAGTAATAGAATCAGTTGATAAAACGGTGTTGTGTGCCTATACTGCCGATTGGAGAATAGAGATACACTACTACAGAAATCATCATCACAGACGGTTGGTAAACGTCATTAGAGACGGTTTTGTGAACCGTCAGTAACAATAAGTCTGTGATGAAGTTGATCATCAGAGACGGTTTTCTACCCGTCTGAGAAAATATATATCACAAACGGTTGTATTAATAAACCGTTTGTGAAATTTAATTATCACAGACGGTTCTTATTTGAAACCGTCTGTGATAACTAAATATCACAGACGGTTTCAAATCATAACCGTCTGTGATATGATTCAAATAAGAACCGTATGTGATGAACTTTTTTTCCCACACCCCAAGCAGAACCTCCATTATTTATGGTGTTGTTCGAAATTTCCATCAATATTTCTACAACGATATTTATAAGGCACAACTAGTTATAGATTTTGTAATTGAATATCTACACTTCCTATATGCATTGAGGCAACAGTTTGTCCGATCGGGATAGACTTAAAATATAAACATTTGTGGCGCTTTTCTCCTTCTTATGATAATGTTGATGGAACTCGACTAATAAATCAACCAAGATCCGCCTTGACATGGCGGCGGCAGCAACCACGGTCTTCTCCATCGAGCCGGACACACTAGAGTGTGTGATTTGCTTCATGCCATATGAAGTGGCTTTGCTTGAGTCTTAGTAGTGCCACGGTCTTGAAGTGGCCGGACGACATGCTCTTCTGGCGTCACCATCGTGCCACGGTGGGAGAGCGTGGTACTTTGTAAAAATTGTAGATGTACTTGATAGATTACTCTAGGTAGGGTAATTAAAGATTGAACAAATGTGATTGCAAGTCGGGTCTTCCATGTGCTTGGGACATGTAAGACCCGACTTGCAATCACATGACATGTTTCAAATATGTTCAAAATGACATGTAACAAATGATAAATGGTCAGTATGCTAAAATGCAGAACACCTAAGTAGATGGAAATTTGAACAACAAACCATAAATAATGGAGGTTCTCACTGAGGGTGTAGGAAAACATCTAGTTTCAACAAGCAAGACATTGTTAAGTTGTTGCATATATTCAAGATGAGGAAATATGTATTAAGGATAATATCATGTGACAATACAATGAATCGTACAAACAAGAATAACCACGAGTGTTTGACATATTTTCGAATGAATACCATTTGATAATTGTACAACTCGAAGTTATCGGGTGCGTGGAGCAGCGCCTTTTTTATTTATTACTTAGCTAGCGAGGAAGTAACAAACTCTCCCTCTAATCTTTGCTCAAATGGGTCTCGGCCAATGCAGTTTTAACATGATGCTTTTTTGTATGGACGATGGTTTGCATGTTGTAGAAAACATAAAATCCACATAGGTTATTTCACGACCTTCTTTGTTGTACTTTGCAAATAAAACCTACGGTTAGTTCTAGAGTCACTATTACGGGGTTTGATATAGGATTATTGTGTATAGCGATCTGGAAAGTTCAAATCATCTTGTAGTTTAGTCAATCCTTCAACTTTTGAGCGCTCTACAAGATGCAAAAGGTTAGCCTAAGCCATTCAATAGCAATATAAACACGGAACAACTTACACGACCATATGCGTTATATGCGGAGGAAATGTGATTACTGTGAGTAATTTTGCGATAGGTACCAAGTCGTGGTTTCATACGTAAGGAATCAAGGTACTTAACCGGTTTGTGGGTGGTTCAATTACAATTAGAACCCGATGAAACCTACGGGTATATCACAATGGACAATGAGCGAAAGCGAGTTGTGTGCACTGATCTGAGACCAAAGTATAGCATATGGTAGCACTTACACAGGTTATGGGGTATAAGTATGAATTCTTTATCTTTTTGTGCTAGCAATGCCTCATCACGTATTTCTCGACCATGTTTATATCCTCATCCATTGTTTGCTTTGAGACTATATGTGGGTCGAGAAACCGATCGATAGTTTCTTACGTGTAAGCTTCAAGTTGCATGTATCTATATATACAAAGGTGAATTATATATATATTGGAGGACATTTATCACTATTAGGCGAATGTAGTGTGATAGCACACACTTACAAGGTCCGACATCTTATGAGTCTTGGCGTCGATGGCGTCGAGGTTGTAGAGATGGAACAAGTCGAAAATCATTGTGAAGAAGCCCCCGTGAGTCGTTGAATAGATGTTCATACTTGAACTTACGCGATACTTGTTATGCGTTCACGCTCAGACTTTCCGGCTTGTTGGATGTACCAAGTATGCAATTGTTGGCAAGCTATACTAAGTGAAGTTCGCTGCCTTTCATTAGTAAGGGCTCTCCTAGCTTGTATTGTTTAGCCAACTCGGCGGATGGATAGTCGATTTGTTCTTGCCTTTCTTTCTTATGTTTGTCCTTGCCTTTCTTTGTTTTGTATGAACCCTTCACGGAGAGGAATGGGCAGGAAAGAGGTCAACATTATGTACATCAAGTGGAGTCGCTCTCATTGCTGATTTGGTAGCCAAGCGATCGAGACGATACAATAAGCGAATCGGATCATTGCGGTTGTTGCATGTGAAGAAGCGTCGAGGAGATGTCATTTGCTAGGCCATTGGATGAATGTGCCAATGGCATCCCCAAGTTTCACGATCTCGTCGTTTGGCGGCTACGTAGATCGACAATCTTGAAACTATCAAATACCCCATCCACATTGACCTTGGTGAAACCGGCGCTATCATGGTACCGTGCGGCATAGTCCCTTAGTGGATGGATCGCCATGCCCCAAGCATTTGTAAGAGGAGCAGTGCCATTGTTAATTCTCACTTGGAGATTGCACCGCGTGGCCACCTTAATGTCACATCTGAGGATAAGTCCGCTATGTTCATCTATGTCACTTGGAGAGCGGATGCACAAGCTGCTCTTCACAGGCGATGGGGTGACTTGCGGACATATACGGGGCTTGTCTGATATTTCTTTCTTGATTGTTGAGCCTTTCCTCGAGGATTCTTATCCTTTCATAAAATTCTTCTCTCGGTTCTCCCTCAACTCTTCTCTCAACTCTCCTCTCAACTTGTCCTCCAAATTCTTTATAAGATTTGACTCGCTCGGCTTTAGTTCTCTTCTTACTTGGTATTTGTAGAAGTAAATGCAGGAATCCAGTTTTCCATGGAACAAAAACCCTTTGCCTCTTATACGACCGTGGTGTTCCTTGTTTCCCAAGGCCATGGACGGTCGTCTTTCTCCTGTCTGGGAAAAAAGAGCCATCGCTTGATTGTGTACTCAACGCTACTGCAAGATCCGAACAAGTTATTTTACTTATGAAGTCATAGACTAATTACGTAAAATTGGTAGTTCGATTATATATTACGGCGTTGGCGAGACTTCCTCGTCATGAGGTTTACAAAGGAGGCGGTTGCGGAGGGCGTGGCGGTGACCTCGCTCTTAGCGATTTACGCACGTTGATCTGTGATCGATGGAAATGGCGAGATACCCTCCTCGTCCTCCTGTCCCATTGCGCTCTCTTCCCGCGTAGCCAGGCGATTGCGTGCGTGGGGGTGAGTGTTCCTTACTGTAAGGCCTTGTTTGCTTCACTCGGCCTGCAATTAAATCTGTCATCTTCATCTCAACAAAACGCCGCCACGTGTCCGCATCAATGAACCCATACTTAGAATATGGATCAGTCTCCTTCTTGACGTAGTCTACAAAAAGCGTATGCTTGAAGGTCTTCCATGCCTTTCTGCGCTAGCGGTGCATCCGTCACACTAGGGGCGGATTCTTACGGAATGTCGAGCGATGGAAGAATTTCCGTCGGCAAGGCATTGCGAGCCTCGATAGTCGGCAACCTCCGGAAGATAGCGTGATCGGAACCGTTCGTGCTACTATCCGCACATACTCGAAATGCATTATTTGCCTTTTTGGCTTTCTAGGGGCCCCATCCTTTGGATCGATCTACGTAATGGTATATCGGTCATTGGCCTTTTGTTTGGTCCTCTTGTAGCGGGTCGATTCTTCTTTTGAGGGCACATCATGTGCTTGAGCGATGGATTAGAGGGCGACATCTTCTTTATAAGTTAAAATAGTTTCAGGCGAACTAAAAGAGAAGAACAAATAAAATCAAATTAGAGTGAATAAGTTTGTGGATACCATGGCTTGTTATTAGCCTTTTAAAAGAACTAGCCTAAATGGCTTGTTATTAGCCTTTTAAAAGAACTAGCCTAAATGGCTTGTTATTAGCCTTTTAGCAAAAAAAGCGAACTAGGAGGTTGCGAACTTAATAAAAATTTTGGCAGACACCTCCCTAAAACTAGGACATCCACACAATGAGACAAGCGAAATAAGTGCGAGTATAAGAGCAAGACTTTGTTTATTATTCCTCTTAAGCATATATATGAGAATACATAATTCACACACAAGAGGTATGACATAAACAAGATAACACAAAGGACTAGCTTATAAGCAACTTTGCTCTCAGATTATCTAAATTGATGGGTTGCTCTTAAAGAACCCTCAGACATCAATTTCAACAATATATCACAGGGTATACAAATCGAGATTAGTGAATCTCATAATTCACCTTTGGTTAAGAAAATTGATTGATGAGAACTCAACTATGGACTATGAAAAGCTCTTGAGCAATGAGGACAAGCGAACTAGGAGGTTGCCAAGCTTAATAAAAATTTAAATGACACCTCCCTAAAACTAGGACATCCACCAAACACACAAGAAGAAATAAGTGCGAGTATAAGAGTGAATCACAGACGAGGATAGCATATCACATATCTGGTGACAACCTTGACCAAGTTGAATTCTAGACACAATGATCTAAGCAGTCTTTGAATCACGAAGGAACTCACTAACTAGCGAGATCAATATAGCCTCATTTAATTGAATCATCATTGAGCAATGATAGTAGAACAAAATCGAGCCTCGGATCGAAAGCGGCCTCTAGCTCGATGGCTAGTCCCCGAAATACTCGTCGGTTCACTTATACTCATAGAACAGTACCAATCACCCTGATATGAGAAAGAAAGAAAGATCATAACACACTTACACGAGCAGCCAAGCTGCATTTGGGAAGAAGGCGAACACGACGATGGGGAACGCGTCGCTGCGGGGAGATCACCGAGGGGAGGACACGAGGGGAGCACGTCGTTCTTGGGGGAGGGCGGCGATGGGGAGGTCACCGAGGCGTCGGCTGCGGGGAGGGGGGCGACGATGGGGAACGCGTCGATCTTGGGGAGGGGCCAGCAGGGAGGGAGCGGGAGGGAGGCCGCCGAGGAAGCACGTCTGCCGAGGGGGAGGCCGCCATGGGAGACAAAATGTCACAAAGGGTTAGGGTTTGGCCTGCTGTGAGCGAGGAACTGGCGAGGGGAGATATATATAGGAGAGCACATCACGAGCGGTTCTAAAGATAGCGATGCATGATGTATTATCCTGACGGTTCTATAACATAACCGTCTATGATGTTGAATATCACGGATGGTTATATAATAGAAAATGCAGTGATCTTAAGATATCCGCGAGCGGTTAGGTAACATAATAAATGCGTGATGTTGAATATCACAGACGGTTATATAATAGAACCGCGTGATCTTAAGATATCCTGAGCGGTTAGGTAACATAACCAAATGCGTGATAATAACATCCTGTTGTTATGTTAAAAACCGTCATGATATATCTTATTCACTAACATTCACTTGTTTGTCGATTCGATCGACTCTTATGCATGCCACTTTGTTGTATCTTACGGGAAAGTTATCTTTAACGAATATAGAGCTATCTTGTGGTTGAAGTGGAGATTCTAATCCTCAATTCAAACCCTAAAATCTGACAGCAATCACATACAACTATTTCCATATTGCCAAAGTAGACATGATTCAGTTCTTGTTTGCCATAGTCTACATAATTTATTTCGTCTCATCAATTATGTCTGAATGGCCATCTTTGAATCATGTATTTGGAATCATATTGATATTAAGGAATAAATACTTGCTCTTATACTTGCATCTTTTCCATCAATCCAGATGCTTCACAAGCTACTTACAAAGATCATCACAATCCTATATACATAATTCAGATGCTTCACAAGCTACTTACAAAAATCATCACAATCATATGTACAAAGCATGATAGGTCGTATCATCTTTACAATAGCATTAATGTAATATTATTACACATGAAAATTAGTAAACATGATGACAATGCACCCTTCTCATAACTTCATACCACATGCTTATTCTTTTGTATGAAAATTAGCCCTTCATGATGATCGGCGTGTGTAGCTTGCTTCCTCATGTTGTTCTTACGGGACCAGGATGTCATTTTCGATAGGTGGCAACTCATCAAATTGATTGTACTCTTCCTCATCTACTACATTCTCAACTCAGACAATTCTCCTTTTTCCTGAAAAACTACGTGGCGCTTCTTGTTGGGCCAATTCGGTTACATAGAAGACTTGAACAACTTGGTTAGCGTGTACGAATGGTTCATCTTGGTATCAAACACGTTCGAGGTCCACGATAGTGATGCCATTCTTGTCAACCTTCACGTCTTTGGTGGTGGACCCAGCGGCACCGAAATAGGGAATCTTGAAAAGTACGTAGTCGAGCTCCCATATCTCCTCTATGAACCCATAGTAGGAGCTCCTCGTCAACCAGCGGTATTATTGAATGCATCTATCACGGACACCGCTGTTACGGTTTGTGCTCTTCATATCCTCGATCTCTCGTATAAAATGTGTACCCATTTAAGTCATATCCTTTCGGTGACAAGCTGTAAAGTTGGTCCTTTTGCCAACCATGTCGGCGTGTCATCGCGAGCTCCCGATGATAGGTCGCTCCTTCAACCATTTGTTGAGCTGAAGGTTATCTTGTCTCGTGATCCAAGACTCTGCTTGTCTTTGGATTCTCTTGCCTTAGCCATTGCTTGTGCTCGGCGATATTGGCGGACACTACTGACCATGTGTTGCAAAAGCGTGAAATGGGCTCGAGCATCATAACCGAATCGGCGTGATTGCTTACCTTCCGATGGTCCGATACCTGGAGCCTCCCTCATGGCGAGATCGAGGCACACCTATCGGTTCGACACAGGCCATGTAATCGGCCTTGAGAACTCGGCGGCCTCTTACATTGCATAACCTTCGACAATGCTACCCTCCGGACGAGATCGATTCCGTCGTAAGACTTGAGAATTCCCATGTACCTCTCGAGCGGGTACATGCTACGTAGAAATCTTGGCCGCATATCTTTATCTCTGTCACAAGGTGAACAATGAGATGGACCATGATATCAAAAATGATGGAGGAAATACATCTCAAGATTACATAGAGTCATCACCACCTCGACTTGTAGAGCATCTAGTCCTTCGGGATCGATGACCTTCGGCGATTGTGTTAAAGAAATAACACGACCTAGTGATTGTCTCTCGGACCTTGACCGCAAAATACTTCTAATTCGACGAGGGAGCATCGTGTCATCGGCACATGACAATCATGAGACTTCATGCGGTTAATTTCAAATCTTCCAACGAAACAAGTCTCTTCATGTTGGAGGAGTAGCAGGATGAAACTTTCACACCATGCAAGCAGCGCGATTCAGTTCTTCGGCCTTTGACAGAGTATAACAAGCGAGGTTCCAAATGCGTCGGCCTTTACCGGTCTCTTTCGGTGCTAACTTTCGGGTCTTATGCCCATATCAACCAAGTCAAGCCGTGCATTGATACCATCCTTTGTTTTACCCTTAATGTTGAGTAAGAGACCAATCACGCATCACGAGACATTCTTCTCTCGTGCATGACATCGATGCAATGGCGAACTTCTAGGTGCTTCGAGAAGGTAGGTCCCGAATATTGATCTCTTCTTCCACATGCTCTTTTCACGGGTACTTGATTTACGTCCCTTTCCATACGCAACATCCAAATCCTTAACAATGTCATGAACATTTCTCCCGCTCAACCGCCTTGGAGCTGAACCATTTTCGTTCCTTTCGTTGAAAAGTTGCTTCATCTTGCGATATGGGTGATTCCTCCGAAGGAACCTCTGATGGCGCATGTACGATTTTTGCGGGAGTGATTCACCATAAACTCTCGGTATCATCTAGCGGTGAGTGCAGGCTTTGGTTCCTTTTGTACTCGGCACAGCAGTTAGCAAGGCGGGGTAATCATTTATGGTGCAGAACAACAAGCGATGCAAAGTAAAGTTCTCTCGTTTATGCGCATCCCATCGTGTACCCGGTAACCCACAAAGTGTTTTAGATCTTCCACCAATAGAGCTAGGTACACATCAATATCGTTTCGAGTTGTTTCGGTCCTTGGATAAGCCTGAGACAACATAATGTATTTCCGCTTCATACACAACCAAGGAGGAAGGTTGTAGATCTGAGATTCTGGGCCAAGTGCTATCTTGCATTGCTCATGTTACCGAAAGGATTCATTCCATCATACTCAATCCAAACCTTATATTTCTCGGATCCGCACCGAATTCTTCAAAGCTCCTATCGATGTTTCTCTCTAGATGGAATCGGCAGGTGCCTTAGCATTCCATCATTCTTACGCTCCTCAAAGTGACAAGCATAGCAGTTTTGCCTCCTTTGGGTTCGCAAACAAGCGCTTCAAGCAGGAATTATAGGCGAGATACCATGCCACCTTAGCGAGAGGACCTTTTTCACCTTAATGCTCTCGCCATCATCATCTGAATGACTCTTACGCTTGTCTGGGATCGTTGCACACGGACATATATGCAAGTTTGTGTACTCTTTGCGGTGACAGGATCTGATCGTTTGGACATACATGTATTCTTTCTACTTCCATTCCCAAGGGACAAAGAACCTTCTTGGCTTTGTAGGTGGTTGTAAACAACTCGTTTCCCTCTAGAAGCATGTCCGCCAATAGGCGTACTTATTGTTGTGAAACTCTTGTCGGACCAACCGTTGCTTGCCTTCAATTTGAGTAGTTCAAGCACGGATGATAATCTTGTGTATTTCAACTTGCACCCTACGAACAAAGGTTTCTCCGAGTCCTCCATTAAGCCCTGGAACTTTTCATATTCCCTGTCATCAAGGTTTCATACTGCATCGCGCAACATCTGATCCAAATTTTCATCCTGCAACCTGTCCTCATCGGAAGCACAATCGATATGATCATCAGACATATCATTGACTTCGTCGACGATATTAACACTACTTGTCGCTTCTTGTATATTATGCTCTTAGCCATGGTGGTCCAACATGTATAGCCCTTTTGAAACCCCTCTGAATCAAGTGTTAGCCGATCATATTTGAGTTTGAAACATCTTGATTTACATAATCAATGCATGGACATGACATGAATTGCACCCCTTATTAAACATATCCTCCTCTGTAGCTCTTTTGAAAGTGGAGCGCCATTAAGGTACTTTCGGCCGTCACGGTTCTCGGTACATCGACTTTGATCCATCTACGCTACACATGTAACACTTAGTGTTAAATATTAAGTGCACCAGGTGTAGTACATATGCACACATTCTTAAACTAATTATGCAATTACATACCTTAATTACATCACAAAGAAATAATTAACACAATTCAAATTAATCTTCAATATAATAATGAAATTAGAACCCATTACTAACCTTAGATCACCAAAAGACTTGAATTGATCTATAAGCTAGATCTAAACAATCTTTAAATTCTATCCTTAACAAGCTAGCTAGCTACATCATGATCGAATATTATATTATGCAAATAGAACCATTACTAGCTAACCTTATAGATCAAACAACCAACACATGGTTCTACAAGCGAGATCTAAAAAAATCATCAAATTCCTTCCTTATCAAGCTAGATGTTGAATATAATGCAATTAAAACACATTACTAACCAAATATCACAAACAACATATGGATCCGCTACAATTAAGCTAGATCTAATCAAACAATCTTTAAATTAATTCTCTCTAACCAACCTAGATATTGAATTGGATGCATGCAATTAGAGAACTCATTACTAACTTTAGATCACCAAAATCAAATGAATCTAATATCACCATTCGAAATCAATGGCTTTCTTTAAAAAAATCGCCTCAATTCCACAGCCGCCACTTAGGATAGAAACCAAAACCCTACAAACGAAGTGGATGGATCGAGGCTCTATTTTTACGAGCTCGAGCGGTTTTATGACGAGCGGTTTTATATTACGTACCGTGCGTGATGCAAAAATATCACAGCGGTTTCTAAATATAACAAATCGTAATGACTCTGTAGATATTACAGACGGTTGTGTTATATAACCGTCTGTGAAATCGCAGACGGTTTTACTTCGAAACCGTCTGTAATGAGTACTATAGCTATCACAGACGGTTATATTTCGAAACCATCTATGATATTTCTTGCATCACAGACGGCTGTAATATAAAACCGTCTATGATATTCGCACTGACGGTTTGAGTACATAACCGTCTGTAATGTTCCATATTACAGACGGTTTTTCAAAACCGTCTGTGATCGTGCGTCTGATATAAGCCTCGCTATAGTAGTGATAAAGGCATCTTTGATGAACCTGTCCCGGGCGACTGAACGCAAAATTTGACGACAAGCATTGAAGTATGTGGTATTAAGTGATGAGCTGTACAATCGGACGATGGAAGGTTTACTGTTAAGATGCCTGGGGGATGAAGAAGCAAGAGTGGCTATGGGTGAGGTTCATGAAGGGATGTGTGGTTCACATCAGTCGGCTCACAAAATGAAATGGATACTGAGAAGAACAGGATATTTTTCGTCGACAATGTTAGAAGACTGTTTTAAATATTATAGGGGGTGTTAGAGCTGTCAAAAATTTGGGAATGCGCAACTTGCGCCTGCATCAGCTTTGCACCCAATCATCCAGCCATGGCCGTTCAGAGGATGGGGGATAGATGTAATTGGCTAAATAGTTCCGGTATCAAGCAAGGGCTATAAGTTTATCCTCGTAGCCACGGATTATTTCTCAAAATGGGTTGAAGTCATACCCCTTAAGAAAGTCACGAGTATAGAAGCTATCGACTTTGTCAATGAGCATATCATACATCGATTTGGTATTCCACAGACTGTTACGACCGATCAGGGTACTGTGTTCATGTCTAATGAGTTTCGAAGCTTTGCAAGAGGCCTGGGTATTAAGTTGCTCAATTCATCACCCTGCTATACCCAGGCCAACGGACAAGCAGAGTCGTCCAACAAAACGTTAATCAAGCTAATCAAAAGGAAAATCGATGAAAAGCTGAGGAATTGGCACGCCACGTTATCGGAGTCATTATGGGCGTATCGGATAGCTTTCCACGGATCGACTAAGTTCTCACCACATCAGTTGGTCTATGGCCAAGAAGCCGTCTTACCCGTAGAGGTGAATATTGGTTCAATACGAGTGGCTAAACAAAATAATCTGTCGGTTGATGAATATAAAGACTTGATGCTTTGTAATCTAGACGACTTGGCAGAATTAAGGTTGATTACACTGATCAGCTTGAAAAAGAATAAGGAGAGGGTTGCGAGAGCGTATAACAAGAAAGTTGTGCCAAAATCGTTTGGCGAAGCTGACTTGGTTTGGAAAACCATATTGACGATTGGGTCTAAAGATAATCGATTCGGTAAGTGGTCGCCAACGTGGGAAGGACCTTACAAGATTAATCGGCCTGTTGATGGGAATTCATATATACTCAAGACTCTCGAAGGGATTATACTACCAAAGGCACTCAATGGTAAATATTTGAAGAAATACTACCCCAGTGTGTGGGTGGGAGCATGATTTACGAAAGCATCAAAATAGCTGATAGAACATATATTAAAACTAATCGGTTAAACAACCGATTAGAAAAATAAACAAAAGATACTGAGTTTCACCTGAAGTTACATCAGAAGCACAACAAATGAATTACAGATCGGACCCAGGAATTCTAGCACCTAAACCCAACAATGTTGCAGCAGCCTTGACCAACGTCTGCATGATGCTATATACGAGGTTTTCGTCATCTTTGGCATTGCCAGGCACTGGGATGATCTTAGCCGATTGATCCTCAACCTTCGCAACGGCCTGGCTGACGTCGTTTTTGTGGATTTTTAAGGACGAAGTTGTTGCATTCATGGTCGCAAGATTGTCGGTCAGCTGCTGGTTCACTTTGGCCAACTCTTCCTCAAGCTGCTTTTTAGCCGATTCTAGCTTTTGAATGGAAGCTTTGGCAGCTATAAGTGACGCTGCGGCTTCATCATATTTCTTCTTTTGGGCTTTGGCTTCAGCAATTAGCTTATCCAAGAGACGCTGGTCGGCTTCTTGGGCTTGTCGCCGGGCTATTCTAGCGTTAGCAGCATCGACCTCAGCCTTCTTTTCGTCTAGGTGGCACACATTCAGAAGCGCGTTCATGGCTTTGGGCGGCAGGTCGGCTTCAATGGCGGCCATTGCATCACGAATTGGTTGGGAATTGGTAAGAATAGCAGCCTCTGGTTGAGTTATCTCGAGAAACGGCCGATTGACCTTTCTCGCATGTTGGTATTGCCGATTTGACAACTGAAGCAGACGCCTCCATAGATATGTCGATGATTTTGCGGATGTCTTCTGGGTAGTTGTTTGTTGTGGCCACTTCAGGATCAACCAGCTCGTCCAAGGTAAAGCCAAGAAGATCAAACAAATCCATTGGCATTGCCTCAGATGTCGGAAGAGTCGATTGGGCCGGAGATAGAGGAGCCAGAGATTGAGTTGCTGGAGAAATCGTCGATTGGGTTGAAATCACTTGGAAGTCGGCCAAAATGCCAGCCACTTGGACTGACGATGTCAGCTACGTAGAAACAAATAAATTAGAATTGGGAATGCAAATTCAAGAAGGGAAGTATAACACCAAAATTACCTCAGCAAAAGCCGATGCATGGGGCGAACTCTCAGCGCTTTGTTCCTTGCGCCTCGGATTCTTCTTGGCGGGAATTTTAGTAGACTTGGGCTTCTTTGGAATCAGACAGCGGGGTTAGCAATAGGTAATGCAAAAGGTATTCACCAGTTAAAGATACTCACTCGGCAGTCATTCCTTTTCGATGTCCGACAACGACAGACTTTGCACCCGAAGATTGCCGGAGGTGTAACCAGTCGGGCCCGTCGACTGGTGTGGTCTCTTTCCTTTTGGCCCACTCTCCGATGGGCCCGTGGTAGCCTTCTTGCCAGTTGCAGCATCCTACAAAAGAGAAGAGTAATATGGTTAATCACTAAAGATTGGGAGCCAAAGTTGAAATTAGGTAAAAATGACTTTTTTTAAAAAAAAAGCCGATACTTCTACAGCTACTGACGAGTTCGTATAACCTGAGGAACTATCCTCACTTGAGCTGCTGCTGCTGCTGCTGGAGGAGGCTACTGTCGGTTCGTGAAAGTCGGGTAAAAATTTATCTATAATGGCTGATGGGGGACGATCCAGATAAAGGGCCTCTACCACAGACGACCACCAAATGAAGAACTGACCAGCTCGGCGAGAATTCAGAAAGAAATGCGGCAGATCGGTGACTTGAAGTTCGTCGGCTATCTCTAGAACTATCTCGGCTGCTGTCACATTCCTCACCCTAGCTCTGGGCTGAAGCCGATCAAGAAGCGGCAAGCAAGGAATTACTTGGCCAAAACCTAGTTGGCGGGCATAAACCGAGGGATGATAAAACTCATACGAAGGCTGAAAAGTTCTGTTTCTAGAATTCAAACCGACATGAAGAATACAAGGAGAAATAAAAATCCGATAGAATTCCAAAGTCGATACCGGCATTGACGAACTGTCAGCATCCAGGTGAAGAAAAGAAGGCCATTGAAAATTGGCCACATTACTATAAGAGAAGAAGTCTTGCTAACCAAAGACCGTACTGTCCAAATTCAAGAAAAAGGATAAGTACTTCTTCAGACTGGCGGGGGTGATCTTGGTATCACCGCTTGAGCACATTATGAATCTCTCCCCGTGAGATCGGCTAGCTCTATATTGTGGAATGGTATTCTCAAGGTAGTCTTCGCGGGGGAAAGCTGAATCTTCCAATGGCTTGGAGATGAGTGATCGACTGAAAATGCTATACAGCCACAACTGGATAAACCATAACGGACCCCAACATTGCTGACGATGAACTTGGCAAAACCGGAGAAAAGCCGACTTCTAATGACGTTCTATCATCTGATAGACAGCTCCCAAAAGCATTTTGCCAAGGGCAAGCTGACGGCCCTCTACTAGTTATTCCGCCACTAGCTGATAGACTTGTGTTGGCCTGAGGGATGCGCCGCAAAAGAGGAATCTTTCCAACCAAAGGTTCAGAAAAGCTGTGTGTTCTTCATCCGATACCAACCCGTTCACCTTGTTGTTATGCTGTATATACTTTGCCCATCCCTCGTCCTTATATCGGATTAATTTGTATTTGGGTTTACCACTGAAGGCCGATATCTGATCTCCATCAGGCCTAAGGCAGCATAGTTCAGCTACGTCCAGGAGAGTTGGGCC
The DNA here is from genome assembly GCA_036346375.1 of Guadua angustifolia. Lineage (NCBI taxonomy): Eukaryota > Viridiplantae > Streptophyta > Magnoliopsida > Poales > Poaceae > Guadua > Guadua angustifolia. Next base: position 43,268,459 of record CM070513.1, on the reverse strand, counting down.
GATTGGACCAGGGCGGAAAAGTAAAGCATTAAAAGTATCTGACTAAAAGTAGCATGCCATGGCCACCAAGGGCTCATTGGCTTCTGGGTTGGCTCAGCATAAAGGGAGACATTTGGCTATGCCCATTCTCTCCCACTTTGATTTCTTCTGGGCCGATACTCAGATATACCAAGTTCTCCATCCTTTCAGTGCTGTCGGCCAAGCCCTAAAACGTTTGCCCCACTCTTCTACATTGTAACCTTTGGCCGACGGGGGAAGCCTCGGGATTTCTTCGTTAATTACTGTATCGGCATCTAGATTCCCTACCGGTCCTAAGTAATATTGATCATTACTTTCTGGGATCGGGATGAGTACCTTGGAGGAATCCACTCAGCCGACTTGGTAGCTGAAAGCCTGGTCGCAAGAGCAAAGAAAGCTGATTGAGGTGATTCGAGAGCTCGAGAACGTGAAAATGACCATGGGGTCCCACATATTTATAGCACGGTGAAAAGTTAAAACGGCAGGAAAGCATTTTGAATTGACGCGTGCAGTTAAAACGCACTGAGATTTTTATGATGCAATTAATGCAGCGGTTACTGGAGCAATTCTTCAAGCCGATGAATGAAGAAGCCAATAATTTTTTTGAAAGACAACAAGTTGTTTTCCAAAAATGGGGGGCATATGTTTGCACCAAATTTTGGAAAAATATGAAGCAAATCAGCAGATCCGCAAGAGTTTGGATGATGCACGGAGAATATTTGGAAATGGGAGATTGTTTTGGAAACCTTAGCTGACTCTGACTCTGTTGTCGTAATGAAATAGGACTCGGATCGGCTAATGGGTATATAAGGCGAACCCAGGCCGTTCGAAGAAGGCATCCACAGCAAAAAATCATATCTGCTAGTTTTATTTTCCTTTAAGCTTTTTAGTCTTGTAATATTTTCGTTTGTAAGTCGATTCCGATCAATAAAGTTGCGCATTGCCGATTGTTGGTCGCCTTCGATTTCGTCTCAGGTCTGATTTGTTCTATTTTATCGCACATCGCCTTCTCAGAGCTAATCTGCCTTTATCCTCTGATTAGCCTTGATCGGCTGATCTATTTACCTTTTGATCGGCCTTTGGCTGATCCAGATTTAGTCGATTATTCTCTGATATCGGCTTTGAGTGAATTTCACGGCTTTTTTCCTTATCGATTGCAGTGTCAAATCGATTGGCACGCTTGAACCCGATGTTCGTCTGGTGTGTTGTGGCCAGAAACCTTACTTCACGTTTTTGGTGTCAACAGATTTGACCGATATCGTGAGGCAAACAGAAATGCATATAGGACATTGTTGAGGTTTGTCCAATCTTTACATGTACTCGGGAGTTGGTAAGTCCTGCTAGGGGTAGCTATCGACTGTTGGTCGAATCCTCATGATCGAGTAGGAGTACTCGATGGTTAAGTAGGTGTACCCGATGGCCGAGTAGGAGTACTCCAGCCATGTCTGAGTGCATATGAACCTATAGGATCGCACGCTTAAGGGGCTGTAACCAATTCAGATAGATATCCGAGTTGTAATGAGCTTAGAGTTCCTAATGGGCTTCAAGGGTTGAAACCCGTTATGGGATGTCTATATAAAGGGAGGAGGTGCTGGCTTTGGAATATGGTGTGATAGAATAGGAATTTCCAAAACCCTAGCCACCACCCCTCTTCCACCCAGAACTGTGCAACCGGTGCCAGCACTCTGACGAGTGGTGTTCTTGCCCCGTACGTGTGGATATCTTGGAGGTTTTGTTGTGAAGCTTCAATGCTAGGACAATCCACAACCCGCAATGGTCATAAGGAGTTGTTGGAGGAGGTGAGAGGCTAGTATGGCTACATCTACAATACCACGCTACATCGACTTTACTTCTGCTACAGATCTGCGCGTCTAGTGGTAATTCTGTGATCTATAACTTGCAGTGGTTCATTGGTTACATAGTAGAAAATTTTGATTTTTTGTTGGAGTAGCCTACCCATTCCCCAACAGGAGTTTTATCTATACAGAGGCTGATACGGGTTATAGTTGGCAACGTATTGAAAAATAATATGATCGACCGATACACTATAACAAGGGAACAAGGGTGAGCAGAAACATAACACAATTAATCAAACAACTCGCATATACTTATTTTACTTTCCTATAAACTAGGTGTAGCTATATAATTTAGAATCTCTCTTGTAATCTAACTTTGATCAATAAAGTTGCACATCGCTGATTGTTGGTCATACTCGATTACGCTGGTTTGATTTTCTCCGATTTTGTTACACATCACCTTTCGGAAAAAATCTACCTGTACCATCTAACCAACCCTAATTAGTTGTTTAGACTTATTGTTACTTTTGATTTAATCAGCTTTTGGTAGCTGTTTAGATCTTTGTAGTTATCGCATTAGATCAGCTTTGAGCGTATATTTTTTTATCTATCTTGCCAGTTGCAAAATCAAATCGGCTAGCATGTCACGAACTAATATGAACCCAATGTTCTTATGTGTTTGAGTCGATCAATCCTTCGTCATATTTTTTGGTGCAACACACTTTTGGCACGTCCGGTGGGACATGATGTCTTCTTTTGAAAAATCAATTCTGTCGTCCAATCTCAACACTGAAGCTATAATTGTCCTGACGTTGGACGATTTAATACTAGAACAATGCAAAGAGATCGAAGATCGGAAAGCTACGCTCGAGGAGATGATGTTAAGCTGTTATCAAAAATCCCGACGTGGTGTCATTCAGAAAACCACGTTGCCGATGGTCAACCCTCTCAATGATGCAGGGATTACTGATGCATTGGTAAGTCTGTTTGCGCAAGCTGAATTATCTGATATGCTTAATCAATCTGTGTGCCATGATAGCCATCAGCTTTAGTTACAACTCTTAAGCCGATGATAGCCAACAACGTAAAGACCATAGCTCCAAAGTTGGCATCAGGCTGGAGCCTGCACGATTCGATGTAAGCCCTACCGAATTACCCTGTCTATTCGGTAGCGCCAAACACGTAAAGCCTTGTGTTAATAGCCGATGCTAAGCCATCGGTTACGAACCCACCTCTCACCATGATGCCAACTCAGCCTACTATAATATTGCCATGAGATCCTCCTAGGCATTTGCAGTACGCCGAGCCGATTCCAAATGAATATGGTTCCATACAATGTTGTAGCATGGCTCCATACAATGTTGTAACATACTCGGAACTCTTTGTTCTAGTACCAGAGCTGATTGTTAGGGAAAACAACACGGAATGTGAGCAATATGGTTAGTTCCTATCGACGAGAAGTTTGTGCATGCATGCCAGGCTTTCGCCGAAGGCAGAGAGGGCAGCGAGGCACAGAGGGTAGGCGGCACGGTAGCTTGATCGGGGCATAGGTGGCTTCACTGGGGTGCAAGTTCCACCATGGCGTGACGTGCCTAGGCACGGGAGGGCTCGGGAGTTGCCACGGCAAGGTGCGGTCGGCATGGTGGCTGATGCGGCAGGGAGTGGGTGCGACATGGCACAGACTTCATGGCATGAATGTACACATGCACAGCGTAGCTTAGCGCGAGGTGGGGCGCACACAAGTGCAACCGGCTGCTAGCAGGAAAGCCCGAGGGCAAGGGGAGGGTCTAGCAACAAAGAGTAAAAGAGAAAGAAGAGGGGCAAATGCGGAAGGTGTATTTTCTATGTTTATGTCTTCTCTATAGAGAAAATGGGTCTTGGTTGAGGCTCTTTCCATTTCTGGGTTTTTTTCTAGTTTTCATTTTTAAGTTTAATTTTGCAGCCAAGATTTCTTGTATTTAATTAATTTACTAAACATGCTTGAAATTTTATGAAATGTTTGTTGGAAGCTCCGAAGCTAATACTCTTTATCCTATAAAAATTTGAGAGCATGATCAACTCTGCGGATTTTTATAAAAATCAAACGGAGCTTCTGTCCAATTACAGAATTGTTGTTTTTGATTTTTCAGAGATATCAAATGAATTCAAAAATTTCTAAAATTTTTTGGTGGTGATATGAGGTTTATTTAGGATTTAAATAAAATTTCCCCACATTTTGTGTTTGTTTAAAATCAAGTCTTGAATTTCAAAACCACAGCCAAGTTATTTGAAAAGCCTTTTCTTTAAATGCAAAAAATTCCAGAAAAATCAAATAAACTCTGGAAAATCACAATGAATCCAGAAAAAAGGCACGATAAATTTATATTTCGTTTTGGTGGTTTTCATAATGTTACACTCACTTAACCCATGTAAGCAGAAGCAAAAAAACCACGTAGAAAGAAAGAAAGAAAGAATTGAGGAAGAATTACAAGATTAGATGATAGATCATCATCCTATGACTAAAAGGGAAACGAAGCCCGAGGGAGGAGAGGAGAGGACAGAGGAGGAGGTTTCGCGCGCGCGGGAGGGCTCTCAATTCATTTTCCCTCTTCCCTCGCCCAGCAAAAATCCGACTTCCCTCCTCTCCTCTCCGGCGCGGCGCCACAACCCTCCTCAGGTCAGATCCGCCCATCGAGAGAGAGAGATCCAGCCATGTCGCCGCCCAAGCCCACCACGCCCCCCAACTCCAGCTCCGCTTCCGACGACCACAACACCAGGAAGAAGAGCAGCGGCAGCGGCAAGAATAGGAAGAAGGTTACCCCCGTCCAGGTCGCCTTCCTCGTCGAGCGCTACCTCGCCGACAATGGCTTCTCCGCCTCCCTCACCGCCTTCCGCTCCGACGCCGCCCACCTCTTCTCCAAGACAAACACCACCAACCTCGTCGCCCCCAAGGGCCTCCTCCCCCTCGACGACATCCTCCACGACTACATCTCCCTCAAGGAGGCCCGACTCGCCGTCGACACCGCAATGCAAGCCATGCACAACCTCGTCTCCACCTATTCCAATTCCGCCTCGCCCCCGCCCGGCCTCAGTCCGCTCCCATCGCCCTCGTCGCCCCCGCTCGTCCCGCCGCTCTTCGTCGCCTCCACCGCCTCATCACCACCGCAACCGCCCCTGCCTGCGCCTCCGCCTCCAGGTATGCTATGCACCCCACCTGTTCGGCGTTTCGTTCCAAACTGTCCTTCCATCGTCCATCCCTTTTTCTATGTGCATTCTATTCCATTCGATTACAGATTTACACTTACACACAGGATGAGTATGGCATTCGCTCGTCCTCTACATTTTTTTTTTGCATCTGCTATACATATACTATTGGCACCAGCATTTAGCGAGGCAGGATGAAGTGGGTTCACCATTACGAACTGGCAACTGCCGTGTTGGTGCTTTCTATTTCGGATGCACGTCTTCCGCAGCGCTATATAGATCCTTTGAACAATTCCGTCTTGTGCATACGGCTTGCAATGTGGTGCATGCACCGCAATCGCAATTGCCCAGGGTTTAGTACATAGATGAATAATTCGTCATTCTAGTACTACATCCTTTCACCATTTGCAACAAATCATTACTTGATTGACTGCTACAAATCGCTCCCCCTTTGGGCGAAAATTTGGTACTGCCCTTGTTGCCTTTTTCTGAGGCGCAAGCCTACCAATCTCAAAGGTTGTACGAACCATGGATTCAAATTTCGGTGAAATTTCGCTGAAATTTTGGATTTCGGACCCCACGAGATCCGAATTACCAGCCGGATAAAAATTTTAAAAAATTTGAATTTGTTACAGTAATTTCATTTCTTTCAGCAAAATTTCACCCAAACCGACCGAAATTTTGTTCAAACCGGCCGAAATTTCATATAATTAATCCGGATTTTGATTTTTTATTGCCGTATTTGACTTCAGTTACATCAATAACCCATAAGAAAGTGATCTTTGATGATAATTTGTAGAAAAAATTATTTTTTGAGACATTTTAAAATTTTGGCATAAACATTGTTGGAATTTTATAAAATTAAATCATGGAACTATCTTAAGAAGTCTAGGATCAAAGAGGAAATTTTTTTAAAATATTTTAACTTCAAATTTTTTAAAATTATTTTAACTTCATTTGTTATCTTTTAAAAATAAAAAAACAGAATTAGCATAAACAAGGTAGTAAAAGTGTCGGAATTTTATATTTTTTTTAAAGTTTGATCATCATTTGAAAGTTTTATGGTAACATTAGTGATGCATCAGCACTATTCAAAAACATTTTCAAAATTTTCTAATATGGTTTAAACCATTTTTCATTCGATTGAAATTTATCGATTAACCTTCAATTGCACTGTACAAATTTTTAAAAATTCATGAATCTTGATCATCATCTTAAAATTTTATGAGAACAATAATGATGCATCATAACCATGCAAAAAAATTTCAAAATTTTATAACGTGGTTTGAATAATTTTTCATTCGGTTCAAACTTGTCAGTCACCATTTTATCAGGACAGTAGCAATGTTCAAAATTTTTAAAAAAATTCAGACTTGATAATCATCTGAAATTTTTATGGAAACATCACTGATGTGTCAGGAACCTTCACAAAAAAATTTCAAAATGTTTTGACATTGTTTGAATAATTTGTCGTTTAGTTGAAATTTGCTGAAATTTCGGCCATTTCGCCCAAAATTCGATCCAAAAATTCCAGATTTGATTTTTTGCTTTCTAAATTTCATTCAGATTTCGTCTAAAATAACGAGATTTCGCCGAAATTTCATATTTCGGAGGGAGCAAGATTTAAACCGAAAACGAAATTTGGATCCTTGGTACGAACTGCGCGTTCTGAAATCAGCACGTCTTTCAACCACACTAGCATATTGGGAACAATATGCATATATATCATAGATGGCTTGTCGTCAGCTGGTTCCAATTTTTAGAATTGCGTGATTCGTAACTTTAGGTGGCCCAGCTTCATGAAAATGTCTACAGCTTCTTGATATGAAAAAAGAAATCATTTTTTTGTTTCCATGTTGCAATGATACTTATAGTAGTCTTTCTTTCCTAGTTCCTTCCAATGTACTCTACATGGGCTCAACATTCTAGTCTAGTGCTGTTACAATTATATGGTTCTGCTTTTGTCATACCAGATATTTCTAGTACGATGTCAGTCTATTCTCTAGTGCTACTATTTCATCATCAAATTATCATTGTCCCTTTCCTGTTATCCCAGGCACTGCTGGATATGCTTCACCTATTATACACTACACTCAGACGCCTTCAGTTGTCATTCAGAACTCATCAGAGGTCAACAATATGTCGACCCCAGCAGCCAGATATTTGCCCACAAAAAAGAGAAAGGCTACAAAGTCGGCTGGAAAGACTAATTCTGCCTTGAAGAAGGCCTGCACTGCACCGACTACAACCTCACACCCAAAAGGTATTATGTTTTGAGAGTAGCGTAAAACAACTGTCAATTCCTGTAAAATCACAATAACACCGTGTCCTACTCCCAGGTAAAACTGTAGCCTCTCAATCGCCAATTGATAATATGGGTTCTGCTGCTCAACCAAGCTCAGCAGCTGCCTTTTCAAAAAAGAAACCAAGCTCAGTTGAACATTCAGTTATGGCAAAGCTCCCTGTCCAAGGCTCAACTGTTGCAAAAAGCTTATTCAAACCACTCCAATCCCATGTCTATTCTTCTCCTTGCACATCTCAACACAGCCGTCCCATAGAGCATGAACCCGCTGCTTATCAAATAGAAAGGCCATCATCCGTGGATGCAAATGCTCATGCCCAACAGGACATTGCTTCCTCTCAATGCTCTATAGTTTCTTCCAAGACTCTTATTGTCAGTCCTCTCAAAGGGGGCTCCTATTACGCTGTCGAGAGGAGTTACCATATCAGCTCCCCCTTGAAACCAAGCACTCAAAAATTGTCCAAAAGGGAACATGTGAAAGGGAAGTTGGATTTTGACAGTTCTGATGCAAGGTCAGGTTCAAGTGAGCAGATTTGTGAGAAGACCTCTACCTCCTCTGATGGAGAGAAGCAAGATGACTTTGACATCGATTTCACAAATTTTGATATATTTGATGGTGATTTTTCGTTTTCCGAACTTCTACTTGACTTTGATCTTGACACTCAAGGTGTTCATTGTCAGAATTCTTCTACAAATGCTGAAGTTCAAAGGTATGATAGTGTTTTTATTTGTTGCCCTTGGATTTGTGTCCTTGGTGAAACTATATATGATACGATGGCTCTATTATGTATAATTTGAATGAATACAGACTAGAGCCAATTGCAAAGGGTAACTGCGTGGCAGCAGATCCAGTTTTACCAAATTCAATGAAGCCAATGGCGCTAGATCCCACTGAAGATATCAATTCACAAGGTTCAGAGATAGCTCTAATAAGATCCTGCGATGTCTTGATTTTATTTATCCTATCATCATTTTTTTTTCTAACAAATCCTCTATTCATATCTATATCTGCAGGAGCCACATCTGTTACTTCTGTCAGAGCAATAACTAGGAGGATAAAGATTGGTAGCCCTGGTATGCCTATTACTTCTGCCTATCATGCATCTAAACATGTACAACAGATTTAAAACCATATAACATGCTGTTGGTTATTTGTTTGCAGTTAAGGGCCACAGAGCTTCTTAGTCCGCATCACCAAAAGCAAATGTCTTCTAGATATGACTACTAACATGGTGTGAGTTAGTATTAAAGTCCAATAGGAGTATTATTGACCAATAAGAGTTTGGGTTTGTAATCTAATTAGAGTTGTATTAAAGTCAGATTGTAATCCTTAGCACTATAAATAAAGGGTGCAGGGTCCTTAGGACAACACCTAATAATTTCTCAAATTATTCTATATAGTATCGGAGCCTCAACTACACAATCGTCTCCGTTCCTAACCATAGCCATCATTGCTCTCACGCTTGTGTATACTGATCTAGTTTAGGATCATACTGATGCATACAGTGGCAAGATAGATAAAATATCATAATTATATACAACAAAAACATAATAAAAGACTATTTATTGAATAAAAGAGAGTTGATTGATTTTATGGCTGATTTTACATCATTAGGCCACATAGGGTTTAAAATCTAAGGAAAATAACAACAGTGGAACGGAAACTTTGTAGATAACTGATAAATATGCCACAGGCAACTGACAAGGTTCGCCTCCTCCTGGAAAGTAGGTGCAGACTTCTCTTCAATTAATGTATTTGTTGTGGTAAGGATGAGTATTTAAAGCATTCAACAAGTTGTGCATATAATGCAAACTTATTATAACTACATGCAAGGCTTATTTCAAAGGAATGGCTAATATTATTATTTTGCAATAAAGCAGCATTTCCACTTGAATATAATAAATAGATTAGAATGATAGTAAAACAAATAACAATAATAATAAATAATTAAGCTTTCAGGTATTTTCAAAATAAACTAGCACACAGTCTAAACCTACTTCCATTACTTCCATCGGCACATAACCTTCCTTCTTAAGTTTTATTTTATAAAATCTAACCCTTGATTGAAATTCTAGAGTATTGTCTGTAACTGTTGACATGGCTATTATTAACACTCTATAGAGATTATATACTTTACCTATAAGATATGATTAATCATATAATGTAGGCCAAAACATGTACCCATCGACATGCGAGTAAGATAATAATAAAACCTTTCAGAAACTTTATCCGAATATAGATACTCCCGATAAGCCTGGTTTCACTATTCCTCTCTCACACAGAGTAGAAGAATAAGATGGATACATTGTTGGACTAGGAATGTTCATTGTTCGAGATGTAAAGTCACTGCAACACACACCTTTCCTAGTCGCGCACATAGCTTGATTTCCTTCTGAGATATCATATGTTAAGATTCGGTAACTTACTGAGTTTGGTCTGACCTGCAATAGACATATGGTTGTTTGGTTAGCCCAGTTCAATGGCTTATAAGGTTAAGTCCTTAATTGACTAAGATAAGACTTCAAATTAAGATCAACCTAAATGTCACAGACATACCTTAGCTTACAGCCCCTTGCTGCTTGCATCAATCTAAATCATTTATCACCCTAGTTGATTATTGTTCAATACATGTTATCAACAACTTAACATCATTGTATGACCACATGACACACCCTTTCCATAAACATGTTCTATACTCTTTTAGTCAAATTGAATTCGAACTTTCAAAAGGCATTAGTTGTACGTGGCATGGATAAGCAAATTAAGCACGATCTAACCAACCTATGTTGGCTTCTATTAGCAACCAACTAATAATTATCCATCATAGGGTGACAAATAAATATTGCATAGCAAATGACATGGTAGGTATTATTCAGTTGGGTTGAATAACTGACTCCCAAATTAATTGAAAATAGGTATAAACATGAAATAACACACAATAGATTGAAACAAAATAGTATTTAAAACTGGGTTCAATATGATCAAAACACAACTTGCTTTGGAACAACTCTTAATCTTGATTTGGATTTTGAACTTGAGTCAACTCTTCACCTTCTAATGCTTTCGACGCTTCAACATTTACGCAAAATGAAAGTCGAATACGAAAATAAATGCAAAACAAAGACAAGGCAAACTCTAAAAATAAAATAAAATTTAACAAAAAAGTAGAGCATGACATTAGCTAACAAGCGTCGGCAACGGGTCATGGCCACATCGGTCGGTGGTGACTCGGGGCCATGTGGTTGCTGTAGCCAACCTCGGTGACCTCGGGTCACCTCTTCGAAAAGTTGGTGACGTGGTGTGCATGATTACCCATCGGTAGGGACTTTAGGGCATAGGAACATCGATGACAATGAAGAAGGGAGCAACAGCTAGGGCTACATGGCGGGGGTGCTCTCCGATGATCCCTTGGCCGAACCAATGTGCACACTTGATGCAACGCAATGAGGCAAACACGACGGTACTAAGTGCGGGACTCAAGGCTCACTGGAGACAAAAGCTCCTCCACATGCTTGCAAAACTTCACGAGATTCGAGAGAACGACAGTGAGATTTCGGTAATTGATCTAGGGTTCGGGTTTAGGTTCTCCTTGTGATCACGATGTGACCCTTTTAAAGCCCTTGGTGTCCATGTCTTGCACGGAGCAGAGAAGTATTTTTGGTGGACATGGTGGTGTGGCATGTCCAAGCTTAGCGCGGTGATGGCCCCACTTGTTGGACTCTCGCGACAACGGGTAGATCAAGCCAAGCGGCTGGGCTGGGGGCTAGTTGGGCTGGACTTGGCTGCCGCAAGGCTTCATGAAAGACCATGTGGAGGTCTATCCTTGTGTGTGATGAGTAATTGACAAGATTTGAGATTGGATTGATTTGAAATTGAGTTTGATTTGAATTGGATCTTCAAATTGAAGCAATTTGAGTGTTGGTTGCCTTTTCTAGTGCTACCGCCTAGAAGGCGATATGCCGGACCATTGAGCATAATTATGATTGATTAATGATTTTGTTTGATGCAATGTACTCATGTGAGTGGTTGCATGGATTGACTTTGAGTCAAGTCGTGGACTTGTGCTCGGATCGTTGTTTGTTTATTCGTGTGCGAGTGTTGCTCGAGGCGACGTGGTCGATGTGGGACCGGAACTAGGTTCATGGAGGAACCGAGGTTCGGGACTAGGTTCGAGGAGGAATCGAGGTCTGGTGGTCGAGGATGTCATGCGGGACGTTCGGGCTAGAGAACATGCATGTGAAGGTGGTTAGTCACGTATCTTGCAGCAGTGAGCCGCTCATGCGTGCAAAGAGATGTTTTTGGCCATGTGGGCCAAGTAGAGATAAATATGAATTCTTTCCATGTTGGAAGTGGAGTTGTATTCAATCTCTGTGTTTGTTTTTGGCCATGTTGGGCTAAGTTGGGATAGATACGAACTCTTTCCATGTTGGAAGTGGAGTTGTATTTAATCTCTTTGTGGTTGCTCTATATAAATAGAGGGAGGTGTCCTCTGTTTATTTGTGTGCAAGGAATTAGGGTTTGTACTCTTTTGTGTTAGAGTACTGTTAGACAAAAGAAATAAAAAATTCTTTTTCTTTGTTGCCGCTTTTTTATCTGACGATAGCTTTGTCCGTGGTGGCTTTCTTGATCGAGTATCTTGGTTCTTAATTTGGCGTTGTGGTTTTCTAGCGCAGTGACGCGTTTGGTTTGGCGGTTTGGCTTTCTGTTTGTTTGGGAAATCGAATTGCTGCGGCCGAAGATTCTCATGCGGCTTGACTGCGGTTTGTTTGGGAAATCGAATTGCATTGCGGCTAGACGATTGTTTGATCGATGCATGCATGCAAGAAGATTCCGTAAAGGACATTGCGCTGGTTGGTCATGCATGCATGCGAGCAAAAGATCTCCAACTCTCATATTGTATTACCTTGCTATGCATGCGAAGTCTCGGCTTGAAGGCGAAGCGTGAAGTAAATTCAGAAGTAGAATTTGGAGATCGTGAAGTAGCCGCATGGCGACTAGTTAATCCTTGCATGTTTTTGCATGCATGCGATCCGCTTGGACGGCTTATACGACGCTTTGTCGAGACGCCGAGTCGTGGTTTGTTCGGCTTTTGGGTGGTGAAAGATTAATCATTGAGTGCATTGTTACGTAAAGTGCATGGCGACAAGCATACATGCAAATGAAGCACATGCATGTGCGGCGACTAGTAATTAAGTGGCGATTTCGGTGACTAGAAAACCGGCTGGAGTGCTCCTGTGTATTGCGGCCAGGTTGTTCTTCACGGCATAGTTGGCGATTTTAGTACTTTTCATCCGAAGGTAGTTTGGTCCGACGCAAGGTGAAGTCTGTTCTTTGTTCTTGATCTTTGTTTTCTATGCCTGTTTTATTTTTAGATTGATTCATTGTTTCATCATAATATTTTTGATTTGATCTGTTCAAAATATTGTTAGGGAATCTAGTAATTGATCTTAAAAGTTTGATTGGTTAATTCCTTATATATTTTGTTTAATCTCGTAATTAGGGTTTGATCTATTCTCGTCATTATTTGATATAGTCAACTTGCGAAGGTCATAACTCTAGATCCGTATATCCGATTGAGGTGATTCTTATTGCGTTTGTTTCGGATTTGAATCTAGTTTATACAGTTTAAATTTCAAGTCAATCCGACGGTTGGATCTTCAGTAATTACGGTTTTAGTGAACATTTGTTAATCTGTTTTTGTCTAAACCGAAGCAGTTTTTTTTCTAAAGTTATTTAAGGGGTTTAAAGAAACACTAAAAATTTGTTTTAGCTTCCGCTCAATCATTCACCCCCCCTCTGATTGACGCCATCCGATCCTAAAAGTGGTATCAGAGCCGGTTTTGCTCTTCCATAGATCTTGACCGGTCTCGAGAGCCATGGCGATGCACAAGTATTCCACCAAGCCTCCAATTTTTGTGGTGTTGATTTTCCTTTTGGAAATCCGGATGGAGTCATACATCACTTGCCTAGGGCTTCGATATGGCAGAAGGTGAAGCTCCCATATGAGGTTCTGCCGATGAGAACGCCCTGGCCGACAATATGGCTGACGTTGAGGCAAATGCTAAGGCGAGAACATTCTCATACAGGGACTCGGCCGCGAGTGAGTATGATCGGATCTCTCACCTGCGATCCGCTCACGAGATTTGGGTGACTCTCGATGCATACCACGAGGGCACTACCCAAATCAAGACCGTGAGGCGATATCAACACAAGCGTGAGTACAACAAGTTTGAACAACACGTGGTGAGAGTCTTGACGAGTGTTTTGGTCGATTTACTAAAATTTTGAGCGATCTCCGGCGCTTGGTTGCACATACCGGACTCGGATAATGCTCGTCACTTCTTGACCGCACTCGATCTTCGTGTTTGGGAAATGAAAGTGACCACCATCAAGGATACTACCGACTTGTCGACCTTGACTCTTGACGGGCTTTATTCCCGACTCAATACTCATGAGATCGACGTCGTCTCTCGCAAGACGAAATCACAGTCGATGGCCTTGGTCACCGATCCCATTGGATCTTCTCTTGATTCTTCTGTTGGTTTTTCCTCTCTGCACTTTGCGAGCTAGCGATGACCAAGCGGACAAGTTTCGAACCGAGCTTGCTCTTTTAGCTCAAGAAGTTTTCTCACGCCTACAAGAGGGTGAGAGAGAGGAAGAGGTGGTGGGATCACGCTTGAATGTGGCGGCCCCAACCACATTCGAGTTAATTGTCCTAAATCGAGAAGGGCAAGAACGACTCGTGGTTCCGCAAGAACGACTACACCGACAAGAACCGCAACAAGAAGCCTCCGGTTCATGCGGCGGCGATGAGAAGAAGTACCGCAAATTCTCGAAGAACAAGAAGCTCTTCCACCGCGTCCTCGTCGCCCTCGACGACATCAGCCTCTCCGACACGGAGACATGGAGCGACGAAGGCAAGGTTGATCCGCAAGAGAAGAAAGGCGGCGATGACTTCTCCGGCATGTGCTTCATGGCAAACACCAACGACATCAGCGACTCCGAGCTCTACAGCGACTCGGACGAGGTACCTTCCTATGACCAGCTCAATGAAGCTTTTTGCAAATTAGGAAAATTTCATGCTAGAGCTAGAGCTAGGGTTACGGAGTTAGAGAAGGAAGTAGATACCTTGTCTCGGGAGTTAGCTTCACTTAAATCATGTTCCTCCCGAGACTCTGATAGTTGTACTCTCTGTGATGCTTTGCTTGTGGAGTTGGAGAACCTAAGAACCTGCATGATAGTGTGGTTTCGATCTTGAGGCTCTTAGGTTGAAGGATGCTAGCACATGTTCTATTGATCCTATTCCTATTGATGCTAGTTTTCTTCATACTCACACAAGCGCATCTTGTGAAAATTGCCCTAAGCTACTTCTGAAATTGATGCCATGAGTTGTCACCTTAGGAAGCTTTCGCTAGAAATGATGAACTTGAATTGCATGCTTCTAAGGACCCAAATACTCATGTGAGGGTTGTAAGCAACTAAAACTTGATAATGAAGTTTTGAATGCCAAGTGTGATCAACTTGCTAAGGACTTACTAGTTAAGTCAAATAATGGTTGCTTGCTGTGTATTGGGGTTGAGGATGACGTGGATAAGGTCCACGCAGAGCTTAGGAAGAAGTTAGAGGCCCAGGTTGGTAGAATTAGAGATGCTTCTTGTGCTTCCTGTGAGTCTCTCAAATTTGAGGCAGCCGTATATAGGGAAAAATATGCACACGCTGTTCGATCCTCTTCTTCTGGCTCTTCTTCTACTCCTTCCCCCTGCTCTTCTTGCGCCTCACTTTTCCGAGAGTGTCAGTATCTTATGAGCACTCTTGAGAAATTTGTTGGAGGCAAGAAGAAACTCAATCTCATTCTAGACCAGTCCAAAATTAGCAGATTCAATCAAGGTCTAGGATTTGATTACTTGGAGCACGCACGGGCGCATCCTCCTTCAGTTGTACGTGCCTCCAAGAGTGGAGAGATAGTGGTAGCTCCCAGGGTGAGTACCATTGTGTTTAGGTCTGCTGGGGTTATCCATGGGATTTCTGAGCAGAAGGGTGCTTCTCCTGTCACTTCTGCCTCTAGCAAGGCGAAGTATTCATGCACCTTCTGTAAGAAGGATGGTCACCTAGTAGATTTCTGTTTTAGACGCGCCAAGATCACCAGGCGTGAGCGTGTTGCTGCTCTTAGGGTATTCGTGGTCATCCCTGCACTCTGAGTGCTCCTAAGGCGACATCGCTACTAGACAGTCGAGAGTCACTGTTTTGGGCAGCGTCCAGGACTCGGTTTCCATGTTGTTCAGTCGAGTTTTAGTCCTGGAGGTGCTCGTGGTCAGTCTTTCCACCGTCCTCTTGATATTCCTCGTTTTTCCTATCGAGGTAGATATCAGCAGCGTGAGGTGTTTTCGGGTAGGAGATTTGGGCAGCCTCGTTGGGATGGTCCGGCCTTTGCACCACGGCGGGCCAAACCAAAGGATACTCCTACATCTTCTACTAGAGTTGCTTCTTCCGATCTTGTGAGAGTCGGCGTCGAGAGACACTAGAGTCGATCTTCTTCCTCTGTGGTGGTACTTTGAGGCGCTGTGTGATTCAAGATTGGGTTCCTGTGTCCTCACTTTATCCTAAGTCTTCTCTCTCTCTTTTGACTTGATCAGTTAAATCGGATGGGGAAGGGAGATGTTTGGATTGTTGATTCCGGTTGTTCTCGCCATATGACCGGAGACTCTCGTTGGTTCTCTTCCCTAGTCCGAGCCCCCGGTGATGAGTTGATCACTTTTGGGGATGCTTCTTCAGGTAGAGTCATTGCTAAAGGTACCGTCTGCATTAATGAAAATTTTATTCTTAAGGACGTTGCCTTAGTGAGTAATGCCTTAGTGAGTAAGCTGCAATATAATTTGCTTTCCGTTTCTCAGCTTATCGATGACTCTTTCGAGGTAAGTTTTAAGAGCAATGCTTGTAGAATCCTCGATTCATCAGGAGAGTTAGTTTGCGGGATTTCTAGATTTGGGAGGGTCTTTCGTGCTGATTTTTGTGTTTCTTCTGGGGACTCTCTTCGGTGTTTGATTGCTTCTGAGTCCCGTGATCTCTCCTTCTGGCATAGGAGACTTGGTCACATTGATATTAGATATCACTTCCTTAGAGACCATGTGGAGAAAGGAGACATAGTGCTTCAGATTTGGAGAGTGACCACAAGTTGGCGATATCTTTACCAAGCCTTTGGATAGCTCTAGGTTTGTTGCCTTGAGGAGTGAGCTTGAGTTGTGTGCCCTTACGGCCTCTCGTGAGGGGGAGCTGATCTCAGATATTGTGTATTATATTTTATTTCAGTTTTTCCTTTTGTATTGCTCGGGTGCTTATGGGTTTTATTCCTTAGAGTTATGAGTTCACATCACTTAGACTTCTGGCATGCTTTGCATGGACCTCTCATCTTGTGCTTTAGGTTACTATCATGCTTAATTAGCTGTTCTCTCTTCTCTTTAGGTTGAGTTCCCTCACAGTCTTATACGTCTAGCAGGTGTTGGGCCCCCTGGGTAGACAGAGTCTGTGTGCACTCCTTAGTTTGGGATCTAGAGGCAGCTTTCCTATGTTAGTCATTAGGGAAGATGAGAGCGAGTCTGAGCCATAGTGTTCTTTACCATCTTTTCTATACTCTATAGCCACCCAGTTCGCAGTTTCTTGACTTCTTCCCTCCATTCTGTGTTTCTGGCTTTAATTGAGTTCTTTTCGATCTTTCTTGAGCTTAATCTTGCTAATAACTCAATTTGAACCAGATTTGTGCTTAAAATGAAATCACATGTTGAGGGGGAGTTTAAAAATCTGTCTCATGCATTGCATATAGACTTGATTTTTCATTTTATGAGCTTTGTCTATTATGCACATGATCCATGTTTCATTTTATACACCATGCTATATTATGAAGAAAATTACCTGCTTAGATATGTCCAAGTTCATTTATCTTGCTAAGCTTACAAAAATTGAAAAATGAGCGTTAAAAGAAAAACTTGATAAAACATGTTGCGTTTACTTGCTAAGTTTCTTCTCTAGGTGTATTTGCCATGATTTGTGAAATTCTGGAATTCTTTAGAGTCCCTATAGCAACTTGGGTGAATCTTGTTTGATCCATACTTGAGTCCTTCACTAGCTTAACATGAAAATGCTAAAAATGAAAGTGAAGCAAAATTGACTCTTTTTGTGCGCATTAGACTCAACACCTCACATTCACAAGAGGGCTTCTCATTGCACTTAAGATGAACTTGGAATGTGTTGTGTATGACCAAGATCATTCTCTTAAGAGTCCCTCTTGAGATGATCGATTATGGCTTGAGTCAATTGCTTTAAAAATGCAAAAAAAAAACATATGTGGGTAAAGAATGCAAATAATGTCAAACATTTGCACCTCGCTATGTCTTTCAAAGATTCAAAGAAAAATTTGCATACAATGAAAAAAAGGCTCGAAGGACCTTGTGTGCACTTCTAGATTCCCCAAAGTGTTGAGTAGGTTGAACTCTAGCTTTTCCATTTGATCCTTTGAATGGCTTTGCTTCTAGTTTTGAAACTAATGACAAGTGTTGCTCATGTTCAATCATGCTAAAAATGACATGGTTTTAATTAAATCTTGCTAGCAAAATGATTATTTGCACTTGGACATGCCTTAGCTTAGTCTATTTTTTCCATAACTTAGCTTGGTGTCATAACTTGCCTTGTTGATCACATGGATAATCTTCAAAGCTCCCTTAGGCTGCATTACTTGCATAAAAACAACAAAAAAAGGGAGAGAAAAGAAAATGTCACCTTGATGCCTATATTGCCAAAAGGGGGAGAAATCGTAGAAAAGGCATCATTTTGCAATTGATTCTTCTTTCTTATGATCTTTGTTAATCTTTGCTATCGTTCATAAATCATAAGTTGCCAATTTGGTCATGTTCTTCATTTCTATTTCTTTGATCAAGTTTGGCTTTGCATTCAAATTGCTTTCTTCTCTTTATTCAAACTCAATACTTATGCCTTTTCATGTGTTTGTCAATATACTCATCAAGGGGAGATTGAAAGACCATGTGGAGGTCTATCCTTGTGTGTGATGAGTAATTGACAAGATTTGAGATTGGATTGATTTGAAATTGAGTTTGATTTGAATTGGATCTTCAAATTGAAGCAATTTGAGTGTTGGTTGCTTTTCGGTGCTACCGCCTAGGGCGAGCACCGGACCATTGAGCATAATTATGATTGATTAATGATTTTGTTTGATGCAATGTACTCATGTGAGTGGTTGCATGGATTGACTTTGAGTCAAGTCGTGGACTTGTGCTCGGATCGTTGTTTGTTTATTCGTGTGCGTGTGTTGCTCGAGGCTTAACGTGGTCGATGACGGGACCGGAACTAGGTTCATGGAGGAACTGAGGTTCGGGACTAGGTTCAGGGAGGAATCGAGGTCCTGGTGGTCGAGGATGTCATGCGGGACGTTCGGGCTAGAGAACATGCATGTGAAGGCTGGTTAGTCACGTATGCGCAGCAGGTGAGCTGCTCATGCGTGCAAAGAGATGTTTTTGGCCATGTGGGCCAAGTAGAGATAAATATGAATTCTTTCCATGTTGGAAGTGGAGTTGTATTCAATCTCTGTGTTTGTTTTTGGCCATGTTGGGCTAAGTTGAGATAGATACGAACTCTTTCCATGTTGGAAGTGGAGTTGTATTTAATCTCTTTGTGGTTGCTCTATATAAATAGAGGGAGGTGTCCTCTGTTTATTTGTGTGCAAGGAATTAGGGTTTGTACTCTTTTGTGTTAGAGTACTGTTAGACAAAAGAAATAAAAAATTCTTTTTCTTGTTGTATTGCCGTTTTTATCTGACAAAGAGCTTTGTCCGTGGTGGCTTTCTTGATCGAGTATCTTGGTTCTTGCGGTGGCGTTGTGGTTTTCTAGCCATGAGACGGGCGTTTGGTTTGGCTTATGTTCTGCGCTGGAAGTTCTGGCGGCGACCTGCGGTTTGTTTTTCACCGGCCGGTGAAATCGAATTGCATTGCGGCTAGACGATTGTTTGATCGATGCATGCATGCAAGAAGATTCCGTAAGGGACATTGCGCTGGCTGGTCATGCATGCATGCGAGCAAAGGATCTCCAACTCTCCGGTTTGTGCATGCATGCGAAGTCTCGGCGGCTTGAAGGCGAAGCGTGAAGTAAATTCCGCCATTTGAGACGTTGCGGCCGCATGGCGACTAGTTAATCCTTGCATGTTTTTGCATGCATGCGTAAGGACGTCTTGGCTGGTTTGTTCGGCTTTTGGGTGGTGAAAGATTAATCATTGAGTGCATTGTTTCGTCTGGTGCATGGCGACAAGCATACATGCAAATGAAGCACATGCATGTGCGGCGACTAGTAATTAAGTGGCGATTTGGTGACTAGAAACCGGTGGAGTGCTCCCTGTATTGCGGCCAGGTTGTTCTTCACGCATAGTTAGCGATTTTAGTACTTTTCATCCGAAGGTAGTTTGGTCCGACGCAAGGTGAAGTCTGTTCTTTGTTCTTGATCTTTGTTTTCTATGCTGTTTTATTTTTAGATTGATTCATTGTTTCATCATAATATTTTTGATTTGATCTGTTCAAAATATTGTTAGGGAATCTAGTAATTGATCTTAAAAGTTTGATTGGTTAATTCCTTATATATTTTGTTTAATCTCGTAATTAGGGTTTGATCTATTCTCGTCATTATTTGATATAGTAACTTGCGAAGGTCATAACTCTAGATCCGTATATCCGATTGAGGTGATTCTTATTGCGTTTGTTTCGGATTTGAATCTAGTTTATACAGTTTAAATTTTAAGTCAATCCGACGGTTGGATCTTCGGTAATTACGGTTTTAGTTAACATCTGTTAATCTGTTTTTGTCTAAACCGAAGCAGTTTTTTTTCTAAAGTTATTTAGGGGGTTTAAAGAAACACTAAAAATTTGTTTTAGCTTCCGCTCAATCATTCACCCCCCTCTAATTGACGCCATCCGATCCTACACTTCAGTCCAAGAAGTGAAATTCGGATTTTCAAGTATGTTTTGTTATAAAATAAATACGAAAAATGCAAATAGCTTCAAATAAATAGCAAATAAATTTTTAAAAATCCCCAAAAATTCTATAAAATACCTTAGAGCATATAGAACTCAAATAAAATATTTGGCATAAATATTCACTTGAACTTTATCCATGTTTAATTATTTTCGCAGGAAAGGAAAATCCATAATAATATTTAAAATTTTAATCGGGGAAACAATAGGAGAGGCTCGTACTGTAGTATATTTATATAATAAATATAGATAGTTAAATCCACCCATGGGATTGGAATTATAGAGAGTTAACTTACGGAATTACAGATTGTTTGTTAGAATTCTTAAATCTATAAGAATGCTGTAGGATGTTATCAATGAAGTTTTGCTTCCAAGATTGAACGAAGGGTTGTGTCTGGTAAAAAATCTTTCAATTTCTTTGTTTCCTTATGTGCCAAGAGGCAATGAGAAATATTTCATTGAACAGTTTGGTGAAACTTTGTTGGGCCTGCTAAATCATGTCCATAATGTGTTGTGCAAAATTCCAGTGAAGGCCAATCTCTTGCCAATAGTTGTGACTGAAAGCACTAGTGAAGAATAGATGTGATATTGTTTCTTCTTGTGTTGCTCGGCACTAAACGCATGTGGTGTCGTGGATACTCCAGTACCTTCACCTCATCATAGTTTTTGTATTTAGCCACTGCTACAAAATGAGCCAGCTGAAAACTGTAGGATCGGACGGCGTCAATCAAAGGGGGGGGTGAATGATTGCGCGGAAACTAAAATCTTATTCTTAACCTTTTTGAAACACCCCAATTCAAACTCAAATTGCTTGAAGACTAGTTCACGAAGTTGGTAGACCAGTTTAGAAGTCTAGGCGACCAGTAGAGCACTTGGGTGACCAGTAGAACACTTGTGCGACCAGTTTGGGCACCTGGGCGACCAGTAGGACACTTGGGCGAGCAGGTTGGGCACTTGGGCAACCAGAAAAGCACTTGGGCGAGCGGGCGAGCAGGTTGGGCGACCCCGTTATCAATCAGGCGACCAGTTCAGAAAAACTGAAATTCCCGGAGATCCAACCATTCGATTAATGTAAAATTTTAACTGTAGAAACTAGACTCAATTGTGTAGCTAACACAAAAAGAATAAGGTCAATCGGATCTACGGATCTAAAGTTATGTCCTTCGCAAGATGACTGAATCCGGGCGACCACGCGAACAGTCGGGCGAGCAGGACATCAATCTGGGCAACCACAAATTACAGAAGATGTAACCGTTGGATTGATGTGAAATTTTAACTGTAGAAACTATATTCAATTTCGAATGAAACCCAACAAGAATCAATCCGATCGGATCTACGGACCAAAAGATATTACCTTCGCAAGATGATACCTTTGCAAAGAACCGAACTCCGTGATGAACTTCGTGACTGCTGTGATGAACAAAACTTCAAGCCGCACGCCAAAAGCAAATCACAGCCGCAAGAAGTAGCTCTCTGGAAGATTGATTTTTATTTCATTGTCTAAAGTACTCCAACACAAGAGTACAAACCCTAATCCCTGGCTCCAAAATAAACAGGAGACACCTCCTCCTATTTATACAGAGCAAACTCACAGAGATTGACTACAACTCCACTTCCAACATGGAAAGAGTTTGTATCTATCTCAACTTGGCCCAACATGGCCAAAACCAAAACCTTGCACGCATGATCAGCCCACCTGCTACACATACATGACTAACCAGCCTTCATGTGTTTGTTCTCTAGCCCGAACGTCCCGCATGACATCCTCAACCACCAAGACCTTGATTCCTCCCTGAACCTAGTCTCGAACCTCAGTTCCTCCATGAACCTAGTTCCGGTCCCGTCATCGACCACGTTCGCCCTCGAGCAACACCTGCACATGAATAAACACAAAAACCGTGCACGAGCACAAGTCCACGACTTGACTCAAGGTCAATCCATGCAACCACTCACATGAGTGCATTGCATCAAACAAAATCCATCATGCTATCACCAGCATAATAATCATCTCAGCATAGCACATGCACAAGCACCACACATGCTATAACCGAAGTCACTTTACAATGCCAATTTCACCATTCAACCAATTTTTCATCACATGATCTCACAATCTCCCCCTTGATGAAAACATTGGCAACACCATTTGGATCTGAACATTGGCATTCACCTCACAAGAAAAGATTTTAAGAAAATTCATTTTAAAACAGAAAGCAAAGTGATCAAAAAGCAAAGTGAAAAATCTCCCCCTAAAAGAAAACCAAATTGTGTGTGAACTCCAAAATTTCTCCCTTTTGACAATAAAACATTTTACTTCTCCCCCTGAATGTAAGCTTTCTTCTCCCCCTTTGACAATGATTTCAGTAAGGAAAAACAAATGAGTGCCAAGACAAGAACCAATGAGCTTACTTGATCATATAACCTTATAGATCACATAATAAGCATAATACATGAACTTAATATGATTTAACAAGTTACGGAGTGACATGCATCTCAACCTCAATTTAATCAACTATAGCCAAGTACTAAGCAAAATCTTGGCAGAAAAATTTAGGCCAAAAAATAAAGCAACTAACAACTCAGGGCAAGCAAGTAGTTTCAACTCCAATCTAGTAGACCAAATTAATCTTGATAACAGTAAACTGCATGTGGCATGCTTGAAGCATACTTCTTTTATTTTCAATGAATGGCATGCTTGAAGCATACATCTTATCTTTTAGGGAATGACATGCTTGAAGCATACATCTTGAAGCTTTTGCTTATTTTGATAATTTTGACAAGCTTCTTGCAGATTTGAGCCCCCTTTTTTTCTTATTCCCTTTTCTTTTATTGTAAACATGCAAAGTGATTAAATGGTCTATGAAAGAATAAAGCTGAAAAACACACATGCTTCATAGCCCAAATTTGTCAAGAAGATTCAATATCAGGCCTATAACAGCAAGATATCACAGAGCATGCGCTATAGACAATTAAACTAAGGAATTCCACAATGTCACTTTTAGTTCAAGTAGCACAGTTTAGATTATCATATATAAGCTGAAATACATAATGTATAAAGAAATATGATAAAGTAAGCTCATTAAGTAACAGACTTGGCATAAAACTCCCCCTCAAAATAAGCTCATGGAATGCACAACGCCCAACTCTCCTCTCAAAAAGGCAAATCGAGAAGCATCAAGTGGTTTTGTGAAAATATCAGCAATTTGCAATTCAGAATCAACAAAATGCAACACAACATCTCCCTTTTCCACATGATCTCGAAGGAAATGATAGCGAATGTCAATATGCTTGGTTCGAGAATGTTGCACTGGATTTTTAGCAATATTAATAGCACTAGTGTTATCACAGAAAAGGGGAACACTATCTAAGTTTAATCCAAAATCCTTTAAAGTTGATATCATCCAAAGCACTTGAGCACAACATGCGGCAGCAGCAACATATTTGGATTCAGCAGTTGAGAGAGCAACAGAAACTTGTTTTCTAGATGACCAAGCTACTAAAGATGTACCAATAAAATGACATGTTTCAGACGTACTTTTCCTATTAATTCTACAACCCGCAAAATCAGCATCAGAGTAGGCTCTAAGTGATAAACATGATGATGAGGAGTACCATAAGCCAAACTCTAAAGTAGATTGTAAATAACGAAGAATTCGTTTTACCGCTTATCGATGAGAAGCACGTGGGGAATCTTGAAAACGAGCACACAAACACACGGCAAAGTGTATATCCGGCCTTAAAGCAGTGAGATAAAGAAGTGATCCAATCATGCTTCGATACTCCTTTTGATTAACCGGTTCTCCTTCTTCATCCGGATCCAAAGTAGTTGTTGTGCCAATAGGTGTGGAAATTGGTTTGCATGTTTCCATCTCAAAACGTCGAAGGAGATCTTTTGTGTACTTCGTTTGGTGAATAAAGATACCTTGCCTTATTTGCTTGACTTGTAAACCTAGAAAGTATGTGAGCTCACCCATCATACTCATCTCAAATTCCCTGCTCATAATGTCTGAAAACTTGGCAACAAGAGTATGAGAAGTACCACCAAAAATGATATCATCCACATAAATCTGAACAAGTAACAGATCATTGATATGCTTGAGAGAAAACAAGGTTTTATCAACTTTTCCCATTTCAAAATCATTTCCCAGCAAATATGATTTAAGCCTATCATACCAAGCCCGAGGAGCTTGTTTTAAACCATATAAAGCTTTGGACAACTTAAAAACATGGTCTGGGTATTTCGGATTTTCAAATCCAGGAGGTTGTTTGACATAAACTTCTTCAGAAATAAAACCATTTAGAAAAAGCACTTTTGACGTCCATTTGATACAATCTAAAACCTTTAGATGCAGCAAAGGCCAACAAAATTCTAATGGCTTCAAATCTAGCAATAGGTGCAAAAGTTTCATCAAAATCAAGTCCTTCAATTTGAGTAAAACCTTAAGCAACCAATCTAGCTTTGTTTCTAACAACAACCCCATCTTGACTTTGTTTATTCTTAAAAACCCATTTAGTTCCATTGATATTCTGACCTAAAGGAGGTGGAACTAAACCCAAACCTTATTACGCTCAAAATTCTCAAGTTCCTCATGCATGGCATTAATCCAAGACTCATCAGATAACGCGTGACTTACATCTTGGGGTTCAAAAGATGCAACAAAAGCAGTATGAGCATATGAGGCATTAGTATTGTACCTGTTTCGAAGCACACGTACATTTAACTCACCAATCATCTGTTCAGGAGGATGTCTTCGTTGAATATGCAATGGTGCTGAAATTTTTGAAGATGCCTGAGGTCCAGTACCATGTGTGTTTGCTGGAAGAATTTCCGAAGATGCTTGCTGATTTTCGTCCTGTGGCTGAATTGGCTGAGCCGAGTTACCAACTTGATTACCACTTTCATCTTCATCTTCATCATCACTTTCTTCCAAAATGATACTTTCAGAATTGCAAGTAACTTGTGTATCTGAAAATTCGGGTCTAGTACCAGGACTAGCCTAATTAAAAGTGACTTCACAAGTCTCAACAATTTTGTTAGTTTCTAAATTCAGCACACGGTAACCACGAGTATGAAGAGCATAACCAAGAAACAATCCATCTGAGCATCTAGATTCAAACTTATCAAGATTTCCATGTTTGAGAATGAAACATTTGCAACCAAAAACACGCATATGGGAGATGCTAGGAGTACGTCCAAATCGAAGTTCATAAGAAGTTCTATGAAGCTTTGCTCTCAAAAATACTCTACTTGAAATGTAGCAAGCAGTAGAAATAGCTTTAGCCCAAAACTTCCTAGGAGTAGAATATTCATCAAGCATTGTCCTAGCCATCTAAACTAGTGTGCGATTTTTCCTCTCAACAACACCATTTTGTTGAGGAACTCGAGCGTAAGAAAATTGATGCTCAATTCCATGTTCGTAATGTAGGAAGCAAAAGATTGTTCTTGAATTCTCCTCCATTATCACTCCTAATTACTTTAAGTGCTTCAGGCAATTCCTTGAGCAACCTTAATGCAAACTCTTGAAACAATTCAAAAGCTTCATTTTTGGTAGTCATGAAATATACCCAAGAGTACCTAGAGTAATCATCTACAATCACAAGAACATACCACTTACCTTCCTGCAGATTTTACTCTTGCTGGTCCCACAGTATCCATGTGTAGAAGCTGACCTGGAGCATTAGTCATAACAACAGTGATAGGAAAATGTTTAGGTGCAGTCATTTTTCCATGTTGACAGGGAGAGCAAGTCAAATTACTTGTTTTGTCATAATTTATTTCAGGCAAACCTCTGAGCAAATTTGATTTACTAATGCGTGAAAGGTGATCAAAACCAATATGATCAAGTCTACGATGCCAAAAAGTTAGATCTTTTGAAACATGAGATACAAGACATGTCATTTCAGATGTTGGATATGAAAAATCACCTTTAAACAAACGACCAATGCGAGTGATGTTGCATACTAGATTTTCAGAAACATCTAATATACGACAAGAATTTTTCTGAAATCTTACCTCAAGATCTTCATCAAGCAACTGAGAAACTGAGAGCAAATTATATTTGAGCTTGCTTACCAGAGCTACATCCTTGAGAATGAAGTTTTCATTGACTCGCACAATTCCTCTTCCAAGAATTCTTCCCTTTGAATTGTCGCCAAAAGTGATGACCTCATCACCAGAACTTTGTGTGAGGGAGGAGAACCATTTTGAATTACCAGTCATATGTCTTGAACATCCAGAATCTATGAACCATATGTTCTCCTTCTTCTCATCCACAGTCTACACAAAAGAGAATGTCGATATCTCAGTACTGGGGTTAGATAAAAGACATTTAGGAATCCAGTACTGAGACACACAACGAGTAGGCACAACACGAGTATACTTGTATACAAAATCAGTTTTGCTATTTCTCGTGTTTCTTGCAACAAAAGGTGTTCGCATCACCTTAGGCACATAATGAGAAGTAAAGCGTGCCTGCCTGAAATTAGATCTAGCCTTAGCTTTTTCTTGCTTCTGTTGTTTGGCTAGCCTAAAGCAAAAATCTACTAGATGTCCATCTCTACCACAATGAGTGCAAGTGTACTTAACAGAATGTTTAACTTTAGAAGTAGAAGCAACATTTGCATTCATCACAATAGAAGATAAAATTCAGCAGATTTAAAGCGGTTTTCTTAGGCTCATTTGCAATTTCAAACTTTCCACTTTCAAGAACTTTGACAACAAGGGGAACATGTGTTTTATGATGAGCATAAGAATCAAAACCTAAACCTTTGTTATGAGTGCTGACTTTTGATTGATCCAAAATCATGTTTAGGTTTTTCTTTCCTTTAGTGAAACGTTCTAACGATTTTTCCAAGTAATCAACCTTTCTAGACAGAGTTAAACAATTGTTACAGGAACGCCCACTATTCCTTTCTTTTTCGATATTTTGAGCAGAAAGAACTTCATGAGTGAGCAAGGCATCTGTCATTTGAGAAACTCTAGCATTTGCATCATGCAACTTCAATTCCAGTATGGGAGCATTTTGAACAAGAAGTTGAATCATGCAGATCAATGGTTGAACACTAGCATTTTTCATTTGTTTCTCATTTTCCCTATCTTGCTTTAACAGAGAAGCATGTTCTTTCCTAAGTGAAACAAGCTCATTGTGAATTAAGTCACATGACTTACAGGCATCATCATCAGGAATCAAAGACCTAAGCCTTGCAATTTCAGAATTAAAACTATCAATTTCTAGATCTTTTTCTTTAAGAGCCTTTTTAGATTTTTTAAGTTCAGAAGCTAATTTAACCATAGCATACTCAAGTTCATCATTAGAAGGTCTTACCTCATCAAAATCAGAATCACTGTCACTATCCCTTTTAGCCATAAAGTACATGCCAGTGAAGTCATCATCAGTATCTCCCTTCTTGTCCCGTGGCTCATTGTCACTCTCAAAGTCCACATCACTAAGATCACACTCCTCCAAGACAGCTAAGACTTTGTTAGCGACTTTTCAAAAATTGGAACGCCTAGGAGTAGTACGTCTTGAGCTGCGTTGTGCTGGTTCCCTTTCTTCATTCTTTTTCAACTTGGGACAATTTACTTTGATATGCCCAGGAAGACCACACTCAAAGCAGTTGAAAGGCCCTGAAGTAGTGCCTCAACGCCTCCTCATCCTCACATTGTTGAGTGCTTTGACAGCGCGTGAAGAAATGAGCACAAGATCTTCTTCAAGGAGCATCTCAAACTGTTCATCTGAAAAAGAAGCTAATGCAGACAAGAAGACAAAAGATGGTAATCCAGAAGACGTGCTGGGGTTAGCAACAAGTGCATGTGTAGAGGTTTTATTAGCTCTAGGTGATAAAGAATCCATCTCATAAGTTTTCACCCTAGAATACAGATCATCCAAGGTCAACGTATCCAAATCAACAGTTTGATTGATTGCAGTAACAACCATGCGCCATTCAGGAATCAGAGATCTCAAAATCTTACTAGCATTCTCCTCTACTCAAATCGAGAGTAAAGATCATCAATTGATTCACCTAGTCTCATAACAAAATCAGAAAAGTCCTTTTGGTAAATATTTTTGCGCACTTTCTTAATCTTAGTTGAACCTTCATGATAGTCACATAATGTCTTCCAAACTGAATATGCAGAACGTAAATGAGAAACACGATCAAATTCTTTTTCAGAGATTCCTTGAAAAATAAAATTTTTAGCTTTAGCATTTAAATCAACGTCTGCTTTATTATCATTAGTGACTATATCAGGAACATCATATGTAGTAGAGACTTTGCACCAAACATCATTACCTTGAGCTTCAATATAGGATTGCATGCGACTTTTTCAGTAAGAAAAATTTGAATCATTAAGCATAGGAGGACGATTAACATACTTATCTGACGCCATACCTCAACCTTGCTCTGATACCACTTGTAGGATCGGATGGCGTCAATCAGAGGGGGGTGAATGATTGCGCGGAAGCTAAAATCTTATTCTTAAACTTTTTGAAACACCTCAATTCAAACTCAAATTGCTTGAAGACCAGTTCACGAAGTTGGGAGACCAGTTTAGAAGTCTGGACGACCAGTAAAGCACTTGAACGAATAGTAGAACACTTGGGCGAGCAGGTAGGGCACTTGGGCGACCAGAAAAGCACTTGGGCGAGCCTGCTCGCCCAAGTGTCCTACTGGTCGTCCAGGTGCCCAAACCGGTCGCCCAAGTGTTCTACTGGTCGCCCAAGTGCTTTACTGGTCGCCCAGACTTCTAAACTGGTCTCCCAACTTCGTGAACCGGTCTTCAAGCAATTTGAGTTTGAATTGGGGTGTTTCAAAAAGTTTAAGAATAAGATTTTAGCTTCTGCGCAATCATTCAACCCCCCTCTGATTGACGCCATCCGATCCTACAAATCATTCCATCTTCTGTTCGTAATTGAGTTATGGTGTTTTTCTTGTATCTCTTAGTGGCAACAGAATGAAAAAACTTTGATTTTTCATCTCCAAAACGCACCTAACGAATGGTGCATCTTTTTTTTTCCAATATAGCTGCTTGTAATGGAGGAGTTTCTAGAGGTGGCCCTTAATTGTGATTCTGTATGTCATGTTCGGTAGTGAAAAGTGCTCTTTTTTCTTCCAACCTGTCCATGAAGAGGATGACCTTGTTATAATTAGTGACTCTTGTAGCTAAATTGGAGAGGCTCCTGCTCTAGATTTTTAAACCTCTTCTTAGATTCTTGAGCTTTCATTACGATAGCCAGCTTGATTTGTACGGTGAACCGGGATATTTTAGTAATGCTAAACCACCTCGAGGAATCCCGGATGATCTACCTAGTAATTTTCAAATCTAAATAACCTATATTTTGGGATCTTTGTTTCAATGTTGATGACATTGGGCACGTGATCAGAGATAATTTTGGCAAGGGCATAAACCATCGTGTTTGAGTAGCCTATTTTCGTTGGTTTTTCGTCGGAAACCGACAAAAATAGCTATTTTCGTCGGGTTTTCCCGTATTCTCGTCGGTTTTTGGCCGACGAAAATAGTGTGGATTCCTGTAGTGACGTCCAGTTTGGTGTGGTGAAGAACCAGTCTAGCTGTTGGAGTAAAGAGTTGGTCTGCATATTGCTCCATGTGTAGGATCTTCCTTTTAACGGGAGTTCAATTAAACCGAGTTCACTGATTATGCTGTTGAAAAGCATGATGTCCTTGATATTTCCTCTTGGTTTATTTCTCTTTTGAATTGATCAAATGAAGTTGAAGCCTCCCATGAAAATCCACTTAGAGTTCTGTGAAATGTGGAGGTGAGTTAGCCACTGAATAAACTCATCTCTTGCAGTCCTGTTAGAAGGACTTTAGATGTAGGTGAGAGTCCATGACTTAGCATTGTGAGTTGAGGTGAGATTGATCGTGATGGCAAAGGAGCTATGTATGGTATTGAAGAGTGCTAGTGAAAAGTGAGCTGACCCAAGCAAGACATAACACAGTAGACTCCCATATGAAATGCAAGAACGACATGGGGAAGTCTTATCCTAGATGAAATGATAACACGTAGAAAAGTTAATAGCATAAACGTTTGGAACAACCAGTCCATTGCAATTGACGGTAATGTGCAAAAGATAAGCCGGAGAAACGTTTTGGAGGTAGATCGGCAGAAAACCAAAAGAAAAACAGGGCTTCCTAGAGATTGCCTCACTGATTTGAAGCACCCGCAGTGTGCGAGTTGATCTGTGCATTGTTCGTACAGTCTTAATTGAGTTTGTCCTTAATTTGTAACCTCTTCAGGACGAACATCACGGCAACGACTGTGGTGCAATCAGCTCTCCCGTGCAATCACCGTACAATCCAACTAAGAAAAGTTTCGAAAAATTCTGAAAAAAATCATGGATGTACATCTCATCTTACCCCATCTACATATAAAATTTCATGATCAAATTCGTCCTTTTGTAGAAGTTACAAAAGGACGAATTTGATCATGAAATTTTATATGTAGATTAAGATGAGATGTACATCCATGATTTTTTTCAGAATTTTTCGAAACTTTTCTTAGTTGGATTGCACGGTGATTACACGGGAGGGCTGATTGCACCACAGTCGTTGCCGAACATCACATAGCTAAGTAGCACAATTTTGCGTAAGGGTGATCGAGCGTTCTTCAGGCACTTCAGAATCTTGCAGAAGAATTGACATATGGTCATCCTGTAGAGCTTGCTCTCAGTCCTGCACCAGTCGGCATGCTGTGACCTTCGCTTTCTTGCGCTTTGTGTCTGTCACGAATAGATGTTTGAAAACTCCATCAGTCGAATTGAGCCTTGGGCTTCTTCTCAGGTTCTTGATGGACACTAGGGTCTTGCCTTTTCTGGAATTGGCCATCCTTTGGTTAGGCAAAGACTCCACCAGGTCATCCTAGGACGAGTCTGGCTCCTGTGACTTTGAAGGATCGAGATGGCGAATAGAGAGGGGTGAATGATTACAAAATAAAATATTCCTTGCAAAATGCTCTAACTAAGACATCGAAAAGATCACGTAAAAGAAATCGTGAATAACTAGACAACTATGTGTACCCCTAGTTTGCATGGATAAGAACCATGGAATATGTGGAGAATTTTTTAATTATATTCCTAGTTGTTAAGTGTCCAAACAAAAAGAAATTAATTCAACCCTTCCTTTTAGGCCTTGTTTGGCAGAACTCTAGATCTCAGCTCCACCTCAGATCTGGAGCTTATAGGCTAAAATAAAGTACATTAAGTTTACATTTCTAGTCTAAAATGTAAATAAGATGGCCTACCTAAATATTTTTAATGTATCCATAGCTTCAGCTTCATAAATTTTCAGATCTAAGAATACCCTATTCTACCAACTCCACAGATTTTAGTGGAGCTATACCAAACATCCCCTTAGAAAGGAGATTAAGCCAAATCACAAAAGTTACTTTCAGAAAAGTAAAAGCAGGTTTTTCAGAAATAGTCCTAACTTGCAGCAGGTAGTTGGTGGATTTCTGGTGCTTTAGAAATTTTGGAAATTTTTTCCCTATGCGAAATTGAGTCATGAAGCACTCCACGAGAAACCACCTCAAAACTCTTTGTAGAAAAATAAAAAAAAATCAAATACCATAGACTGTCAGGAACTTTGAACAGAAAGTTTGGGACTCGGTATTTATCTCATGGCGCACAAACAGTGCAATCAGTGGACTCCCAAATTTTGCATAAATGGATATGGGAGTCACACACCTTCCCCAACAAGAATCATTTAAAAATGATTTTTTAGATTTTTCTAAAAATCAAGCAGTGACTGTTGCGCAAAGAACAAGTTCTGGATAGAGTTGCAACTTAATAGAAAACTTGATCTCTAGTCTATTCTAAGGTGCAAGAGAGATGTAAAACCATATAAGTACACTCAAGGCATTCTAGATTAGCAGCATTTAGAAGGAGGGGAGGCAATCCAAATTGCAAGAAAGTAAATTACAGGAATTTAAATGCTGAATTTAAGACATAAAATAAATATGTAATGTAAATTCAATCATGAATGAAAAATATTTGCATTTCTGGAAGGGAAGATTTACAAAGCCTCACAACAAAGTGGGCAAAGCTCAAAGGAGCGCAAAACCTCTACAATCCTTCAAGAGGAGGCTACCCCCTCTATTTATGCTACTTTTAGGCCACCTACCACCCTTAGATGAGTCCCTCAACCCTAGAGCACTCATCAAAGGGTTAGGATTAACCCACTCACATAGTTATGCAAGGGCTAACCCAAAACCCACACATATAATGGGTTTTCTTGCACGGTTTTTAAAGTATGCTACCTAGCTCCGCTAACCTATCAACTAGATCACAATACAACGGCCCTCATCAATCCACGTGGTATCTAGCTAGCATCATTGCCTTTCCTTGTCTTCTTGGCTTGCCCTTGACCATCTGGACCTCTGACGCATCTCGTCTAGTACCAATCATCCTCCGCCTCACCATGACCTAGCACCGTCGTCCTGCAACCATCAAAGACAAGGAAAACTCATCACATAGCAATGTCCAAAAGGATATGTAATAATCATCACAAAATCATTTAATCAAGTCAATCCGCCCCCAGGCCAATAGTACTAGAAAAGACAGATAAATCTCAAATTGCTTCAAATTGAAAATCTAATTCAAATCAAACTCAATTCCCAAGTAAACCTTACCCAAATTTAGTCAAATACTCACCACACACAGATATAGACCTCCACATGGTCTTTCATACTCGATATTCTCCAGAGATGGCGAGTGCTCTGGAAGTTGAAGAAGCTGTGGTTCTGTTTGGATGGCTACATCGAAGGCGATGCTCCATGATCTTTTCAGCCTGAAGCGAAAGGAGTCACTGTAGATGAGGCTAAGAGGGCCCAGGAAACGAGGGCCTCACATAGGGGGAGGTGGAAGGATGTGCTGTTGCCATAAGCAGGAGACACAAAGCACGTTGTAGAGCAACGAACTGAGCTGGGTTGTAGAGTTGCTAAATTGAGGAGTTGGCATGGCAGAGGGTGGTGGAAGCGCAGTCATTGGCACGATGGATTTGCCTTTTGGTGACACTGTGCCGACGGATGGATATGATATCTTGAGCCAACAACTTGCACACCACCTGGCCTTTAACCCGATCATGTTCATGCTAATGTAGAAGCTTCCCAAAGCTGGTACATGCTTGGGCAACGTAGTGAGTTCGCAAGTAATCCAAGGGATAGGCCAAGAGCAATGCATGACCCAACCAATTCTAGTGAAAGAAGAGCATCGCATCGGCAATTGGAAACCTCATCATGCCTTACAAATCTTAAAGAGTTGGCTCCCAGATCATACGGGCCACCAAGAACCAAGATGCCCCTACTCATGGGAGAATCGAACTAAAACAGACCGGCTCCTAGGGGGGTGATGACTACAAGAATTGACACGTACCCTTAGAATGTGCTCAACGTAGTCTCAGATATTGACCAGAGCTTGCAAGAGGTCTTCTCCTTGCGGCATTGGCTGAAGAATAGCAATGTCGTAATCCTCATGGGTCTTTTGGGCTGAAGGTGAAGCATATAGACCCCTAAATTCGTGTGGGTTTTGGTAATTAATAACAATCGAGATTAAAGGACATGTTGTTCTAACTGTTGAGAAAAGGTTGATCCTCGTCGATTTAAGGAGCTCATGGAGACAAAATCAAAAGAATAGACAGATCAAGATAAAGGCAAAGGTATAAAATTTAAGGACTTTTTTCTTAGCCTTTATCGATCTCGGAGTTTGGAGATAAGATCGGGTTGCTGTAATAGGTACTGTAATATTAAGGGGGTTGATGTCGAGTAGCTTGAGTATGCTTAAAGGTCATTTGGCTTAGATTTGAATTCATATAGACAATTCTCGCAAATAGAATGCATCTCTGAGATCCTTTTATGCAAATTCAGTAATGTTGGCACTACATCAGTTCTCTGGACTAGCAGTACTAATATGCTATGGATGGTACTACTGCAAGTACGGTAGTACTGGGTTGATGCCTAGTAGTTATTTCATAGAAGTGCATGTTTTGAAAAAATCTGTGAGGCTGGAGCTACTAACATGTAAAAGACGGTACTACCGAGCATCGATAGTATCAAAATTTGCTCTGGTACTTAATTTACAAAAAGTGCTTTTTGAGTGTTTTCTCTGGAATTTGAATGTTAGCACTATCGCAGTTCAAATGCTGGTACTATCGCTCTCTGATTGTACCATTTTTCTTATGGCGGTAGTTAATTTCTAGAGAGGCGTGTTTTGGGAGTTGCTGAGATAAAATGTTAGTACTACTGAATTTTGCACATCGGTAGTGCTAGGGTACTGTAGCAATGGCTAGTACGTTTGCATTTAATGCGCAGTTTCGATCATTAAATGGAGGCTAGAACTATCGTGATTTACATGCCGGTAGTGTCGGAAATGCTGATTTTTCAGGGATTTTCTCCCCAACGGCTAGATTGGTTGGTGGGGGCTATAAATACCCTCACACCTACAGCAAGGGTAACTATTAGACATTCATTGCATATTTGTTGAGTCCTAGCAAGTTTCTATTTATCTCTTGAGCATTTAATTCTCATTTGGAGATATAAGAGCATTCAATTGTGAATTTTGGGTTTGAGCCATTTAGACAATTGATCATCCTCAAGGGAGCATATTCCTTCTATTATCTTGGAGATTGCCGCCTCTTAGATGGCTTGGAGGTATGAAACCTGTGATCTCTTTCAAACGGGTTTGTGAAGAGACTTAGTGTTGGTATGAAGGTCGGAGCTCACTTATCCGGAGCAGGGAAAGCTGCCACTAGTGATCGAGTGAGGCTTAATTGTGTAAGAAGTCGGTTTGATTTATTCAAGCTTCCTTAACATGGATTAGGGGAGACCACAGCAAAAAATCGTTGTGTTCATCTTCTTGTGGTTTGCTCTTTTGTGATTCTAATTGTTCAATTTACAATCCTAGTGATCTTAGTGATTGATTATCTCTTCAGGATTGTTGTTCTTGTCTAGACTTAAGTTGTTAGTGCACTTAGTAAAACTTAGTTCATTTAGGCTTTAATTCTTGTAGAATTGTAATTTGTGTCATATTTGCTTAATTATTGAATTAGAGTCAAAAAAAAATTTAAAAATCTTATACTCACCTTTAGCTAGTTATCCTTGATCCTACACCAGAAAAGTCAGGCCTGTTCGGTCACGATGAAAGTTTCCTCCGTCATCAGCATGGAGGCCCTAAGGAATGAAACGCTCGACATTGGCATCAGCGATCACGATGTCCGCCATGGGATTTGGCCAGGACTAGGAACTGTCGCAATCACCTTGAGGAGAGATGAAGAGTTCTTCAGGGAGTGAGACGCCGAAAAGACAAGGCGTGAATTCATGAGTAGATGGGCCTTGCCAGAGGCAGTATGCATGCTTAACCGACAGAATAATCTTTTTTATTAAGGCAAATCTTGGTATTGTGAACATAAAGTTAACAAAGAATGCAACGGATGGGATTTTTGTAGGCCAAAATTAAAAGCAAAAATTAAAAGCAGCGGGCACAACTGGAGTAGGAACAGAGCCTAGTTGGGTTAGACGAGCCTTGGCATGCTGATCAACAAGATTGGTTGCAAAGGAAACTCTCTTAGATTGACGAGGAGAACATTGTTGAGATAACCTTCCGTGCTTTTTTGTAGAGATTAGAGTCCACTCATTATCATGCATGCTCTTGGCACCAATGATTATGTATATTCTCTTTGCCAATTTGTGCCTCCATCCCTCCAGAGATGAAAGTGAACCGTGAAAATGCTAAATTGCACAAAATCAATTCAAAGCAAAAATTGAGATGTTATAGGCCAGCACCACGTGGGCCGTCGCTAGGCTTAAGGTCAATCGCTGCCCATCAAGTCACTGACCTGGCTGGGACCGCCTGTGTGCCATGCTGATCTATCTTAGGGTCTGTTTGGTAGAGCTCTAAATTCTAGTTTCACCCGAGATCTGGAACTTATAGGCTAAAATAAAGTGAATTAAGTTTATATTTTTGGTCTAAAATGTAAACAAGATGATCCATCTAAACACTCTTAATGTACTCACAGCTTCAGCTTTACGAATCTGATGAAGCTAGAATTTTCAGTTTCACCAGATTCACGGATTCACGAATCTAAAGAAACTGAATCCTTATCAAACACACCCTTAGGAGGCTCTCGAGTAAGGGGAGGAAGAGGGCAGGAGTGCTGCACGCTGCTGATTTGAGGTGGACTGCAGTTCTAAAAGGAGAGGTGTGATAGCGTGCTACTGCTGCAGCTTGCGTTCGAGAAAGAGAGGTTGCTGCTGCAGTTTAGGGGTGCAAACGGATCGGATACGGACGGATTTCGCTCATTCCGTATCCTATTCCAAATTTTTTCTCGGATATAGAATTGGATACGGACAGTGCCGGATTCAATCTGAATCTGATTACTTGGTCGCGAATACGGAGCTTAATACAGATCGCTCGATATCTTGTTAGTCTCGATTCTGAATAGTTAGTCGGATAATGCGTGAAAGCGAAACCATATATGTCGCGCATATTAAATACAAAAAACTTTACTAGAACCTTGGAGACATATAAGTATTTCAAATTCAATAATAGTTGCCTTTCTTATATAAGAATAATATGCAGCCAAGTATAATTCCAATCAACATATGAACTTATATGATGTAGAATGTTTATGTTTATCGGATCTGTTATCGGATATCTATTGCACTCATTTACACTGATATTTTTCGGATATCTCGGATATGCGGGTATGGATCGGATACGGATTGGATACTTCTCTTCCCATATCTTACCCCATATTTTTTTCGTATAGGCAGATTCGAATCCGGATCGAATCCGGATATAACCGGATATCATTTTTTCGGATTCAAATCGGATTTTAAACGAATTCGGTCTTCGGTCGGTCGGGAATTATCCGCTCCGTTTGCACCTCTACTGCAGTTAATTAATCGGGAAGAGCTTGATTTGGAAGGGGAGAGAGACAGAGAAGAGCCTTGTGTTGTTTATAGGTTGGTTTGAGTAGTTTTGATTGGTGTGCCTGTGAGTTTTTAAGATTTAGTGTGCATAAAATTCTTGTGTGGCTTGGTGTGGTTACTGGTTTGGGTGATGGTCTAAGAGGTGTTGTCAAGAGTGCTTCTGACTATGGAGTTGCATTCTTTTGATGTGTGAATAGGTAATTTTTCATGATCGTGGATACATGTAGCAATAGGGAGGGGAAAAATTTAGTCGATTGGCATTGTTGATGATGTGGATATGCATACGCCCAGTACTTTTCGATTTACTATCTTAATTAATTAGAAAGAATTACTAAGCTATATAAAATATCAACTTGTGAATCTTTTTCTTAAGCATTTTTTGTTTTAATTACATGATAATTATATGTACATAATAGTGAGTGTTTACTTGTTGTCAATTATGAAGATTGCAAAAATATCAAATAGAGTTAAATTGCATTAATATACGATGGTGGAACCGAACAGGAGGTGAGAGAGGACTTGAGCCACATGAAAGGACAAGACAACATATGCCACCTCTTAAGGGGCTAGAAGGCCACTTGTTGACACCAAAAACGTGATGTAGGGTTTCTGGTTTGCAACACACCGGATGAACGCCGGGTTCGAGTGCGGAGCGTGTCAATCGATTTGACCCTACAATCGATAAGGAAAGTATCGTGAAATTCAATCCAAGCCGATCCTTGGAAACGAATCAGCCAAGGTAAGATCAGCCCAAAAGTCGATCAAACAGGGTAAGTAGATTAGCCGACCAAGGCTAATCCGAAGGGTAAAGGTAGATCAATTCTGAAAAGACGATGCGCAACAAGACAGAACAAATCAAACCTGAAATCAAGGATGATCAAACAATCAGCGATACGCAACTTTATTTGATCGATGTCGACTTACAAAGAAGGGGATTACAAAGCTAAAGGACTAAAAGCTACAGGAAACAAAAAAAACTGGAAGATGTGATTTGTTGTGAATTCGTGCTTCTTCAAGCAGCCATGGCATGCCTTATATACCCGCCAGCTATCCGAGTCCTGATTCAATACGACAACATAATCCGAGTCGGCCATAATTTCCTAATTGGTCTCCTGCTTCAAAAAACTTGCAGAATTGTTATCCGAACTTTCTGAAAACATCTCGTGCCTTATCCAAACTCATGTATTTTCCATTTTACCCCATATTTGCCAAATTCTGGTGCAAACATATGCCCCCTATTTTTGGAAGATAATTTGTTATCTTTCAAAAATCCATCGGCTTCTTCCTTCATCGGCTTTAAGAATTATCATGGCAACCGCTACATTAATTGCGTCGTAGAATCTCAGTGCAGTTTAATTGCACGCGTCGCCTCGAATTCGTTTCCCGCCACTTTTCACTCTTCACCGCACTATATATATGCGGGACCCCCATGGTCATTTTCACGCTTTCCAGCTCTCGAACTGCTTCCAATCGGCTTTCATCCTCTGATCGACTTCTCTGCTTCCAACTTCTCAGCACTTGCAACCAGGCTTCTGTCCTTCAATCGACTGAATGGATCCCTCAAAGGTATTCATCCCCATCCCGGCAAGCAATGATCAGTACTATTTAGGACCGGTAGGGAACTTAGCTGCCGATACGGTTATTGACGAAGAAATCCCTAGACTCCCCTTGTCGGCTCAAGGCTATAACATAACAGAATGGGGAAAAAGTTTTAGAGCTTGGCCGACGGCTCTTAAAGGATGGAGAAGCTGGTACATCCGAGTGTCGGCCCAAAAGAGATCTGAATGGGAGAGGATGGGTATAGCCGAGTGTCTTCCACTTAGTCTAGCGAACCCAGAAGCCAATAAGCCCTTGGTGGCCACGGCCTGTTATGTTTGGTCAGACACTCTTAATGCTTTTCTATTCCAGACTGGCCCTATCGGCCCAACCCTTCTGGACATAGCCGAGCTATGTTGCCCTCGGCCAGATGGAGACTAGATATCGGCTTTTAGCGGCAAGCCAAGGCTCAAACTAATCCGATCAAAAGGTGAAGGATGGTCAAAGTGTATCCAGCACAACAATAAAATAAACAGCCTGGTATCGGACGAGGAACATGTAGCCTTTTTGAACCTATGGCTGGATCGGTTTGTATTCTGTGGAGCTTCCCTGGGTCCAACACAAGTATACCAGTTGGTGGCAGAGCAGCTGGTGGACGGTCGTCGGCTTGCACTCGGAAAAATGCTTCTTAGAGCTGTTTACCAGATGATGCATGTCATTAGAAGTCGGCTTTTCTCCGGGTTTGCTCAGTTTGTCATTAGCAACATAGGCGGCCCATTATGGTTTATCCAGCTATGGCTTTACAGCATTTTTAGCCGATCACTTATTTCAGAGCCTTTGGAAGATTCGGCCTTCCCTCGCGAAGACTATCCTGAAGGCACTACTCTTCAATACAGAGCCAGCAAATCGCACGGGGAAAGACTTGTAATGTGCTCCAGTGGTGACACTAGAATTACCCCAGCCGATTTTAAGAAATACTTGTCATTCTTTATGCACTTAGATAACACGACTTTTGGCCAGCAGGACTTTTTCCCTTACAATAATGAAGCCGATTTCTAATGGCCGTCATTCCTTCATCTTGATGCTGATAGCTCCTTGATGCCAGCATCGACTTTAGAGTTGTATCGGATCTTCATCTCATTGTACACGTCGGCTTGAACTCCCGTAATAGGACATTTCAGCCGTCATATGAGTTTTACCATCCTTCTATATATGCCCGTCAGCTGGGTTTCGGCCAAGTGGTTCCTTCCTTGCCAATCCTTGACCACCTTCAGCCCAGGACTCGAGTGACAAATGCAACAGCGGCTGAAATTGTTTCAGAAATAGCTGATGAATTCCAAGTTATCAGTCTTCCGCACTTTTTCCTGAACTCTCGCCGGGCTAGCCAATTTTCTGCTTGGTGGGCACCGATATCAGAAGCTCTTTACCTGGATCGCACACCATCGGCTGTTATAGAAAAATTCTTACCGGATTTTCATGAGCCGATGGTAGCCTCTTCTACCAGTAACAGTTCGAGCGAAGATAGTTCGGATTCTTCCAGCTCATCGGGTTATACTAACTCATCCGTAGCTGTAGAGGTATTGGCTTAATTCCTTGAGACCTTTACGCCTGAGCTCTTCTGTCACATTTTCAACCAATGATCTTCTTATTGCCCTTTTTTAGGACGTCGCAGCTGGCAACAAAACCGTCGCAGATCCATCGGCTGTCGGATCCAAAAGGAAGAGGCCACATCAAACGACTAGCCTGACCAGCTACTCATCCGGCAACCTTCGCATTCAGAGCCCATCTCTCTATCAGAGCTCGAGAAGGACCGAATCCCAAGTAAGTATTCTGAGCCGATAATTACCAGTATTTTGAGCCTATAACTGCTTCTATTGCTAACAATTTATCGTTCAATTTTGTAGAGAAAGCTAAATCGACGAAAGCTCCAGCCCGGCGACAAAAACGTGCAGAGCAGAGCGCTGAGAGCTCCCCTCACGCATCGGCTTTCATGGAGGTATATCCTTTTTACTATATTATTTTCATGTACCAGAAAGTTATTCTTATGATACTTATCTTAGCTTACGTTTATTTTTCAGCCGACGGCTTCCGCCCAGGTGGCTGGGATCTTGGATGATCTTCAGGGCACGTCTGCCATCAACCCATTGCCACCCCCAAATCAAACTCCTGCTATCTTATCACCTCAAGCGGCTACCATCTCACCACCTCAAGCGGCTCCTCCTGCGTCTGCACCGAAAGAATCGACCGACCCTACTGATCTGCTCGGCTTTACCTTGGACGAGCTGGACGACCCAGAGGTGATGGCTTCGGATGATTATGTCACCGACATTCGTACCATCATCGACGTATCTCTGAAGGCGTCGGCCACGGTTGTCCAATCGGAGCCCAACATGCAGCAGAAGTTAAATCGGCTCTTCCATGAAGTATGCCAGCCCGAAGCCGATCTTCTTGCCAACACTCAACTGCTGAGGGACGCCATGGCTGCGGTCGAAGCCGATCTTCCCCCCGATACTATGAGAGCACTCTTGGGAGTTTGCCATTTGGATGACCAACGGGCGGAGGTGGAAGCTGCCCGAGCGCGTATCGCTCAGCGAGAGGACCAACAAGCCGATCGTCAGATGTTGGACCGATTAGTGGCCGAGGCGAAGTCGATGAAGCAGAGCTTTGACAAAGATGCTGCCTTCTTGAAGTCCACCAAAGCCCAAATTCTTCAGCTAGAGTCGTAAAAAAAGCTACTTGAGGAAGAACTAGCCAAGCTTCAAGATCAACTGGCCAATGAACACGCGCAATTATCGGCAATGACCGCTTCTCTTTTTGACCAGAAGAAGAACATTGGCCAAGCCGTCACCAGAGTAAAAGAGCAATCGGCAAAAATCATTCCTATGCCTGGGAATGCTCAAGCCGATGAAAAAACAGTTGACGGGATCCAAGATGCACTTGCGAAGGCAGCAGCAGCATTATCGGCTCTGGGAGCCAGACTTCCTGGATCGGGCATGTAATTTTTGTGATGTAATGATGTGACGTAACTTGTCTTAAAACAATGCCATTTTTGCTATTCTGTAGTACTTTTGATCGGCTGTTTAACCGATTTATATTCATCTTTTCAAAATCTCTGCGTTCTCAATTTTATTCATGTTCTCAATTACTCATGCCCCAATCCATATGCTAGGATAGTACCACTTTAAGTACTTTCCATTGATCGCCTTTGGTAACACGGTACCCTCTAGTGTCTCAAGTATATACGCATTCCCGCCAACAGGCCGATTTACCTTATAAGGTCCTTCCCATGTTGGTGACCATTTACCAAATCGATTGTCTTTAGAACCGATTGGCAATATCGTTTTCCAGACTAGATCGGTTTCACTAAACGATTTTGGTATGACTTTCTTGTTATACGCTCTTTCAATTCTTTGCTTGTTCTTTTCGAGCCGATTTAATGTAACCAGCCTCAATTCCGCTAAATCATCTACATTGCATAGCATCAACTCTCTGTATTTGTCGGCCGACAGATTATTTTGTCTTGCCACTCGCATCGACTCAATATTTATCTCTACGGGTAACACGGCTTCCTAACCATACACCAACTGATATGGTGACAATTTAGTCGATCCGTGAAACGCTAGCCGATAAGCCCATAGGGATTCCGACAGTGTAGCGTGCCAATTTCGAGGCCTTTCGTCGATTTTTCTTTTAATCAGCTTGATCAGAGTTTTGTTGGATGACTCGGCTTGCCCATTAGCCTGAGCGTAATATGGCGATGAATTAAGTAATTTGATGCCCAGACTTTCTGCAA
This sequence comes from Guadua angustifolia, assembly GCA_036346375.1. Taxonomy (NCBI): domain Eukaryota; kingdom Viridiplantae; phylum Streptophyta; class Magnoliopsida; order Poales; family Poaceae; genus Guadua; species Guadua angustifolia. The sequence continues at coordinate 43,225,865 of CM070513.1, read as the reverse complement.
AGCTTTTAAACTCATTAGACATGAACACTGTTCCTTGATCGGTTGTAATAGTCTGAGGAATACCGCATCGATGGATAATGTGTTCATTAACAAAGTCGATAGCTTCAATGCTGGTAACCTTCTTGAGCGGAATGGCTTCTACCCATTTTGAGAAATAATCTGTGGCTGCAAGAATGAATTTATGGTATTTGCTTGATGCTGGAAATATTTGGCCGATTACATCTATCCCCCATCCTCTAAATGGCCATGGTTTGATAATCAGATGTAAAGCCAATGCTGGTGCAAGTTGCACATTTCTAAATTTTTGACAACTCTGGCACCCTTTATAATACTTGAAACAATCTTCTAACATTGTCGGCCAAAAATATCCTGTTCGTCTTAACGTCCACTTCATTTTGTAAGCCGACTGATGTGACACGCAAATCCCTTCATGAACTTCACCCATAGCTATTTTCGCTTCTTCATTACCAAAACATTTTAGAAGTAACCCTTCCATTGTCCGATAGTATAATTCATCTTCCAACACCACATACTTCAATGCTTGTTGCCGAATTTTGCGTTCAGTAGGCCTGGATTGGTTCATTAAGTATGCTTTTAGTTCCGTCTTCCAATTAGTATTATCAACACACAGTACTGCTTTGTCAGTCAAGTCAAATGTTTCATATCGGCTGTACTCCTTATAGCTTGATGCTGCTTGAGCCAACGTATTGGCTTTGTCATTCTTTTCCCTGGGCACATGACCAATACAAAACGATGTAAACGTGCTGATAATATCGAGACAACGTTCCAAATATTTTGATAGTGCCTCATCGTTGCACCTAAATTCTCCTTTAACTTGTTAAACAACCAACAACGAGTCACCATATGCTTCTACATCACTTGCTCCAATACTCTCTAATAGTTGGAGCCCTTTGAGCAATGCCTCGTATTCGGCTTGGTTATTGGAACAACGATCATTAAGCCGATACGCAAATTCAATGTTGTGCCCCTTCGGTGGAGTCAACACAATGCCTATTCCACTTCCTTCCTGACAAACTGATCCGTCAAAGTACAATCGCCAAGGAGCTATATCAACTTTTCCTACCATGGTGTCGTGCCCTGTAAAAAAATCGGCTATTGCCTGGGCTTTAATAGCTTTAGCCGATTCGTATTGTAGATCGAACTCGGTTAGAGCATAAGCCCATTTCCCAAGTCGTCCTCTCAAGATTGGTGCAGACAGCATATATTTGATGATATAGGTTCTACATACTACTATGCAAGTCGACGCTAATACATAATGCCTTAATTTTGTACAAGCAAATTATAATGATAGGCATAACTTTTCTATCGAAGGGTACCTGGTTTCAGTTTCCAAGAGTCTTCGACTCAAATAAAATATCACCCGTTCTTTGCCGTCGACTTCTTGTGCCAATACCGCCCCGACTGTCTCGTTTTCAGCCGACATGTATAACTTGAAGGGAATCCCTTTCTGTGGTGCGGCCAGAACTGGGGGCGATGCCAGGTACTGTTTTATGTCATCAAAAGCCTTTTGCTAATCGGCTCCCCATATGAAATTCTGATTATCCTTTAATTTTAATAATGGCGTAAAAGCTTGAATCCTACCAGACATATTTGAAATAAATCGTCTTAAGTAATTAATTTTACCGATCAGCTTCTGCAATTCATTTTTGCACGTCGGCGGTTTTGTATTTACTATGGCCTTGACCCTTGTCTGGTTAACTTCAATACCCCTCTGATGAACCATGAAACCAAGGAACTGGCCAGCCGACACACCAAATGCACCACTTCAAGGGATTCATTTTCAGCCCATGAGCCCTTGTGTTCTGGAACACCCTTTCTAAATTGGCCAAATGCTGCCAATCGACCTTAGATTTTACCACCACATCATCTATGTATATCTCGACGATATGGCCGATCAGATCATGAAAAATCAAGTTCATGGTGCGTTGATATGTGGCACCTGCGTTTTTCAAGCCGAATGTCATTACCGCCCATTCATATAAACCTATTGCACCAGGCATCTGAAGGCAGTTTTGGGGACATCGGCTTCTACCATAAATATCTGGTTATACCCAGCGTTTCCGTCAAGGAAGCTAATAATCTTGTTACCTGAAGCAGCATCGATAATCATATTGGCTATAAGCATTGGGTATTCATCTTTTGGCGTGGCTTTATTTAAATCCCTGAAGTCTACACACACCCGAAGCTTACCGTTCTTTTTCATGACAGGAACAATATTGGACACCCACTCGGCGTATCGGCAAGGCCTTATAAACTTGGCCTCCAACAATCTTTCAATTTCCTCTTTTATCACATCGTACAATTCTGGATTAAAATGCCGAGGAGGTTGCTTATATGGCCGATACCCTGGTTTTATAGGCAGCCGATGTTCTACTAATTGTCGGCTTAATCCAGGCATCTCATAGTATTCCTAGGCGAAACAATCCCTATAATTTCTAAGTATCTCGACCAACTTGCTTTTGTACTCTAACCCTAACCTTGCACTTACGAAGGTTGGTCTTTTTCTATCGCCTTCTCCTATGTCGACTTCTTCAAGCATATCGGCAGAAGTGAAACCTTGGCCCAATTTTTCGTTCTGAAAGTCTTCGATTGCTTCACAAGAATTCATCGCATGCCGATAGCTCCTTGCTTGGTCTTGCAATACTTTGATCATTTCCGACCCCATCATCTTAAGACCTCATTTGCACGATCAAATGTTCTTGGCCTAACACTGAACGGCACCAATCCGGACTTACCAATGCATATAAAGTCGCAATCGTCCAATGTCTTACCCGATATGCACTCCGCTTCCTCATGTGGCCAATTCGCATTGGAACTAGCCATAGCAATATGAGCCGATGTATCGGCCGAAACAACCTCAAGTTCGTCTTCATTCCATTGTACAAGGAGTTGGTGCATGGTTGATGGTATACAACAATTGGCATGTATCCAGTCTCGTCCAAGGAGCACACTATAATTCCCTTTGGCCTCAATCACAAAAAATGCGGTCAGCAAAGTTTTGCTGCCGACGGTTAGTTCTGTTTGCTTTAGTAGGGTCACCTGTGAAATCATTTAAAACCATGTTCGTCTTTATCAGATCTTCATCGGTTTTACCCAATTTCTTGTAGGTAGTGAGCGACATCAGGTTCACAATAGCTCCTCCATCTACTAACATTCTGGATATCGGCTTTCCGTTGATATACCCTTTTAGGTACAACGGCTTTAAATGCCGATGAGGATCTTGTGGTTTTTTGAACACCGCATCCTGTGTACCCAAGTATAGTTGAGCAAACGTATCTTTAGCCGATTCGGTCTTGATTCTGAACTCGGCTGGTAAAGTAAAGACCATGTTGATGTCCATGGGAGGAGTATCGTCACGGATCATCGGCGACAGCAAATCATCTGAGGAATCTGACTCATCATCAGCTTGCTCTTTTTTCCTCCATTCCTTTTTGACAAGTTTCATCGGCCGTAATTCATTGAATGTCTCATCTCTTCGTTTTTCTTCTTCGGCCTCCCTCATCTCCTATGTCCTTAGGCGCTGAAGCCGTCTGAGTCCTGCCGGGCACCACCTAGGCTTAGGTACAATCGGCTTTTGAATTTTACCAGCCAGATTCTCTATAGGCTCTTCTTTCTTGTCTTGGTTCAATGCACCTAGCCTCTCCTTCACTGGCTTTCTATGCCCTGACTCAGTCTGATCTGATACCGTATCGGATAGACGTTCTCTTGCCTGTTGCCTTGGCCAATCTCCCCGTGGGTAATGTTCCATGGGGCATGATCTTGGAGAAGGTAACGCCACACACCTTTCCCAACAAAATTGCCAAAAGGGGCACCTCTGATGAGCTCTTTCTATGTTGTCTGGCCGATACAAATTATCTGGCCGAAACACACTGGTTGGCCGATGCAAATTATCTGGCCGAAACACGTTGTTTGGCCGATGAAGTTATCTGACTGGCGACACTGCCGTTTTTGCCGATGACTTATCCTTTCATATTTCTCAAGTAATTGCGAGAAAGTTGGTTTGGGCTTGAATACTGTTTTCCGAGGTGGAGACCGCTTGGCTTTGTACCATCGCCCGACTTGTAACTCTCCTTTTGGTTTCACCGTCCTTGAGTTTCTTCCATCCTGATCGACTTCTATCTGGAGCGTGCCGATTGTTATCTTCAGAGTCTCTTCTTTTGAGCTAGACTGTATGTCGACTTATCGCGTTGTTTTAGGTTTTTCGTCGACAATTTCTTTTCCTTTGCTGGAGCATTGAACCATGTTTATTAGGAAAGGATTGACATCAACTTCCATGGCCGGCTCTTCTGCGAATTTGAGCCGTCCGTCTTCAATGGCTGCTTGTATCTGTTGCCGAAAAATATTACAGTCATTAGTATTATGAGAAAAAGAGTGATGCCACTTACAATATCGTCACTTTTTAATCTCATCAGCCGATGGTATAGTGTGTCCCTCTGGTAACCGTATCAGCTTTTCTTGCAACAACATATCAAATATGCGATCACACTTGGATATGTCAAAAGCGTACTTAACTTCCGACTTGCTTTTTGTCGGCTTGAGCCATGAACAGATAAGCGGTTTCTTGGAACCCTTTATCCATTTGGCTATGTTCACGTCTGCCTCATCCTCAGAATCTTCACTGGAACTGTAGTCGACCATATTTACCTTGGCTTTATCCTTAACATTACCATTACCATTTAGCCTAATCTTGTCCTTGAATTCTTTACTTAGATATCGGCTCTCCTGTGCCGATACACGATGAAGCAGATGACTCAAGTCTGTAAACTCTTGCCCAGCAAGTTTTTCCTTGAGTGGAGGAATCAGCCCTTGAAACGCTAAATCAGCTAGTTGATTATCGGGTAATACTACACTGAAACAGCGATTTCGCACTTCCCTAAACCTTCTAATATAATCAGAGGCTGACTCCCCAAATTTCTGCCGAACAGCACTTAGGTCTGAAATCCTTAGTTCTAGACTACCAGAGAAAAAGTATTCATGAAATCGGCTCTCTAAATCGTTCCAAAAATGGATCAAATTTGGAGGCAGGTTTGTGAACCAAGTAAAAGCAGTTCCTGATAATGATAGAGGAAAAAGTCTAATTTTTAATCCATCAGACTGAGCAGCCTCACCACACTGGGCGATAAACCGTCCAACATGTTCTAAAGTGGTGATCGAATCATCCCCTGAGAATTTTGCAAAATCGGGAATCCTGAAATTATGGGGGTACGGCATACGGTTGATATAATCTGGATACGGCTTTCTATAGCCGATTGTTTTTTCTTTGGGCTGTATCCCGAATTGATCCCTTAAGACCATAGAAATTTGATCAGCCCAATTGATATTTGTTGACCGATGTTGGATTAGTGTTTGGCCAATTATGATGAGCGAGTGTCTCGCCTCGAGTGCAAACTCGCCGATTAACTTTGTTTCGACTAACTGCATCGACGCCATGACTCACACCCATCGGTTCTACTAGCCGGGATCTCAGGTAATGGAATGAACGGTTCTGTACATGAGACTACCCTATGTGGAGATGGATTCCTGACCGTGATCAGTACTTGGGGTTTATGGCATCTACCTAGATCAATCGGCTGAGAAGCCGATTGGACATAGGTAGTCCCTGACGTTGATGGGGGTAAGTTGCCTGTATCTAACTTAGCGGCATCGGTATATGAATGATAATGGGTAACTGGGCTTGGGCGAGAATTTACTGGTGCCAACACAGTGGGTTGGGTCGGCATTAGCGAGGGCGCAGGTGCCGACACTTTTATTGTGTTGGTATTCGGTGCTACCGAATATGCTGGATATGTTGGGAGTGGCTGTAATGGATCTAATAACCCTCCAGATGATGCCAACTCTTGTGCAATAGTCTTTACGCTGTTTTCTATCATCGGCTTCAAGGTTGTAACCAATGCCGATGACTGATTGATTAATGCATGATGCACAGATTGCTCAATCATAACAGATAACTCAGCTTGAGCTGGCATATATCGGCTTACCGGATTCGACGTGACGCCGGCTTCTCCGAGGGGGTTCAATGTTGGAAGCGCCATCTTCTGTGTAACTCCTCGTCAGGTTTTCTGATAACAACCCAACATCAACTCTTCTAGGGCGGCTTTCCGATCTTCAATCTCTTTGCGCTGCTCAGGAGTTAGATCGTCCAAGGTGGGGACGATTATAGCTTCAGTGGTCACGTCAGCTGGCGCGATAGATTTGCATGCAGTCATTGTTCGATCTGGTCCCACCGGGCGTGCCAAAAATGTGTTGACACCAAAAACGTGATGTGGGGTTTCTGGTTTGCAACACATCGGACGAACGCCGTGTTCGAGTGCGGAGTGTGCCAATTGATTTGACCCTGCAATCGATAAGGAAAGTATCGTGAAATTCAATCCAAGCCGATCCTTGGAAACGAATTAGCCAAGTGAAAGACCATGTGGAGGTCTATCCTTGTGTGTGATGAGTAATTGACAAGAGTTGAGGTTGGTTTGATATGAAATTGAGTTTGATTTGAATTGGATTTTCGGTTTGAAGCAATTTGAGTGTTGGTTGCTGGTGCTACCGGCCTGGGGCAGTAGCACCGGACCATTGAGAGTAATTATGAATGATTAATGATTTTGTGATAATCATTGAGAATATTTGTGGGCATTGCTATGTGAAAGGTTTTTCCTTGTCTTTGATGGTTGCAGGGCGACGGTGCTAGGTCATGGTGAGGCGGAGGATGACCGAGACTAGGCGAGGAGCGTCGGAAGTCTAGACGGTCGGGAGATCTCCAGAAGATGACCGGAGACGGAGTCCGGGCAAGCCAAGAAGATAAGGAAAGGAGATGATGCTAACTAGATGCCGCGTGGATCAATGAGGGCCGTCGGATTGCGGTCTAGTTGATAGGTTAGCGGGTCTAGGTAGTGTGCTTTGAAAACCGTGCAAGAAAACCCGGTATGTGTGTGGGTTTTGGGTTAGCCCTTGCATGGCTGTGTGAGTGGGTCAATCCTAGCCCTTAGATGAGTGTCCTAGGGTTGAGGGACTCATCCAAGGGTGGTAGGTGGCCCAAGAGTAGTATAAATAGGGGTGGAGGGGTGGCCTCCTCCCCTTGAAGGTTTGAGTTGCTCCTTTGAGCTTTGCCCACATGAAGTGAGGCTTTGTAAACCTTCCCACTAGAAATACAAAGAAATTTCTTTGCATCATTGTGAATTTAAATTCGCATTTACATTATGTCTTTACATTACATAATTTAAATTCAGCATTTACATTACGCATTTACTTTCCGCAATCTATATTCATGCAATTTGGATTTGCCTCCTCCTTCTAAATGCTGATCTTGGATGTTTTGAGTGTGTTCATATGGTTTTATATCTCTTTTGCACTCTTTGATTGAGTAGAGATCATCTCTTCTTTCAAGTTCCAGTTCTGTCCAGAACTTGTTCTTCGCCCAGCAGTTAGTCTTTGATTTTTAGAAAAATCTAGAAAAATCCTTCTGGAGTGATTCTTATTGGAGATTGTGCGGGACTCCTATACCCATCTTTATAAAAAGTTTGGAGTCCACTGGTTTCACCGTTTGGGTGCTATGAAGTGAAAACCGAGCCCCAAATTTTCTGCCCGAAGTTTCTGACTGTCTGTGTTCATAGATTTATGATGATTTTTCTACTTTGCTTTTTGATCTGAATTTTGGTGAAGAGCTTCACAACTCATCTGCTCATAGGGAGAAAATTTCTCACAATTTTGTGAGCAGCAGAAACCCACCAACCTCCTGTTCAAATTAAAGACATATTCTAGAAATATCTGCTTTTGCTTTTCTAAAAGAGACTTTTGTGTTTTGGCTTGATCTCTTTTAGAAAAGAAGTATTTGAATTGATTCCTCTTTCTTTTGGACACTTGACAACCAGGATTGTGATTGAAAAATCCCTCACATATTTTATGGATAATATCCATGTAAGCTAGGGATGCACATAGTTGTCTAGTCGTTCGGTTTTTATGGTTTCACGATTTCCCTTTGCGATCTTTTCTCGGTTTTAGTTGGAGTATTTTGGGGAAAATTTATTTGCGACCATTCACCCCCCCTCTGTTCGCCATCTCGATCCTTCAATTGGTATCGAGCGGTTTTGCTCTTCCATAGATCTTGACCGGTCTCAAGAGCCATGGCGACGGACAAATATTCCACCAAGCCTCCAATTTTTTCGGTGTTGATTTTCCTTTTGAAATCCGGATGGAGTCATACATCATCGCCGAGGCTTCGATATGGAAGAAGGTGAAGCTCCCATATGAGGTTCCTGCTGATGAGAACGTCACGGCCGGCAATATGGTCGACGTTGAGGCAAATGCTAAGGCGAGAACATTCTCATATAGGGACTCGACCGCGATGAGTATGATCGATTCTCACCTTCGCTCGCCCACGAGATTTGGGTAACCCTCGATGCTTACCATGAGGGCACTACTCAAATCAAGACCGTGAGGCAGATCGATTCAAGCGAGTACAACAAATTTGAACAACGCTATTGGTGAGAGTCTCGATGAGTGCTTTGGTGCATTTACCAAGATTTTGAGTGACCTCCGAGCAGTCGGTTGTATATACCCTGACTCGGACAATGCTCGGCATTTCTTGACCGCACTCGACCTCCGGGTTTGGGAGATGAAGGTGACCACTATCAAGGACACCACTGATTTATCGACTCTGACTCTTGACGGGCTTTATTCCCGCCTCAAGACTCATGAGATTGATGTCGTCTCTCGGAAGACGAAATCTCAGTCGATGGCTTTGGTCACCGATCCCATTGGGTCCTCTTCGGATTTTCTCTTGACGTTGCTACGGTTTTCTCTCTCCACTCTTTGCGACGTAGCGATGAAATTCTGGAACAATTTCCGAAAATGAGCTTGCTCTTGTCGCTCAAAATTTTCCAATATTTACAAGAGAGTGAGAGAGGAAGAGAGGTGGCATGATCACCGCTTGAGTGTGGTGGCCCCAACCACATTCGAGCTTAAAATCTAAGGAGAAGGGCAAGAACGATGTCGCCGGTTTGGGCAAGAACGACTACACCGACAAGAACCGCAACAAGAAGCCTCCGGTTCAGTGAAAGACGCGAGAAGAAGTACCGCAACTTCTCCAAAAACAAGAAGCTCTTCCACTGCGTCCTCGCCGCCTCGACGACATCAACCTCTCCGACACGGAGACATGGGCGGCGAAGGCGAGGATGATCCGCAAGAGAAGAAAGGCGGCGACGACTTCTCGGCATGTGCTTCATGGCAGCGCCATTGAAGTGGCGACTCCATTTGTCAAATGACACGGATGAGGTACCCACCTCGACGAGTTAAATGATGCCTTCGTAAATTAGGCAAGTTTCATGCTAAGGCTAGGTCGAGGTGTTACGAGTTAGAGAAGGAGGTAGATAGATTGTCTCGGAGTTAGCTTCACTTAAATCATGTTCCTCCCGAGACTCGATAGTTGTACTCTCTGTGATGCTTTGCTTGAGGAGTTGGAGAACCTAAGGACCTTGCATGATAGTGTGGTTTTCGATCTTGAGGCTCTTAGGTCGAAGGATGCTAGTACATGTTCTATTGATCCTATTCCTATTGATGATAGTTTTCTTCATACTCACTGGCGCATCTTGTGAAAATTGCCCTAAGCTACTTGCTGAAATTGATGCCATGGGTTGTCACCTTAGGAAGCTTTCGCTAGAAATGATGAACTTGAATTGCATGCTTCTAAGGACCCGTCGGCTCATGTGAGGGTTGTAAGCAACTAAAATTGATAATGAAGCTTTGAATGCCAAGTGTGCGCAACTTGCTAAGGACTTACTAGTTAAGTCGGATAATGATTGCTTTCGTGTATTGGGGTTAAGGATAGCGTGGATAAGGTCCACGCAGAGCTTAGGAAGAAGATAAAGGCCAGGTTGGTAGAATTAGAAATGCTTCTTGTGCTTCTGTGAGTCTCTCAAATTTGAGGCGGTAGTGTATAGGGAACAATATGCACGCGTTGTTCAATCCTCTTCTTCTGGCTCTTCTTCTACTCCTTTCCCTTGCTCTTCTTGTGCCTCTCTCTTAGGAGTGTGAGTATCTCATGAGCACTCTTGAGAAATTTGTTGGAGGCAAGAAGAAGCTCAATCTCATTCTAGACCGGTCCAAGGTTAGCAGATTCAATCAAGGTCTAGGATTTGATTACTTGGAGCACGCAGGCGCATCCGCCTTCAGCTTTATGCGTGCTTCCAAGAGTGGTGAGATTGTGGTTGCTCCCACGGTGAGCACCACTTGTGTTTAGGTCTGTTGGTGTGGTCCATGGGACTTGACTGTAGGATGCTTCTCTGTTATACGCTCTAACAAGGCAAAGTACACATGCACCTTCAGAAGAAGGATGGTCACCTAGTAGATTTCTGTTTTAGACGCGCCAAGATCACCGGCGTGGCGTGTTGCTGCACTTAGGGGTATTCGTGGTCATCCCTGGACTCTGAGTGCTCCTAAAACGACCGCTTCTAAACGAGTTAGAGAGTCGCTTTGTTTTGGGCAACATCCAGACTCGGTTTTCATCTTTGTTCATTGAGTTTTAGTTCGGAGTTGCTCGTGGTCGATCTTTCGCCGTCCTCTTGATATTCCTCGTTTTTCCCATCGAGGTAGATATCAGCGGCGTGAGGTGTTCGGGTAGGAGATTTAGGCGACCTCGTTGGGATGGTCCGCCTTTGAACCACGGGCGAGCCAAACCAAGGATGACTCCTAGATCTTCCACTACAGCTGCTTCTTCTGATCTTGTTAGAGTTGAGCGTCAGAGAGACACTAGAGTCCAGTCTTCTTCTTTTGTGAGTGGTACTTTGAGGCGTCGTATAATTCAGTATTGGGTTCCTAAGTCTTCACTTTATCCCAGTACTGAGTCTTCTCTTCCGACTTGATCAGGTTCGTCGGATGGGGAAGGGAGATGTTTGGATTGTTGACTCCGGTTGTTCTCGCCATATGACCGGAGATTCTCGTTGGTTCTCTTCCCTAGTCCGAGCCCCCGGTGATGAGTTGATCACTTTTGGGGATGCTTCTTCGTAGAGTCATTGCTAAAGGTACAAATCTGCATTAATGAAAATTTTATTCTTAAGGGCGTTGCTTTAGTGAGTAAGTCGCAATATAATTTACTTTACGTTTCTCGACTTATCGATGACTCTTTCGAGGTAAGCTTTAAGAGCAATGCTTGTAGAATCCTCGATTCATCGGGAGGATTAGTTTATGGATTTCTAGATTTGGGAGAGTCTTTCGTGCTGATTTTTCTGTTTCTTCTGGAGACTCTCTTCGGTGTTTGATTGCTTCTGAGTCCCGTGATCTCTCCTTCTGGCATAGGAGACTTAGTCACATTGGTTTTGATCATCTGACCAGAGTTAGCAGCTGTGATCTTATTCGTGGTTTGCCCAAACTCAAGATGGTCAAAGGCTTAGTTTGCTCTCCCCGCCGACATGGCAAGATGGTTCTTGCTTCTCATCCTCCGATCACCGCAGATGATGGTGATGCATCGAGACACTTTTACACATGGACCTTTGTTGGTCCGGCTAGAGGCATCGGCAGGAGGGAAGTGGTATGTCCTTGTCATTGTTGATGATTTTTCGAGATATTCTTGGGTATTTTTCATGGCCTCGAAGGATGAGACTTTTCTCACTTGAGGGACTTGTTAGTAGGTTGTCTATTGAGCTCCCGGGTGCATTACGAGCTATCTGCGATGATAATGGCCTGAGTTCAAGAACTCCTACTTTGAGAGTTTACGTGTGGAGTCCGGTTTGGAGCATCGGTTTCTCTTCTCCTCGCCCTCAAACAAAATTGTAACGTCCTAATTTTGGCCGATTTTAAATTTTGGAGTTATTTGAATTTTTATGAATTAACCAACCTTTATTTGCATTTAATTACCTTTAATTGAATTTATCTAATTTTTCTGGGATTTATTGGATTTAATTGGATTTTATTTATATCATTTTTCTTTGAGTAATTAAATACCAGAAAATATAATTATCAAAAATTAAAACTAATATTTTATTTAGGCTCAAAATGCTCTGAAATATTTTCTAGAATTTTTCTAGAATTTTTTAGTATTTTAGTGCCCTAAACAATTACTTTGAATTTCTACAATTATTTTTATTCGGAAAAGTCTGAAATTCCTTAGCTACAGTGTTGGTAGGCCCAACAACGTCGGTCGGGCGCCAAACCCTAATCGACGCGTCAATCCGCGCCGTTGATTCCCGATCGAACGGTCGATGTGGCCGGACGACCTCGGGACGAGGCGACTGTCGCGCCGCCGTCGCCATTGGCCGCCGCAGATCGTGTCGGGGATTTCTTCGCGTGTCTCGAGGTGTCCGAGCGAGTGAAATAGGCCGGCGTGTGCAGCACTTCACCCCGCTCATTTCCCCCTCTCGCTCGTTAGCTCTCGTCCACCGTAGCCTTCTCGGGAGCTCGCCGTAGTAGCTACTCACCCCCGCCACGGTTTCCTTCGTGTTTCGCCGCCGTCCGTCGTTCCCCGCCGCCGTCAAGACCACCTCCGAGTTCACCAAGCCGAGACGCATCCGTGTGGTTACTTTTTCCGGCCGAACAGACCCGGAAACGCCGTCGCCCGTGTCATCTTCTCCAACTCCGGCAACCAGCACCGCCGCATCTTCATCGACTCCTCGCGTGCAACCTCAGCCGTCAGATCTTCATCCGACGCCCAAGGTAACGCCACGTAGTCCCGCAAATAGTAAACTGCTCGGTTAGTCTTGCGCCGTTAGATTCGAATCCGACGATCGGGAATGCATGCATGCGTGGCGGATAATTCCTCGACAGCGTGTCGACCACCGACATGTGGGGCGGGCGCTATTCACCGCCCTGCGTCGATGGGTGGACCGCCGGTATCTTGACGTCAAGACGACGTCATCGGGCCCACTGTCGATGGCGAAGGCGGCGTGGTTCGCTCCGGTGCCGACACGTGTCGCTGGGGAAAATCAGCCAAAAATCGGTGGAAAATAGAGAAATAATTCGGTTTATTCTTTTATGAATTTTGAAACTTGTAATGGCTATAACTTTTGCATTTTAACTCGGATTTGGGTGATTCCAGTGCCCAAAAATTTGTAAAAATGTGAACTATTTATTGGTGATTTTTATTCAATTTTAGTGAATTGTTTGCTGTCTGTATTATATATTTATTGTGTGTTTGCTTGTACAAGAGTAGACTCGAGTTGCGGAATTGCCGAGGAGAGTTTGAAGACCCGTCGCAGAACCTCGACCAGAACCAACTCCTCTTCGAAGGCAAGTCATGCTTTGACCATATTGCCCCTAGATTTTAAAAATATACTTTGATTCAAATATTGCATGCTATGTTAAGTATAAATGATGTTGTTTATATGGGACAGTAGTTAAGATACCCATCTTGAATTATGCCACCTTGTTAATGTCATTATATGCCCTGAATACCTTGTCACCCTAAGATGCTTAAATATGTTGGATGCTAATATGATGCCAACACGGGAGGCTAGACCGTGATTAGCTGCTTAGCCCGCTTGTATGCGTGGAATGACTTTCAAATATCAAATGAATATTGACTAAACAATTATGGAACGCATTTTGGAAAATGCGATGATGTCATGAATTGGAACTGGGATAGTGACCTGTGTGGTGCTATTCATGAACTGATGTGGAAAATGGCATGTGTTGCTTAAGTATAAAGTGGGGTGGGAAAATGATTTGAGCCGGGGCAAGTGGCAAGAAGGCTTCGTGCGGTGGGCTGTGTGGCAATGGGATGTATGAAAAGATTGTGAAGGCAGGTGCCGAGATGTATAAAATGGTTGTCTTGCGGGACAATTAAGGACTTAACCTTGCGAGCCTTTGAGCTGAGTTCCGTGTACAACCACTTGTCCGAATGGGACGGACCTAGTTAAGTAGGTTTCTAATATCTTTCCTTTGATACCTCGGGGTGTGATTACACCAAAAATGTAATCGTGACGGGGAGCGCACTGTCTTTGCGGCTTGGTACCCATCTAACGGTATGTGCTGTTCTAAACTTTGGCTCTGTGTGAGGGAAGTGTTAGGAAGGCAATCGAGAGGATCATCGCTAAGTGTTAGTCTCTGAAAGACTTTGTTACAATCAATCGCTTTGTGTGGTGAGCGATTGTATCCTGTGGGTAAAGTGTCTGACCTCTGCAGAGTGTGTGTGTGAATCTATTGAATAGCCGTGTCCATGTATTGGACATTGCTCGGTGATTACAAATCAAGGGTTAGATTTTCAAAATGAAAATGTGGAATGGGTGGTTGTGTGCCAAAAGAATCAAATTAGGGTCGTGAGCCAAAACCTATGAGAAAAAGAATTGAGAAATTAATTATTAAATATTATTGATTTTATTGCTTTTAATCTAGTAGGATTACCTATTAAAAGAAATGCCGCTTATGCAAAATACCCAATTAAGCCTTTCCTTTGGAATAAGCCATGCATGTAGTAATAGAACGCATTGTGCATGACTTGTTGAGTATGTTGTATACTCACCCTTGCATCGACAAAAACCTCGAAGAAGAAGAAGCCGCCGTGCGACTTGGAATGAAGAGTTAAATCAAGGCCGGGAGGATTAAGGGTTAAGCCGCACTCAAGAGCTTTGTGGCTAGAGAGGGTTCCGCTATCGTATTTTGCTTCCATTGAATGAACGACATCGATGATATTTATCGCCTGCTTGTGAAGTATTGTAAGGTGGCCATAAGGCGTGTAACTCGTTATACTCTGTTTGAAGTACTTTACTATTAATTCCATTGCGTATGATTGTGGTACTTCAACCTGTTTATCCTGTGTGTACTAGCGTGATCCTGGACTAGTACGGAATACACAGAGTGTCCGAATCCGTGATAAATTCGGGGCACGACAAAAATGGCGTAGTGGAAAGGAAGAACAGGACTCTGGTTGAGATGGCCAGGACGATGCTAGATGAGTACAGTACTCCTAGGAAGTTTTGGGCTGAGGCTATAGCTACTGCTTGTCATGTTTCCAATCGCGTTTTCTTGAGAGCACATTTGCATCGCACTTCTTATGAGTTGAGGTATGGGCGAAAGCCCAGTGTTTCTCATTTTCGCGTTTTTGGTTGCAAGTGTTTTATCTTGAAGTCTAGTAACCTAGACAAGTTTGAGTCTCGTTCTTCTGATGGTATTTTTCTGGGTTACTCGACTTCTTCTCGTAGCTATAGGGTCTGGAGTTGTGATGCGAATAGGATCATAGAGACCTGTGACGTGACCTTTGATGAGGCTAGCCCAGGAGCTAGACCTGATATTTCAAGCTCTTCTTATCCCTCCGAGACCATCTTTGTAGAGGATGAGGATGATGGAGATGATGGTGTTCCACCTGATCCAGTTCCCTCTACACCTGAGGTGCCTCCTGTTTCCATTTCGCACCTCGAGAGACCACCTTTGCCTTGGACTCTTCTTCTGCGAGTGGCTCTGTTCCTACCTCTTCTCCTCAAGAGGTAGAGGCCACTCGCTCGGGTCCTCCACGTCACATTCAGCGTTCTCATCCACCGAAAGCAGATCATTGGTGATCTATTTGAGCGTGTTACGCGCTCAAAATCGAGCTTATCTTCTTTCTGCCTTCACTCTGCCTTTGTTGCCTCTTTTGAGCCAAAGGATGTTACTCATGCATTATCCGATGAATCATGGATTAATGCTATGCATGAGGAACTGGAAAACTTTGAGAGGAACAAAGTTTGGCAGCTTATAGAGCCCCCATCTGGTCATAATGTCATTGGGACCAAGTGGGTGTTCAAAAACAAGCAGAGTGAGGATGGGGTTGTCGTCGCAACAAGGCTAGGCTAGTTGCACAGTGGCTTCACTCAAAGTTGAGGGTCTTGACTTTGAGGAGACTTTTGCCCTGTAGCTAGACTAGAGGCGATTAGAATCTGCTTGCATTCTCTGCATCCCAAGGCTTCAAGCTCTATCAAATGGATGTCAAGAGTGCATTCCTCAATGGCTTCATTGATGAAGAGGTGTATGTCAAGCAACCTCCGTGATTTGAGAACCCCAAATACCCGAACCATGTCTACAAGCTTTCCAAAGCCTTGTATGGACTTAAGCAGCCCCTAGAGCTTGGTATGAGAGGCTTAAGTCCTATCTTCTCATCATGGTTTCAAAATGGGTATAGTAGACAAAACTCTATTCATCGACACCGAGATTCTCATTTCCTTCTCGCCCAGATTTATGTGGGCGATATTATCTTTGGTGGTTCATCTCGGTCTCTTGTGTCTCATTTTTCTGAGGTGATGAGCACAGAATTTGAGATGAGTATGATGGGTGAGTTGAGCTACTTCCTCGGCTTCCAAATCAAGCAGACTCGGGAGGGTACTTTCCTGCACCAAGGTAAGTACACTCGGGACCTCCTGAGTCGGTTTGATATGTCTGATGGGAAGCCCGTGATGACTCCTATGGCCACCACTGCTGTCCTCGAGCCCGATGAGGATGGTGAGCCTGTTGATCAAAAGGAGTTCCGGAGCATGATTGGCTCCCTCTTGTATCTTACTGCCTCGCGGCCGGACATACACTTTGCTGTGTGTATGTGTGCTCGCTTTCAGGCTTCTCCTCGCGTCTCTCATCGTCAGGCGGTGAAGCGCATCTTCAGGTACCTTCGAGCTACCATTGATTATGGTATCTGGTACTCTTCTTCCTCTTGTCTATCCCTTAGAGCCTTTTCCGATGTCGACTTTCTTTGGTCAGAGGATAGATAGGAAGAACACTTCGGCACTTGCCAATTCATTGGCACTTCTCTTGTTTCTTGGTCTTCTAAGAAGCGGTCAGGAGTTGCTGATCCATCGTTGAGGCCGAGTATGTTGTTGCTGCCGATTCTTTGAGCTGTGTGCTTTGATGAGATCGACCTTGCGGGACTTTGGGTTAGAGATAGAGAGTGTTCCACTTTTCTCGTGATAACACTTCGCTATTTGCATTGCCAAGAACCCGGTCAAACACTCCGGACCAAGCACATTGATATTAGATATCACTTCCTTAGAGACCATGTGGAGAAATGAGACATAGTGCTTCGGCCAGGAGAGTGACCACCAGTTGGCGATATCTTTACCAAGCCTTTGGATAGCTCTAGGTTTGTTGCCTTGAGGAGTGAGCTTGGAGTTGTGTGCCCTTACGGCTTATTGTGAGGGGAGCTGGTTTGTACTTTATGTATTATATGTATATATTTTCTTCTAGTTTTTCCCTTCTTTTGTCTTGTTCGGGTGCTATGGGTTTTATTTTCTAGAGTTCTCGAGTTCACTTCACCTAGACTTGGCATGCCTCGGCATGGACCTCTCATCTTATGCTTTAGGATGCTATTCTCTTCTTCTTCTCGGTTGAGCTCACTCACAGTCTTGTAGGTCTAGCAGTGTTGGGCCCCTAGGTAGACAGTGGTGCATGTTTGCTCTGGGTTTGGAGTTTGAGAGCTAGCTTTCCTTTGTCGACTCATTGGGGAAGATGAGAGCGAGTTTGAGCAGTAGTGTTCTCTACCATCTTTTCTATGCTCTATAGCTACCCGATTCATAGATTTCTTGATTTCTTCCCTCCATTCGTGTTTCGGCTTTAATTGAGTTCTTTTCGACCGTTCTTGAGCTTAATCTTGCTAATAACTTAATTTGAACCAGATTTGTGCTTAAAATGGAATCACATGTTGAGGGGGAGTTTAAGAATCTGTCTCATGCATTGCATATAGACTTGATTTTTCATTTTATGAGCTTTGTCTATTATGCAAATGATCCATGTTTCATTTTATACACCATGCTATATTATGAAGAAAATTACTTGCTTAGATATGTCCAAGTTCATTTATCTTGCTAAGCTTACAAAAATTGAAAAATGAGCGTTAAAACAAAAACTTGATAAAACATGTTGCGTTTACTTGCTAAGTTTCTTCTCTAGTTGTATTTGCCATGATTTGTGAAATTTCGAATTCTCTAGAGTCCCTATAGCAACTTGGATGAATCTTGTTTGATCCATACTTGAGTCCTTCACTAGCTTAACAATGAAAATACTAAAATGAAAAGTGAAGCAAAATTGACTCTTTTGTGCGATCGATGAACACCTCACATTCACAAGACGGCTTCTCATTGCACTTGAGATGAACTTGGAATGGGTTGTGTATGACCAAGATTATTCTCTTAAGAGTCCCTCTTGAGATGATCGATTATGGCTTGAGTCAATTGCTTTAAACAATGCAAAAAACATACGTGGGTAAAGAATGCAAATAATGTCAAACATTTGCACCCCGCTATGTCTTTCAAAAGATTCAAAGAAAAATTTGCATACAAGAAACAAAAAAAAAAGCTCGAAGGACCTTGTGTGCACTTCTAGATTCTCCAAAGTGTTGAGTAGGTTGAACTCTAGGTTTTCCATTTGATCCTCTGAATGGCTTTGCTTCTAAGTTTTGAAACTCATGACAAGTTTTGCTCATGTTTGATCTTGCTAAAAATGACATGGTTTTAATTAAATCTTGCTAGCAAACTGTTTTATTTGCACTTGGACATGCCTTAGCTTTGTCTATTTTTGCCATAACGTAGCTTGGTGTCATAACTTGTCTTGTTGATCACATGGATAATCTTCAAAGCTCCCTTAGACTGCATTACTTGCATAAAAACAACAAAAAAAAGGGGGAGAAAAGAAAATGTCTTCTTGATGCCTATATTGCCAAAAGGGGGAGAACATGTAGAAAAGGCATCTTCAAAGGAAAAATTCTAATCCACATTGGTTCTTATGATCTTTGTGACAATTGCAAACCTTTATGATCATAAGCATATTCGAGTGTTCCTTGTGAGTTTTATTGGATATTTTATTGGATATTTTAGAGCTTTTGTGGAAAACTTGCTCTTTCTTTTATATTGCTCTAAAAATCTTTCTAGCCAACTTGGTCAGGATATTATTTCCTTCTCTCTGGACCGAGTTTGGCTTTGCATTCAAATTGCTTTCTTCTTCTCCTTCAAACTCAAATTTATGCCTTTTCGGGTGTTTGTCAATATACTCATCAAGGGGGA
This sequence comes from Guadua angustifolia, assembly GCA_036346375.1. Taxonomy (NCBI): domain Eukaryota; kingdom Viridiplantae; phylum Streptophyta; class Magnoliopsida; order Poales; family Poaceae; genus Guadua; species Guadua angustifolia. The sequence continues at coordinate 43,206,912 of CM070513.1, read as the reverse complement.
GATTGAAAGACCATGTGGAGGTCTATCCTTGTGTGTGATGAGTAATTGACAAGAGTTGAGGTTGGTTTGATATGAAATTGAGTTTGATTTGAATTGGATTTTCGGTTTGAAGCAATTTGAGTGTTGGTTGCTGGTGCTACCGGCCTGGGGCAGTAGCACCGGACCATTGAGAGTAATTATGAATGATTAATGATTTTGTGATAATCATTGAGAATATTTGTGGGCATTGCTATGTGAAAGGTTTTTCCTTGTCTTTGATGGTTGCAGAGGTGACTTGCTAGGTCATGGTGAGGCGGAGGATGGTGGGACTAGGCGAGGAGCGTCGGAGGTCCAGACGGTTAGGAGATCGCCGGAAGATGACCGGAGACGGAGTCCGGGCAAGCCAAGAAGATAAGGAAAGGAGATGATGCTAGCTAGATGCCGCGTGGATCAATGAGGGCCGTCGGATTGCGGTCTAGTTGATAGGTTAGCGGGTCTAGGTAGTGTGCTTTGAAAACCGTGCAAGAAAACCCGGTATGTGTGTGGGTTTTGGGTTAGTCCTTGCATGGCTGTGTGAGTGGGTCAATCCTAGCCCTTAGATGAGTGTCCTAGGGTTGAGGGACTCATCCAAGGGTGGTAGGTGGCCCAAGAGTAGTATAAATAGGGGTGGAGGGGTGGCCTCCTCCCCTTGAAGGTTTGAGTTGTTCCTTTGAGCTTTGCCCACATGAAGTGAGGCTTTGTAAACCTTCCCACCAGAAATACAAAGAAATTTCTTTGCATCATTGTGAATTTAAATTCCGCATTTACATTATGTCTTTACTTTACGCAATTTAAATTCAGCATTTACATTACGCATTTACTTTCCCGCAATCTATATTCATACAATTTGGATTTGCCTCCCCTCCTTCTAAATGCTGATCTTGGATGTTTTGAGTGTGTTCATATGGTTTTACATCTCTTTTGCACTCTTTGATTGAGTAGAGATCATCTCTTCTTTCAAGTTCCAGTTCTGTCCAGAACTTATTCTTCGCGCAGCAGTTAGTCTTTGATTTTTAGAAAAATCTAGAAAAATCCTTCTGGAGTGATTCTTATTAGAGATTGTGCGGGACTCCTATACCCATCTTTAGAAAAAGTTTGGAGTCCACTGGTTTCACCGTTTGGGTGCTATGAAGTGAAAACCGAGCCCCAAATTTTCTGCCCGAAGTTTCTGACTGTCTGTGTTCATAGATTTATGATGATTTTTCTACTTTGCTTTTTGATCTGAATTTTGGTGGAGAGCTTCACGACTCATCTGCTCATAGGGAGAAAATTTCTCACAATTTTGTGAGCAGCAGAAACCCACCAACTTCCTGTTCAAATTAAAGACAGATTCTGGAAATATCTGCTTTTGCTTTTCTAAAAGAGACTTTTGTGTTTTGGCTTGATCTCTTTTAGAAAAGAAGTATTTGAATTGATTCCTCTTTCTTTTGGACACTTGACAACCAGGATTGTGATTGAAAAATCCTCACATATTTTATGGATAATATCCATGTAAGCTAGGGATGCACATAGTTGTCTAGTCGTTCGGTTTTTATGGTTTCACGATTTCCCTTGCGCGATCTTTTCTCGGTTTTAGTTGGAGTATTTTGAGGGAAAATTTATTTGCGACCATTCACCCCCCCTCTGTTCGCCATCTCGATCCTTCACCAAGGTAAGATCAGCCCAAAAGCCGATCAAACAGGGTAAGCAGATTAGCCGACCAAGGCTAATCCGAAGGGTAAAGGTAGATCAATTCTAAAAAGGCGATGCGCAACAAGATAGAACAAATCAAACCTGAAATCGAGGATGATCAAACAATCGGCGATACGCACCTTTATTTGATCGATGTCGACTTACGAAGAAGGGGATTACAAAGCTAAAGGACCAAAAGCTACAGGAAACAAAAAAACTGGAAGATGTGATTTGTTGTGAATCCGTGCTTCTTCAAGCAGCCATGGCATGCCTTATATACCCGTCAGCCGATCCGAGTCCTGATCCAATTCGACAACATAATCCGAGTCGGCCATAATTTCCTAATTGGTCTCCTGCTTCAAAAAACTTGTCGAATTGTTATCCGAACTTTCCGAAAACATCTCGTGCCTTATCCAAACTCATGTATTTTCCATTTTACCCCATATTTGCCAAATTCGTGCCTTATCCAAATGGGGCAAACGTCTCGTGCCTTATCCAAACTCATGTACCGACTGGCACAACTGGACTGAGACTTTTAAAAACAAACTTTTGCAAACGAAGTCCAAATGATTTGAAATTTTCAGGGAACCAACTTTGGACTATTTTAAACATTTTTAAGCAACTTTTGTTTGCAAAGTTTTTCCTTTTAGCTTAATTTTGGCAAAATGCGCTTTGAGGCATAAAAATGAAACAAACTTCATAAAGTCTTCAAAGTGCAACTTCAACTTGGATTTCATCTACAATTTGAATCCTCATGGCTTTAAGGATTTGAAATATGTTTTGAAGCCATGACTGTCTAATGAAAACAATGAAATCCAATTTGAATGTCAAAATATTATTTGTAGGTATATTTGAATTAAACACAAATGTTTTGGCCCTGATTTTGAAAATTAATTTGGTCAAAATAGGATCCTTTTTTTTGGAAGCTTGCAAAACCTTTGAAATACATAATAGAATACTTTTGCAAAGCTTTTCACAAATTTAGGTCTTTTAAACACAATTTTTGACTTTTGTCCAAAGAGGGTTCTTTTGAAGAACCAAATGAAAGCACAAAGTCAAATTCAATCAACACACAAATTCAAAAAGAAGCAAAGGGTAAGATATAAAGATTTGAATTATGTGTATGAGTCTAAAATACCATTTTGATCCAAAATTCTACACAAGAATTGATCCAAATGGAGAAACTCACTAAGTGCTAGAATATGACCATTATGGGTCAAGTATAATTTTTCGGTGAGTTTCAAAATCAAATAACTTTTGATAAGTTGGTCTTTTGAAAATCTTTTGAATACGAAAATTGTTAAGAATGACCAACTCTAGGATTTTTGTTTTGGAATTATTTTCAAAATACTTTTACTTTTAAATCAATGAAAATTATAAATTTAAATACAAAACAAGATACTAGTAACTAGCTTTTGGAGTTAAAACTCATTTTTTTTTCAAAATAGATTTTTGTAAAGCCAAAACCTTTGAAAAATATTTCAAAAACATATGTATACATTTTGCAACTAGTTTTTCACAAGATTAGTAATAGTATACAAAATTTTGACTTTTGGCTAAATGGTTTGATTTTGAAAATATATATATGCACTTATATTAATATGGGCACACACAGGGATGTGATACACATGAATATGAATCAACACTCCCCCTTAATGTGCCACTTTCTAACTTGCTCAAGATTTGCAATAAGAGAATAGGTAAGAGGCGAGAGCAAGTTCTCACAACAAGTAATCTAAATTGATTTTCATTAATATTTCAATATAACCTACACAAGGCTATAAGACATAAGGATCAATTTAAATACTTGTTACCCGAGATGGCATTGGCTCATGATGAACTTGTTTATCTTCATGCTTGGTTCTAATTTGTAATTGATGAAGTCTTTGTATTCTTGAAGAAGCCAAGCGTCCAATCCATCTCATATTGCCTAAAAGTCTTTTAGGCGGTTTTTGGTACCCAATCCTTGTTGGGTCCAACAATGTTAGTCACAATTGATTTAGGAACCCAAATGGCCCTAATTTTGATATTATTGAATTGTCTAATATAACCAGGAATAGTTTTGCGATAATCATTCCTCCTAAGCAAAGTATTTGGATTTAAGTGAGAGGGCTTAGGAGGGCAATTGTACTTTGCAAAACTATTTCTAGTTTGATCTCTTCTAAGCATATGATAATTAAGATTATGCATTGGCTTAGAGGATCTAGTATATCTAGCAAATGTTTTGCTATTGTTATTTCTCCTAAGCAATATATTTGAATTGAATTTAGTGGGCTTAGGAGTCCTAACAAATTTAGCAAACCCATTTCTAGATTTACTCTTCCTATGCAAATGAATATCATTTTGAACGGGCATAGGGGACTTGACAAGCTTGGCAAACACATTGCCATTCTTGTCCTTCCTAAGCAAATAATTATTGTCAATAATAATGGGCTTAGGGGTTCTACCTTTGGGACAATCCTTACCGAAATGTCCCTTTTCCCGGCAATTGAAGCACGTTATGCCGTTTGGTCCTCTCTTGACCTTCTTGTTGTGCTCCTTGCCGGTTTGCCTCATTGTTGATGGTGTGGCCTTGTTATCCACTTTGTTAGGGCACACGGAGGCAAAGTGGCCCTTCTTGTTGCAAGCGAAGCATTTGATTGTATTCAAGTGTCTTGCATTGTGCCTCATCTTGCTATTCTCCCTCTTGGAGTTGTAACCGAGTCCTCGCTTATCTTGAGTTGCCCTTGGCTTGCTCAATATCTCGTCGAGAACGGCTTTACCCTTTACGCACCTCTTCAAATCATTTTCTAATCTAATGACTTGGGCCTTGAGCTCTTTGTTTTCCTCTACAAGATTAGCATCTAAAGACATAGAGGAACTAGAAGCAATTTCATTAGAGCAACAAGACATATCAATTAAATCATCACTAGAGGTGGATATGCATTTAATAGATGAATTGTTTGTAATAGGAATTAAGTGAGGCAATTCATCTTCTAAATTACATTGAATGGCACTATCCACACTAGACTTGGTGAATTCCTTGAAAAGGATTTTCTCATGATTTTCTTTTAGAACATTATATTCATTTTGATGTGAGTCATGTTCTAACTTCAAAATTTTATATTTCTTTTTCTCCTTTCCAAGAAATTCATTAAGCTCACCTCATTTTTACCTTTCGCCATGAAGCAACGGATTCGCAATGGGAGTGAATTTTCATCGTCGCTTGAGGCGGAGGTTAAGGTTGATGGAGATGTCGGTTCATCACTTGATGTTGACGTTGAATAATCATCAACCGACACTTCTTCTTCAATGCAATCCTCAATTTGTGATGTGGACATGTCATATAATTCTTGAAGCTTGATCCACATATCATGAGCGTTCTTGAGATTGCAAATGAGATTAAATATATCTACGCTCACAACGCTAAATAAAACGTTAGTAGCTTGAGCGTCGAGATGTAGGCATTTCTCCTCTCCTTTAGTTGGAGCAATATTATTTAGTGGAGAAGAAAAGCCGACACCTACGATCCACCATATTTGGGGGCTCATGGATTTAAAATGACCAATCATAAATAATTTCCATTGAGAATAATTTGAGCCATCAAACATTTGTGAATCGGTGAAGTGCACTAGTCCGCCAAACGCCATCCTTTTTACTCTCTAAGCGGTTAAGCCTAAAATGAGAGTGACCGTGGCTCTGATACCACTTGTAGGGTCGAGGATGCGCCTAGAGGGGGGTGAATAGGCGTTTTACAAAATTAATCGCTCTTCTAATAAATTCGCTCTAATCAACCCCTCTGCCAAAACCTATTCAAAGATAATGCGGAAGCGATAAACTAGGTTTTGACAATTAAGGCCTAAATCAACTAGGCTCACTAGTGCACTAACTAAATTATGTCTCTATACAAGAATTGCCAAATTAAACAATCAATTAATACTAAGCAATTCTAACACAATCAAGCAATTGATAAATATACAATAAAGTGAATGCGTGAAGGTAAAAGAGACAACCGATATTTTTTCGTGGTGTTCGGAGACTTGCCAATATCCCCTAGTCCACGTTGAGGCAAGCCCAAACTCTTGGACCAGCTCCCACTTGAGCACCTGCCTCGATTTCACCAGGCGTGGTTTTTCACGCTTTCGCGTAGGCTCAACCCGAACCTTCACAAACTTCGCCGGGGCTTCTCACAACCTTGAGAGCTCCCGCGCACGACGCTCTACGCCGTCTAGGAGTCGGCAACCTCCAAGAGTGTAACATCCCAATTTTTCGGCTTTTCAATTATTAAATATTATTTTGTTGCAAATTATGATTGTTGTAAATTTCTGGAGTTATTGGATTTTCTAAGGTTTATTTGAATTATTTTTGAGTTAATATATATGGCTTTTGTTAATAAATAATTATAAAAGGAAATTTAAAATAAGGTCTGCCCAAAAATATTTTTATTTGATTATAGAAGGTTTCGAAGTATTTTTGGAGATTTCTTTTTCTCTCCGGGATAGAATCGGATTAGGAACCAAATTGGTTGAACCGGATTAGGAAACTGATTGCTGACCGGTGCGATTTGGAATAAGAGTTCGCTGCATGCATCCAGCCGTTTCCAAAAGGATTGAATACCACCACCATGGATTTTTGATCGAACGGCTGATGATCGTTTAAAACCTTGAAAGGATGGGCGTATTGCATGTCATCTGTGGGAGGGACACTGCTTCACATCACCAAAAATTAGGCGGTTGACTTGCCACATGTAAGCCAACCGGCTACCTTCTCCAAGGCAACACCGAGCCAGACTTGGCTTACTCTGCCGAAAGCGCCACGGAAACCTTCCCGAGCCGAATAGGAATTGCAAGCTACGTGGTACTCGGCCATCTCTACCGAAGGAATTCGATCGTGATTTGGAGCTAGTGCCGACGTGGCCGGATGAAATTTGGTCGAGCAAGACTTCCGTGTCCGACCAAGAAGCCAAGCGGCGTGTTCGGCTAGGACTTGGGCGTTTGACCGAAGGAGCTTGCCTCGTGGATGGCGTAGGAGAGTACGGGTGCGCGTGTTACCGCCAAAGAATTGGAAAGTGCGAGCCGTGGCTGTCACGAAAACCGTCGTGGATACGGAGGCCGGGCACTTTAAATAGCACTCGAGCAGGCCTGGGATTCAGCACAAGAGCGTCGCGTTCGCTAGGATCAAGCAGCGGCCGAAAGAAAAGCGCGAGCGGTTGAGCGGGGGTCGTGTCGGCGATCGGGGGTTTTGCCAAGGAGCGCGTAGGCGTCGCCAAGGAACCAAGCAGCTAGAAAATTCACGAGCAAATCATGGAGTCGCGCCGTCGTTCGAGGGAAGTCGCAGCGTCGCCAGGAGATTGCCGAGTTGTCGCCAAGGTCGTCGTCTTCGTCTCCGAAGGATTCAAGTAGCCATTGCTTCATTGCCGATCGGGAACTTCACCAGCCGTCGGATCGTAATCAAGTGCACGGAATTCGTTCACGTCACTTCGGAATCGGTAAGCGTCTCATATTAAATATCAACCGTTGGATTTAGATCGGACGGTTGATATTGAGTCACGTAGTAGATTTACCCGTAACCGTTAGATTGAGTTCATCAGTCTAGACTTCGCCACGTCTTGTCCGTGTAGCCGGGGCGAGAAAATCCGTATTTTCCTTTATAGAAATAATTCGGGAAAATAAGAAATTCTAATTTCAGAATTAACTAAACTTCCGAATGTTATAACTTTTGCATATGAACTCCGATTAAGGTGATTCAAATTCCTAGAAATTTATAAAATTGAGATCTATCTAATGGGGGTTTTTATCTGGATTTTTGAGTTCATTTGTTATTTGTTCTTGGTCTTGGTGTTTATTTGCTATTTCTTCTCGATTCGCGTAGACGTTGAGTTGAGCGAGGTTTCGAAGGAGGAATTAATCACTCAAGAGCAATCCTCGGAACAATACCAGGAGCTTAAGCAAGGCAAGTTGTGCTTTGATCATGTTGCACCCATAAACTAGATTGCATGCTATTTTGGTTTACTTTAAAGACATGTTATTTTATGCGTACAAATGATTTCAACCTAGTTTTGGGATTCGCTATCATACCTCTTGAATTACACCCTACCTTGTTAAATTGTATGCCATGATCCATTTGTCACCCTAGGTTGGTTAATTATAGTTGGTTAATAGAAAATCAACATGGATGGTTAGAACGGAATAGAATTGCTTAGCCATGCCACGTCATCACATGCTCTTGGAATATTGTTTATTAATCTTGACTAATGGAATATGGAACTATGATAATAATTTGTGGGCCATGTGTGGTCGCACAAAGAGATTGAGTTGTTGTGACAGCGGAGTCACGCGACGAGGTTGATTTGTGAAGAGCACGTGGTGTTTGGTAATCAACGGGGTGGGAAAAATGATTTAAACTGAGGCAAGTGGCAAGATTGTTTCTGGTGGGCCAAGACTGGCAATTGGGCGATCGCATTTGGTTTTTGTGGGCCAAGAATGGCAATTAGTGATCGCATTTGGTGGGCCAAGATCGCAATTGGGCGATCGATTTGGTTTTAATGGGCCAAGAGTGGCAATTAGGCGATCGCATTTGGTTTTTGTGGGCCAAGAGTGGCAATTGGGTGATCGCATTTGGTGGGCCAAGAGTGGCAATTAGGCGGTCGTGTTGGTTTTATGATGAACTTTTGGTTAGTCTTGCCTCGGTCAACTAAGGGTAGTTAATTAAAATAAACAACTGGATGGGATGGCGGGATGCCATGTGGATAATGGAACTTGATTTAGGATGAAGAACTTGGGTTATTTGAGAATCACTGAATCTATTTACTTGTTATTATTTGATTTACTGTCTTTTCAATCTACATTATGTATGTGTTCTTAAATCTTTGCTTTCTTGCAAATGAACCCTTAGCCATTCCTTTGGAATAAGCACGCATATAGTTATAATAGAAATGCATTACATGCACAACTTGTTGAGTACGTGTTGGTGTACTCACCCTTGCTTAACAACCAACAACAAAGGAGGAATCATCGTTGGAGGAGGACTTACTGGTGGGCGCGTGTCACTAGGCCAATCCTTGTCGATGCGCTTTGTGGTGTCTTGATGGGACATCTCGTTTTCTACTACTTTCATTGCAGCTTGTCTCATTGTTTTTGCTATTGCCTTGTGAGGCTGAATATTGTAAGTGATCATAAGATCATACACTAGTTATATTCAATAAATAAAGTCTTATTATTCTTATCGTTGTGTATGATATGATGCTTACCGATGTTAAGCTGTGTGCACTAGCGATTGATCCTGGGACTAGTGCGGTAAAACACAGTGGATTCGAATTGGTGAATTCGGGTCCTTACAAAGAGTAACAAGCCGCTCCTTCACTTGAACTTCACCAAGCACAACACATGTGCTCCCGGTGATCACCAAGTGCAACACATGCACAAGGACCTCCCTCAAGTGCAACACATCCACAAGAGGCTCTCAAACCACTCCCTAATTGCAACACATGCAATTTGGGCTCACTCTTAAGCTCAAGAAGCAAATGGAGGAGAGCAACACATGCACACACCTCCCACACAGCAACAACACCCTGCCCAAGCCCTCCAAGGGGTCTATTTATAACCCCACCAAGAAAACTAGCCGTTGGGGGCAAATTCGGGCAGAAATCAGCAGGGCCGGTACTAACGTCCTCTAAGGGCCGGTAGTACCGCCCTCACTTCCAACGGTCGGCTAACGGTCGGATTTGCGGTACTACCGCCCTCTGAGGCGCGGTAGTACCGACTTTGCGGTACTACCGCCCCCACAACGCGGTAGTGCCGGCCTCACTGAGCCAGCAAAAACAACCTTCTGGAATAAAGCTATCGGCGGCTAAAACCCGGTAGTACCGCATTTGCGGTACTACCGCCCATGCACTGCGGTAGTGCCGGTCAACAGGAGAAAACCTGATTTCAACTCCAAAATCCATTTCTCCAAAAACCGAACTTTATTCTTTGAGCCATATGATAATCAACACATGATCAAACACTCGTGCAAAACACATTTGCACCAACTTAGCTTATGCTCAAAGAATTTCAACCAAATTGCAAAAACACATTTTGCAACCAACTCAAGATCTATTTGCAAAACGTATTAAGTAAATCAAACTCGAGTTTATGAGATTAATTCCCCTAGCTATGTAAAGGTCAACACGAGACCCAGTCAACTTGCCAACACCCGTTGCAAGCCCTACTCACATGCTCTCGGGATTCCGGACTCATAACACTCGGTTTATTTGCACAACGAACTTGCAAATAACTCAATAAACCAATTTCATGCTTGAGCACTACTCTTTGCAACTCATGCAAAAGTCTAGCTCCAAGCAACACCAACTCAAGGTGCATGAACTCTCTAATTGCAAAGCATGCAATTTTCTAGTTCCATGCAACACCAAATCAAACTTCACACTAAAACCAAATTACATGTATGAGCTCTCTACTTGCAACACATGCAAGCCTCTAGCTCCATACAACCACAAGAACACCAAATCGTGCTTGAGCTCTTTCCTTTTGCAACACATGCAAAACTCAGCTCCAAGCAACCACACTGATTTAGAAAAATTGTTTTGAACGAAAACAAAATATGAAGCTTCAACATTTGCAACACATGCAAAAGTGAACTTCACGTAAAAGCCAACTGTTGACGATCGGGATCGTCAACCGCAAGAAAAGAGGTAGGGGTCAGAGAGTTTATGGGACCCGAGCTGCGTTTTGCTCGAACGAAGGAAGAAAATCGATTGCGGTGATGGTCGGAGCAAGGCGACAACGAGCACGAGACAAGAGTTTATACAGGTTCGAGCCCCTGTGAAGGTAATAGCTCTACTCCAATCGCCTTGCGGCGGTGATTCTTGTTATATGGGTGTACAGAGCAGTGTTTACAACTCAAGTCAGTAATGGTGATTCCTAGCTTGAGCTACTGTGTGTGCTATGTCGTATTCGTCCCTCCTAGAGCTCATGCGTCCTTGGTTTTTATACTCCCTCAACCGCAACGGCCGGGAGCGATCCTTGGGAAGGGGCCTTCGTGCACCTTGAGGGCTGGCAGCAACTGCCCCCGAACTTGCCGCGCACTCTTAGTCATCCCCACGACCCGCTCTCTGGAAACTGTTAGTCAAATGCCTGATCCGAAATCCAAGGGCGGATCAGGGCTTCAGACGAGACCCCGCTCGAGCTCGAGGTCATGCGGAGTCGAGCTCGGGCACACAGCCTTCGAGGTCGAAGCGCCCAGTCTTGCCCCAGTTGCGGTCGGGGCCTTCCGAGCTTGGGGACCCGTTGACCACACGTCGGCCGGTCAAGGAGTTCCCAGCCCTCATCAGCCAGCCCCCGAGGCTCTAGGTCAGAGGGAACCCTCAGGACGACCTCGAGCCTTATTCTTGGGACGGAAAAAACCTTCGTAGGTCTTGACTCCTTGGTCGAGGTCGGGCGGAGACCACAAGGCAAGTCCCTTGGCCTCGACACCTGGCGACCTTCGGACTCCTCGATGTTGGTACGGATGTGCCAGGTTGGTGGGCACCTGGCGGCGTCTCGACTCCGTCGCCCAAGCCTTAATCGCCCCCGTCAAATCGCGGTTGGCACACCTTTTGAGGCGCCGTGAACCGGACTTTGCGGTTTATAAACCCAGCCTTCTGGCGTTAGGTAAAAGCTCTTGCTCTTGCGCCCTTCGCCTTCCAAGCCTTCTCGCCCGAGCAAGGTCCTCCTTTCCCCCTCAGACCAAACCAGACTCAACCGCCATGGCCAAGTTAGGAAGGAGCACTCTGTCGCACTCGAGGATGAAGGAGCTCGAGTCCCTGGGGCTTCTAGACCCATTTACATGGGTGCTGCCGGGCAACGAGATCGAGCCGCACCCCAAGGACGACGAGATCGTCTGCACCGAGCACTATGCCCTCTTTGGCTTGTGGACCCCGGAGAGCGAGTTCGTCGCGAAGGTCCTCTCCAGCTGCGACATCGAGCTCATCAACCTGGTGCCGAACTCTGTTCTTCTCCTCACCATCTTTTCCCATCTATGCGAGGGATTCCTAGGGATCCTCCCGACTCCCTCGCTCTTCTTCCGGTACTTCAGTCTCTTCCGCTCCGGGAAGGACCCCGTGGTCGGATGCCTCTACTTCCGGCAGCGGGTCGGGCTCAAGTGGGCCTTCCCTAAGTTCCATCCCCGGGATTCCCTCGGCTCGTGGAACGAGCGCTGGTTCTACCTGAAGAGGGGCGAGGCCGGGACGCTGGTGTACGAAGGGACCCCCATCGCCAACCGCAAGAAGGAGACTCCGGAGTCGGACGACCTCGAGGTCGACGAGGAGGCCATCGCCCTCATCCATATCTGCGCCACAGCGGTCTCCGGGCAAGCGATCGCCAATGATTTCCTGCGGAACCGTGTGTCCCCTCTCAGGCGGAGGGAGCACCCGTTCTTCGAGATCCAGGGGTCCGATGATGCTACCCGCGAGGGCACGTCTAGTAAGTCTTCTTGTCCCAAGGTCTGGCTCATGTACACCCTCCGACCTTCTCTTGACAGTCGCTTGCCTTGCAGTGCCGAAAGAATCCTGGGTCGCCGCCAGGATGGTCGAGATGTTTGGGAAGGTGGCGCATGAGTACGTCATCGGCAACCCCGTCCCGAAGAATGTTCTCCGTTGAAAGGACGAGGTAAGTCTCCCGACCAAGCGCTCGAGTCTTTTGCCTGCGAGCCCCTTCCTGAGCTTTGCTTGCTCGTAGGCCCACTAGGAGTTGCTGGACACGGCCAGGAGGATGCTCCGTACTGGCGGGGCGAGCAAGAAAGGGAAGAAGCGACCTCCACCGGCCGGATCAAGCCAGACGGAGGCGAAGAAACGCCACGTCGAGTGGGGGGACCGTGCCACGGTAAGGGCCCTTCTAGCCGAGCCCCCGAGCTTGTGTTTTTCATGCCTTGCCGTCTGACGAGTCTTCCCTTACGCAGAAGGCCTTGGCTGCCGCCGCCAGTCTTGAGCACCCCCACCCAGGGTCATGAAGAGCGAACCCCCATGGCGGGCGATCTGGTGACTTCGACCCCGAGGTCTCAGGCCGTGAGGACACGCAAGCGCAGAGCCCCCTCAACATCGGGGCAACAAGACCTTCGATGACCCTCGTCGAGGAGGAGATTGGTGACCCAGGTAGGCCCCCGGCACCCTGGTCTGCGCCGCCCCCTTCATATCTTTCTGGCTTAGAGTATGCTTTTGATCGCAGACCCCGAGCACCCGAGCTCGAAACTTGCCTGTTTGACGATGGTCATTGTCCAGTATAGTCTGAGTCGAGGAGGAGAATGCCTTGAGCTGGTCAGCGCCGCGATCGTCATGGGACATGCATTTCTTGGGCAGCCCTTGGTGGTGAGTTCTACCAAGGGCTTGCGACTCGTCCGATGAAAACGAGCCCATTTGTCATGCGGACTACGACAGGCGAGGCCCACGACACGATCTTGCGGGCTTCCGAAGCCCCGTGAGGGAGGATACTCAGGCCTTGAGGCCACGATTGAAGTGGCCTCCAAGACCCCACCACCACGATCGCCCAGGCGTTAGGGCGCGACCCGCCGGTCCACGGGTGATCGGGTCATGAGCTCCATGACCTCCCCGGCTGCTCGTGTGCGAGCGCCGAGTCACGGCACCTGTGCCACGGAGGTCGTGAATGCCGAGGCGGATCCGGCCGCCATCCCCTTGGCACCGGAGACGAACGGGACCCCGACCGTGGAGATCGGGGCTATCACTACCGCTATGTCCTCCCCCGTCGGTGGCCTTAACCCACCGGAGGAGGCAGCGGATAACTGCCGCCCAGGCGGGACTCGAGTCTGGCCCAAGTCGCCATCGGTGGTCGTGGTCGATCCCCAGACCGCATGGCGGTGGACGAGGAGGAGGAGATCCTCGAATCGTATGGACGGCCGTGAGGACTTCACCGCGCACACACGGGGGCGTCTCCGCGAGGTAAGGGTCTTCCGCCAACCGTAGCTTGTAGTTTGACCTCCTTGTCCCTCTCATTTACGGGCCACCCTTTTTCGTCGGAAGGTGATCGACCATGCCTCTCAAGGGCTACAAGGCCTCCGAGAGCATCTTTGTCGTCTTGAGGTCTCCTCGATGCGATGAGAGGTGCGGGGAGGTTGAGCGCGACAGGCTCGTCCAGACCATTGAGGTCGAGCAGGGGGAGCTCGAGCAGAAGACCCAAGAGCTCGACGATCTACGCCGGACGATGAGGGTGCAGGAGGTAGCCCATGCAGAAGAGCTCGAGCAGACCAGGGCCTCCGAACGTGACTTCTGTTTTAAGGCCGTGGAGCAGGAGCGCGCACGTTCAGCCACAGCGCTCGAGGCTGAGCGGGCCAAGATCGAAGCTCTGGAGAAGGCTTCCGCGGAGGCGTCGACTCCCGAGCTCAAGGCCAAGATACTCCAGCTCGAGGAGGAACTTGGGAGCGTCAACAAGGCAGCTTTGAAACCGAAAGTGCCAAGGTCAAGGACTGGAGAGGGCCTGCGGGCAGCACACTCCACGACGAGGCGCCCGAGCTCGAGGCCAAAATCCTCGAGCTTGAGGGAAGCTCGATCGTGCCACCAAGGCGCCGAGGTCGAAGCGCTAAAGTCGCGCTGGAGAAGGCTCCGTGAAGTCGCCTCTTGGGCCCGGACTAAGGTCCCGGGCTCAAGAGAAACTCGAGCGTCGGTAAAGCGGCAACAAGAGTGCCTGCCCATTTTGAAGGCGAACGACGCCGAGTGGATGCTTCCCAGCCAAGCCCTCCGGCCGGGGTGAGATCGCAACCACGAAGGCAAAAGTGGCCCACTCGAGAAAGAAAAGCTTGCCCGCGAGATGGCCGACAGAAGGAAACATCAAAAGCAAGGAATGTACTAACAGAGGTGGTTTGTTTTGGTGTACAAAGAAACCTCGTCCCTGTTGTAAATCCGTAGCTTGGGGATGCTTGAAGTCTTTCTTGCTTCGCTTGTTAGCCGTTCCCGTGCTTTCTAGGTCGTGGCGCCGAGGGCAGCCTTACCCAGCCCCGTTGGGTCCGAGGTCGGCGGCGCGTGCCTCGGGCACAAGACTTAAATATGGACGAGAGTCCACGACACGCAAAGTGGAGGAACAACCAGAAGGTAGAAGGGCACAAGCGGACATCGTTAAGTAGGTTAGTGCTCGAACGGCTCTCGCGACCATGCATATCGCTCAACAGTTAAAGCGGCGAGGTTCTCAGCTCGAGCCCGGGCACAGGGAAGAGCTAGATTGCGAAGAGGTTCGGCTTATGTTTAGCTCGTCCGCTGGGGGTGAACGTCAAACCTGCGTCACTTAGACTAGGAGCAAATGCGCTTGCGCACGAAGGTCGTGTTCGAAAAAAAAAACGAGCGAACCGTCGAAAAAGAAATAGCAAACAACATAAGTGGAAGCAGACATAAAAAGGGCAAAAATGAAAGACCGGCTTTATTGAAATGTGAGGCATAGAGTTTACATAAAACTTCCGAGTCGATCTATATTCCACGAGCTAGAGAGCTCTTCGCCATCGGCATCGCTAGCCGGTAAGCCCCGCGATCAGTTGAAACAACTCTATAGGGGCCCTCCCACAGTGGGGATAACTTGTTGGTCTTTGGGCGAGCTCTGAATCCGCCTCGGGGCTAGGGTCCCCAACAAGGAGCTTCCTAGGTCGCATCGACCGAGACGCATGTCTGCGAAGAGCTTGCGGTAGTGCGTTGATCGTAGCAGTGCACGGCATCTTACTTCTTCTGCGAGGGTGAGGTCGAGAGACCGTTCGTGCTCGAAGTCGACTTGGTCGACCAAGCTGACCCTGGCAGAGCCAGCGTGACCTCGGGAGGCGGGGCGGCCGGTGCGAACACGAGTGGAAGGGTGTGGATCCCGTGGCTCGGCTTGTTGTGGTCTGAATAGACCATAGGGACGGTGGGAAGTTCGTCCACCGAGCCTTGCCGTGTCGTCGAGCTCATCGTGACTCGTTTCTTGGCGCTGGATGATTTGCCCGTTAGTGCGTTCACGCTCCATTGCTCGGGGTGGGCCACCGGCGAAGCGATTTTGATGCCGAGTTCCTCGCAAAACTCCTCGAACAACTCGCTGGTAAACTGAGTACCGTTGTCAGTGATAATTTTGCATGGAACCCCGTACCTGGTGACCACGAACAAGCGGAAGAAATGAACTGCCGCCCGAGCAGTTATGGTCGAGACCGGTTCAGCCTCTATCCACTTGGTGAAGGTGTCGATAGCGACGAACAGAAACTTCTTCCCCCCGGTTGCTTGAGGAAAAGGACTGAGGATGTCCAGCCCCCAGGTCGAGAAGGGCCACGCGAGCGGGATGGTCTCGAGCGCATAGACGGGTTGATGCGACTTCTGGGCATGGAATTGGCAGGCTCGGCAGGTGCGGACGATATCACGAACATCCTGAAGCGCCGAGGGCCAATAGTACCCCATGTGGAAGGCCTTCCCGACCATTGTCTGTCTGAAGAGTCGCCCACGAGGCTCGAGTGAATGTCGTCGCATGAGGTACTTACCTCCTCCGTGGAGATGCACGCGTCGGGATGCGGAAACATTGCGTCTGTAAATCTCTCCCTCGACAAGCGTGTACAGACTCGCCCGGCACTTTATCCGGCTCCTCTCGGCAGGGTCGGGTGGCAGGTCGCCCCGAGCAAGGAAATCATGGATGGCCTCGGCCCAGGAGGGGGCACCTTCGACCATGGCGAGCGCGACCTCTTGGGCGGAGATTGACGGGGCTGCCAGTGTCTCTAGGATGACGTCGGGTGGGACATCGTCGTTGGAGGAGCCGAGCTTGGAGAGGCAGTCCGCGCTGGAGTTGTCCTTCCTGGGGATGTGCTTGAGCTCCAAGTTCTAGAACCACTTCTCCATCTTGCGTGCCTCGGCGAGGTACTTTGCCATCGAGTCTTCCGAGCACTGGTAGTCCTTGTTGAACTGGTTGATGACAAGCTGGGAGTCGCCCTTCACGACCAGATGGCGTACACCCAAGGCCTTGCAAGCTCGTAAGCCGGCCAAGAGGGCTTTGTACTCCGCCACATTGTTGGTCGCTGAGAAGCCAAAACGAATTACGTACCTCAGCTCGTCGCCACGCGGGGTGAGGATAAGGACCCCAGCCCCCGAGCGCTTGAAGGACCTCGAGCCATCGAAGAACATGACCCAGGGCTTTTCCTCTTCGACTTGAAGCTCGGGAGCGGGCTGCGACGTCTGCTCGACCACGAAGTCGGCGAGCACTTGCGACTTTATGGTCGTGCGTGCCACGACCTGGACGTCGAACGCCGCCAGTTCCATGCCCACTTGCGGTCGCTTCCGCCTCCGGGTTCTCAGATGTCCCCGAGCGGGAAGTTGCTCGGGACGACCACGGAGTGCGCCTAGAAATAGTGCCGGAGCTTGCGCGAAGCCATGAGGAGAGCATATAACAGCTTCTGTAACTGCGGGTAGCGCTCCTTCGGGCCGTGCAAGACCTCACGACATAATAAATGGGGTCTTCTTGAGGCCCTGTTCCGCCACCAGGCGACACTAACAAAGATGGGGGTGGCGCGAGATATAGCGAGAACTTCTCACCGTGTTGTGGCATTGTAAGGAGGGGTGGGGACGACAGTGCACGCCTTCGTGTCGTCGAAGGATCGTTGGGCCTCTGGAGTCCACCAAGCCCCCGTGTTTGCGCAAGGTTTGGAAGAATGGGAGCCCGCTTCGCCGAGCCTCGAGATGAACTCACGAGGGCGCCATGCGGCCGATGAGGCTTTGCACCGCTGATCGAGGTCGGGGTGCCATCTTTTGATCGCCTCGATCTTCTCCGGTTTGACCAACCCCGAGCCCCGATCATGTAGCCGAGCACCTTATGGGACGTCGCTACCAACACGCACTTCTCGGGGTTGAGCTTGATCTTGTGCTGCTCAGTTGGCGAAGGTCTCCTCGAGGTCGCGAACGTGGTCGCCCTCGGCGGGGCTTTTGACGATGATGTCATCCACGTAGACCTCAAGGTTTCGCTCGATCTGGGGCTCGAAAGTCTTGGTCATCAGACATTGAAAAGTGGCCCCCGCATTGCGCAGACCGAATGACATGGTTGTATAGCAATAGGTGCCAAACGGCGTGATGAAGGAAGTCTTGCTCTCGTCGTCGACCGCCAGCTTGATCTGGTGGTATCCCGAGTAAGCATCCAAGAAGCTCAGCATCTTGGCATTCGCGGTGGAGTCCACGATCTAGTCGATGCGCGGAAGCGGGAAATTGTCCTTCGGGCAAGCCGAGTTCAACCCCGTATGGTCGACGCACATTCTCCACTTTCCTCCTTCTTACAAGACGATGACCGGGTTGGCGGCCACTGAGTAGTTAATCTCACGAATGAAGCCGGCCTTCAAGAGATTGTCAAGGTTCTCCTTGATAGCTGCGACTTTCTCCGGAGAAGCGGCGCACTTTTAGGCGCATGTGTCGAGCCGGATCCCACCGCAGCTTGTGCTCAATCACCTCCCTCGACGCCGCATATCCGCGGACTCCTGCTTAATATACCCTTGTTGGCGCGAAGGAAGGTGACGAGCTCGAGTTCCTATTTGGAACTCACTCATCGAGACGTGGGCCTTTCGGTCGGGTTGCTCTCATCGAGCGGCACGGCCTTTGTTGCCCCGCTAGGCTGTATCGCCGCCTTCTGGCGAGCATTCTTCGTCGTCTCCTCTCCCGATTTGCTGGGCAAAGATGCTGCAAGGGCCAAGGCCTTGGTCTCCTGACCATGCGCCGCTTGTAGGTCGCCCGCGACGATGATGACACCGTTGGGGCTGTAACTTCATGCACCGATGGCCATAATGGTTGGCGACCATGAATTTGACCAAGGCAGTCGCCCGAGGATGGCGTTATGCGGAGGTCACCCTCGACCACCTCGAAGGTGATCAACTCGGTGCGAAGTTGTCGAGCCACCGAAGGTGACAGGCAAGACAACCTCCCCAAGGGGTGGTCGAACTCCCGGACTATCCGAAGAATGGTATGGTGATGCTCTTGACCTTCGACCGGGAATCGTGATCGGCCGAGCGCCTCACTGCTGACAAGTTAAGAGAATTGCCGCCATCGACCATGACGCGACCGACCGTGGTGTTGCCGATGGTCGGGTCACGACTAAGGCGGTCTTTAGGTCTCGAGCCATACCGAGAGAGCATCCTCCGGGAGAAGGTGATGGTGGCCGGCCCACTTGCGTGGCTCGCCGGGCTTCCCAATGGCGACCGGTAGATGGAATGCGGCGGGCGGCCTTGACTCGCGCGCCGATCGTAGGCCGACGAGCCACCGAAGATGACATCGATCCGGCGCTTCGCCTTCTTTGAAACTGTGTCGAGGTCGTCGTTCGCGCAAGCATTCACCCGTCCGCCGGTCGTCATCCTTCGAGCACGGGCATCTCACCCGCCCATCGAGAAGGCGTCTAGCTTATTCTCGCCAAGCCTGCAGTTCGCAGATCGTGGGCCGCCGCCTGTGGAAAAGAGAACTTTGTTTCGTCATACCCTCGCGCCCTCGACCGCCGAAGCGATCGACATCGTCGGGGACCGACACGTTAGCCCTCTCTTGGCTGGGCCGGTTCATCGCCTGGTGAGGTCGAGGTCGACCTTGGCGAGGCTTAGGGCCCTCCCGAGCTTGACCTCGGACCTCGAGGACCTCGCGCTGGCCATCCGCCGAAACGACCACCCGTGGTAGACCCCCGCCGCCCCTACGATCGCGCTTCCGCTTCTTGGAGGCGGTGCCGTGGTCAGCGTTCCTGGGGTTGGACGGACCGGCCTCTGTTTGGTTTAGACCGAGCTTACCTTGGTCGTAGTCGCGTTTCCAACGCACGGCGTCGTCCGCGTCCGCGTACCGCTCCGCCATGCGAAAAAGCTTGTTGACGCTGAGTCTCGACGTGATCTCCAGGTCTTCGGTGAGACGTCGGTCACGGACCCAACTTGAAGGCCTTGATGACGGCCTCGCCGTAAATGCTCGGGATCGAGTTCCTTGTGCGGATGAATCGCCGCACAAAGTCGCCAAGATGGTTCGTTCTTCCCTCGATGACACGATCGAGTCTTTCTCCCCGCCCGCTTCAGAATAACTCACGAAGTTGAGGCGAAGGCGTTCTGATCTCGACGCCATGACCGAAGGACCGTGCTTCGATTAAAAGCCAGTCCTAAGCGGCCCCATCCGCAATAGTCGGAGGTAGTTCGCCATTACGAGCTCGTCCCCTCCGTACCGCCAGATAGCGGTCGAATAGATGGACAGAACTCGTCGGGGTTCTTGGTCCGTCGCTGGCTTCGATCAGCGCGGGCTTGAACCGGGCCGGCCAACGCACGCGACGAAGGCCGTCGGAGTACGCCATGCAGCCGTAGGCCGGTACGGGTGCACGCCGGTCGTGGTCATCGCCGACAAGATCCCTGCTGCTGCCAGACTTAGAGTCGAGGCTGCCCTGGCGGCCCGACCTCCGGCGGGGACGACCATAGTGCCGAGCACGGGAATCACCCGGTTGGTAACGCAGCGGTCCTGGGCCCTGCGGCGCCTGGGTGGAACGTCCCGGGAGAGGTCCGCAGAACGCCACCGACCGGTCGACTTCGGCCAGTTCGGCTCTCGCTGGTCTGGTGCGCGGTGCGGAGGCCGGCGCGTCTGCGTCAGAG
Organism: Guadua angustifolia; assembly: GCA_036346375.1. Lineage (NCBI taxonomy): Eukaryota > Viridiplantae > Streptophyta > Magnoliopsida > Poales > Poaceae > Guadua > Guadua angustifolia. The sequence goes on along the minus strand of CM070513.1, from coordinate 43,186,689 downwards.
CCTCGTCCCGAGCCTGTTGCTCGGGGGCTAACTCCTGCGCAGGAGGTGTTCGACGCGGCTGATGGCGCGATGTGTTATCATTACTTCTCTGGGAGCGGGTCCCCGAGTGTTGACTTCGATGCTGCGGAGGTGCCACCTCGGTCGCAGCCCGATCGAGTTCTTCGGCCAGGGCTCGGCCAAAGAGCTCCGACCTCGCCCTATCAGGGTTGGCCATGACCCGGGCGATAGCGCGGAGGCGCTCCCCGGTAGGGGGGCCCCTAGGTGGCTCAGAAGATGTGCTGGCCTTCTCCTGGGCCTCCCGCCGGAGAGCTGTTATGGCTTGGTTGATGGCAACCTGCACCATCGGGCGAGCGTCTTCCGGGGTCTGCGGATCACGGTCATCCGCATCTCCCTCAGCGCCTTGACCGTCTGCCACCAGAACGTGCTTCTCGAGCGGCGGCGGCGAGGGCGTGAACAGGGACACGGAGTCGGAGTCCGTTCCCGAGGAAAATCCGTCGATGAAGGGCGCCATGCTCCTGGTGTCTTGGTGTCGTTCCTGTGAAAGAGCAAAACAATCGGGCCCCACGGTGGGCGCCAGCTGTCGACGATCAGGATCGTCAACCGCAAGAAAAGAGGTAGGGGTCAGAGAGTTTATGGGACCCGAGCTGCGTTTTGCTCAAACGAAGGAAGAAAATCGATTGCGGTGATGGTCGGAGCATGGCGACAACGAGCACGAGACAAGAGTTTATACTGGTTCGAGCCCCTGTGAAGGTAATAGCTCTACTCCAGTCGCCTTGCGGCGGTGATTCTTGTTATATGGGTGTACAGAGCAGTGTTTACAACTCAAGTCAGTAATGGTGATTCCTAGCTTGAGCTACTGTGTGTGCTATGTCGTATTCGTCTCTCCTGGAGCTCATGCGTCCTTGGTTTTTATACTCCCTCACCCCGCAACGGCCGGGAGCGATCCTTGGGAAGGGGCCTTCGTGCACCTTGAGGGTGGCAAGAATCGCCTCGAACTTGCCGCAAGACCGTTAGTCATCCCCACGACCGCCTCTGAAGCTGTCGGTCAAATGTTCGATCCGAAATCCTAGGGCGGATCGGGGCTTCAGACGAGACCCCGCCGAGCTCGAGGTCGTCTGAGTCGAGCTCGCACACCAAGGCCGAGGTCGAAGCGCCCCGATCTTGCACCCAGGTTGCGGTCGGGGCCTTCCGAGCTTGGGGACCCGTTGACCACACGCCGGCCGGTCAAGGAGGTCCCAGCCCTCGTCACCAACGCATATAGCTTATCCTATTTGCAACACATGCAAATCAAAGCTTTATGCGAAAACCGAATGCATATACTCGCATGCAAATCCGAGTATAATGCAAAACAACCAAGCATAAGCTAAACTCATTCGCAACACATGCCAAATGATTAGCTCTATGCAAAAACCAAATCCAAATAATTTGAGCTCGAGTGACACGGGATTGAGATCATCAACACATGATGAAGCTCAAGCTAGGACGCAACCCCTCTTAATAGTACGGTGATAAAAACTAGACTCAAAGACTACAAAGTCCTTAGCCTATCTAGTTATACCTTCCGCCGCCGCACGCAAGCAATCCCCTTTGAGGTCTTTATGATCTTCACTTATACTCCCCCGGGATCATCACTCGACTCCTCTTTATCTTTGGGATCCACTCTTGACGCCCATCACCTCATGATGCCGTCCTTGTCCCATTTTCATTTATCCTTGGACTTAACCTAACTCAAACATAACTCATGAAACTTGTTAGTCCAAGATGCATGGTTGTCTCAATTATCTCTTGCACTCCATTAACACATAATGGATGCCTTTAGATCAATTGAGCACAACCTAAATCAATTTGAATGATTTAAGTGTGTCTTAAGTACAATAATGCAACGCATGCTTCATTTACTTAAGAGCTATTCATTTGTCCTTAATTAATCAAGGAACACCATCAACACATGATGAAATGTTCTTTAATGATTAACAAGACAAATGAACTCTATTTAAATTTTCATTTAAATTGATATGAGTATATATTAACTACACAAGTTTTCATATACTCATGTTGATGAAAGGTAATGATCCATTATATGTAAACTATATGGAAATGATCATTACTCTAAGTCATCAACTATAGAATAAACCCCACATGTATATGTGCATAGATATAATTTACTTGGATATAATATGCACATATTTAATTTGATCATATTGGAGTATATCCTATATTACCATGAGTATACTATAACTAGGCAATTCAAATATATACTCAAGGATTTAGTTTCTTTGTCTTGATCCATATATGTGTCAATAAAGAATAGATCAATAGAATGAAACTTTCAAGTTAAATTACAAACTCCCCCTAAGTATGTGCATCCATGTAATATATGGATTGGGAAACATGATGCACATTTTGAGGTTAATTCAATAGGGATATTTATACTTTAATTTGAATCCAAAGTATGCAATTTATACTAGAAGGAATACGCATACATACCTTGGGTTTTCCATTTTTCATCCAAATATGAGACTACTAAATACATGCTCAATAAAACATGTTAGTCTCATAAAGATTAGGTTTGTCATGTTCTTAGCCAGGGCCAATAATGGCACAATTGCCGGAAGTTCACAAGAAAGGAATCTAGGGGCAGAAACCATGGGCAGCCAAGAGCCTCACATCCCTTCAGGCACACCCCAGGACCCTGGAGCAACAGCCGCCGCAGCGCATGCAACAATGGATGTTTTCGCTCCTAGCTTGGCAGACCATCGCCGTGATCCAACCGCCGCAACCACTGCAGGGATCACGGCCAAATTTTCTAAGCATCTTAACCTTGACAACCCAGCGACGCTTCGTCCACAGGTGCTAGGCTTTCAAGGGCAGTAGACTCTTTGGCAGCATGACCACAATGGCGCACTTGGCCATATCCTAGGAACCACTACAAGAAACAGTGAAAAATTCGTGGGTTTTTTTAAATTCGTGGGCAAAAAAAAACCCACGAATTTAATTAAATTCGTGGGCCTAAAAAAACCCACGAATTTATATATTTAAATTAAATCGGTTTATGCAGTACCACGAATTTACCTAAATTCGTGAGCTAAAAACTCACGAATTCTTCGGGTAGGAATTTAATAACCGTCTCTCTCTCTCTCTCACGGCTCCTCTCCTCCACAGGCGCCCATCCCGATCCTCCCACGCGTGCCCGCCTCGCCCCCGGCTGGTCGCGCCCCAGCTCGATCCTCTCCGCTTGCCTGTTCCCAGTTCAGTGGCTGTCTCCTCCTGCTGCCGTTCCCAGCCGGCTCTCCTCCCTCCGGCCGACGCCGCCGTCGCCAGCTCCCCTCCGCCGAAGCGCCACCTCTGGCCTCCCCAGCGCCGCGCCTCACCCCTCCAGCGCCTGGTGCCGTCGCCCCTTCCTCAAGTGAGAACAAAGAAGATCGGCGGCGGAGCAAAGACCAAGATCCGGCGACAGAAGGCGCCCTCTCTTTCTCTGTCAGCAGAGCAACAAGAGCACCAAGGGCAGAGCAAAGCGGCGGCCGGCCGACGCTTCCTCCAGCTCCTCCTCCAGTCTCTCCCCCACCCCCTCCTTCCTCCATGGAAAAAGCTTTGAGGTATAAATTTGGGGGGGAATTAGCTTGCCCACATGGTGTTTGATGAAATGCCTAGCTAGGTTTTCATGAGAATGATTTGATTTTGCATGTTGTACTTGTTGTTGCTATCTATTACTTGCCATAAAAATGAGAGGATTTAGTGAAATTATAAATAAAATATGAAATCCAAATACAGTACCAAGAAAAATTTACACGGAAAACCATCTGGTTCATATGTAGATTTGAACAGTACCTATGTATCAGGCATTGTGATTGGTTGAATTCAGTGGATAAATTCAGTACCCACTTTCACGAATAATGTTGTCAAGTAGACCATTTTCTCTTGACCAAAATACATATAAATGCATCCAAGACTTATTTGAACCTCATTTTCCTGTTAATTTTCTTTGACAAAATTAGTTTTGACCAAAGAATGGTACATCAATGTCTTGGCAAGAATACGATAAATGCATTCCGCATTGAATTGGTTGCAAATTGATATGAGGACCTTCTATCCTCGTGGCTTCAAGAGTATGCGATGCGTCGGTTGGCAATGCGGTTTATATGCTCCCTCTTTCTACAATCATGACTGTGGTATGGCTTTTCACATGCTCCTATGGAACAAAAGCAATATTTGACATTTTCACTCTTAAGATTTCTTCTTTGGATGCAAGGATTCAAATGTCGCATTTCCTCATGAAATTATAGAATTTGTTCTTGCCTTTTTGTTGTGGTACAATAAATGTTAATTGTAATGGCTGAGTTCTTGATATCATTTCAAGAGACTACAACTCTACATTGTATCCATGTATGGATTCATTTGCTAAATTTATTCTTTATGATGAAACATTTTTGAGTTTTTTGTCGACACCTTTGGGTGATTAATCAATTGAGGATTTGATAGCTTTGTCCAAGTGAGTTAAATAACCTTATTTGTGTCTGCTGTAGGTGCCATCCTTCTTATATCGTAAACCGATTACTCATTATTCTCTTTCATCAATATACAACTTTTCAACAGGTAGTTTCTCATTTTAGAAATTTATTACTTGGTATGTGTGCATACGAACATGAAAGCAACACACACATGATAGCCAGTAAATATCTAGGAATAAATTAATGGAAATACCTTATTATTGTCTTTGTTAATTTTGCAAATAGATCATTGTACCTTAAATAATGATTTTAAGGAAGGGGCCTATTTGCCAATGAAGAAATGGAATTCTTTTGGTTGAAGAGATTGATATATATATATATTATAACTGCAAATGTTTTTTTGTCTGCTGAGTGGATGTCCTATTTACTAGAGAGGTCATGCCGAAATTTTGTATATTTCGGTGACTTAGTATTTGTCACGATGATTAATCTTGCTTGCTTCAGGGTGTTAAATCTTTCCATATTGTGGTTAGTAAAGATATGTATGTCAACTCAAAACAAGTTTGGTCGTTTAATTGATATTAATTTATTTGCATGAAAACTTGACTTCGTAATCACCCCAAATGCCCATGCTGGATTGGTCTCCGAAATGCATTGTAAATGAATCCGTTCGAATGAAAACATGTTTAGCTGTGAGTAGAAATGGTTTACTATCGGAATCTATACACTCTCATTCCTAGTTCTTGCGATGTGTATGTGTTTACTTAAGTATCTGTTGTCTAGCATATTGATCATGATGCTTGCTATTGTCCGGATGCTATTTCATTGTATGACTTGCTCTTATGGTCAAGCTTTTGTTTTACTTATGATATTGGAATTGCTATTCTCGTGTGCTTTGCTGAGTCATCGACTCACGCTTGTTGTTGTGTTGTTGCAGGTACCTTAAAATCGACATGCATGGAAGGGGGTAGTAGCACATTCACGTTTGCATCAAACCATTTAATTGATTCGTAAAGCTTGGTTGTATTGATTATGGTTGTAATATGTCGCTCGTCGTGGTGTAGTTACTAAATTCTGTTGTATATGTGATTGATTAACTAAGGACCTGCTAGAATGATATCATAATTGCAATTGTTTTTTACATCTCACGAGTGGATGTCCTCTTGTCTAGAGAGGTCATGCGAAATTTTCTAAATTTCGGTGACTTAATTTTAAGCTAGTGTAGTCATTGTCCACCATTAGCTCTTAATGTGCACCTACTTCTTCATAGATGTGTATACTTCTAAATTGTGGTATTTATCGACAAGTATACTTAAAATGGAAGCACGCTTCTCATCATAAACAAGTAATTGTCTTGCAAAACTATGTAGATTCGTGTCAAACACATGCTTACACAAGGAGTTGTAGAACAAATCGCATCAGCACCACTTTGGAGAGATGTTTGATCCTTGACATTGTGCAAAAACATGTGATAATTGCTTGAAAGAACTGACATGGATTGAGAAAGATGTGACTATGATAGCTAGGCAGTTGGTAAGTGGACAGCTGTGTACCTCCTCCAAACCCCGCCCCTCTCTGTGTGAATTTCATGATTTTGACATACTAAACTATTCGGCTAACATGCTCACTTTAGTCATGATTGATGCTCTTGTGGCTAGCTGAGCCTTATTCTGGAATGTTCATGTGCATGCTTATAGTTGGAGTTGCCCTTATTAATGATGACTGTATAATGTGTTTATATAGAGGCCACTTCAAAACTATAATTGTATTTATGTGCTCTGCCGTTGATAACTGAAAAGGAAATTATATCATGTTTTCTCCTTAATTTCAGTCATTCTTGTAGGTGGCTGTATATACGAATCCACGTCCTGATTCTAGTCTGGTTTGTGCATTAAGTAATGCCGTAAGGTAGAGAAAATCCCATTAGGAGGAGATTATAAGGTTATGATTGGAATAGGTGCATGATTTTCTAGTTGACAGGTACATGAGCATCGTTTAGGATCTTAAACATGAGATTTTCTAGCACTAGAAGCTGGCATGTGTGTGTAGTAGATAACGATTATAACTACTAAGTAATGCTTGGTTTCCTGGCAATACAATCTTTATGTTTAAAATGTAATTTTTAAACTCCCTACTATTAGTTATGAATAAGACAAGATATTACTATGGGCAGTTGAGGATAGGGTAGCTTCACAATGGTTGTTTTAGGAAGCACAGATAATGAAATATTGTAGACTACTTTGTGAAATGAAATGTTTTTTTCGATAAATAGGATCTTAGATTATACAACGAGCTAGTTCACACCAAACAAAGATCTTGATGCACATGATCCATATTTGTGTCTTGTTCTTTGAACACAATAATGCACATTATCGCCATATAATACTACTACTCGATGAAAGAAACCTTGGATGCATTGCTTTGTGATATTCTTACTCTGAAGACTCCTAGACCCTAACTGTCATTTGAATTGCTTTATATGCAGGTATTGACAATGGAGAGCGTTTGAGCACCTTGCATTTTTATTGCAGTTCTCTGAAGGAACTCCTTTAAGCCAGCGGCTACCTTTTTTGCAAATTCGATCCAGACATGCCCGTTGCTCTGTTCCTGCTTTGCTCGGGTTCATGATTGGATTCTGCGAATATAAGCTTCTTCGTTGGAATATCTGAGAAGAAAAATCTCAAAGACAAGCAAAAACAGCCAACAGAGTGTATCGATCTGATGTGACAATGGTCGATCTTTGTCACAAATACAAGAATTGAGCAGCTCACCCTTGGTATACGTGCCAAACTATCTGGATACTACCGAAATACAAGTTTTGTGGAGGGTTTCTCCAAAAGCGTCGTTGTCAAACAAGCATCGATATCAAAGGGCATTCAATAAAGGTAATGCCTATATTAGTTTTTAGTAGTGGACAATGAATATTGAGAGGCACTTTGAAGTATGTTTTGCTTGGACGTTCAAATCTCTTTTTGTAGTTTTTAAGTAGAAGCAATTGTCGGTTCCATAATGGAATTTGAAAATTTGAGATTTTGTCGGACTACTATTAATAACATGAACTGCTTTTTGTAGGTTTTGAACTGCCATGATTACATTATCTACATACTAGCCCCTCTGAAATTAAGCTCTCGTCTATGGTTGTTACGATGCTACTATTGTTCTTGGTGCTATTGGTAAGGTATGTATGCACAATTTTACAATCCATGTTATATTTATATTTCAAATTGAACACATCTGGTAACCATATAAGATTCCTAAGACAATTTATTTCTATATTCTAATGCTTGCTTTTTCAGTATAGTTTTATTCTATATGATCCACATGCTGGAAATGAGTTTCTGGCACTTATCTACTTGTTAGCCTAAAAAAGCTTCTTGCTCAGGTGGTAAAAGTGGAGCATTGTATCTTCTACTTGGGGGTAAATCACCAACCACTTATTGTCGGGGACAACCATAACTTACAAGTGAGTATATTGTCATCACTGTTTTTCTCATCCGATGAAGTATACACTACTGTATATCCACATCCTGTTGTTAACTTGTTATAAAAAGGATAAATAACTTCATGGACAGTTGGAAGGAAAAAATAGGAAGCATGGAAATATATGGTACATAAAAATTTCTTCTAAGATCTATTATTTTAAAACTTGTCCTTAATCCTTGCTTATTCTTCAAAGAACTCCTTCATGATCTGATAAAAGAACATTCCATGAAATGAAGAAGGCTATAGCTATAGCATTTAGCATGCTAAAAATAACAGCAAAAGTCGATAATGAACCTGTACAATTTGACCTGGGTACACTTGACAATAAGACATTGATGTCCCGTGGTTGCTAACTTTGTTTGTTGGATGATCTTTATTGATTAATGTCCCTTTCTCAGTTTACAAGGATGGCGGTAAAGAGGAGAAAAAAAAAGAAGAGAAAAACAAGAAATGCACTTCACCTGTCAGGTGCTACTTCATTCGCACTGAATCTGGGTGGAACATGGATGAACCTTATATACTCTTTGGAAGAATATATTATTTTCTTCTTGCTCTGTATCTAATTATGTTGTACGTCATTGTGTAGTTTACAAATTGCCGTTGGATGTGTGATTGATTATCTAAGGATCTGCTAGAATGTCTTGTTTTGGTTTGCGAGATTGATATATATATATATATATATATAATTGCAAATGTTTTTTTATCTGCTGAGTGGATGTCCTATTTACTAGAGAGGTTATGCCGAAATTTTGTATATTTCGGTGACTTAGTTTTCGTTTAATTATGATCCAAATTCAGAAGAAGGCTAACTTCTGTCGGAGCGGAGCGGAGGCCCGTCGCCGGGAGGCTAACTTCTGTACGGATCGTTGTTATTCTTGACCTAGGTCATTGCCTTATATATGTTCATCTTGTAAGCCGTCGCGAGTTGATCTCTCCGGCGATTTGTAAACACTCTTGAAAATAGTGAAGTTTGCCGGCCGGTGCCCGTGGTTTTTTACCCTTCGCATTGGAGGGGTTTTTCCACGTTAAATCCTGTGTCCCGATCTGTTTTTGGTTTGATCTACTGAGTTCTTGAGTTCATGTCGATTTGCTAACAGTTTTAAGCCGGTTTTAAAGAGTTAAAAGGTTGGTTTCAATCTTTTAGTAGAGGTAATATTGCGATGTGTTGAATAAGATTGAATGTGAAGATGTTTGTGTTGAATGAGATGCATATCGATATATATATGCGTGATCGATATGGTTATATGTATTGAGTGTGATATCGATATATATATATATATATATATATTTTGGATACATATGTAGAAATGGGCAGATCGCTCTACGCTGGCTACAATTTTTTTTTGTATGAATGACAGCTAAATTCGTGAGCCATTTAAAACCCACAATTTAAGATTAAATTGTGGGTTTTCAAATTTACTAATTTAGTCTGTTAAATTTGTGAGTTTTTGAGCCCACAATTTAACAAACTAAATTGTGGGTTTTTCATTACTAATTTAGTTGTTAAATTGAGTTTTTGGCTCCACTAATTTAACAAATAAATTGTGGGTTTTCGAGCTCACGAAATTATGAGCTAAATTCGTGGGTTTTTGAGAAACCCACGAATTTAATTGATTAAATTCGTCGAGTTAAATTCGTGAAATAAATTGACGGTTTGCCCACAATTTAACTTAAATTGTGGGTTTTATTTCTAAATTGTGGGTTTTTGGCCCACGAATTTTTCCCTGTTTCTTGTAGTGAACAGCATCTCATCTTTGCCACAACAGCGGCATTTTCAGTACTCCTAAGGCCAATGTCCAGTGCGCTCACATGCTGTTAAAGTCTCTTCCACCATTGGACCCGGCTAACCCTATGACGTCGGTGTTTGACCAGATGAAGATGCTACTCGATGCAGTGCAAGCTCAGACTGCTTGAGTAGCCAATTTGAGGTTCGGACAACCAAGCTGACATGGCACCCGAAGCCAGCTGCCGGGACCGTCCCACGATAGTCGTCAAGTAGCACGATCAGCGGTGGCTAGTTCTAGCCATCATAATTCTAGAATGATCTATTCTAACCCCCGCCAGGGGTACCTTGGAGATCTCTGAGATAGAATTCTGCACAATCGGCGAGATCTGCATGATGTCTTGCTAGATCGAAGGGAAGAACAAGACCGTGAAGACTACGAGAGGCGAGATAACGAGACCATGTCTTCAAGAGGTCGATCCCCAGTGCAACATGCATGCCAGGGCTGATCTTCACCCTCAAGGGGTTGCTCATCGTTGCGACATAGGTTCCCCCTTAACAAGATGTGCACAGGGGACAGCGTTAGATGACCCCTAAGGACGTCGATGAGGGGTGTAAAGCGTTTACTCCTGCACTACATGCGGTCAGGTGGCCGGACAAGTTCAAGCCTGGTCCGGTCAAGAAGTACTCAGGGAATATTAACCCCATCGAATGGTTGCAGATCTACAATATGGTCATTAGAGCAGCCAAAGGAAATGAGAAGGTAATGGCCAACTACCTGCTTACCACCCTTGATGGAGTGGCTAGGTCTTGGCTACTCATCCTCCCACCTCAATCAATATCGTCATGGGCTAAGTTGCGAGCCCAGTTCATTGCCAACATTCAAGGCATGTATGAATGCCTCGAAACATGCAACGACTTGCATCGGCTAGTGCAGAAGCCAGGAGAGTCGCTGCACAGCTTTATTCAACACTTTAGCAACAAACGAAACCTAATCCCTAATATCTCGAACAAGGCAGTGATTGTGGCCTTCGAGAACGGGGCCAAGGATGGAGATCTGAAGGGGAAGCTCGCCACCCAGAAGATCAGAACAACTAAGGAGCTCTTTGAGCTGGCAGATAAGTACGCCATCCGTGCCGAGGCCTGAGATCACCTCGACAACCCCAAGCATGGCAACGATAAACCTGAGTCGTCCAAGCAAGGGGCAAAGAGGAACAAAAACTGTGGGGAGAAATGCAAGGGCGACTCCATTATAGTTGCAGTCAAAAGGGGCAAAACGTGCAACCTAGGCGACAACAAAGGTCGAAGTCGTGGAGGAAACAAATACTGCCCTGTCCATCACACAGACAAGCACGTTTTCGATGAGTGCCAAGTGATCAGCAAGAAAGTTCAAGAGAAGCTCAAGGCCACTCGCACTGAGCATGGGATCGAGAGCTAAGGAGAAGCCTGAGGACGATGAACCTGAGTATCCAGGGGCTGAACACAAGCTGGTACATATCTTTGCGGGATCTGCCACGTACGAGTCCAAGAAGCAGTACAAGGCAGTCGAAAGAGAGGTCAACATGGCCACACCAGCTCTCCCCCGATTTCTCAAGTGGTCAGAGGTGCCAATCACCTTCGACCAGTTAGATCACCTGACTACGGTTCCACATCTAGGTCGATACCCTATGGTGGTCGAGCCCACCATCGTGAACGTCAAGATCGCTTGAACCTTAGTTAATGGAGACAGCTCGCTGAACCTCATCTTTGTGAAGACACTGGATAACATGGGAATTCCCAAGACCGAGATAAAAGCCAAAGTTGATCCTTTCCATTGCATAGCTCCGCGCTCATCAATGACCCTGCTGGGCCAGATCGAGCTGCTAATCACATTTGGTACACCGGACAACTTTCGCACTGAGAAGATCCTCTTCGATGTAGCAGATTTTGAGACTGCGATATTGTGATTCTGGGCCGCCCAATGCTAGCCAAGTTCATGGCGGTGGTGCATTACATGTACTAGACCGTCAAGATGCCAGCGCCAAAGGGAGTCCTCACAATCAAGGGGGACCAACGCGCTACGGTCAGGTGCGACAAGAAAAGCCTGGAGATAGCGAGCTTCTCTATGGATTGGCAGACAGTGCCGGCGATGAAAATGCTAAGCGCCAGAAATCCAGAAGCAGCAACCAAGCTTCCGCATCCAACAGTGCCACCAACGACCCGATCAACGACGACAAAAAGGACAAGAAGACCTGCAGAGACATCAAGGCAGTGCCTCTCGACCTGGTAGAGCCATCTAAGATGGTCAAGGTAGGCATCGAACTTGACTCCAAATAGGAACTCGAGCTCATCACTTTCCTTCGGGCAAACCGCGACATATTTGCATGGTAACCGTCTGACATGCCTAGGGTGCCCAAGGAGGTGATTGAGCATCAATTAGTTGTGGAACCAAGCGCCAAACCCGTGGTGCGAAAATAGCACAGATTTGTAGAAGATCGAAAGCAAGCCATACAAGAGGAGGTCGGCAAACTCCTGAAGGCTGGCTTCACCCAAGAGGTCTGTCACCCAACATGGCTGGCGAACCCAGTTCTTGTAAAGAAGGCCAATGGCAAGTGGAGTATGTGCGTCGACTTCACCGACCTCAATAAAGCGTGTCCTAAGGACCCTTTTCCTCTTCCCCGCATCGACCAAATAGTGGACTCCACTGCAGGTTGTGAACTACTAAGTTTTCTAGGTGCTTATTCGGGGTATCACCAAATTAATATGTCTGCGGAGGATGAAGAGAAAACTGCCTTTACTACTCCTTTCGGTGTATTCTGCTATATAAAGACGCCCTTTGGTTTGAAATGTGCTGGCACAACGTATCAATGTTGTATCCAAAACTGTTTGAAGTCCCAAATCGGGCACAATGTAGAAGCGTACGTTGATGATATCGTAGTAAAATAAAAAACTAGGGGCACCCTAATCGGCGACCTCGGTGAAACATTCGGCAACCTCAGGAAGTATCGGATGATGCTTAATCCTGAGAAGTGCACATTCGGCATCTTGTCCAGAAAATCCATGCTGGAAAAAGGATTCAAAGACCACAAGTTCCTCAGTCGGGGAGTAGGAAAGGACTCAGGGGCAGCCGGGCGCACGGAGATCAACTCCAATGCCGGGAGAACTCTGGTGGTGACCATCTCCTCCAGGCGCTTCTTCATCGTCACTGAAGTGGCCCAATCTTTGGTTGAGGGCGGCGCGGGGGCATCCTGGGATGACGAAGATGACATCTTCGACAGGGGGATTAGCGGCGGCGCAAGATTTGGAGTGTGGCGGTGGTTAACCGTAGCGGCGTAGTACACTGCGAAAATGCCAAAGTTTAGAAGATGAAGCATTTGAATTTTTCTCGAATTAATAAAGCTATGTAACATCCCAAAATTTGGAGTTTTGGAATGTTTAAAAACCAAATTGAACCATTTGCATTTTTCTCGAATTAATAAAGCTTAATTTGAATTTTCTAAAAATAAAAGGATTTAATTTGACTAATCTACACATCAAACTAAATATTTCCAGTTTTTTGGGTTCCTTGTGCTTCAAGGAATTTTTATGTATTTTTGGAGATTTTTCTGAATTTATTTGCTATTTATTTGAATTTATTTGCTTTTATTCAAATTTTTGGCATTTTCCAAAATTTAGAAATGAATTTAATTCTCTTTTTCCCTCTTGGGCCGAAACCTCCCGCTTGGCCTAGTCTATCGCTGCTTTGCGCCGGCCCGTTCCTATTCCCGCTCCTGTTCCTTTGACCCAGCCCGCCTCAGCGCAAACCCTAGCGCCCGAGCCGATCGCTGCCTCGCCGTCGATCCGCTCCGCCTGATTCCGGCCGTCCGATCGTCCCCCAACGTATCGGATCATGCCATGTCTCCTTGCCCGTGCCCTCGCCTCTCAGCCGCCCGATCCCGCGCCGCCACCGGATGTGCGACGCGTGGTTGTGCTGCGTCAGCATCCCGAGCCCGTGCGACATCACCCGCCGCATGGCTGCCACCTCAGCCCTAATAGCCGCGTCAGCCGCCACCTCATCCAGTCTGCCGCGTCACCCGATTCCCCTCTCGGTGCTCTCGGTCTACCGTGGACCTAGCTGCTGACATGTGGGCCCCGCATGTCAGTCGATATTCATTTTCATTTTTCTGATTTTTTCGAAAATCCGAAAATCCATCCAATCACGTGCTGCCACATGTCAGCCTCTCTGATTTTCCTGATTTTCTCTCCCGAGAGACTTCCAAGAGCCCGTTCTCCTTCGTCCGAACTCCGATTGGAGTGATTTAAATTTCTAAATTTTTGTAAAATCGAGCTCTACCTTCCAGAGCTATTTATTTTCAGTTTTGAGTTTGTTTGCTTCTCTGTTTTTTATTTATTTGGTTTCGTTGCTTTCTTTTCCGGTAGACGCGAACCCTGAAGGAGCGAACGGAGACTTTGAAGACCAAGATTCAGCGTTTGATCAGCAAGGCAAGTCGTAACCTTTGATCATGTTGAACCTATGTTTGCGAAATTATTTTTATTTGTACAATTGCATGCTATTTGTGTATCAATGCTAGTTTATGGGAGTAGCTATGCACTTGTTTGCCATTATGACACCTTGATTATTGGAATGCCATGTAACCATTGTCAACTTTAGGATGGGACATTATAGTTGGACATAATCATAATACCAACATGGGGTTATCGTAGCTATGCTTAGCCTTGCTTAGTTGTCCGATGGGATTTATATCACCTGTGAATTAATGTTAATTTTGACTTAATGAGATATTGAATTGTGGCTATTGACCACTATTGTAAAACATGTTGTACTATGGCAAGGGATGCCATTGGTCTTGGTTGAACAAAATGTTTTCCCTCAGGCAAGTGATCGTGCAGTAAAGGGATTGCTGTCTAGCACATTGGGATGTGGCTGTCTTGCCTGAGATAACATAAGGAGTTAATCTTGTGCGCCATTAAACTGGGCCTAACCGTGCAACCACAAGTCTGGTATGGGATAGACCTAGCTGATTAATTAGCAATGTCTAGTCTTGAGTACTGCCAAGTGTTGGTGTGGGTTCCGGGATGGACGGGTAGACTCACATAGCTCAAGAGGGGGCCCCGAGGGGCGAAACCACAGAGGGCAGTACCGAGTGTAGACGTGCTTTGTAAAGGCTTTGTTATGATATCTCTGCGACACACCAAAGGAAGTGTGTTATTACCGGTTTCACCAAGAGATGTTCATGTCTTATGGGTAAAGCTGTACAACCTCTACAGAGTGTAAAACTATTCGAATAGCTGTGTCCGCGGTCATGGACAAGCCCGGGGATTTCACACGGGGTATAGAGTGTTTCTTGAAATGTGGAATTGTTGGGATTGTGAACGAGGAGTTCACTGTTGTTTTGTTGTCTCAAGCTATACTGTTGAATTGTGTGGTTGATACTTGTTTCGAATGATGTAGGGTGATGCCTCGCCATTCTGTTCATGTTGTCTACCATTGATTTACCAGTTATTTATTATTGTTTTTATCACTCTGCCTTCAATCTATTTATTGTATTTAAATTTAAGTTATTGCTTTCTGCAAATGAACCCTATGACTATCCTTTGTCAAGCCATGCATGAATATATTGCATCATTTTCCTATGGCTTGCTGAGTACGTTTTGTACTCACGGCTTTACGCCCTTGTTGTTCAGTTGCTGAGGAAGGACCAGGTAATGAATATCAAGAGGAGGAGTACTATGAAGACTACGTCGACTAGGAAGGTGTTTCCCCAGACGATTGCCTGTGGCATATCGAATGGCCCAAGTTATCTTATTTCCGCTGCAACAGTTTTATTTGTTTCTTAAGCCATGAGGCATTGGTGTATGAACCTTGACCATAAGGTCGTTTGCTTTATTCAATAATAATTTACTTTTTCTTAGTTATTTTGATGTATGGAATGATATATCATCTATGTTTCCACTGTGTGCACTAGTGTGATCCTGGACTAGTGCAGTATACATAGAGAGTTTCAGATTTGCATATCCGGGTGCCGACACCCTACTCCTATGTCGGCGATGATTGAGATCAATGAAGAAATTATAGATCAATGGGGGTATCCCTGATTACAAGGAAGAACTACGAATCTGGGGATGGCTAGACTACATCTTATGCTAGATTGCTAAGGGTCACAATGCCTTCTTCAGGCTTGTGGACTCGTTGTGGCTTTTTCCTCCCTCACCCCTCTTGACGACGTCCGCCCTGATCCTTATATAGTGGGTCGGATTACCGAGTCGTGGTCGATGAGGAGTCCTTCTGCTGTTGTGATCCCTGTATCGTATCTAAACTTCCATAGCTGCTGGGCATATTCGAGTGGATCTCCTCGTATCAGGAGTAGGAGTGGAGCTTTCCCTGCAAGGGATATCCTTTCTATGTATACCTTATCTCGCAGACTCGAGCTAGAGATAAGCGGAATATCCTGGTACTGCGTGACATGGTTTCTGACTTTATGGCGCATGCCCATATCTCATATTTGGATGTTCGACAGATCTCATCATCCCTTTCTTGGAAAGGATGATGATGGTGGGTGGCGAGGGCCCCATGACAGGAGGTGTAGGAGAGATCCCAGGGGAAACCTCCTGAGCAGGAGACCCCTCGAGGATCTCCAAAGAGGGAAAAGAAGGCGGTGAGGAGGTCATGAAGGTGGTGCGCAAAAGATGAAGGTGTTCCAAAGCCAAGGCAAGAAGAAGGTGATGCCAAGTAACGTCGAACTCGCGCCTATTTATAGGTTGGGCAGTGAGGCAGGCCAAGCGTCGCGAACCAATGGGAGTATGCGTCAGTTCTGGTTTACGAGGCATCCCTTTGTATCCCCTCATAAATGCGGAAGACGAAGAGACGTCGAGGGATGATGGGCTACGCGAAGACCAAAGAACGCGACGGTTACAGTAGTCCTTAGTAATTAAAGCAGTGCTAAGCCTTATCGGTGCGTATAGCCAAAGGACGCTAGATGTGACGCTCGCGCCCAACTGTCTCTTCGATGGCATAATTGAGCAGGAAGTGAGGGGCCACATCATGTTCCCACTAAGCATGAAACTCCACCAGTACGCCCGGGGGCTCAACCACCGAGGCATATGGTCGAAGGTTATTCTTAGAAGACATTTATGTCTACTCGTTGCAACCAACCATCGAGTAAGAGGTCAAAGATTGGCATCGCTCAAACTCTCACCTCTGCTTAGCCCCATCCTTGAGTCGAGACGCTCATTGAGTAAGGGACCAGGAGTAATGACAGATGCACAATACTAATGCTCCGCTGACACCTCGATCCAGCTATTAAGTAGAGGCCGAGAGTAGAATCGCAGCATGATGTCGGCTATACTCTATTTCGCACCCGATAGTCTCATCGAGTAGGCAGTCGGGGGCTACAGGTATCTTGATACACAGTACACAGGTAACCCGATACCTTGTCTAAATTTTTACCCTTTGTCAGTTTTCCTCTGGTCGTTACGGCTATCGAGCTGAGCACACTATAGGCAAGAATTATTATTATCAGTTTAAATAAATGTGAATTCCTTTGTTCGTATTTACTCGACTTCGTGCTTAACCGGTCAGTGAATGAAGTCAAAGAGCAGCCATGCCTGAACCCAACGACGAGCTATTCTATCCTGCGTGCAAACGAGTACCAGATTGTCAGACATCTAACACTCAGCGGCCAGTGGGAGACGAGGCCTCTAGTCAGTTCTACATGCGCTGCCCGATAAAGCTCAAGTTTTCTACGCAGTCTAAGCCATACGGTCGATAAAGGCTGGCAAAGAATCGCGTAGTTCTTAGTGTTGTATACACGACACGAAGGTTATGCACAGCCTCTCCGGGCGCAAGTTCGGGGGCTCAGGAATTTAACAAGGATTTCTCTTAAGTCGTGTGTGCAGGAACAGTCAAAGTGTGAGCGTAGGCCTACAAGTGCTAGTCGAATCTGCATCCACTCGCATCTTCTTTGTTTCATCGACAAGGAACCAAATGGCAAGACACGCATGGACAAGCAGAACAGTTAGCATTTTTATCAAAAAAAAAGATTGTGGCATCAACACAAGAAGCTTAAGGACTTCGCTCAGGCTCACTATCAAGGAACAGTTCCAATCCGTCCATGAACCTCTCGGCCTGATCTCTGAAGGACTCGACAATGTCGGCAATTTTGCCATCCTCGCAGGCAAAACCATCCTCCAGCGCACAAGGTACAGATCTGGGTAATGGGAATTGATAATGCCAAGCAAGGACATTGATGCAAGATGAGCCGAAGTGGTCATGTGGTGGAGAGTTCTTGATTGCAGAGCAGCGAATACCGTGCCTGTTGCAGCCTTCTCTCCCTCGACTACCTTCAAGTCTGCCTCCGCCTTGGCCAGGTCGATCTTGGTCTTGGTGCACGTGGCATCCAAAAAAGCGTTCCTGGCCTTTAGCGTTTCTGCCTCCACTGTCAGCTTCTGTTTGCTCACCTTAGACTCGGCCAGAGCTTCCCTCAGCTCTTTCACCTTTGCGTCGACCTTGGTCCTGGCGGCTTCCAGCTCTGCTCGGAGTCCCGCTAGATCTGCATCTTTTATCCGAGTGATTTGCTGCTGGGAAGTGGCCAGTCATGCGTTTTGCTGCTTGGCTTGCTCGCAGAACATTTTAATGTGCCGCAGAGTCTCCAAAGGATGATGCCAGAAGGTATTTAGAAGAAGTTAAGGCGACAGAAGGAAAAATAGGCCCAAAGCTGAAGAGCAGCTAAGCATGTTCGCGCACGTGCCTGTAGATCCGGCTCCAGGATCGACCAGTATTCGAGGGGCACTGGAGGAGGCGGATGAAGCGAAGTCGTTACCACAACTGATGTCTCGAAGGCTGGAATGATCGTGCCAGTCCTTGACGAAGGCAAGGTGTCAGCTGACGTGGATGCCGCCACGTCCGTTGGGGGCAAGGAGCTGTCCGGGGCAGCTGCAACCATATCTGGTGGCGGTGAGGTGCTAGTCGGAGCTAGTTCGATCGTGCTCTACTGCGGCAAGGAGCTAGTAGTGGCACCCTCGACCACGCCGCTAGACACGCCCTTCCTGCAAGAAGCTCCCATGTGATGTCTTTCAGAGGAGATAGAGACGCAGGAGAGTGACTGAATAGGTAAACCCTACCTCGTCGATTTCCACTTCACCCGCATGCCTTCTTGCGACCCAGATGTTTTCTTCGGAGCCAGCTTGGCCCTAGTGGCTGCCATCTTGATCAGCCCAGCTGGTTAGAGCGGCGGCACCAGTGAGCCGATAACAGGTGTAGCAGCCTGTTCACACAATATGAATATTAGCAGTGACTCGGGTTACAAGTAAGGTAATTGATTAGTCACTCCACCTCTTCCACTATCCCGGTCGATGGAGGATCTTCTTGGGGAGACGCCTGTGAAGCAGCAGCTGGACTTTGCACATCCGCAACCCAAGTGTCTTGCTGTTCCTCCCAGAGCTGTCGAATTACATCAGCTGTGATTTCAAAGCACCCGAGCGATCGATTGAATGTCACCTGGTCAGAAGCCCTCGACAACAACACTTGGCAATGCGTCAAAGATGGCTGGGGTGAAGGCAACACTGACCTCCCCGATCGAGGAGAATCTATCGCCTCTTGCTCCTGAGATGCTTTGACCTCGCCAGGAGCTATGACGAGCGCCGCGTCCTCCGCAAACGACCCGGTGCCGACGGAAGCTGAGCCCGATGCATGCCTGCCGTCTCGAGCTGGCTCATCGTCCAGGTCAATTGCTCCCTCGAGCAGCTCACTGTGCTTGTCGCGCTCAACCTCCTAAAAGGGTAAAAAGAGTTAAGCCACGATGTATGCCCTGGTACGACAGTAGTGGTAAGTACTCGATACATACCTCCGGTCGATGATTGGCTAGAGAGTAAGGCTCTACGCCGCAGGGGGCATCATACGACCCATGGAAGATTTTGCTCAATTGAGGAGAAATGTTCGCATCTGACAAAATTGTTAGTCAATAAAGCAGTCCGTCAGCCACCAGTCATGGCGAAGAAAAAGAACAATAACATAGATCATTGTCATTTACCTTCGGAGTTGTCTTTGGTCGCGTCATCAACCCTAGAGTACTCCCAGTCCAGATGATCCTGGCATTTTAGTGGACTCGACTGCCATGTCAAGAAGTCTCGAGCAACATGCCACCCAGAGAGACCCCTCTTTCTCAGCTCTGCGATCTTCTCGACGTAGCGCACATTCCACACCGTCGATGGAGGGACTTTCGTCCAGAGGTCAGTAGAAACTAGGAAAGAAGGTTGATATGAAAAAAGATTCAAAAACTACAATTTCATCCTGATCTTTAGGAGTCGGATAGTCCTCATCGACAAAAGGCCTCCAATGGAAGAAGAACACTCGAGGAGGGATGAGGCCACCCTTTTCCAGCTGCGCGAGACGCTTCTTCGTCGTAATGGATGTCTGCCACACTTGCCGATAAGTTTCATCGCTGAAGACTAGCCCCTTGGCAAGCGTTGCCTCAGCCTCCTTCTTCGGCTGCACGGTAGCCTTTGGGATACACATTGTATATGAGACCAACTGATGACATGAAAAAATACAACGTTCTCGCAGTGTCTTATAGTGGGTCAATAACCAATATCATGTTCTCTAACATATGTCCATATTATTGGTTTGATATATCCATATCTATGACTTGTGAAATGTGACCATCAACCAATAAATATGGTAGTCTACTCATATGTGTCCTTATATGATTACTGACTAGGGATAACTTGAATAATATCAATATATGGAAAAAGTTTCACGAGCAAGTCACTAACTTGTTGATTAATCCAATTGATATTTATTTAAAGGACAAACAATTATATTGTTCCATAAACATAAGACGTGATACAATCATCTCTATGATTGCCTCAAGGGCATACCACCAACAGTCTCCCACTTGCACTTGAGTCAATCATGTAAGTATCTAATACCCATGGCCCTCGTGTGTGTTTCATGCTTTGGCTGTGGAAGGGGTTTTGTCAACGGATCAGATATGTTTAAATCCGTGTGCAGTTTGCATATTTTCACATCACCTCTATCCACAATCTCTCCAATAAGATGATAATGCCGCTGTATGTGCTTGGACTTTTGATGCGATCTAGGCTCCTTAGCTTGCGCAATGGCGCACCACTATTATCACAATAGAGATCCAATGGGCTAGAAGCATTACCTACCACATCAGGTTCAGTGATGAACTTCTTAATCCAAATAGCCTCCTTTGCGGCTTCTGAAGCCGCAATGTACTCGGTCTTTGTTGTAGAATCAGCAACTGTACTCTGCTTGGAACTCTTCCAGCTTACTGCTCCTCCATTCAGGAACACATACTCAGATTGCGAACGATAATCATCTTTATCGGTTTGGAAACATGCATCGGTGTAACCACTTACAAAGAGCCTTTCCTCACCTCCATAAACGAGGAACGCATCCTTAGTTCTTCTTAAGTACTTGAGGATGTTCTAAACTGCTGCCAAGTGACCTTCACCTGGATTTGACTGATATTTGCTCAAATCATGGCATGCATTATAGACCCAATTGCTGAAGCATATGGAATCTTACTCATCCTGTCCCGCTCATTAGTGTTCTAAGGACATTGAGTCTTGTTAAGGCTAATACCATGTGACATGTGCAAGAAACCTGTCGGGACCCAAATATGCAAATCCGGACCCTCTGTGTATTCAGCACTAGTCCAGGATCACGCTATTGCACACAGGCTCAACATCAGTACATATCACAGATATATCCAACGAAATAGTAGGTACTTTATTTAAATACTCAAAATGGTTGATCGACCTTAAGATCGAATTACAAAGGTTTGCCTCGCAGGGCGAATACTTATTTAAATAACCAGGTGCAGCGGAATAAAATAGACTCGTGGCACCAACCAATTTGCCACGAACAACCGATCGGGCTCGCTCCTAGTTCGTCGGCTCCTCCTGAAACTCCTCTGGCGGGGTTGCTTCTCCTTCAACTGAGGTTGTGTTGTTGCAGGGGTGAGTACTTTGAGCACTCAGCAAGTCATGCACAGAATGCAATGCTAATATTCTACATGCATGGCTCAGTACAAAGGATAGGCTATGGTTCATTTGCATTACAGCATTCAAGATAAATAGTATAGCTTGCAAAGCAGAAAAACAATAGCAAAGGTAGTAACTTTCGCAAACATTTTAATCGTAAATCATTTTCCATCTTAAGTCAAGTTCATCATTATCCCAAGCATTTCCCATAACCATGTTGTTTTCATGAAAGTCTAATCCTTGACTGTAATCGCCGAGCGATGCTCAATACCGTGAGCACGGCTATTCGAATAGATTGTACACTCTGCAGAGGTTATACACTTTACCCACAAGATACAGTCAAATACCACTAAGGCAAGTAACCGTAACAAAGCCTTTCCAAAGATCCGTCTAAACCCAGTACTGCCCGCTAAGGTTTCAACACTAGAGGGACTGGTTACCACACCCAGGGCCCCCCTCTTGCGCCGTGTGAGTTCGCACCCGCTCCTCCGGGCCCCACACCACCACGACAGTACCAAAGAATAGATTTCCCAGTTTACTCAACTAGGTCCGTCCCATACCGGAACTTGTGGTTGTATGAAAGACTCAGTTCAAAGGCTTGCAAAGTTAAGTCCTTAGTTGACCGAGGCAAGACTAACCAAGGGTGATCTCAAATATCAAAAACCAACAAAAACCAAATACGACCGCCCAGTTGCCACTCTTGGCCGACCAGAAACAATCTTGCCACTTGCCCCAGTCTAAATCATTTTCCCACCCCAGTTCTTTACCATTGCGCCACGTGCCATCATCAACTTAATAACACATGTCTCATTTACCCAACACGTTCCATATCTCATTAAGTCAATATTAACTTTGACATTCTGAAATCATGAAATATCTACGTGGCAGGGCTAAGCATATCACTTACGGTCTACTCAACCCATGTTGGCAAGTTATTAATGTCCAACTATTAATCCACAACCTAGGGTGACAAATGATTCAGGGCCTACAATTATATACGACAAGGTGGCATACAACAACTAGGCATTAACTTATCCCAGAAATTATTTAAAAATCATTTCTTACCAAATTAGCATGCAATAATTTGAATGGAAATAATTTACTACAGTAGGTTCAACATGATCAAACACAACTTGCCTTCAAAAAGTACTGGTTCTGGTTCTTGAGCTTGCTCCTGGGTCCAAACTTCTCCCCCGAAACCTTCGGGCACTTCAACGTCTACTCGTAACGTAAACACAAAGCAATAAAATAAATAAACAGTAGACAACAGTGCTAAAAAATTCTAACAAAATTCATGAACAGAAAGATCACAATTTTACAAATTTTTGGAAATTTGAATTACCCAAATCGGAGTTAAAATGCAAAAGTTATAAGCATTTGAAGTTTTGAAATATATTTAAAATCAATAAACCGAGTTAAATAAATATTTTCTTTTTCGAAAAAACATTTATTGCGTCATCTTGGACACGTGTCACCACCAGAGAGTGACACGTGGCCATGCTGACGTCAGCATGACGTCATCGTGACGTCAGCACGGCTCGTTCAACCCACTGACAGGTGGGACCCACCGTGACGTCACGCGCACAGTGCAATGCTTTAAGATTCGTGCGCCAGATTCAATCGGGTCCGTCCGTTTAAACAAACGACCGAGATCACGTGGCCGATCGAATCCCTCGGTGACACGCGGCGCTCACGGATTGGCTGCTGTGCGGAGGAATCCCGCCCGTCGATTTGAAAACGGACCGCTCGGATCAATCTACACGGTGGGGTTTCAAGGGCGACGTGGCATCACCCGGTGCTTAACACGCGGCACACCCCGCACCCTCGAATCCTGATCAAACGGCTACGATCTACTCTAACACGCAGCAGTGGCATCTTACATGGCTTATCCTCTACCGTAGGATCAAAATCGAACGGTTGCTAATAGATCTACACAGTGAGACCTAGATCTAATCCTAGCCACTGGTTTTGAATCTAACGGCCTAGATCTACCCTAAGTTTCTACAGGGCCAGCGCGCACGTGGACTTACCCGAAGCGTTGGATCTGGATCGTGCGGCTGGTGAAGTTCGTGGCTCCGGCGATGGCGCGGCGGCTCGTGGACGCCGGAGATGAAGACGACGACGTGGCCAACGACGCTCCCGTGCTCCTCCAGCGTGATGAAGTAGTGCTCCCGACGCGGCTTGGCGGGATGAGTTCGAAGGGACCAACGGCAATGGCGGAAGGTGACCGGCGGCGGCGGAACGGCGCAAGGAACTCGGCAGAAGGCTTCGGGACTTCGGCGAGGTTGTGCGGCGAGGCGGCGGTGTCTCGGACGGCGAGAAGGGTACGGATGGGTGCGGCGCATCTAGGGCTTCGCGACACGGGTGGCGGCGCTTTAAATAGGGCCCTCGACGTCCGTGAAACTTCGCGAAGCGAGGCCCACTCAGCGCCGCGCTTGAGTCGGCAGCGTCACGGAGAGGCGACGTGGCGCGGCGAGGGACGTCCGATTCGTGCAGATCCAATGGTCATGCGCTGGCGCCCACGCGGACAGCTCGCAACCGTCCAATCGAGATTGGACGGTGCACGGCTAGGGTTTTTCGGCTGCGCGGCTAGCTGGGCTACGGCCCGCACAGTGTTGGGCTGGCCCAACACTGTAGCTAGGGTTTCTCCGGTTTTTCTTTTAAAAATAACTCTCGAAAATTAATTTAATCCATATGGGGCATTAAAAATACCAGAAAAATTCTGGAAAAATTCTCAAAAATATTTTAAGACATTTGGGACTCAAATAAAATATTTACAACAAAATTTAATTTTAACTTTTCTATTATTTAGTTAATTAAGTAAATAGTTAAATCCAAATAAATTCCAAAAATTTCTCAAAAATTCAAAATACCACTTAAATGCAATAAAAGCAAAAATTGGGGTGTTACAAACCTCCCCCCTTAACGGAATCTCGACCCCGAGATTCAGGGCTGACTAAGGAATAGGTTAAGGAATTCCTTCTTCAGGTCCTCCTCGCGCTCCCTGGTTGCTTCACTCTCCGAATGGTTACTCCACTGAACTCTACAGAAGCGGGTCGATTTATTTCTCGTTTCTCGGTCCATTGTGTCCAAGATCTTTACCGGATACTCTTTGTCGGTCAAATCCTCCTGCAGCTCGACCGAGCTCTAATGGCATCTGCTCTTCTGGCACTCGGAGACATTTCTTTAATTGTGACACATGGAACACATCATGCATTCCGGCCAGAGACTGCGGTAACTTCAGCTGGTACGCAACTTCTCCTCTACGGCTTAGCATCTTGAATGGGCCAACATATCTTGGCGCTAGCTTCCCATTAGCGTGGAACCTCTTAACTCCTTTGAGTGGGGTAACCCTGAGATACACAAAATCTTCAGGCTCAAAGCTCAAATCCCTGCGGCGATTATCGGCATAACTCTTCTGCCTTGATTATGCAATCTTCAATCTTTCCCTGATCATGGCTATCTGCTCTTCAGCCTCTCTGAGAATATCCGGCCCAAACACACGACGTTCTCTGGTCTCATTCCAGTTCAATGGCGTTCGATAGGGTCTTCCATATAGCGCTTCAAATGGCGACATCTGCAAACTTGCCTGGTAGCTGTTGTTATAGCTGAACTCGGCGTACGGCAAGCACTTGTCCCACGAAGTTGTATAAGCCAATGCACATGCCCTCAACATGTCCTCCAGTATCTGATTAACTCTTTCCGTTTGCCCATCCGTCTGCGGGTGATATGCAGTACTGAAGTTCAGACAGTCCCTAGGGCCTCATGCAACTTATCCCAAAATATTGAGGTGAACTGGGTACCTCTGTCCGATACGATCTTTTTCGGAACTCCATGTAGACATACAATTCTTGACATATACAAATCTGCTAAGCGGTCCCCTGAGTATGTAGTCTTCACTGGTATGAAGTGAGCGACATTTGTCAAACGGTCCACTATAACCCATATGGAGTCGTACCCTTTCTGGGTCCTCGGTAAGCCAGTGATGAAGTCCATTCTGATTTCCTCCCATTTCCACTCAGGTATCTTCAGTGGCTGTAGTAGTCCTGCTGGCCTTTGATACATCGCTTTGACTCTTTGGCATATGTCGCACAACGCAACATGCTCTGCAACTTCACGCTTCATGCTTGGCCACCAAAATCTTTCCTTCAGATCTTGATACATCTTAGCGCTTCCCGGATGAATAGAGTACTTGGAATCATGGGCTTCCTCCAGAATCAGCTGTTTCAGCTCCTTCTTGTGCGGCACGCAAATGTGATTCTTGATCCACAATGTACCTTGCTCATCCAGCTTGAAATCCTTCGCCTTGCCTTCTTCCATTTTGGACTTAATCCTCTGAATCTTGACATCTTCCTTCTGTCCCTTACGAATCTGATCTTCCAAGGTAGGCTTCACCTCTAGAGCAGCTAGAAATCCTTTAGGTACAACTTCCAACTTCATCTTCTGAAATTCCTCGCATAACTCGACCCGACTTGCTTCCACCAACATGTTCACAGAATGGCTCTTCCGGCTTAAAGCATCAGCCATCACATTGGCTTTCCCGGGGTGATAATGAATCCCCAGATTGTAATCCTTAATTAGTTCCAACCACCTCCTCTACCTCATGTTCAGGTCCGATTGAGTAAATATATATTTAAGACTCTTATGGTCCGTGTACACCTCACATCTGTTTCCAATCAGATAGTGCTGCCATAACTTCAAGGCATGCACTACGGCTGCTAACTCTAGATCATGCGTTGGATAGTTCTCCTCATGCGGCCTCAGCTGTCTTGATGCATATGCGACGACCTTTCTATTCTGCATTAATACGCAACCAAGCCCTTGGCGCGATGCATCACAGTATATATCAAAGCTCTGGCTTAAATCCGGTAGAACTAACACTGGTGCTATTGTCAAACGTTTCTTCAGCTCCTGAAAACTCCGCTCACAATCCGGCGTCCATGCGAACTTCTTTTCCTTCTTCAACAGTTGCGTAAGAGGTCTTGCGATCGTTGAGAATCCTTCAATAAATCGGCGGTAATAACCGGCCATTCCAAGGAAACTACGGATTTGGGTCACCGTCTTGGGTGGCTCCCATTGCAAAACTGCTTCCACCTTACTTGGATCGACTGCGACTCCTTCGGCGGTCATCACATGTCCAAGGAGTTTGTAACACCCCAATTTTTGCTTTTCTTGCATTTAAATGGCATTTTGAATTTTTGAGAAATTTCTGGAATTTATTTGGATTTATTTTGGATTAAGCCATTTATCAAATTAATTAAATAATGGAAAAGTTAAAATAAAATTTTTCTGAAAATATTTTATTTGAGTCACAAATGTCTTAAAATATTTTTGGGAATTTTTCCAGAATTTTTCTAGTATTTTTTAAGGCCCCAAATGAATTATTTTATTTTTGGGAATTAATTTTATTCGAAAAAGGGTTAAATATCCCGTGAACAGTATTGGGCCGAGTACTGTGCGGCCCGTTCCGGAAAAACCCTAGCACGGCAGCAGTTCGATCTTCATCCAAGGGCTCACGTTGCGCCACGTCGACCAATCATATTCACCGTCATATTCCGCCGCCGCCGCCCGTGTGGGCCTCGGTCTCCGCGTGTTTCACGGACGTCGAGGGGGCTATTTATTGCGCCGCCACCCGGGTTGTGATTCCCACCTCGCGCCGCACCCGTCCGTACACATCACGCCGCCAGAGTCGCCGTCGCCTCGCCGCACGAGCTCGCCGAAGTTCCTGAAGCCACCCGCCGAGTTCCTCGCGTCGTTTCGTCGCCACCGGTGATCCTCCACCGTCGCCCGTGCCACCATCGGACTCACCTCGTCGCACGCGCCGGAACATCACCGCCGCGTCGCCGGAGGACCACGAACGCCAGCGCCGCGTCGTCGTCTTCATCTCCGGTGAAGCGAGAGCCGCCGCGTCGTCGCCGCCGAAGTCGAGCTCCCCGATCGTTCGATCGCGCATCAACGACTTCGATTCGCCACGTCGCCCGTAAGCGATAAACCCCATCTTCTAACCTCCACCGTTAGATGCAAATCCGAGGCGGTAGTAGTGCCACGTCGCCGTTCATCGCACGCGACGCCGACAAAGCGGACCCACATGTCGATGACACCGCACGCGCCTTTGCATGCGCATGAGTCGCCCGAAGACGGGCCGCATGTCACCTTGCCGGACCCGATGACGTCGGTGGCGTCGTTGTGGGTCCCATCTATCGATGAGTCAATGATGGCGTCATGCTAACGTCCAAGACGGGGGCGGTTCGGTGGCGTCATCAATGCCGCGTGTCGATTACGTGGTGGCGACACGTGTCATAGATGACATAATAATTAATTTTCCGAAAAATAAAATATTTATTTAATTCGGGTTATTGATTTTAAATTTATTTTGAAACTTCAAATGCTTATAACTTTCGCGTTTTAACTCCGATTTGAGTGATTCCAATTTCTATAAATTTGTAAAATTGTGATCTTTCTGTTTATGAATTTTAATTGAATTTTTGAGCACTGTTTGTCTACTGTTTATTTATTTTATTGTTTTGTGTATACGTTACGTGTAGACGTTGAAGTCCCCGACGGTTTCGAGGAGAGGTTCGACCGAGAGCAAGCTCAGGGAACCAGAACCAGCACTTTTTGAAGGCAAGTTGTGTTTGATCATGTTGAACCTATTAGAGCAAATTATTTTGATTTAAACTATTGCATGCTAATTTGATAGAAATGATTTTGAATAAGTTTTGGGATTAGTTAAATGCCTAGTTGCTGTATGCCACCTTGTCATATATAATTGTAGGACATGAACCCTTTGTCACCCTAGGATATGGATTAATAGTTGGACATTAATAATTTGCCAACATGGGTTGAGTAGACCGAAGTAGTATGCTTAGCCCTGCCACGTGGACATTTCATGATTTTGGAATACCAAAGTAAATATTGACTTAATGAGATATGGAACATGCTTTGTGAATGAGACATGTGTTATTGAGTTAATGATGGCACGTGGTGCAATGATAAAGAACCAGGGTGGGAAAAATGATTTAGACTGGGGCAAATGGCAAGATTGTTTCTGGTGGGCCAAGAGTGGCAAGCCGGGTGGTCGTATTTGGTTTTATTGGTTTCGGATAATTGAGATCACACTTGGTTAGTCTTGCCTCGGTCAACTAAGGACTTAACCTTGCGAGCATTTGAACCGAGTCTTTCATACAACCACAAGCTCCGTAATGGGACGAGCTTAGCTGAGTAAACCGGGAAATCTATTCTTTGAGTCTTGTCGTGGTGGTGTGAGGCCGGAGCGGATGAGAACTCACATGGCGCGAGAGGGGGCCCTGGTGTGGTAACCATCCCTCAGTGTTGAAACCTTAGCGAGGCGATCTTGGGTTTAGATGGAACTTTGGAAAGGCTTCGTTCACGGTTATTTGCCTTGGTGGTATTTGATGTATCTTGTGGGTAAAGTGTATAACCTCTGCGAGTGTACAACCTATTGAATAGCCGTGCTCACGGTAATGAGCATCGCTCGGTGATTACGGTCAAGGGTTAGATTTTCATGAAAATGGATTGTTTATGGAAAATGCTTGGGTTGGTAATGAGGAACTTGACTTAGGATGGAAAAATGATCTACGATTGAAATGTTTGTGAAAGCTATTATTCCTACTATTGTTTTACTGCTTTGCAATCTATTCTTGTTTATCTTGAATCTTTGTCTTGCTCATGAACCATAGCCTATCCTTTGTACTAAGCCATGCATGTAGAATATTAGAAATTGCATTCATGCATGACTTCTTTGAGTGCTCAAAGTACTCACCCACAACAACACAACTTTAGTTGAAGAAGAAGCAATCCCTGCTCAGGAGGAGGAGTATCAGGAGGAGCCGACGAACTAGGGAGCGAGCCCAGTCAGTTGCCTGTGGCAAATTGGTTGGCGCCACGAGTTTATTTTATTTCCGCTGCATTTGGATATTTTAATAAGTCTTCGCCCTGCGAGGCGTATCGTTGTAACTCGATCATAAGGTCGATCAACCATTTCTTTCTATATATTTAAATAAAGTACTTTACTATTTCGTTGGATATGTCTGTGATATGTACCGATGTTGAGACTGTGTGCACTAGCGTGATCCTGGACTAGTGCTGAACACAGAGGGTCCGGATTTGCACATTCGGGTCCCGACAGAATTCCACCTTGTTCTTCCAGAAATCACACTTGCTAAACTTAGCGAAAAGTTGTTGTTCTCTTAACTTCTCCAGAACTAGCTTCAGATGTTCGGCATGCTCTTCTCTTATCTTGGAGTAAACTAGAATGTCATCTATGAACACAACAACGAACTTATCCAGGTATTCCATGAAAACCTTATTCATCATGTTCATGAAATATGCAGGTGCATTTGTCAAACCAAAGGACATAACTGTAAACTCGTAGTGTCCATATCTTGACGAAAATGCGGTCTTCGGCACATCTTCCGATCGAATCTTCAGCTGGTGATATCCTGATCGTAGGTCAATCTTGGAGAAAACTCCGGCTCCTCTCAACTGGTCAAATAGGTCATCGATCCTGGGTAGCGGATACTTATTCTTTATAGTGACTTCATTCAAGGCTCGGTAATCCACACACATCCGATAACTTCCGTCCTTCTTTTTAACAAACAGAACCGGTGCTCCCCATGGTGACGAACTAGGTCTGATAAATCCCTTATCCATTAACTCCTCAATCTTTTTCTTCATTTCCACCAGCTCATCGGTTGACATCCGATAAGGTCTCTTAGCTATCGGGGCTGTTCCAGGCACTAACTCGATCACAAACTCTTTGTCCCTGTCTGGTGGCATACCAGGTAGATCTTTAGGAAATACATCCGGGTACTCACTGACAACTAGAACATCTTCTATGCTGACGGACTTCACACTATTGACCATCAACTGTCCATCCCGAATGGCAGTTGCCTGAAACTCTATTCTTCTCCCACAAGGACTCTTGACTGATATGACTCTTCATCCACAGTCTATCGACCTTGTGTTTAGACAACCGATCCATTCGAGAATAACATCTAGGGTGCAGGTATCCAACACTACTAAGTTTGCTAGGAACTCTGTTCCATCTATAAGCAACTTTACCCCAGAACATCCTACATCAGATCGGAGTTCTGATCCCAGGGATTGTACTAGCAATACATGCCTAAGGTTCACCATTTTCAACCCATTGTTCACAGCAAAAATCCGAGATATAAATGAATGTGAAGCTCCAGAATCAAATAAAACTGTTGCAGGTACTGAGTTAACAAGTAACTTACCCAGTACAACATCCGATGTATTTTGCACTGCATCGGCGGTGACATGATTGACTCTGCCTCTCACCACAGTCTGTGCGGCAGCTCCAGATTGTGCGGCTCCTCAACTTGCTCCTGGCGCAGGTGTCTTCGTTGGAGTAGTCCCGTGGTTGAAGCGAACCGGTGTCACTCCTCCTCCTTTCTTAGGACAATAATTGGCAAAGTGCCCTGGCTCGTTGCAGATGAAACAACGTCTAACTACCGACTGCTGGCTCCTTGCGGCTGCGTTCCCAACTGGTGTTGGTGTCTGGAAATTTTGTCCAGCAGGTCTCAGTACTGGTGACGGCGTCGTCATCACATTCCTTGGCTGAAATCTGAAGAACTGGTTTGGTGCAACCTTCATACGCTGCACTCCCTGACGTGCTCCATGCTGTGCTATCCTGTGCTTCCGGTTGTCCTTCAGCTCCTTGCGCTTGTCCTCCAATATCAACGCCTTGTTCACTAGCTCCTGGAAATCAGGAAAGGTGTGGGTTATGAGTCCCACCTGCAGCCCTGAATTCAGTCCCTTCATGAAACGAGACTACCTGGCCTTGTCCGTCGCTACGTCCTCAGGTGCGTAGCGTGCCAGCTGCGTGAACTTATTCAGATATTCGGACACTGGTTGATTGCCCTGCTTCAGTGCCCTGAACTCTTCCTTTTTCAGCTCCATTATGCCTTCGGGCACATGGTACTGCCGGAAAGCGATCATGAACTCCTCGGTGATGTCTGTGGGTGCTCATGAAGCAGTGAAGTTTTCCACCATTAATTGCGGTTCCTTCAAGGCGATGTGAGGCATAGAGTACCCTCTCATTTCCTTCACACTGGGTGATGTGCAACTTTCTCTCTATCGTCCTCAGCCAATCATTCGCCTCCAATGGATTGGCATTTCCAGAAAATGTAGGCGGCCGAGTCCTCATGAATTCTGACAATCTCGAGTGTGGCCGCTGTACTGGGTTGACCTGGTTAGCTTGGACGTCGGCGGTGGCTTGGGCGGTGACCTGCTGCATCTGTTGCATCATAGCGTGCATTAACTGAGTCTGTGCAGCAAGAAAGGCTCCAAAGATCTGCATATCAACTGGCGGTGCTGGTTGAGGTCCTAGTCCTTCATCATCGATGTTTCCAGCTGAACGAGAACCACTCCCATTTCCTCCTTGGGTTCCCCGAGTGTTCACCATCTGCCGATTGCCCCATGGTTTAGAGACGAGAGGGAAATAAGAGTAGACAAGTAATAGAGTACTTATGCGGGGTCAAAGGGTGTAATAGCAAAATCCAACTTTATTGCTTTATTAATATCGAGGTATGGTTGCTCACAATGCCTATGGGCCATGCAACACATACCGATCACTCACAAGCATGAAAGAAGCAAATCAAGCTAATACTCTGGAGTCAAACGCCTCTAAGGGTGACTCTTATTCCAAGACGCGACTCATCGCAGGAGTCTCAACTGCTAATCCTAACGCTCACTCCTCGAGCCATCCCCCACCGAAACTTCCCGGTGGATACCGCAGGTGTCTTGGTCTTGGTACAAACCTATCCCAACGATCCGCAGCTGGATGCACCTCCTGCTCCTCCTGCGCGGGCTCAACCTCCACTGGCTCTGGCTCAGGTTGCGGCTGTGGCTCTGGCTGTGGCTCCTGTTGTGGCTCCTCCGGATCTGGGTCGTGTAGCTCCAAGACTGGCTCTGGCTCAGGTCCGTACAGCGCTGTCTCCAGCTCCCTAATCCTCTAGATGGAGTGAGCCAAGTACTCGCAAGTCTGCAACAGATGAGTCCTCACCTCCGTGAACTCGTCACGAGACCTCTGTAGCTCCTGGACTGTCTCGTCGATAGCATCCTCTTGAGCGATGACATATCTCGCCAGGTGGGTGATCGTGGAATCCTCCTCCTCTATGGGCTCACGGTTGTAGTGGTTGTCTCTGCGCGGATGGTGACGAAACACTGTGCCATCCAACTCCCTGGGGTAGGTACGAGCAATCTGCCTCATCGCCAGACGCGATGTCTCCTGGATCCCGGCATCAAACGACGACCTCCTGGCAGTGATGCAGATGGGACGACTCGCCCTCGCCCTCTCCCGAGCATAGACCGTGATCGTAACATCCCAAGCGATATCCAGTCCTGCCCGCACTACAGTAGTCCCCCGGTATATCGGCCTATCGTAACCTCCAAGCAGCTGCATCATACGCCAAAGCTCCGCGGCGTACCCTCCAGTGCGCTCACCAAAAGAGTGGATCATCCTCATCTGCCAAAGGACACTCACGTGAAATCTCAGAAATTTTAAAACAAAATGAGGACATGAAAAATTCAGCAAGGGGTATGAAAAGAGAGAAGGGGTAAGTCGAGAGTGCATTATCATCTTGACACATTTTAACTTTTAGAAAATAGCTTTATCCTCACTACGACCATTCTAACTAAGGGCCAGTCCTACAGTCAGTATGGCTCTGATACCACCTCTGTCGAGACCCGAATATGCAAATCTGGACCCTCTGTGTATTCAACACTAGTCCAGGATCACGCTAGTGCACACAGGCTCAACATCGGTACATATCACAGACATATCCAACGAAATAGTAAGTACTTTATTTAAATACTCAAAATGGTTGATCGACCTTAAGATCGAATTACAAAGGTATGCCTCGCAGGGCGAATACTTATTTAAATAACCAGGTGCAGCGGAATAAAATAGACTCGTGGCGCCAACCAATTTGCCATAGGCAACTGACTGGGCTAGCTCCCTAGTTCATCGGCTCCTCCTGAAACTCCTCCTCCTGAGCAGGGGTTGCTTCTCCTTCAACTAAGGTTGTGTTGTTGCAGGGGTGAGTACTTTGAGCACTCAGCAAGTCATGCGCAGAATGCAATGCTAATATTCTACATGCATGGCTCAGTACAAAGGATAGGCTATGGTTCATTTGCATTCTGACATTCAAGATAAGCAGTATAGATTACCAGCGATAAAACAATAGCAAAGGTAGTAACTTTCGCAAACATTTTAATCGTAAATCATTTTCCATCTTAAGTCAAGTTCATCATTATCCCAAGCATTTCCCATAACCATGTTGTTTTCATGAAAGTCTAACCCTTGACTGTAATCGCCGAGCGATGCTCAATACCGTGAGCACGGCTATTCGAATAGGTTGTACACTCTGCAGAGGTTATACACTTTACCCACAAGATACAGTCAAATACCACTAAGGCAAATGCTTAGTAACAAAGCCTCTCCAAAGATCCGTCTAAACCCAAGATCTTGCCGCTAAGGTTTCAACCTTTGGAGGGTGGTTACCACACCAGGGCCCCCCTTGTAACATCCCAAAAATTTGAGTTTTGGTATGTTTTAAATCAAAAATGAATCATTTGCAATTTCTTGGAATTAACCGAAGCTTAAATTGAATTTTCTAATAATTATAAGATTTAATTTGATTAATCTATGAGTCAAATTAAAGGTTTCCAGTTTTTATTGGGTTCCTTGTGCTTCAAGGAATTTTTCTATATTTTTGGAGATTTTTATGAATTTATTTGGTATTTATTTGAATTTATTTGGAGTTATTTGAATTTATGGAATTTATTAAATTGGAGAAACGTTTTTAATTTCCAAAATCCCTTCGGGCCGAAATTGCCTCCGGCCCGGCCTGTTGTCCCCGCCGAAACCCTAGGCTCTAGCCGATTTCCGCCGTTGGATCTTGATCCATGACCCTCACTCATGCCACGTCATGCCATGCTTTGGGAACCCTAAGCGCCTCGGAGACCCAGCGCCGCACGCCGCCTTCCGAGTTTTCCGCTTCGGGCCCGCCTCCCGAGGTTTTAAAAGCCGCCGCCGACCCTAGCCCAAGGTTCGCCTCCCCGCTACGTGAACTCTTGCCGTCCGAGCCGCCGCCATCAACTCGCACAAGCTAGCCGAAGTTCATCCACCGTCCCGAAGACTTTCGCCGCCGTTTCCTCCCTCTCCGGTGGGTCTCCGCCGTGATCGGTGGCACCATCGAGTCCGCCGCGTCGCGCTCTCCCAGACTCGCATTCTCTTCCGTCCGATTCCGCCCTCCTCCGCCGTCTACGGTGTCGTCATCCTCGGCTCCGGCGGAATAGCGCCGCCACTCACCGGTGAGCATCTCTCCTCGCCCTCAGCCGTCCGATCGTTCGCCAACTATCCAGATCGCGCCGCGTCACAGCCAACCGTGCCCAATTCCCCAGCCGTCAGCGCCCACGTGTCTGCCGCATCAGCGTCCACATGCCGCCCGCGTCGGTATCGATCGGCGCCCGTCGGTAGAGCCGCCGCATCGCCCTAGCCCTATTAGTGCACCCGATCCACCGTGGACCAAATCTGTGGCGTGGACTCGGTCTATGGACCGTGGGTCCCGCTTGTCAGTGAGATAAATACTTTTCAGATTTATTTTTATTCGGGAAATTCATTGCTGACGTCAGCATTGCGCAATAATTTGATTTTCCCGTATAAAAATAAATCGGGAAATTCAGGTTTATTCTTTTTCAGCCTTTTTCTTTGATTTCAAACTTCCAGAAGCCCGTTCTCCTTCGTCCGAACTCCGATTGGAGCGATTCAAATTTCTAAATTTTTGTAAAATCAAGATCTACCTTCCAGAGCCCTTCATTTTCAATTTTGAGCTTGTTTTCCCCTCTGTTTTGTATTTATTTGGTTTCATTGCTTTATTTTCCGGTAGACGCAAATTCCGAAGGAGCGAACGGAGATTTCGAAGACCAAGACTCAGCATTTGAACAGCAAGGCAAGTCGTAGACCTTTGATCATATTGAACCCATGTTTGCAAAAGTACTTTGTTTTATACAATTGCATGCTATTTGTTTAACAATGCTAGTTTATGGGAGTAGCTATTTACCTGTTTGAGTATGCCCCTTTGATTATTGGAACGCCATGTATCCATTGTTAACCATAGGTTGGGACATTATTAGTTGGACATAATCATAGTACCAACATTGGGTTATCGTAGCTATGCTTAGCCATGTAGTTGTCCGATGGGATTCATATCACTGTGAGCTAATGTTAATCTTGACTTAATGAGATATTGAATTGTGGTGTTGACCCTTTGTTGTAAAACTTGTTGTACCATGGCAGGGGATGCCATTGGTTTTGGGTTAAACAAAATGTTTTCCCTCGGGCAATTGATCGTGCAATAAAGGGGGTGCTGTTTAGCACATTGGAATGTGGCTGTCTTGCCTGAGATGATTTAAGGACTTAATCTTGTGCGCCATTGAACTGGGCCTAACCGTGCAACCACAAGTCCGGTATGGGATGGACCTAGCTGATTAATTTGCAATGTCCAGACTTGAGTATTGCCAGTTGTTGGTGTGGGGTCCAAGATGGACGGGTAGACCCACATGGCTCAAGAGGGGGCCCCGAGGGGCGAAACCTTAGAGGGCAGTACGGAGTTTAGACATGCATTGTAAAGGCTTTGTAGTGATCTCTCTGCCGACACACCAAAGGAAGTGTGTTCTTAGCGCTTGGCACTAAGGGATGATCATGTCTTGTGGGTAAAGTCGTGCAACCTCTGCGAGTGTAAACTATTGAATAGCCGTGTCGCGGTCATGGACAAGCACAGGGATTTCACACGGGGTATAGAGTATTTTCTTGAAATGTGGAATGGTTGGGGCGTGAGCAGGGAGTTCTTTGTTGTTTTGTTGTCTCAAGCTATCTTTGTTGAATTGTGTGGTTGATACTTGTTTGAATGATGTAGGGTGATGCCTCATCATTACATTCATGTTGTATACCATTGATTTATCAGTTATTTGTTATTGTTTTATTCAAACTGCCTTCAATCTATTTAGTGTATTTAAATTCAAGTTATTGCTTTACGCAAATGAACCATATAAGCGTCCTTTGTCAATCTGTGCATGAATATCTTGCATCATTTCCCTCGGCTTGTTGAGTCGTTTTGTACTCACGGCTTTATCCCTTGTTGTTCGATTCTTGAGGAAGGACCGGTAATGAGTATCAAGAGGAGGAGTATTATGAAGACTATATCGACTAGGAAGGCGTTCCCAGACGATTGCTGTGGCATGTCGAATAGCCCAAGTTATTTTATTTCACGCAATGATTTATTTGTTTCTTAAGCCAAGAGGCATTGGTGTATGAACCTTGACCATAAGGTCGTTTTCTTTATTCAATAATAATTTGTTTCTTCTTAGTTATTTTCGATGTATGTAATGATATGTCATCTATGTTTCCACTGTGTGCACTAGCGTGATCCTGGACTAGTGCGGTATACACAGAGGGTTTCGGATTTGCATATCCGGGTCCCGACACCCCTCTTGCGCCATGTGAGTTCGCACCCGCTCCTCCGGGCCCCACACCACCACGACAGTACCAAAGAATAGATTTCCCAGTTTACTCAGCTAGGTCCGTCCCATACCGGAACTTGTGGT
The DNA here is from genome assembly GCA_036346375.1 of Guadua angustifolia. Lineage (NCBI taxonomy): Eukaryota > Viridiplantae > Streptophyta > Magnoliopsida > Poales > Poaceae > Guadua > Guadua angustifolia. The sequence goes on along the minus strand of CM070513.1, from coordinate 43,149,393 downwards.
TGTATAAAAGACTCAGTTCAAAGGCTTGCAAGGTTAAGTCCTTAGTTACCAAGGCAAGACTAACCAAGGGTGATCTCAAATATCAAAAACCAACAAAAACCAAATACGACCGCCCAGTTGCCACTCTTGGCCCACCAGAAACAATCTTGTCACTTGCCCCAGTCTAAATCATTTTCCCACCCCAGTTCTTTACCATTGCGCCACGTGACATCATCAACTTAATAACACATGTCTCATTTACCCAACACATTCCATATCTCATTAAGTCAATATTAACTTTGATATTCTGAAATCAAGAAATATCTACATGGCAGGGCTAAGCATATCACTTACGGTCTACTCAACCCATGTTGGCAAGTTATTAATGTCCAACTATTAATCCACAACCTAGGGTGACAAATGATTCAGGGCCTATAATTATATATGACAAGGTGGCATACAACAACTAGGCATTAACTAATCCCAGAAATTATTTAAAAATCATTTCTTACCAAATTAGCATGCAATAATTTGAATCGAAATAATTTACTACAGTAGGTTCAACATGATCAAACACAACTTGCCTTCAAAAAGTACTGGTTCTGGTCCTTGAGCTTGCTCCTGGGTCCAAACTTCTCCCTCGAAACCTTCGGGCCCTTCAACGTCTACTCGTAACATAAACACAAAGCAATAAAATAAATAAACAGTAGACAACAGTGCTAAAAAATTCGAATAAAATTCATAAACAGAAAGATCACAATTTTACAAATTTTTAGAAATTTTAATCACCCAAATCGGACTTAAAATGAAAAAGTTATAAGCATTTGAAGTTTTGAAATATATTTAAAATCAATAAACCGAGTTAAATAAATATTTTCTTTTTCGGAAAAACATTTATTGCGTCATCTTGGACACGTGTCGCCACCAGAGAGTGACACGTGGCCTTGCTGACGTCGGCCCTGACCGGCTCCCGTGCTGACGTCAGCATGACGTCATCGTGACGTCAGCACGACTCGGTCAACTCACTGACAGGTGGGACCCACCGTGACGTCAACATGACGTCACTGATGACGTCATGCGCACAATGCAATGCTTTAAGATTCATGCGCCAGATTCAATCGGGTTCATCCATTTAAACGAACGGCCGAGATCACGTGGCCGATCGAATCCCTCGGTGACACGCGACGCTCACGGATTGGCTGCTGTGCGGTGGAATCCCGCCCATCGATTTGAAAACGGACTGCTCGGATCAATCTACACGGCGGGGTTTCAAGGGTGACATGGCATCACCCGGTGCTCAACACGCGGCACGCCCCGCACCCTCGGATCTTGATCAAACGGCTACGATCTACTCTAACACGGCGAGTGGCATCTTACGTGGCTTATCCTCTATCGTAGGATCTAAATCGAACGGTTGCTAATAGATCTACACAGTGAGACCTAGATCTAATCCTAGCCACTGGTTTTGAATCTAACAGCCTAGATCTACCTAAGTTTTCTGAGGGCGGTAGCGCAAGACGTGGACTTACGGCGTTTGATCTGGATCATGCGGCTGGTGAAGTTCGGGGCTCCGGCGATGGCGCGGCGGCTCGAGGACGCCGGAGATGAAGACGACGACGTGGCTGACGGCGCTCTCGTGCTCCTCCGGCGTGATGAAGTAGTGCACCCAACGCGGCTTGGCGGGATGAGTTCGAAGGGACCAACAGCAGCGACGGAAGGTGACCGGCGGTGGCGGAACGGCGCAAGGAACTCGGCGGAAGGCTTCGGGACTTCGGCGAGGTCGTGCGGCGAGGCGGCGGTGTCTCGGACGGCGAGAAGGGTACAGATGGGTGCGGCGCGTCTAGGGCTTCGCGACACGGGTGGCGGCGCTTTAAATAGGGCCCTCGACGTCCGTGAAACTCGTGAAAACCGAGGCCCACTCGGGCGTGGCGGCGGAGTCCGGCGGCGATACGGAGAGGCGACGTGGCGTGGCGAGGGACGTCCGATTCGTCCGGATCCAACGGTCATGCGCTGGCGCCCATGCGGACAGCTCGCAGCCGTCCGATCGAGATCGGTTGGTGCACGGCTAGGGTTTTTCGACGGCGCGGCTAACTGGGCTGCGGCCCGCACAGTGTTGGGCCTCCCAACACTGTAGCTAGGGTTTCTCTGGTTTTTTTTAAAAATAACTCCCAAAAATTAATTTAATCCATTTGGGGCATTAAAAATACCAGAAAAATTCTCAAAAATATTTTAAGACATTTGGGACTCAAATAAAATATTTGCAACAAAATTTCATTTTAACTTTTCTATTATTTAGTTAATTAAGTAAATAGCTAAATCCAAATTAAATCCAAATAAATTCCAAAAATTTCTCAAAAATTCAAAATACCACTTAAATGCAAGAAAAGCAAAAATTGGGGTGTTACAAATCCTCTCTTGGAATCTTGCATATTGAATCTCTTCAATACCTTGTCAATGTACATATTTTGGCATAATCCAATTAGCTTTTTAGATCTATCTCTATAGATCTTAGTTCCCAAGATATATGCTGCCTCTCCTAAGTCCTTTATAGAGAAACTCTTTCTTAATGAAGCCTTTACAGATTCCAGCATAGAAATATCATTTCCTATCAACAATATGTCATCCACATATAAGACCAAGAATACAAGTGCGCTCCCACTAGTCTTTTTATAGACACAATGCTCTTCCTCATTTCTGACGAAGCCAAACCCTTTGACTACCTCATCAAAACGAATGTTCTAACTCCGAGAAGCTTGCTTCAATCCATAAATGGACCTTTGAAGCGTGCATACCTTTCCAGCATTCTTTGGATCGACAAAACCTTTAGGTTGTGTCATGTACACATCCTCACTTAGGTTTCCATGGAGGAAAGCTATTTTGACATCCATTTGCCATATCTCATAATTGAAATATGCAACAATAGCCAAAATGATCTGAACAGACTTAAGCATAGTGATGGGCAAGAAGGTTTCATCATAGTTAACACCTTGAATTTCTTTGAAACCCTTTGCCACCAATCGAGCTTTATGGATGTGAACATTTTCATTTAAGTCCTTTTTAATCTTAAAAACCCATTTGCACACTATGGTTTTTGCACCATCAGGTGGATCAACCAAGTTCCAAACTTGATTGTCATTCATGGATTTTATTTCGGATCTCATGGCTTCAAGCCATTTCTCAAAGTCCGAGTCCATCATTGCTTCCTCGTATATCTTAGGCTCATCATTGTCCAACAACAATGTTTCTCCATTATCCAACGAAAGAACATCATGCCCATACATTATGGGTGTTCAACGTTGTCTGCTAGACCTACGTGGGGCTGGTGAATCCTCTACAGGTTGTACAACTTCTTGTATAGCCCGTGGAGTTTCGGTGGAAACTGAAACACTTTCAAATGGTTATTGAATCTCTTCCAGTTGCACCATGCTCCCACTAGCTCCCTTGGAAAGAAATTCTTTCACCAAAAATACACCATTACGACCAACAAACACTTTGTTCTCTTCCTTTAGGAAAAAGTAATATCCTTTGGTTTCCTTAGGATACCCCACAAAGAAGCATTTTCGTGACTTGGGCATGAGCTTATCAGAGATCAAATATTTTACATAAGCCTCACATCCCAATATTTTGAGAAAAGACAATCCGAGATGCTTTTCGGTCCATATCTCATATGGTGTCTTCTCTACAGATTTGGATGGAACCCTGTTAATAGTGAACACAACTGTTTCTAGAGCAAATCCCCAAAAGGATAATGGCAGATCACTTTGGCTCATCATTGACCGAACCATGTCTAACAAAGTTCGGTTCCGTCGTTCAGATACCCCATTCCATTGAGGTGTTCCCAGCGGTGTAAGCTGTGGAACAATTCCACATTACTTTAGATGATCACCAAACTCTTGGCTCAAATATTCTCCTCCAAGATCTGATCGTAATGCTTTGATTATCTTGCCAAGCTGATTTTGTACTTCATTCTAAAATTCCTTGAACTTTTCAAAGGATTAAGACTTGTGCCTCATTAAGTAGATGTAACCATATCTACTAAAGTCATCAGTAAAAGTTATGAAATACTAAGAACCACCTCTGGCTGTTGCGCTCATCGGTCCACATACATTCGTATGTATAATGGCCAACAAGTCACTTGTCCTCTCCCCTATACCAGAGAAAGGCGCTTTATTCATCTTGCCAAGTAAACACGATTCACACGTTTCAAATGATTCAAAATCAAATGAATCTAGAAGACCATCCATATGGAGCTTCATTACGCGTATTAGGCCGAAAGCTCTTAGCATTTATGCTATAGATCGGCACATGATCAAGTTCCAAAATATATAAACCATTAACCACAGGACAATTACCATAGAACATATCACTTTTATATATAGAACAACAATTGTTCTTACCAACAAAGTGATAACCCTCTGCCTCCAAACATGAAGCAGAGATAATATTTCTACTCAAAGTTGGAACATAATAATAATTATTTAGTTCTAGAACTAGTCCTGAAGGTAAAGATAATGGATAAGTGCCAACAGCCAATCCAGCAACTCTTGCTATATTACCCACACGAAGCTCTACATCGTCTCTTGCCAAACTTCTACTCTTTATTAGTCCCTGCATCGAGTTGAAAATATGAGCAACCGATCTGGTATCAAATACCCAAGAAATAATATGAGAAGTAGCAACATTGATCTCTATAACATTAATACCTGAAGTGGAAGTCTTACTTCCATTCTTCTTATCTGCCAAGTACTTTGTACAGTTCCTTTTCCAGTGCCCTGTCTCCTTGCAGTAAAAGCAAATGGTATCGGGTGCAGGTCCAATCTTTTGCTTCTGAAGTTTAGACTTGTTACTCGAGATCTCATCTTGAGACTTACTCGCACCCTTATCCTAACCACTAGTCTTAGAGAACTTCTTCTTCATGAACTTAGTAGTCTTTTTAACCATCATCATATGATTAGAGCTTTTCTTAATGCTCTCCTTGGCTGACTTGAGCATCCCATACAGATCGGTCAAGCTCTTCTCCATGCCATTCATATGAAAGTTCAAAATGAACAGCTCATAGCTTTGAGGGAGTTCAAAATGAACGGGTAGGATACGCTAGCGCACAATTAAAATTTTTCTACCTCGTAAACCAGGAAGCCACACAAGTATATGATCATGGATTGTTACCACTAGACGCGCAGTGAAGCGGAAGGAAGTTGATGTAGCCCGAATCAATGAAGTTCGCATCCAGTTGCAGTGGTCGATCTTCCTTGTTTGGTGGTTGATAGTCCCGATCAATGTCGCAGTAGCAGCAACACCTCTACCGGTATCCACATGTTTAGGAAAAAGAACGTCGTGCACCGATGTGCTAGCACCAGCACGCACGGGAAGGCTCAAGTGGTGACGGCTAGGGTTTTGGTGACTGCGCTATCTAATCTCTCTAGATTGCAACCATGAACCCTCTTTAAATAGCTATCCCAACCCTTGCAGTGGCACTCTACATTAGGGCCCAACTGAAGGTCAAAGCCCACTTGGCCCATTAGTGACGGATCCAATCCGTACCACTATATTCCAATCCCTTAAGCGTGTGACCCTTTAGGTTCACATGCACTCAGACATGGTTAGAGCACCCCTATCGATCATTGAATACTTCTACTTAATCATCGGGTACACCCACTTACTCGACCATCGAGCATTCAACCAATAGTCGATAGCGGCCCCTAGCAGGACTTACCGACTCCCGAATATATGTAAAGATCGGACAAATCTCAACAATGTCCTATATGCATTTCCTTTTGCCTAACAATATTAGTCAACCTAAGGCGAGTTGTTGTCATCCTTGTTTGGATGGCTCGACCACTCTTTCTCGATGACATGACTTGGGTTCCCTGAATATATCGAGTAACTCTTTACTTGTTGACTCAAGTAACTCTTTACTCGAGTAGCATGGCCATGCAATTTCCAGAATCCGATCACTCGAGAGGCCTAGAGATATCTCTCTCATTGTATGGAGGGGCAAATCCTATCTTGATCGACCATGCCTCACAGCATGTGTCATGACAAACCTGAAAGCCATCTTTATAACTACCCAGTTATGGAGTAGCATTTGATGACCCCAAAACAAGCCATTACGCATCTTGAGTACATGTGACAATCTCAAGTCAAAGGATATAGCATACACATTGTATATGAGACTAACTGATGACATAAAAGAATACAACGCTCTCACAGTGTCTCATAGTGGGTCAATAACCAATATCATGTTCTCTAACATGTGTCCATATTATTGGTTTGATATCTCCATATCTATGACATGTGAAATGTGACCATCAACCAATATATATACTAGTCTACTCATATGTGTCCTTATATAATTACTGACTAGGGATAACTTGAATAAGATCAATATATGGAAAAAGTTTCATGAACAAATCACTTACCTGTTGATTAATCCAATCGATATTTATTCAAAGGACAAACAATTATATTGTTCCATAAACATAAGACTTGATACAATAATCTCTATGATTGCCTCAAGGGCATATCATCAACATAAAGCACTCAACAAGTTGTGCACAGAATGCAATTCTATCATAACTATATGCAAGGCTTATTGCAAAGGAATGGCTATCATGGATATTTTGCAGCAAAGCAACATTTACTATCATGTCTATTTTGCAACAAAGCAGCATTTATGAACAAGCACCATAAATAGATTGTAAGTACAGTAAAACAAATAACAATAATAGATAGGATCAGCATTTCTGAAGTGAGCAAAGATATCCTATCCTAAGTCAAGATTCAACCACCCATGGTAACCTGCCATCCAATCTAAGTTTTGTTTTGCAAAAGTCTAACCCTTGACTGTAATTCTCGAGTATTGCTCAATACCACGAGCACGGCTATCTGAATTGGTTTACACTCTACAGAAGTTATGCACTTTACCCACACGATATGATAATCTCTTTGTGCCTGGCCATTAGCACACCTTGGCATACTGACCCTTGCATACGATCCACCTTAGCATACGACCCACCTTGGCATACTGACCCTTGCCATTTCCCCAATCAAAATCATAACCACCCCAGTTGATTACCAAGCACCATGTGCCATCATCAATTCAATATCGTTGCGTGACATTCATCACCACAACAACTCAATCTCATTGTGTGACCACACATGACACAGAAATTCATAACATTGTTCCATATTCCATTAGTCAAGATTAATTATCAATGATTCAAGTACATGTGATGACGTGGCATGGTTAAGCACACTAATACATTCTAACCATCCCATGTTGATTTAGTATTAACCAACTATAGTGAATCAATTTAAGGTGACAATAGATCATAGCATACAAATGATAAGGTGGGGTATAAATCAAATTGGTATAATAGCTAAGTCCTAATTTAATTGAAAATAATTGTACACGTGAAATAATATGCAATGTGGTAAAAACAATATAGCGATTTTATAAACATGGGTTCAATATGATCAAAGCATAACTTGCCTTAGAAAAGCCCTTATTCCTGCTCTAGACTTTGGTCTTGAGTTGATGGATCTTCCTCGGATGCGTCGCACAAGTTAACGTCTACGTGAAATGAAAGAGAAAGCTAAATAAATACCAAAATAGATAGAAAACAAACTCCAAAAATCAATTAAAATTCACCATTAAATAGATCTCAATTTTACAAAATTTTTGAAATTTGAATCACCTCAATCGGAGCTCGTATAAGAGAGAATGGGCCCTCGAAAGATTCAAAAATCATAAAAATTAGAAAATTGAAAATCAAATATTAACCCGAATTATTTTTAAAAATAAAATTAGCATTTATGATGTCAAGCTGACATCAGCATAGCATTGGACCATTCGCATGCTGACACGTGGCATGGTCCATAGACCTGGTCCACGGGACCTCCTTTGGTCCACCGTGGACGCGGTCCACGGCGCCTCGCATCATGTGCTTGACACGCGTCTGCATTTGATTGGCTACGGCTACGGTGTGATCTGAACCGTCTCTCTAGATCCAATGGTCCGAATCAACCCGACACGTGAAGAACACATAGCGTCATCTCTGCGGTCTGCGACCGATCGAACGGCTATGACGAGATCCGATCTAAACTGTCCAAGCTAATCTGATGGTCCATGCTACTCGCGAAGTTGTCGGTGAGGTTTTGCGGTGACACCATGAATGGAGACGAAGACGATGACTCACCGGTGATGTTCTGGCGCTGGTTCGGTAGGGAAAAGTGGCGGCTTGGATGTGGCACAAGACATAGAGTACCGATCTGGGTTCGACGCCAATAACCTCTACTCGACGGTGACTAGATCCAATGAAAATCATGGTGGCTCCAAGCTTCAACTCCAGTGAGCTCTCGTGCCTTCTGCGGATTGTGACGGCTGGCAGCGCTTTGGGTAAAATACGCGGTGAAGGACAGTGAGGCCAAGGTGAGGTTTACGCGTCCTTTATAGACCTCGAAAGGCGTGCTCCACCTGGATTTCCATGGTGTGGTCTATCAGGACAATAAAGCTATAATAAGGGAAAATTTTGGGATGTTACATAAGTTGGCAGAATTGTATGTGTCAAGGATTATCAGTCTTCACAGAGTACCCAAGAAGATAGTGTCAAATAGAGGAAACCAGTTTACCTCTCGTTTTTGGCAAAGTTTGCATAAGGCCATGGGAATCCATATCAAATTTAGTATTGCCTATCATCCTCAAATAGATAGATAGACTAAGCATGTGCCTTAACTTGTGATACCAAGTGGGATAAGTGTTTGTCCTATGCAAAGCTTTCCTACAATAACAGTTACCAAGCTAGTCTACAAATATCTCCATTTGATGCCTTACATGGAAGAAAGTGCAGAACCCCTCTTAACTGGAAGGAGACTGGAGAAAAATAACTGTTTGGCCCTACTATACTATAAGAATCCGAAGAGCAAGTTCAACTAATTTAGGATAGGTTGAAGATAACTCGAACCAAACAAAAGAGCTATGTAGATAATTGTAGTTGAGATTTGAGTTTTGAATGCAATGATTTTCTTTATCTTTGAGTCACCCCTCTTAAAGGAGTTAAGAGATTCCAAGTAAAAGTAAAACTTGTACCTAGATATGTTTGACCGTTCAAAGTCTTGGAATGAATAGGAGAGGTTGTTTACAAGCTTGAGTTGCCCTAATCTTTTGTTAGAATTCATGAAGTATTCCATATGTTGCAATTGAAGAAATGCTTACGAGTGCTAGAGGAGCAAATGCCGTTGGAAGCCATTGATTTGTAATAGGATCTCACATATAAGGAACAACCGGTGAAAATTTTGGATGTGGTAGAGCGTATCACGAGAAGCAAGACCATTCATTTTTGCAAGGTTCAGTGGAGCCATCATTTAGAAGAGGAAGCTACATGGGAGAAAGAAGATGATCTTGAGGGAGAGTTTTCCCACCTATTCCCTAGCCAGCTTGCTTGGTGTCGAGATTCCATTTAATGGGAAGGTTTGTAACATCCTAAAATTTGAGTTTTGGAATGTTTAAACATAAAATGAACCATTTGCACTTTTCCAAATTAAATGCAGCTTAATTTAAAAAACATTCTTTTAAAAAAAATTTAATTTGGCTACTTTATACATTAAACAAAAGATTTTTCTTGTGTTACAAGGAATTTTTATGTATTTTTTGAGATTTTTCTAAATTTATTTGAATCTATATGAATTTATGGTGATTTATTAAATCAAAAAATGAATTTTATTTCTCAAAAACCACCTCGGGCTGAATCCTCCCAGCCTGTTCCTATCATGCTGCCCTAGCCCACTGAGCCCTCAACTCGGCCTACTTCGTTGGCCTGCCAATGCCTCGGCCCGTTCCACCTCTTCGCTACCCAGCCAGCCTACCCCATGCACCGCCATACCGCCAAACCCTAACCCTAGTCGGTGTCTGAGTGCCACACACCGCTGCCTTAGTGTCCATGTCCTGCATGCCTTCCCAAGGCTATATAAGCCCCGAGGTAGCCTCACGTTGCAATCCTCACCTCGTGCCTATTCCACTGCCCACCTTGACGTCACTCGAGAAGTATCGGGATGAACTCGCTAGAGTAGCACCGGCCGCCATCATATTCGTCTTCTCTACTGACAATCTGCCGCTCCAGACTGTCTCTACCGTCCAAGTTGGTATCACCAAGTTCCCCGTGTCATCATCTCTGCGTTCAACGAGGTCGAGCCACTGTCGATTTGTCGGAGCCTGAGGATCAAGCCTTGCCGATGTGTTCACCATGCTGTTACCCCGTGTGCACCACCTCTGCCCTAACAGCCGTGTATAACCCAGTCATAGCCGAGTCACTCTTACCACGTCGTCGTCAACCTTAGCTGTGGTGCAATCAGCCCTCCCGTGCAATCACCGTGCAATCCAACTAAGAAAAGTTTCGAAAAATTCTGAAAAAAAATCATGGATGTACATCTCATCTTACCCCATCTGCATATAAAATTTCATGATCAAATTCGTCCTATGCTAGAAGTTACAAAAAAGACAAAGTTTACCATAGACCATAGCCTTTCCGCAGACCTGGTCTGTGAACCATGGGCCCATGTGTCAGCCCCTACCCTATTTTACTGGTTTGTTTTATTTTTACTAATTCGGCGATGATATTAGCATGACACAATAAACTGAGCTTTTTTAGAAAAAATAATTCTAAAAATCTTCTCTTTCTATTTTTCTAAATTTGATCTTTCGAAGCCCATTATCTCTCATACGAACTCCGATTGAGGTGATTCAAGTCTCTAAATTTTTGTACAATCAAGCTCTACATTCCAGAGCTATTTATTTTCAATTTGGGGCTTGTTTGTGTCTCTATTTGTTGTTTATTTGTATTTGTTGCTCTCTTTTCCGGTAGACGCTAATTCCAAGGAATTAAACGAAGGATTTGAAGATGAAGACTCAGCAACAATAGTAGATCAACAAGACATGTCGTAACCTTTGATTATGTTGAACTTGTGATTACAAAAGTACTTTATTTTAACCTACATGCTATTTCTATACAATAATTATTTGCTGGGAATTGCTAAATACCTAATTGACATTATGCCACCTTCATTATTGGAATACCATGTATCCATTGTTACTCTAGGTTGGGTCATAACTAGTTGGACATGATTGTATTACCAACATTAGGATATAGTAGCTATGCTTAGACAAGCTTAGTTGTACGATGGGTTCCTATCACATGCTGGATATTAATAATCTTGACTTATTTTGATATTGAATTGTGACAAGTAGGCATTATTGTAAAATTTATTGTGCCATGGTAGGGTGTGCCATTGACTTTGGTTAAACAAAATAGTTTTCCCTCAGGTAAGTGATCATACAATAAAAGAATGCTGGTAGCATATTTGGGATGTGGATGTCTCCGATAACCATGATTGGTATCTGACGGCTATCTTGAGGGAAAGTATTGGAGAGTTAGATAAGAGTGTTGTGTCTGGATTGTAATCCTTGGCAGCGGGAGGTCCTGTGGAGCAATACTAGATAATTTCTCAAATTATTCTAGATAACATATATGCTCTAGATGGCTCTTAACATCAATGCATGGTGTCTATCAGATAGTTAATATTGCATATGCAAGTGCTGACTCGTTACACTAACGGTGTCTATATATCAGAAGTTTGTTATATTGAATTGTTTTTTTTTTGAACGGAAGTTTGCTATATTAAATTAGTGACGATATTTTCTCATGCTTTGTCTTGACTTCTTGATGCTCCTAGGATGTAATTTTTTTAAAGAATACTCCTAAAGTGTACTTGCTACTTGTAGAAATGAATTAGAACTTACAAAAAAATCTTATCAAGACATATAGCAGCACAAGCAAGTGGTATCCCTGCCTACCATATTCGACTAATGCAGAACGTGAATTGCGATGGTCTTGAACCAGATAAAAGCAGAACGGTGTAGAATCATATATGGTTTTTTTAGATAAAGGAAGCATTTTATTAATCTCAAGAAAATTACATCGAGAATATACAATTCCTTGAAACTTCTTCCGGCCACTGCTTCACAAGAAGCACAAAGTCCAAAAACAAAAAAAGACACACACTTTAGTGACTATTGATTCGAAGACTAAACCGCTACCTATGCACCTGGGAAAAGAAATCCTTGGCCACCTGTACTAACCGTTGCGTAACATCCACCATAATAGTTCGCAAATCCGACTTCTGCAGCACAGCCCAAGTACGTAGCCAATGGGAAGTAGCATAAATAACCTGTAAAGGAGATGAGTTTGATTTCTTTTGGAAGACAATATCATTCCTGTTTAACCAAATAGACCAACAAATGGTTGCGGTTCCTAGTAAAACAACATTTTTAATACCCTTCGCAAAACTACCAAGCTAACTTCCAAACATATTGGAAACACTGAAAGGTCGAGCAATACCAAAAGCGAGATACAGAAAACCCCAGACCATGCGAGCAAATCGACAAATAAAGAACAAATGCCTAATCGTCTCTGTTTCGTGACAAAAGCAACATGTTTTACTGCCTTGCCAATTACGTTTGGCCAGATTGTCCTTAGTCAGAATAACTCCTCTTCTAAGATACCAAAGAAACACTTTGATTTTTAGTGGGGCTTTTAACTTCCATAAACGCTTATTTAGATTAGGAACATCACATTTCATCAACGTCAAGTAATGAGACTTCACTGAGAATTGTCCAGATTGGCACAAATTCCAGCGAAATTTGTCATCATCTTGCGTTAAATGTAAATTGGCGATGCGTGAAAGCAAATCATTCCACTCCACCAACTTAGATCCAATCAATGACCGTCGCAAGAAATGTTAGGTTGAGAAGACATGAGAACTTCAGCAATAGTTATGAATTTGTTCCTTGTGATACTATATAATCCAGGATATTGATCTTTTAAAGCACAGTTTCCAAGCCAGATATCCTCCCAGAATCTTACCTGTGATTCATTATTGATTTTGAAAGTACCAAAACGAAGGAAATCTCACTTTACTTTCATCAAATTGGACCAAAAATGCGAATCTCCTGGTTTCCCCTCGACTTGTACCAACGCTTTGGACCCTAGGTACTTATTTCTAAGAAGCTGCTGCCAAATACCATCGGATGTTAACAGCTTGAACAACCACTTACTCAGAAGTGCAATGTTCTTAACATGTAAATCATGGATCCCAAGTCCCCCTTGATCTTTGGGCTGACATAGGATATTCCATTTTGCAAGGCGATATTTTCTTTTACCTTCATCCCCTTGCCAGAAGAAGCGAGATCGGTAGTAATCAAGTTTATGAAGAACTCCTTTTGGAATCTTGAAGAAGGACATCATGTACATTGGAAGACTACTTAACACTGAATTTATAAGTATTAGTCTGCCTCCAACTGACAAGTGTTTCCCCTTCCAACTGCTGAGTCTCTTTTCGAAGCACTCCTCTACTCTTTTCCAATCTGAATTTCGCAATTTCTTAAAATGAATAGAAATTCCTAAATACTGTAAAGGTAACTCCCCTTGTTTGCAGCTAAACAAATCCATATACTGATCTAATGAATCTTGTGCATTACCCAAGCAAAATAATTCACTTTTATGGAAATTGATTTTAAGATCCGATATTTGCTCAAACGCACAAAGCAATAACTTCATGCTACAAGCCTTATCCAAATCATTTTCCATAAATCAGATTGTGTCATCTGCGTATTGTAAGATAGATAAGCCACTATCAACTAGGTGAGGTACAACACCACTGATTAGTCCCATGTCCTTTGCTCGTCTAATCAACACTGCCAACATATTAGCAACAATATTAAACAACAATGGTGATAAAGGATCAGCCTGGCGAAGCCCTTTTCTTATTTGGAAAAAGGAACCCACCTCATCGTTGACATTAACCGCCACACTACCTCCCGAAATGAAGGACTTAATCCAAGAAATCCATTTGGATGAGAATCCTTTCATTCGTAAAGTCTGAAACAGAAAGGGCCATTTAACTTTGTCATAAGCTTTCTCAAAATCAATTTTAAAGATAACCCCACTAATCTTTTTCCTATGCATCTCATGGATTGTTTCATGCAGAATGACGAATCCTTCTAAGATGTTTCGTCCTCCAAGAAAGTTGTTTGAGTCGGACTAACAACCTTATCAGCAACCTTATTCAACCTGTTTGTAGCTACCTTAGTAAAAATCTTGAAACTCACATTAAGGAGACATATTGGTCTATATTGTTGAATTACATTAGCTTCTTGAACTTTGGGAATAAGAGTAATTACTCCAAAATTCAGACTAAAAAGAGGTAAATCTCCCGAGAATAACTCCTGAAACATAAGCAAAAGATCACCTTTGATAGTATCCCAGAATTTCTGATAAAATTCCGCAGGAAAACCATCTGGGCCACAAGTTGTATTATGGTCCATCTGAAAAACAGCTTCTCTAACTTATTTCTCAGTGAACTGAGTAGTGAGAATACAGCATTACATTATTGTTTGGCGTGCTAAATGTACATGTTGGTACATGGAAACTTGGAAAGTCTAGCACAATTCTTCCAGTTGTGTACTGGTGTAGTGCCATCACAGAGATGATCTGATGATTTTGTTGGCTTCTCCTGAATCCTGTATCCATCTCGTTCCTGCATCCTAAGTCTTTGCTTACTCGTTTTCCAAAGATTCCCGTTTCAGTTTCCATAACTCGTTTTCCAAAGATTCCGACTTCCGGTGATGTTGCCGGTTGGTGTTTATATGGCCGGTTTCATGTTGCTAATTGAGACAACTTTTGAAAGAAACAACAGAACGAAAAGAGAGAGATGCATACTACAAACTTCCAATTGAGAGGAAGAGAAACAGGGAGGGAGATAGAATACCCGAGATGAGAAATTCCATCCAAACAAATCTAAGCTAGAAAACCAAAAGTCCAGAGGAAAGGCTAGAGTCTTAGGAGAAAAACAAGTACAGATCCAACTGAACATACATCAAAATATATAAAAGAGAAGGGAAGCTACATAAATAGGGAAAAAACACGAGGACTACGAGATTGTACAATTTCTGAACCAGCTTGCAGAATCTCATGGGAGGAAGAGGATGACGTGAAGGAAGGGTTCTTTGAAAAAAAACAAATTGGGGAGGCTTCCTAAAGGATCGCATGATCCTTTCTTGATGGCACCATCGGGAAGAACGGATCAATGCGATCCCTTTGGATGCTTCCTCAAGCCACTTATGCAGTGGTGCCATGTATTTGCACAGCATTGGGCGCCCCAGCTGCATATCAATTCAGAAAGAAGGTGGACACCTTGGAGATGGAATGGTATTTTATAGACTCTCACATCACATGTGCACCCAGACGTGTGTTTAATTATGTGGCCACAACTACTGGTAATTCTTCTGTGATAAATCTCAACAAGCCCAAGATATTTTTTCTTGTCAATATTGGAGTATCAAAAGGACAGGAAACTAGTAGTGGAGATCTAGATAACTTTTTCATTTTAGATGCTCCTATTTTACAAACTAATCTTAATTTTCTACACTGAACTGTTTCTGGAGATGTAGATTCCCTACTTTGTCTTGTACGTCAACAGGATGCGTGGAAGAATAGAATTGTTAAGTAGGAAAAATTAGAGCTCTTTTACCGTACACTAAATTTAATATGAACCATTTATTATTTTCGATCCAATAGATCATATTAGTTAGAATTTATTTATACTTCCTCTGATAGTAGAGTAGTAGAAATACTCTTAACAAATCAACGGCTAGATCTGATTTCTACTGCCCATTATATATTAAGAAGGTAATCTTTAACCTCATACCCTCTTTTTCCAAGTAAACGTGTGACTACAGACTACAGCGTAGGGTAGGATTCGTTCTTACGGCCTAGCTCTTCTTGTTTGTTAGTTTTCTTCCCGATTCTAGCAATATTTCCACTGAGCCAGGAAATATCAAGACAAGGACCTCTCTGTCTCTTCCTTGCTACTTTCATCTTCTAAATTTGGGGGAGGCATTGAAGCAGAATAAATTGATTTGAAGTGAAGGATTCATGGTACACTCATTCAGCCCATCAAGAGTGCACATCGCTTAGAGCTTTGCTTCCCCTTTTACCAGACATGTATGCTGCTTCCTGCCTCACCTTCGTCACACAAGCTATACTTGGCATTGGATCGCACAAGTCGCAGACCATAGATAGGTGTATGTTACAGGCCTTCTGTCCTGCATCAACTGCATGCTCCAAACTAGTCTACACCACTCACTGCCTACCAGCTAGTTTCTACTGTCTCATTGACCCAGAGAAGTGAAATAATAATTAAAAAAAATGTACCTGTAGGACACCAATTGACCCTTCTCTTGCCTGCACATGCAGTGCGTCTTGGTGCATATTCACTTGAGTACCTTCGATCCTACTATGGTAAAAGAGGGAAGGTCCCTTTTGATTTGTGGGAATCATCCCTCTCGTTGCCAATAATGTGAAACAAGTACTTTTGCTTTTGCCAACTGTTGGTGCTAAAAACATGAAGTAGGTTTTCGGCTACAGTACACAAGATGAATACCTGGTTCAGAGCGTGCCAACCGATTTGACACTGTAATCGGTAAGGAGAAGGTGTGAAATTTGCTCGAAGCCGATTTTTCTAGAGTCAATCAGCCTAAATTTGATCACCAACAAGCCAATCAAGACAAAACTAGAAACAAATCTAATTAGCCGATTAAAACTAATCAGAGGGTAAAGGTAGATACTCTGAAAAAGACGATGCGCAACAGAATCAGAGAATCAGACATGGGGCATAATCGACGGAGATCAATAATCGGCCATGCACAACTTTATTGATCAAGATCAAATTACAAGAAGACTAAATTACAGAACTACTCCTAGTCGACAGAAAATAAAGACAGGCTTGATTAATTTTTTGTGTGTGTCCTCTTTCGCCAGTCCTGGTCCATCTTTTATATTCATTGGCCGATCGAGTCGTATTACAAGACGTCTTAAAAGTAGAATCCATATCGGCCTCTATTTCCTTTATAATCTCCTTTATTTCCAAATATCTTTAAACCGTATCTTATCGTATCCCATTGATCCAAATCGCCGATTTTAACTCCACCTACCAAATTTTAGTGCAAACATATGTCCCCCATTTTTGGGAGATAACTTGTTATAACTAAAAATATAATAACCATCGGCTTATCTGGCGTCGGCTTAATAGAAAGTTTCCATCAGCAACCACTACGTCAATGGCGCCGTAAAAATCTCGGTGCGTTTTTACTACACGTGTCGCTTCAAAAATTCTTCCCGCCATTTCAAAATTTTCATTGTGCTATAAATATGCAACCCCCACTGTCATTTTTTACGCTTCCAAGCTCTCTGATCATCCGAAATTGGCTTCCTTCTTCCACTGTGGTCAAGCTTCTCAATCGGTTTTTTCGTCAAATCGGCTGAATGGACCCCAATTAGGTGCTTATTCCAATTCCTAACAGTGATGACTAATATTACCTAAGCCCGATAGGGAGTTTAGATACCAATACAGTTATAAATGAAGAAATCTCTAGACTCCCGCTATTGGCTTCTGGTTATAATGTGGAGGAGAGGAGCAAGAGTTTCAGAGCTTGGCCGACAACGCTCAAGGGGTTGAGGTCTTGGTATATCCGTGTATCGGCCAAAAAAGAGGGGTATGGGAAAGAATGAGCCCTTCGTGGGCACGGCCTACTATTTCTGGTCAGACACATTCAACTCCTTCTTGTTCCGCACTAGCCCTATCGGCCCAACCCTTCTAGATATGGCTCAGTTGTGCTGCCTCAGGCCAGACGGCTAGCAGATATCGGCTTTAAGTGGCAAGCCAAGATATAAATTGATCCAGTCCAAGGGCGAAGGATGGAGCAAGTACATCCAGAACAACAACAAGATGAACGGGCTAGTATCGGATGAAGAACATGTCGCCTTTTTAAACTTATGGTTGTATAGATTTTTGTTGTGTGGAGCCTCTCTTTAGCCGACACAAGTGTATCAGCTGATAGCAGAGCATCTGGTGGAGGGGCGTCGGCTTGCCCTAGGCAAAATGCTACTAGGGGCAGTTTATCAGATGATGTATATCATAAGAAGTCGACTATTCTCGGGTTTTGCCGGTTTAATCGTTGGCAACATAGGAGGGCCCATGTGGTTTATTTAGATTTGCTATATTCCTATTTAGCCAATCTCTTGTTTTGGAGGCCGTAGAAGAAACAACATTTCCGCGTGAAGATATACCAGAAAACACGGTTCCTCAGTGTAGAGCTAGTTGATCTCACGGTGAGAGATACATCATGTGTTCAAGGAATGAGACGAAAATCTCCCCCATCGGCTTGAAAAAATATTTGTTGTTCTTCCTGCAATTGGATAGTTCAAATTTCAGCCAGCAGGATTTCTTCAGCTATAGTGGTGTGGCCAACTATCAATGCCCATCTTTTCTTCATTTAGAGGCTGATAGTTCCCTGATGCCCCAATCAACTCTGGACTTGTACAAAACTTTTATTTTCCCAAGCATACTTCATGTCGGCCTCAACACTAGAAATTGGACATTCCAGCCATCATACGAGTTCTATCATTTGTCAGTCTACGCTCAGCAGTTAGGCTTTAGCCAAGTCATTCCAAGCCTCCAACTTCTAGATCGGCTTCAGCCTAGAGCCAGAGTATGTAATGCTAAGGCGGCAAGTATCGTCTTGGAGATAGCTGATGAACTTCAAATTGAAAACTTGCCACATTTCTTCTTGAACTCCTGTTGAGCGGGACATTTCTCTGCTTGGTGGTTGTCTATCGCAGAGGCTCTTTATCTGGATAGGACTCAATCAACTATTGTCAGTAAATTTCTTCCTAACTTTCATGAGCCCACAACAGTTCCTAGTAGTGACTCAAGAGAGGACGATAGTTCCTCTGGTTATACTAACTCTTCTATAGATATCACCATAGGGGTATCGACCTTTCAAATGATTTCCTCTTCTCTTTTGCCTAGTGATGGCTACTAATCAACTTGTTCTTTTGTAGACCAAGGCAACTGGCAAGAAGGTCACTACGGGCCCATTGGGCAGTGGTCACCCCAGCAAACGGCCTCATCAGTTGACAGGCCTTACAGGCTATACTTTTGGCACTCTGGGAATTCACAGTCCCTCATTGTCAGACATTGCAAAACAGCAGCAGCCGAGTAAGTACGCTTTTAACCAACAATTGCTTGGAATTCCTTCCTTACAAAGCTAATTCTTGATTGATCAATTTCCAGAAAAGAAAAAGGCCAAGTCCACCAAGGTTCCTACCAAAAAAGGCTCAAAACCTCAAGAGCATAGTGCGAAGAGCTCGCCTCGCATATCGGCTATTGGAGGGGTAAGCTATTTCTAATCAAATTCCTTTTATACTCGTAACATAACCTTTTGGTCGGCTTATTGTATATTTGTTATTATTCTCCAGCCAACCATGTCAGTGCAAGTAGCCAATGTTTTGGTCTCTCTCCAAGGCACGTCGTCAGTAGTCCTACCACCTCCATAGCCAATGCTCACGACTCCAGTGGCTTCCCCACTCCCAGCATCGTCCGATCCATTGGCCTAGCTTGGATTCACTTTGGATGAATTGGACAATCCAGAGATCATCGCCACGGATGACTATCCTGCTAGCATCAAAAAAATCCTTGAGGTCTCCATGGAAGCATCGGCTGCGATTACTTCAGAGCCAGGCATGCAAGAATGGCTAAACAAGCTTTTCCATCAAGTAATGTAGCCTGAGGCCAACCTTCTGAGCAATACGCAGCCCCTCCGAGATGCAATGGCTGCTGTTGAAGCCGATCTCCCTCTGGAGGCCATTAGAGCACTGCTGAACGTCTACCACTTAGACAACAAAAAGATGGAGGTTGAAGCAGCTAGGGCTAGGATCGCTCAGAGGGAGACACAAGAGGCCGATCAGTGAATCTTGGACAAGACAGTGGCAGAGGCTAAAGCGAAGAAAAAGAAATTTGATGAAGACGCTCTGGCCGTTAAATCCAACAAGGCTACTGTTCAAAAGCTAGAACCGGCCAAGAAGCTCCTGGAGGAAGAACTAGCCAACTTGAAAAAGCAGCTAACCGATGGCCAAGCCAAACCAACCGCAACAGCTACCTCCCTTAGAGATTAGAAGCACAAAATCGGCTTGGCTGTTGTGAAGGCTAAAGAGCAATCGGCCAAAGTGGTCCCTGTACCTAGCAGCGGCAAAGCGGATCAACAAACTGTCGATGAAATCTAAGAAACCATTGCCAAGGCAGCTGCTATGCTAGCAGCTCTAGGGGCAAGGCTTTCCAGCTCCCGCCTGTGAAATCTTCAATGTAATACTTGTGGCACAGGTGGCTTTTGAAACTACTTTTGTAACACTTAACTTATTTTCTAATCGGCTATTTAACTGATTAAACTCTAATGTTTACTCTGTCCACGGTTAATTCCATCAAATTACTTAGTTTGTGAAATGATACCCTACTATAGCCGATTAAGCTCCAATCCACACGCTAGGATAGTATTTCTTTAAGTATTTTCCATTGATCGCCTTGGGCAACACAGCTCCCTCCAACGTTTCAAGTATGTAGGAATTTCCGTCAATAAGCCGATTTACTCTGTATAGTCCCTCCCATGTAGGAGACCACTTACCGAACCAGTTATCCCTATAGCCAACGGGTAGAATAGTTTTCCAAACTAGATCGGCTTTACTGAAGAATTTGGGAACAACCCTTTTGTTGTATGCCTTTGCGATTCTTATCTTATTCTTCTTAGGTTGACCCAATGTGGATAAATGTAATTCCGCTAAGTTGTCCAGATTGTTGAGCATCGAGTCTTTATAATCCCGAGCCGATAAATTATTTTGCCTGGGCACTTGTACTGAGTCAATATTAATTTCCACAGGCAAAATGACCTCTTGACCATAAACTCTTTTTAGTGAACATATATCACTCTGTTTTGTCGAATCCAAATCAGGCAATTTGAATCCGAATTGGGGTACTTAAAAAATCATCAAAAATTTGATTTTAGCTTCCGCACAATCATTCACCCCCCTCTGATTGCTAATTTTGTATATATCCATCCTACACTTTTCGATCTTCAATTTCTTTGCGTTGCTCTGGGGTAAAATCGTCTAATGTGGGGACGATTATGGATTCGGTGTTGAATTCGGATGGTGGAACCGACTTGCCTGATGAAGACATCTTTCGTGGTCCCTCCGAGTATGCCAAGAGTGTATTGGCGCCAAAAACTTCAAGTAGGGTTTTCGGCTACAGCACACTAGACGAAGACCTGGTTCGGAGCATGCCAACCGATTTGACCCTGCAATTGGTAAGGAGAAAGTGTGAAATTTGCTCGAAGCCGATTTTTCTGGAGTCAATCGACCAAAATTTGATCAGCAACAAGTCGACCAAGACAAAGCTAGAAACAGATCTAATTAGCCGATTAAAGTTAATCAGAGGGTAAATGAATGCAGATATTCTGAAAAAGACGATGCGCAATAGAATCAGAGAATCGGACCTGGGGCATAATCGATGGAAATCAATAATTGGCAATGCGCAACTTTATTGATCAAGATCAAATTACAACAAGACTAAATTACAGAATTACTCCTAGTCGACAGAAAATAAAGATAAGCTTGATTGATTTTTCGTGTGTGTCCTCTTTCGCCAATCCTTGTCCATCTTTTATACTCATTGGCCGATCGAGTCCTATTACAACACGTCTTAAATGTAGAATCCATATCGACCTCTATTTTCTTAATAATCTACTTTGTCTCCAAATATCTTCGAACCGTGTCCCATCGTATCCCATTGATCCGAATCGCCGATTTTAACAGCACCTGCCAAATTTTGGTGCAAACACCATCATAACCATCCTGTAAGTTTTTCTTTCCATCCAGATATTATATGCCTGAAGCTACTCAAATCGCCCCAAATTTCCAAATTTTGTTTCAAATGTGGTATTTAGTTCAGTGAAAATATATGCTTCGTGACGCTTGAGCTGAGATGGTTAGGAGCTAGTAACACAGTCTAATAATGCTTGTGAACCATTATGTCCATGCATATTGACCAATTTGTATGCCTACATATTCCTTTCTTGCTTTGCTTGGCTATTCTATATGATATACCAGTTGAGGGTATCATTCTGAGCTGCCTGTTTCTGCTCACAAAACTTCTTGTTAACAATTGTTTTGTTGCTTTGTGCATACAAATCGTGAAAATTAGACGAGCAACGTTGATTCTTCTTGGCATCAGCGATTTCAGTTGGCACATGCCGACTAATTTATTATACCTATCGTTGCCTTGTATTCATTTAATTTCTAGGGCCATGGAAAGCGCTTGATGTACGTTGCCAAAGCACAATAATTATAATTGTGCTACTTTGTAAATTATAATTTAAGGTGTCCTATTGCAATTTTCCCCCAAAAAATGTGTCCTTTCTGCCGTGCTGTTTGTGTAAGCTTTTGGTAGTTTACTGTATTAGTGAAGCTAGTATATCGTTAAAGGCAGCACTTAAACTAAGCTTGTAGCGTATCATGCTTCATTATTGTCGTTGCTATCGCTGCTGCTTTTCATCCCCAAAAGAAGCTGAGTTGCATGACTCCATGACTTTGTCCGTGAACTTCACTAATTTGAGCTGACAAATTTGTCTACTGTGGTACTAGCTTTACTGAGCTTTCTATGACGTGGTACCTAACGCTGTACCTCATCTTCTTCTGCTACATCCATTGTTTCCTTCTTTCATTTCTAGCTAAGCTTGCGGACTAGTTTCATGCTCCATATCTGTTCTGATTTTTATCTTCCATTTCTATACTGCTTATTCATTAACCATGTCAGGGCCAGTACTTAGGGGTTTTGGCAGGTATGGCTCAGCACTCCCAAAAATTTGAAGAGTGTTACAAGATTACTTTTTTAATGGATTAATTTTGTTGATTGAATTGGTTCCAATTTTATTGATTTAGGACCTTTATGTCCTTATAATATAATTATTTGTATTGTACTTTAGTAAATTTAAAATATATATGTTGTGGTAGAGATAATCTTGTAATCAGTTTAGGAGTTTTAGTTAAAGCCTGTTTAAGATGAAGAGTCCGATGAAGATAACGAAGTAGAATCCTATTTTTATGTATAAATACAGGAGTAGGTCTAAGTTTTGTAAATGAACGGTACGAGAAATAATAAAAGAGAAAGTTATGCTAATTTTTTTTTACACTCTGTCTCAACAATTGACATAAGAGTCTAACAGATCTGATTGAGAAGAAGGCGTCAAGAGTACCCACAGGACTACACTCGGTGCGAGAAGATGCAGCCGTGGGGCGTCACGACTAGGGCTATAAAAAAAGCTCGAGGCTCGCGAGCTCGGCTCGCGAGAGGCTCGGTTTGAGCTCGGCTCGAGCTCGAGCTCGAGTTCGCGAGTTTAACCGAGCCGAGCTCGAATAGTTCGCGAGTCTACTCGAGTCTGAATTAAGCTTCCTTAAATTGAGCTTTCCCGAGCTTGTTACCGAGCTTTCTTGAGTCGAGTTTACTCGAGTTTGTTATCGAGCCTACCGAGCTTACAGAATAACCGAGTTTACTCGAGTTTTCCGAGCTTATAAAGTTTATCGAGCTTAGTCGGTCCGAGTTCAAGCCTACTCGAGTTTGGACTGAGCCAAACTCGAGTCTGAATCAAGATTCAAACCTCAACTCGAGCTCGGTTTGAGTTTTACTGAGCTCGAGTCTGAAGGACCAGATTCGTTCGAGCCCAGCTCATTTACGGCCCTAGTCACGACGAACGACGTGCGGCTAGAGTCTCGGATCACGGACAGCAATAGCTACCGCCCCGAGACTTCCAGTGGTAACGCAAAAGAAAAGAAAAAAAAAGGGCAGCGGGAAGCACAGTACAGGGTTATACGTGCGCGTGAAGACAGAGCAAAGCAACCAAAGGAAACAGAGGCAGGCAGAAAAGGTCTCCTCCTCAGCACGTACAGCTACAGTACTCGGAGGAACTGTAGCATCGCGAAAAATGTCTCGCGGTGCGCGACGTCATCCAGAGGAGCACCCTGGTGATTGGCCAACGCCAAGGCGTGGTGGCGACGAAAGAAAGCCTCGTGCACTGCAACGAAGAACACACGGAGGTGGCTAGAAGGCGAGACGTGTGGCTGGAACGATCGCACGAAAAAAAAGAAGCACGAGAGCAGCACACTGCACACGAGTGGACACGACGGCACCTACAGATAAGATCGGCGTGGCGCCCACGCAAACTCAAACTTTAAATTATGTCGGCTATTCAAATCTATTAGACTCATCGAGCACAAATGTATGCTCATATCCAAACCCGATAGGTATCCAATACCCAATAGATACCATGTGTAACAAGCTATACTAAAAACAGAGAGTTACGTGAGCTATAGGTGACTAATGATACTCTAATTTATTACATTTAATCAGAACATTATGATAGCCTAGTTAGATCCTCTAGTTAGATCGGTGGAGCTCTACCCCTCTAGTTAGATCCTCTTGTGCGGCTTCTGCACGAACCAGGCATGACACCACTGTTGAAGAGCACAAACATTGTTATGAATTCTGGGATATCTTTGTTGATCAACTCTGCATCCTCAGGAAATGACTAACTCACAAGATGAGTATACGAAGTAGTGAAGTTATAGATGATGCTAAAAAGATTATTATGAGAAACAAATATGAAATAACTAACCTTAATATGCTCTGCATACTGATCAGGTAGCATCAGTACCCTATGAGATATTGACGAGGACCTATAGCAGAAAGGTGGTTGGCTAGTTCGCACACCCTTAAATACCCTTGACGCCACCATTGCAAGTACGCCTTGAGGTCGTCGGAGGTCGCAAGGCTCAGGCTAGAGGTTGTCTCTTCATGCTTTGATGATGTCGGACGCAACTCTTACAATTTGGACACCCCTTTACTTAGGTTCCCCTCCTTGAATGGATCATCCTTCCTGTTATGTGTAACCCTCATCGTGTAATGAACGGCTGCGCTGCTCATATCTGGTGTCCACGAGATTGCTCTGCTAGAGGATCCAGCCATGGTGAAGTGTGAGTGGGAGATGTGTATGTGTGCTTGCGGTTTGGAGTGGAGGTTGGGGTATGGAAGAAGGGATGCTTGGGTGGGGAGTGGTTTTATACGCCACTCTGGTCTGAAAAAGTGGGCTATAATGTGTTGTCGTTTCAGTCTGAAAAAGCGGTGGGTTGCAGGGTATTGTCACTTCACTCTGAGGTCGCTAGTGTGTCATCCATCGGTCTGAGATGGGCAGTGTTTTGTCACTTAGTGGTGTGCAGAGTGTTGTTGAATCAGTCTGAGGAAGCTATTGTGAGCGTGCTGTCACATCACACTGACAAAGCTGTTGTGTGTGTTGTCCAATTGACGTGAGAAAGCTGATAGTAGTGTCTAATCATCCTGAAAAAGCTGTTGTGAGGGGCAAAATATGATATCGTAATAGAAGATAATGTAAGAAAATAAAATACCATAGCTGAATGTTACATAATATGATAAAGTAAAGTACCATATTATGTTTAGTATATCTTGTATGAAAGGAAAAAAAAATAACTACGGCCCCTGTGC
The DNA here is from genome assembly GCA_036346375.1 of Guadua angustifolia. Classification (NCBI taxonomy): domain Eukaryota; kingdom Viridiplantae; phylum Streptophyta; class Magnoliopsida; order Poales; family Poaceae; genus Guadua; species Guadua angustifolia. The sequence continues at coordinate 43,123,920 of CM070513.1, read as the reverse complement.
GGTGCTACTCCTCGTGTGGTCCCAGGCCTCCTACAGCACTGCACATGCCCGGAGGGATACATCTACTAGTCAGGGGCTTATCCACGAGTACTCCTAGCAGGCCATACTACTGTTCTAGGAGTAGTGAAGACGTCCTGTGGCGGCTGACTCGGGCCAGCGCATCGGCGAGTTAGGAGGGACCAAGGACCGCACCCGTGGGCTACTGCTAAGGATCTACGAAGAAGTCTAAGTTGACGTCGTCGAGCAGAGATAAGTCAGCAGAGGTGCTCACGCTTAGTTCTGGTGCTAGATGGGCCACTGTTGACAAAGTTTTTATGTTAGTACAGCACATAATATGAAGAACATAAAAGAGAAAAGGAAACCAGGTGGTGTACCTGCAGTTATGGTAATGTACAGTGCAGAACACTGCCAACTAGATCCCCCCAACATGTCAGGACGGGGGCCATCTGCGTCGCGTCTTTGTCCCGGTGTGGCTTTGTGGCGTGTCGACCACTGTCTGGTGAGGCACGTTTGTGAACTTGTACGACGTCGTCCTCCCTAGGCCTCCCGCAGGACATAAGCTAGACGATGTGGGCGGCCCTTTGGTGTACACGCTGCAACGTCCTTATTAGGACATCCATCGTGACCTTGAGCCTACCCGCTCAGTCTACTCATGCCAGCAGTGCGTTCACATTCTCCACGGTCTCCCTGGCAAGGTTGTTCTGCCCACGCATTAAAATACTAGTTAGTTCACACAATTACAGTAGCGATACATTGCAAGGCATGTCAAAGAAGTACTAACCGTCCGATGAAACGCCGAGTCCGGCTGTGTGGGGTAGGTGTCCACTGTGGAGGGCACGTGTCTCAAAGACTAGTCAATGACACGCACAACACGAATGTGTGTGCACAGAGTGAACCACGGGATGTACTCATCGTATGTGTCGGGGTCGTACGGGGCAACCTCGTCGTGAACGTCCACCAACGCCTACGCCCACTGCTGAGCATGAGGGAACATACGTGCCGCATAGCTCGCACCACCAACGAACCCCTTCCGTGTGAGCCTACGTGAGAAGTAGAGCACTGACGTTAGTAGTGCGAACATCGCAAAAAATAATGCAACTGGAATTGACGTGGAAGAGAACTCATGTGTGCACGCTCGGTGGGACAACCTCACCAGTGGGGACGGAAAGACCTGGCAGAGGCTGAATTGCCTCATGACACGGTGCATGGCGTACATCTCGACGTACATGTCGAACACCAGGTGGCGCCGTGTCAACCAGAAGGTGGTGTCATGGGTGCACTACAAGGAGAGGCCGTGAGGTCCATCAGCTGGTCGAACATCGCTATGTACTCAGTGTACGAAGCGTGTGATGTGATAGGCATGTACGTCAGCTACAAAAAAAGGATTAGTCCAAAGTTAGACAAAAAATTTGTAATTATTGCATAATATATGGTAAAGGTCATTTTACTAACCCGTTAGTGGCATTACAACGTCCCCATGGGGGGACGGTCGACGTCATCCCCAGGTGCACCATAGAAGTCTGCTCCATAAGGTCCAAATGCATATGTGGCCGGCCGATCTAGAACCTCTCAAAAGACCACAACTGAAGTAGTAGAGGACACCCCGCGAGAATGGATCATCCTCCACGCGACGACAACTGTTGCAAAGACCCCGGTACGTGGTAGCCAGGACAGCCGACCCCCACGCAAGTTGTGGCATCTCCTCGATGTCGGCGTTTGTGATCAACCTCGTGTACTGGATCATATGCTTGTCGATGGTGTCCCCGTGGGAGGAGCTAAACAAAACCTAGCCGAAGAGCCACAAGAGGTACGCCTCGAAGTGGCGACTAACAACGTACTCCCTTATTCTGTCTGTCATCCTCTCGGGCTGCAAAAAGTAATGGTCAGGTTCACAACTTTAAGAGATAATTAACTAAAATTTGGACAATATTAATATCACTTACATATAACTGTATTAGCCACATCTGCGTTGGACCGTGCACAGAAGTGAAAGGTGTGTACCACGGTCAGCTGGTAGCACGTCCGTGAAATGGGCTAGGAGCTCTGTCTGCCACTTCGGGTGGACGTCATCAGGCACTACTTTGTCTCCAGTGCAAGGTAGGCCCAGAAGGTAGCTTACGTCCTCTAGTGTCAGTGCCATCTCACTGCACGGGATGTGAAATGTGTGCGTCTCTGGTCACCAGAGATCTGCCAAAGCGCTAAGCATACTCCTATTGTACGGGATCCTCCTAGAGGCACCACGCCTATCCTGCACATCGACGACAGTCGCCTCCACCATCCGTGTTATAGGCAGTAACCCTACCGCTCTTAGCCTATAGGAAAACATTGTAACAACTATTGGTTCAAATGCACAAGATATAGTAAAGAAAGTATGGGAAAAGAGCACGAACCTGGGAATGGTCGACCCGCCATGCTCTCATCGGGATCCGCAAGTGAAGGGCACTAAGCATGAATAGTGGCTCCCCCTCTGGAGGTGGCAAGGTGGCTAAGCTTCTCCAATGAGTTGCGTCGATCATTGGGTCCAGCAACTCGTACTCCCTATTATGCGCCATACCTGCAATTGAATAAAACAACATTAGTACGAAATCAAATGCACATTACAAATGAATACAATCATTAGAAATAGAATTTGAATATAGCAAAGCGACTAGACATTATAATCCAAAAATGCTAACAACTTTGAAATCCATACATGCATCACACATACAAATTTGAACCAAATAGAATACGATAATAACACATCCATACATGCATTACACATCATATGTCCATACATGCATTACGTATTGGAATTCGACATATCACATTGACATGCGAGCTAACAATGTCACGGCCTCTGAACTGTTGGGCAATACTTGAAAGAGTGTCCCATCTCCTTACAAACGAAGCATTTCTACACACGATGCCCGCTTTCTGCAGTGTCCATGTTGTTCCTTATACGTCTTGTTTGTCATCGCCCTACGCCCTTGAGCCAACTGACATCAAGAACCCACCGTGTATCCTCCCATCTCTGATGCTTCGTAAACAAACCCACCACTCGAAAGCCATAAATTTCTCCACTCCATGTTGCCTTCACCGCTTTTTTATTAAAGAATTACGACAAGAATATAACTGGATCTATACGGATTATTGAGCAGGCAACCAATATGTGTGAGCATGGCTTGTGTAACAAACGAGGCTTGTTGCAGGTGCAGACACATATTTGCTGATGTAGAATGCATTCATGAGCAACTTTACACCGGTTCATCCCACGTCCGGCTTTCTCTTTGCACAGTACCTTGAAATGAAGCTCCCTCATGCCCATCTTCAGTGCTCTATGCATCTCCCCCTTTTTCCCTTTCTCCTCCATGTACGTAAAGATCACCTCTGAGGATTTCACATCAGGATTACTCATGCGGGCTAACGCCCTAGCATGACGATCCATAATATACTTTGCAACACCATGAAGAACACCCTCCACTATAGCAACAAGAGGAAGGGGTCTTAGGCCTCTCATGACCCAATTGTAAACTTCAGCTAAGTTTGTCGTTATAACCCCACACCAGGCACCATCGGTGTCATAAAGTAATGCCCATTTCTGCCTAGGCTCATGCTTTATCTATTCGGAGAAGCATTTCGTGGATCTTCCATTCCTCGAGATCAAGTGTGGAGGGTCCGTGGGTAACATTTCTAGCGCTACTGGGGCTTCCTTTGTGCCAGGAATTGGCCTCTTCACTGCCTCCGTTGTATTCCTTGATGTCAACTCGTCCAACTTCATCCACAGTGCATGAAACTTTCTCTATTGGGTCTAGTCGCACAACCTCTTAAAATGCTTTGTTAGGTCCTTGTTCTTGAACTACCTGTAGAAGTTAGCACCCATGTGCTGCTTGCACCACCAACTTCGCATATCAGGCCATGGATGTGTTTCTTCTGCACCTTTCTGCAACTGCATGACTACCTTCAACAGCCCAGGATGCTAATCGTGTATAACACAAACTCCAGGCCACTGATCTACATTGCCAGCATTCACGTTCCTTAGAAACCAAAGCCAGCTTTCTATATTCTCACCCTCCACGAATGCGAGCACTATTGGAAGAACCTGATTATTGCCATCAACTCCTATGGCAGTCAACATCTGACCTTTATACATCACCTCAGGCATACCTGGTACGTTCTGATATGAGTCTTTGTATGTACCAAATCTAGTTTCCAAAGCCTTTTGCTTTACTCTCCATGCTTTCACATAGCTTATAGTGTACTAAAACCTTTACTCTACTGCAAGTATGATGGCACGTGGCTCTAAATCCAGGTTGCCCACAATCTCCCCATATATTGCATTTGCAACAAAACCTGAAGATATGTTTCTATGCAATTGGGTAGACTTCGTAAGCACACTAGTGTGTGGGATGACTATAGAACACTTCCAAACGGTATCCCATTTAGGCTGGTACACATGCACACACCATGGGCAATCCTCCATCTAGCATCTGACATCATACACCCTCTGGTCTAACTTCGCAACCTTAAAGGTTCTACGAAGCGACATTGCCCATGCTGTCATTGCATCCTGAACCTCAAACTTGTTGGAGGGAAGCTCGCTGCCTCTTGGAGGGGAGGTTGCATACTCCGTGGGGGATGGTGCCCGCCCTAGGTGGTGAGTCATCATTAGGGCGTGCCCCCCAACTCACCCTCCTACTCCGCAGGCGTCTGCGGGAGACCCCCTCCTACCCCGTGGGCGTAATACGGGGGTCCCCCTCCTACCTCGCGGGTGGCTACGAGCGCCCCCCTCATACTTCGTGGGTGCCTATAGGAGTCACCTTCCCACTCTGCGGGAGTCTACTAGAGACCTTCTACTCCATGGGTGTCTACAGGAGTCACCTTCCCACTCTGCGGGGGTCTGCGGGCGTACCTCCAGGGCATACCCTGTGGGAGGTCCTTTCAAGCAACGTGGATGTACCTCCAGGGCATGCCCCGAGGGAGGTCCCCTTGGGACCCCGAAGTTAAAGACTAGCCCTACGGAAGGATGATGTGGGATCCACTACCTCCGCCCAGGAATGACCAAGATACCCTCAGTTAGGCTGCTACGGTAGGGGTAGGATGGTATTTTGTAATGAAGGCTGGGAGCCTATAAAACCCCACTGTAGCCCTGATTTGTAACCTAGACTCTCATTGAATACAAAACATGAACTACTGGTGTGTCCCGCGGGAGCCTCAGTCGGGAGCCCTCCGGCTCTCCCTGGGGGACACGCTGACAAGAGTAGGGCGCTTCCTTAGGTGCCCAAACCTGTATAAACTCTTGTGTTTACTTTTTCTCCTTTGAATGGTGGCCCATAAGATGGCCAGCGTCCCCTCTCTCTCTCGTGTCTTGTTTTCACACATACGACATTTGGCGCCGTCCGTGGGGAGCCCTAGTTGACATCAAAGGCTATGGCTCCTACCAAGAAGCATCCCAAGCCTCCTTAATCCCCAAAGCGTAAGGAGCAAGTTGATGGCCCTCCTCGGCAGGCCTCCATGTGCGCACCTCCCTCCGAGATCGGAGCCATCCACCCTGGAGCAGGTAACGTCCTCCAAGCCCCAGAACTTGAGAGCTCCACTCTCTCCCACTCGTTGGCAATTACGGGTCAAGAACAGCGGCGGCCCCAAGATGCCATCATCGCCCCAGGGTTGACAGCCCCGGAGCCTGCAATCCCTCTTGAGGCGTGGGACTTGTCCTGGTGGAGTGCTATGGTGGAGGCGACCACGAAGCAAGCGGTGGATTACCTGATGGCCTCCTATCGTCCTCCTAGCATCCTTCTGCACCTTTCGCCGCTCCCAAACCACCCTCGGTCCAAATCGCCACCGACCCGGGGGGTCCATGGGGGGCCCGCCTTCACCTACGAAGGGGGAATCCCTGTGTTCCCCCGTCGTTGGCCCATACGGCGATCTTGAGCGGGGCATTGTTTTGGCCACTACGTCCACCAAGTTCGGGGATCGACATCCCACCTCTGCAAGTGGGAGCTCCAGGACCCCCACCATAAGCTACTTCTCCTGGGCAAATGTGCCTACACCCAGAACTGGTGAGTCACCTCCCGCCTGCTGGCACCGACCCTCTCCCTCATGGCACGGCATGGCCCAGGGCAGAGGGGGAACCTTCGAGACCAAAGGCACCTGTTCCCCCAATGGCACTTCCTGTGGAGCGAGGGAATCAGGCTGCGACTGCCCCCGAGCACTTACGAGGCTTTAGAGATCATTGTTCAATCCAACGAAGCCATGTGGAGGGAAGGAGCTACCGCTCTGTTCGCTCAGGGCGAGCTTTTTCCCCTCCAAGTCGCTGTGAGTACCATCACCCTGGGGGGAGGGAGCCGAGTTTGAGGTCTCCCGGACTCTCCGAACTATGCATCGACAGAGGCCCTCTAGCTCTCCCGAGCACGGGCGTCAGTGCCACCACTCCCGAGCCTCCTGCTCTTCAAGTTCTGAAGTCTCTTAAAGTCGCCGTCGCCGTGCGAGGTCGCCTTCTCCTCACCAGCAAGAAGATAAAGGTAGTCCCAGGACCAGAAACCCTCTTGCTCGTGGAATCTCGGAGACCCCGTTCAGGCCCACGTTCCAACAACTAAACATCACGCCGTATGATGGGGATTCTGATCCCATGAAATTCATGGAAGTCTACGCCACGGCTATCCGGGCAGGGGGAGGCGGGGAGACCAAGATGTGCAACTACCTCCCGCTCTTCCTCTCAAGGACTGCTCAGTCATGGTTTTTCAATCAGAAGAGAGGATCTATCCACTCTTGGACTCAGCTACATGAAGGGTTCAGTGCAAACTTCCAGGAGAGTTATAAGTGCCCAATGCTTCCAAATCAACTTTTCACGGTCAAGCAACAGAAGGATGAGTCTACACGGGACTTCCTTTCTCAGGTATGGAGCCAAGTGGCGGATGCCCTAGACTCCATGGTCATTAATGCGTGCAAGGAAGGGCTCCTCCCTGGTGAGATGAACCGCGCACTAGGGAGGGATCCCCCGAAAATGACTCAACAACTCTTTGAGATCGTTGAAAAATATGCCCGTGGAGAGGAGGATGATTTTGCCAAAAGGGGGCTCCTCCTACCAGCTGGAGGAGATTCCCCGGAGAAAAGGCAAAAGGGATCATCTAGTAAAAAGAACAAAAATCGGAGGGACCACCCCAATGGAGGATGCGACTCCAAGATCCTAGCCGTGGCCGATGCCCCACTCCAAGGGGGCGGTACCTCAAAAGGGCCCAAGAAGGGCTCCAAGCCAAAGGCCCCTCGTGCTCGCGATAAAGGTCCCAGTGAAAAGAGAGACAACCAAGATCAAGGAGATGGTCGTTGGTGTGCCAATCACAAGATGGGCGGGCACGACAAAAGCGAGTGTCGTCAATACGCTGCTGAAGTAGCCAAGCTCCTCCAGCGTGGTCCTAAACCTCGTCGGGGATCGCCGCCTTGTCGCGTGGCTGCAGAAGCCATGCCTCTCCAAGCAATCCACCCCGCACCGGCACTTCCCCCTGGTGGCCCTCCTCTAGTGGAACCCCCGTGTGATGCCGAGCAAGAACTCCCTTTCCATGTACCCCAAAGGCAAGTTAATGTCATAATGGGGGGCTTGGCCTATGGGCATGAGTCCAAGCGTCAAAGGAAGGAATACATGCGCGAAGTCAAAGTGGTGGGTGTGAACTTTTGAAGTGTTACCCTGAAGTGGGTGAACATCCCACTAAGCTTCACTGAGGAAGACTCAAAAGGCTTAAGGTTCCCCCATGACGACGCCCTCTTGGTGACCGCCACCATATCCAACTGTGATGTATCTCGCATACTCGTCGATGGGGGGAGCTCCGCGAACATATTTTATCTTTGTGTGCTCAAGGAGCTATGGGACTCACAGGGGGGCTATCATCCGGGCATCTTGCTCCCGTCCGACCGCCCTCTTACGGGCTTCGTCCTAGGGAAGTCTATCCAACCTTTGGGGAGAATTAAGCTCCTCATGATCTTCGGCTCACGAGAAAACCATCGCACTGAAGCAGTTAGATTTGACGTTGTTGACGTCGATTCGCCGTTCAATGCCATCATGGGAAGAGTGAATCTTAACTGCTTCAATGTGGCAATCCACCAAAACTATTTGTGCCTCAAGATACCTGAGCCGCGTGGGGTCATCTCCGTGAGGGGCGATCAAGACCTGGTACATTGCCTCTATCACAGGGCTGCCACCGGTTCCCATGAAGTCCACATACTTAAAGTGGGGGGCCCGGAAGGAGTTGCTCTGCTCCCACCCCCGATGGGGGTCGCTAGGGACAAGTCCTCGCTGGAAAGGTACCCCCTGAAACCTCGGTCCGAAGGAGAGTTAAAGGAGATATGGCTCTTGGGCCCAGGTGATGAACGCTTCATTCGGGTCGGGACCGAGCTCGCAAAGGAGGTGGAAGAGGAACTCCTCAAGTTCCTAAGGACCAATGCAGATGTCTTCGCTTGGGCCCCGTCGGACATGAAAGGAGTCCCTCGTGAGGTGATGCAGCATCACCTCGTGGTGAGGCCCGGGCATTCCCTGGTGAGGCAAAAGCTTCGCAAGCTCTCCCTCTAGCGATGTGAGGCCATCAAGGAGGATATTGAGAAGCTCTTAAGTGCTGGCCTCATCCGAGAAGTCTGGCACCCGGAATGGCTTGCCAATCCCGTTTTGGTTAGGAAGTCCAATTGTAAGTGGTGTTTGTGCATCGACTTCACCGACCTCAACAAGGCATGCCCAAAGGACGACTACCCACTCCCTCGCATTGATTAGCTGGTTGACTCCACCTCCGGGTGTTAGTTAATGAGCTTTTTGGACGCATACTTGGGCTATCACCAAGTCCACATGGGCGAAGAGGATGAAGAGAAGATGAGCTTCATCACCTCGGTGGGAACTTACTATTTCCTACGCATGCCCTTTGGGTTGAAGAATGCAGGGGCCACTTTCTAGCGCCTTGTATACCTAGTGCTAAAGAGCCGATTGGATCAAAATGTGGAGGTATATGTCAATGATACTGTTGTGAAAAGCCCCCTGGCTTTGACCCATCTTGAAGATCTTCGTGAAACCTTCGAAAACCTCCGCAAGTTCAGCCTCAAGCTAAACCCTGAAAAGTGCGTTTTCGGGGTCCGAGGGGGTAAGCTCCTGGGCTTCCTCATCTCTCACAGGGGTACAAGGCAAACCCCAAAAAGATCCTAGCCATCCCAGACTTGGAGCTGCCACGATCCGTTAAGGAGGTCCAGCACCTAATGGGTCGAGTGGCTGCTCTTAGGCGCTTCATGTCGCGATCTGCCAAGAAAGGGCTGCCTTTCATCAAAATACTGCGTGGGATCGAAGGTTTCCGTTGGACCCCAGAGGCTCAAAGAGCCTTCTAGGACCTCAAGTCATACTTAAGCAATCCCCCACTCCTAACATGCCCTAGCCCAGGGGAGCCACTACTACTATACCTTGCCGCGACCTAGGTCGCCGCAAGTGCAGTCCTAGTCAAGGAGAAGGACAGGGTCCAATGCCCCATATACTACGTCAGTGAGGCTTTCGCAGGAGCAAAGACAAGATACACAAAAGTGGAAAAGATATGCTACACACTCCTCATGGCGTCGCGAAAACTTTGGCACTACTTCCTCGGGCATTCCATCACGGTGCCCACCGGCTACCCGCTAGCCGAAGTAATGGGCAACAAAGAAGCAACCAGGAGGATAGCCCAGTGGGCAACTAAGCTGGCGCCTTTCTCTCTCAAGCTTGTTGGAAGGACTGCCATCAAGTCCCAAGTCCTTACAGACTTTGTGGCAGAATGGACAAACCCCTAGGTCCCAAATGAAGTGACAGAACATACCATGTTGCCTGACCCTCACTGGACCCTCTACTTCGATGGCTCCAAATGCCTGAACGAAGGGGGCACTGGGATAGTTCTTGTGAGCCCAGAAGGGAAGGCACTTGAGTACGCCGCATGCCTCTCCTTCAACCCCACCAATAACATGGCTGAGTATGAAGCCCTCCTTCTGGGGCTCCGCCTTGCAAGGGCAATGGGGATCCGATGTCTCCTCATCCTCAGGGACTCTCAACTGGTCGTCAACCAGCTAGACAAGTCCTATCAATGCCTTGACCCCAAGATGGCTAGCTATCTCAAAGAAGTGCGTAAAATAGAGTAGTACTTCTTGGGGATGGAGGCTCGCTGTGTCCCCTAAGGAGAAAATCACTGGGCAGATCGCTTAGCCCGAGCAGCAAGCTCCCAAGAGCCTCTCCCGCCAAAGGTCTTTCTTGAGGTGGTTGATGCACCCTTAGTCAAAGAAGATCCTAACGAGAAGGGAGATCCTGAACTACCCTCAGCGGTCAATGAGATCACATCACTTGCAACGTAGATGACCCAATCATAGAGTGCATCCAAGGAAAAATGGAATCGGAGGACAACGCTGAACACCGAAGACTCTTTGCGAAGGCCAAGACCTATGTGCTTCTTGAGGGGATACTTTACAAAAAAGGGTCTTCCGCGCTGCTCAAGTGCCTCCAGCGAGAAGAGGGGGTCTCACTCTTACAGGAGGTGCATGAAGGTCTCTGTGGCTCGCACCTTGTGCCTAGGGCCACTGCGGCAAAGGCACTAAGACAAGGTTTCTATTGACCTACTCGGGCCATTCCTACCAGCCAAGAGGGCCTACAAGCATGCAGTGGTGGCAGTGGACTACTTCACTAAGAGGGTAGAAGTAGAGCCATTACTGGCAATCACGTCCCGAGAGGTGCAAAAGTTCTTTTGGAAGAACATTGTGTGCCGTTTCGGAGTCCCGAAGGATCTCACGGTGGACAATGGGACTCAATTTGATGCCTCCTCCTTCAGGGACTTTTGTGACTCTATTGGGACAGTCCTATGCTTCGCTTCGGTGGTACACCCTAAGTCCAATGGGGCGGTCGAGAGGGCTAATGGCCTAATCCTCCAAGGTGTCCACCGCTGACTTGAGAAGAGCACGCTTAAGCGAGGCCTGTGGGCGGAGGAACTCCTCAGCGTCCTGTGGGGGATGTGTACCACTCCTAGTCGTTCCACGCGACGAACACCCTTCTCGCTCGTGTACGGAGTGGACGCAGTCCTCCCCGCGGAAGTCCACCACCGCTCCCTCTGTGTGGAAATGCTATCAGGAGCCCAACCCATCAACTTCATGATGAATGAGGAAAACCACAAGATGGAGTTGGACTTCGCGGAAGAGCTCTGTGACCATGCTCTCATCAGGCATGCCGCGTACGAACGGGAAGTCGCCCGTTTCTACAATGGCCGGGTGTGGTAGTGGACCTTCCTCTTGGGGGACTTGGTGCTAAAAAGGATCACCAACCCAGGAGCCCAGGGAAAACTTCACCCTAAGTGGGAGGGGCCCTACCGTGTCTCAGCGGTCTTGGGCTCAGGGGCCTACCGCCTCTCCACCATGGAAGACAAGCCACTCAAGCACGCATGGAATGCTGACAAGCTTAAGAAGTTTTACATTTAAGTTTTCTTGTAAGCCATAATGACAACTATCTTATGTTGATGTAAACCCTTCTGAGGTCATCAGTGAAGTATCATGTCTTGCATGCCTATTATTGCTTGTGCAGTGGTCTAAAAGGCCCCATCCCCCACACGTAGATGTGAAGGATGGGGCTTGGCCTACCCCTGAAAAATCCCCAAGCGGCCTGGTGTAAGTTCAAGGTAGCCCTTGTATGATTTTGGTGATTAATGACAAACATAGTTATTGACAATGTTTATTTTAAAGTAGTGCTTAATGACAAACCTCTAATATGCTTATTGATATGAGACTAATATGTTCATCGTAAAGATTGTTTTAGTCTCATCTTATTTAAAAGGGAAATCATATATAAAAAGAATGAGTATGCAACTTTGAGGTATGTGCTCGGTATTCCACTCCTGTTTATTAGTGCATTTGTAATATGCAAGCACATGCTAATAGTTTTTGCATTTATGCCATTCATATCATGTCATATTCATTTGGGCATAAACATTACCGCACTGTTCATATTTTGCTCTTGGAATCATGTTCTTATTTAGTTCTTTAGTGATTCCCAAGTTGACTCTTATCTTAGTTCGGCACCAAATCTCTCATTCAAAATACTTTAGTCCAGCGCCAACTTGAATCTCTTGGTTGAACTTCTCATTTGCCTATCTATGACGGACTAACTTTTTTAGTCCGGCATGAACGTGGTTTGCTTGTCTTTGGATCTTTGATCTTATATGACTATTCTTTAAGTGATCTTTTGGTTGCTTCTTATAGACTTCACCATGCTTAATCATATTTGTGCATATAATCTCATCATGAATGTTTCTATCATGCACAACCTTCGTGGAGTCTAATTTGGTTTAAATATTTGTTTCGATGTTGATCCATGTATCTTTGCGTGTTTAATTCATTGGATCAATATATCTTCATGCCTTGATTTTAAGAGAGCTTATGATGGGTATTTAATAACTTGTGTTTTAGTGATTGAATTTGATTGTGATCAATTTGGATTTGGATGTTTAACACTTTTTCGGAAGTCCTTTCATGGGGAACGGACCGGATTTAGTGCTTAGAATATGCACTGGATCATCCACTTAATCTAATAGCAAGTTTCCCTCTTGAGCCGGATGAAACTCTCTAAAACTCCCATGTATGACGGACCAAAAATTCGGTCCGGCATACATGTATGGCGGACCAAAAATTCGGTCCGTCATACACAGGCTCCGGACAGTGTTTCGTATTTTGCATTTTTGAAGGCCTTCCCGTGCTCTAAAAAAAAATAAAGTGTCTACATGAAAGTTGTAGAGAATTTCGAGACGAATCTTTTTCATGTTGACAACTTTTTCATTTGAGCAACCGAAAAAATTATAAAAAATTCGGGAAGTGGACTGAATTTCTATGTGTGGGACGGACTAAATATTTGGTCCGTCGTACACATACCTTTGACAGGGTCTTGATATTTTGCATTTTTGAGGGTCTTCCCGTGCTCAGAAAAATAAAGTTTATATATGAAAGTTGTAGAGAATTTCAAGAAGAATCTTTTTCATGTTGACAACTTTCTCATTTGAGCTACTGAAAAATTCATAAAAATTCTTGAAGTTGGCTGCTGTGTTGTGAAGGAAATCTTTATGTTCTTTAGTGCAGGAATTGTAAATATTTCAATGCACATGTCCTCATTCATATTCATTCGTGTGCACATTATTAAGAAGATAAAATATTAATTGAGTAATTTAAATTGATTTGCCTTGCAATTGATTTAAATAACTTTTTGTATTATTCTCACTAAGTGTATGAATCAAATGCATATACATCTCGGTACACTTAGTAGGAGCATTCTTCTGTCAAGTGTTTCATATATATTGAGTTCTATTATCAAACACTTGTTGAGCTTAAAATTTAATAACCATCAAATATATCCATGCAAATCTATTGAGCTTTTGGGACTAATGTCTTTCTTGAGATGCTTTGAATAGAATTAGGTCCCAAGAGCATGTGTGATGACCAAGGTGCGATAAAGGATTGATTGTTAAGTCAAGATCAACTAGATGAGGATTCACCAAGAGCTGAGGACGAGTCAAGATCGATTTGATGAGAGGATCATTGGGAGGATGATCGAATCAAAGTCGATAGGACGGAAGAGCCTCATGAGGTGATCAAGTCAAGGTTGACAAGACGAAGACTTCAACAATTATGACGGTCATCATGCACAACACATCAAGTAAAAAGCATGAAGCTTAGAAGTGAACCTAATGATGCTCAAGGCCAAGGTATGGCTAGTATAGGACTATGGATGTTTCCTAGTCTTTCACCGGTCTTGGTGTTGGAGAAAAGACCGGATTGATAGGATAGTTGCCGTACTATCAAGAGGAGTCCGAATTGATATCGATCGGACCGTTTCCAAGCTCTCGAGTGATGCACATTGAGTCTCCTTACCCCTAAGTGAGCCGAGTGAGGTGTCTTGGGGTGTTAGAAGTGTTTAGTAAAAGAGAGTAGCTAGTGGTGTCCAAAAATGTGAGGTTTTGGGTGTCTTCTGATTCCTTGTGAATTCTGTACTCATCCTTTGGGATCTGGGTGCTGAGACCTTGTTAGATGGATAGCTCTTGTTCTTAGCTTTCTAAAGAGTCCAAGATCACCCAATTCCGAGTTCGGACGAGAAAGTTATCGCCGTTTTCGTGCAGACTGTACATGCAGTGACGGACCAAAAGTTTGGTCCGTCATACATGGGATTTCACATAAGTTCAGTCCGTGGTGAATGTAAATTCTCTGGTACTGTTCCCAACGGCTAGTTTTGAGTGTGTTGGGTATTTATACCCCCTCTAGGCTGTTGGGAACCAACTTTTGGCAACCTTTTCATTATCTTTGAGCTGAAGGTGTGTGAGAGGAACTCCTATGTGTTAGGAGTGTCCAAAACACTAATCTTTTGAGTGTGATTAAGAGAATCCTAAGTGAGATTAGTGTGTGATCAAGAGTGTCCTATGTGCATCTCTCTTGAGCTTGATCCGATGTGATCAAATAAGCTTCGGGCTTGTTACTCTTGGTGCTTGACAGCACCTAGACGGCGTGGAAGGCGTTGAGTACCGGTGATCTTCTCAAGCGAAGATTGTGAGAAGGCCCGAGGTGTGCAGTGTGCTAGCAAGACAAGAGACAGGGCCTGAGGAAGGTCTATCTACTCTTGGAGCTAGCAGCTTGTAAGAGGTTGGGGCTCACCTCACCGTTGTGGTGGAAGAGTCACCCGAGTGGAGACGAGGCAAAGTGCTCGAGAGGGAGCCGGTCTTTGTGAGGAGCAAGGACTTGCCTCAACGTGGAGTAGGAGCGTGGCTCCGAACCACAGGACAAAAATCCTTATGTCACTTGTGGTATCACTTGTCTCCTTATGTATTGCTTTACTTTGTGTTTATCCTTTATGCATAGTATGCCCTGTCTGTTGATGTGAGTTCACAGCCAGTTGTGCCTTTGTCATGTGTTGACTTGTGAGAGCCAACTAGTCTATCTTGAGCTATTCATTCGTTGGCATTTACCTTTCTAGAATTAATTTGCTTGCTGGTCACTCTAGAACTGCATACCTTAATTTAGTTAATTCTTGTTCTAGTGTGCTTGTCCTGCTTGCCATCATCTAGGATAATAACTTGTGTTCGAATATCATTTTCTAGCTTCCGCATTTCATTAACATTTGGACACAAGTATAAAATTGATTAGAAAGTAAAATTTGAAGAAGCCCAATTCACCCCCCCTCTTGGGCATCCGATTCCTTACAAGTGGTATCAGTGCTAGGGCTCTCACTAAATAGACTTCACCGTCTTGAGAGTAATCGGATGACCATGGAGGATTTTAAGTACCTAGGTGATGCACCTTTATTTGATAGCATGAACTTCAATCGTTGGAAAATTCGCATGTCATGCTATCTTCAAGCTATGGATTATCGTGTGTGGCAGATTGTAGATGTAGGTTTTTCTCCTCCAAAGAACTCCAAGGTTCTAACCGTTGAGGATGAGAAAAACTTGCATCTCAACGCTCTTGCTACTGATGTTTTGTTTAGTGTTTTGAGCGTAGATGAGCAAAAGAAGATGAGCCATATTACGAACGCTCATGATGTGTGGATGCAAATTCAAAGAAATCAAAACAAGTCCATTGATCAAGAAGATACAATTCAAGAATGGACTTCAAGTGAAGATTTCTGCACATCAAGCTCGGATGATGATGAGTGCTCTCCATCTCCCAGTTCACCTCATTGCTTCACGGCTGAAGGTAATAATGAGGTAGTTATCAATGAGCCCTCCCATAATGATTTAATACATATGATTGGTAGGCTCCATGATTCCCTTGAGAAGGAGATAAGGAAATCATATAACTGGTCTCAAAAGTTCAATTTGCTTCAAAAGTCATATGATGCCTTAAAGGAAGATCATGAAAATCTCCTCCTCAAAAGTGTTAATGCTAGCAAGGTGGATGTAGGTTTAAGTTGCACCATTCTGGATGATTTGCCTTGTTTAAATGTCATTCCATCCACATCATCTAGAAATAACATATCCACTTCTTGTGATGATTTACTTGACATACCATGCTGCTCTAGTGATAAGGTGGATGCTTACATGACTTGTGATCTATTAGATGATGTGTCCTGTTTAGGCTCCACTCCTAATACTTCATCTAACAATAATAGCTCCACCTTATATGATGAATTAACTGATGAAATTACTAGCACTAGTGCAAATGCTTCCATTTCAAATATGTCTTGTAATGAATTGAATAATGCGCATAACTGCTCTAATTTAAATGCTCCAATTTCCTCTAGTATTTGCTATACTAACCTTGTTGTAGAGGAAAACAAAGAGCTCAAGGCTCAAGTTGAAAAATTGAGAAAGGATTTGGAGAAATGCTACAGAGGGAAAGCCAACCTAAATGCCACCTTGGGCAACCAAAAATCTGAGAAGGATAAGAAGGGTCTTGGTTTCATCCCTAAGAAGATCAATCACAAGACAAGACACTCCAAGTCCACCAAGAACAATGGAAGTTGCTCCAAGCCCCAAGCTGACAAGATGAGGAACATTCAGTGCTTTGGATGCAATAAGTTAGGGCACCTTGCCTCAGCGTGTCCTAACAAAGTGGAGACCAAGAACACATCCATCAAGAGTCGAACCGGCAAGGAGCAAGTCAAGAAGAAGAAAGCCTCAAAGCCAACTTGCTACAATTGCCGAGAAAAAGGGCACATTAGTAAAAAGTGTCCTTATGGTAAAACTCCTAAGCCCATCCTTGTCAATGATCATTATATACTTAGGAGAGATAAATATGGCAATTTGTTTGCTAAAAAATGTTAGCCCAACCAAAAATAATGTTAAGGCTATTTGGGTGGCAAAACACATAATTCATGACAATTCTCTTGGGGAGCAAGGGGACACCTTGGGTAAGAAAGAAACTGGGAGTTTACCCAAGGATGGTGGTAGGATAAGCCCCAAGGTGAATTTTGTCAAGAAGGGTGTGCTTTGCCTCCTTACTAAAAATTTAAAACCCATGGCTAATCAACTTACTAAGTGCCCCAAAATGAATTCCAGAAGTAGTAAGTCTTGCTATTCTCATATTGATACTAAGAACAAGACATCTACTCAGATACTTAGATGCATTATGACTAACACTCATGGACCCAACAAGAATTGGGTACCAAAATGTGCTTAAAGTGCTTAATAGGTTTGAAGAGGCATTGAAGGGCTTGGCACGTGCATGAATAAGGTGGAGTCACCACCAACCATTTGAGGCCAAGCATGAAGATATACAAGCCACCATCATGTACCAATGCCACTTCGGTAACAATTTAAATTCAAGCACTTTACCTTGTGTAGGTAATTACATTTCAATGCATATCATGAAGAATCATTCTATCTTTCATGCTCTTATTCAAAACTCCAATATTGTTTTATGAGCTTGATAAGTGCTGTGGCACATTAAGGGGGAGTGTTAATTCATATCCATGTATATTACATCCCTACATGTGCCCATATTTATATAAGTGCTAATATATATTTTCAAAATCAAGCCATTTAGCAAAAAGTCAAAATTTTGTATACTATTAGTATTCTTGTGAAAAACTAATTACAAAATGTATACAAATGTATTTGAAACGTTTTTCAAAGGTTTTGGCTTTACAAAATCTATTTTGAAAAGAAAATAAGTTTCATGATCAAAATCTAGATAGTAGTATCTTGTTTTGGATTTAAACTTTTAATTTTCATAGAATTATATATAAAATGATTTTGAAAGTAATTCCAAAATGAAAAATCTAGAGTTGGTCATTTTTAACAATTCTTGTGTTCAAAAGATTTTCAAAAGACCAACCTAGCAAAAGTTATTTGATTTTGAAACTCACCGAAAAACTATAATTGACCCATAATGGTCATATTATTGCACTTAGTGAGTTTCTCCGTTTGGACTAGATTCTTAGCCATATCTTGGTTCAAAATAGTATTTCAAACTCATACATACTAATTTCAATCAAATATCTTCTCATTTGCTTCGTTTGATACTTTTTGGAATGATTTGAAAATCATATGCTTCATGTGAGCCTCTTTGGTCAAAAGTCAAAATTTTTGTTTAAAAGGCCAATATTTGTGAAAATCTTTATAAAAGTTCTCAAATATGTATTTCAAATGTTTTACAATGTTTTCGGAGTAAAAATTTCTATTTTAGAAACAAAATAGCAAATTTGGCCTCAAATGGATCTTATAGGATCTTGATTTTGGATTAAATGAAATATTTTCATAAATTAAAATCTATTGAGTTTTTGAAAAAGTGGTCAATACAAAACTCGTAGGGTTGGTCATTTCAAGCATTTCTTTAGTTCAAAGTTTTTCCAAACGACCAACCGTTCAAAAGTTATAGCTATTTGAATTTGGCCAAAATTCTTCATTTGACTCAAAATGACCTATTCTTGCATATTGTGGGTTTTGCTGTTTGAGTTAGATTTCTTCATATTTCTTGACTTAAAATAGTATTTCTAACTTATATAAAGCTATGAAAGTTCAAATCTCCTTGAAATCCAAGTTGAATTGCATTTTGAGCTTTCAATACAAATTCAACTTCTCTTTTTGCCCACAAAGCGCAATCTGCCATACCTTTTGAAAGAAATTTTCTTTTGAGAAAATTCTTTTTGTGAAACCTTCTAAATAGTTCAAAGTTCATTTTTGGAAAGTTTCAAATCAATTGGACTTTATTTGAAAAAGTTTTGACTTTTCTTCTCTTTGAGTAAAATTCATACCTACAAAGCAAAATTTGGCATATCTTTTGATTGGAGACTCCTTTTTGAAAAAATTCTTTTTGAAAAAGTTTCTCAGGAGTCCAAAGTATGTTTCTGCACAATTTCAAATATTTTTAACTTTATTTGAAAAAGTTATGGCTTTTTCTCACTTTGATCAAAAGGCTGAAAATTCAGACTTTTGCATGGTTTTGAGCTGATTTGAGATTTTTGTATCTCCAAATCGGAGCATAATTTGAGAGAAATATCTTTGTAAGAATTGATCCTCAATAGTTGGTCTACTATTCTAAATTTTATCATATTTTTTAGACCTCATTTGTGCAGTTTTTCAGCTATCTTTTAAAGCCTAAATGAAATGTCAAAATCTGAAAATCTGAAATTCTAGTTCATTGAATATTTGTGGTTTTCATATCGTTAAATTGGTTTCAAGGTGGAAGAATCTCTCAAAACAAAACTTGAGCATATTTAAATGTATTAGCTCCATGATATACCTTATAATCCTTTTGGAGCTTGTTTAATCAAGTTTTGCATATTTGAAAGAGGATCTCTTTTTGGTTACATCATGGAATTAAGTTGGATTTTATGATTTGAATGGATTTGATTATGCAAATTGGCTTATAAATATCTATCCAACTTATATGAAGCCATAGAAGTGCACATTTCCATTCAAAACTCATTTGGTTGCCCTTTTGAGGAATTGGTGAAGATTATTATTCCTTATGTATTTCAAATGCAAATTTCGCCACATTTCTCAAAGTAAAATTGATTTAGTGAAAATTTTTGTTGGAAAACCTTCTCTTGCATATGGAGTTCATATCTGAAAATTTTCAAATTTATTTGAATTCATTGGCAAGAATGCTTACTTCTTTTGACTTTGTGTCAAAATCAAACCTCCAATGCCCAATTTGATCTAATTTTTGATTGGAGTGTGATATTTGAGAAATTCTTTTTTTTTGTAAAAGTCTCTTGAATGTCCATGGAACATTTCTACAAAATATCATGGCTATTGAACTTCATTTGATAAAGCTTTGAGCCAATTTTAAATTGCTCAGTTTGCTGAAGTTTCAGGTTTAGGCTGATTGTGGGGCTGTTTTGTAATTATTTGTATCTCTAAATGGGTTCATAATCAGAGGAAAGTATTTTGACATATTTTGATCCTCTCTAGTTGTACTTCATTGTCTAATTTTTCCAGAATTTATAAACCTTGTTTGAACCTTCTTTCAGCCCTGTCAAAAAGGCTTAAATGGAATGTCAGAACTGGATTTTTCAGCACATTGCACTTTTGAAATCTTGCCTACCTTTAAGATGATTTGAGTATTTCCTTGTGATGGAAACTAAAGTAACTCAATTCATTGCTCCATAGTTGATCTTAATGGGTAAATTTTCTCATGACTTATGGACCATGGTTGAACCTTATGTTGGCCCCATTTTGAAGCTTAAGTTGAAGGTCTAAAATGTAAATTTTCCAGCTTAATGCAACCATGACTTCTTGCATATCATTTGATTTGGTTGCATTATTGGAAAGCCTTTCGAGATGAAAATGAGGATGTATATAAATAGTAGCTCTACAATTTACTTAATATCCATCGCAGAAAATTTACTTGAGTTTCTCATTCGATCGAAAGTGTTCGTATGTATGTCTCTTGGAGTTGGTATCATTTCTTAATCTTTGGCTCCAAGTGTTCCATCTTAATCTTATTGATTTTATCCAATAAAGAAGGTTATTTTCATTGTAAGTTCAAGAGCTTGTTTGTTTACTCGAGCTTTATCTTTTGCTCTTACTTACAAAAGACATCAAATTTGTTTTATTCAATCTTTGCTTTTTCTTGCAAGTGTAATCTTATTGCCTTGATCCACTATCTTCTGATTGCAATATTGTTCAAGTGATATCAAGTAGTAGCTTGCTTTCCGTGCAAGTGGTTTTGTTTTTCAATCTGCATCATACAGTGCATCTGGTTTATTCATTTGCCATATAACCCACTTTATTCTTATAGTCATATCTTACAAGTGGTGTTATTTCTTTTTGTCTCTCAAAGTTACAAACTTACAAGTGGTATCAAGTAGGAAGATATTTGTTTCTGGAAATCGGTTGTTTGTCTACTCATGTGCAGGGAATCGAAGGTGGATAAATGTCGACGGCAGGATGAAGGATATAGATGGGATCTATAGTCCGAGGGATCGAAGGTCGTGCGAAATGATCGAATTCGGTTCAAGCATGTGGTGGGTGAGAATCGACAAAGGGACGTATTCTTTCTCATGACCATATCGTAAATGCCTATACATTAACTTGTGAGGACTTGATTATTTGTGATATCCTTTTCCTTACAAGTGCTTTACAAATGGTATATATGACAAGTGGTATTCTTCTATACAAATTGCTTATGTGTTATCTAACATTTCTTATGTGAGTTAATAGATGCTTCATTTTGATATAGATGACACACCATATTGAGGTACCCACTTGCCCATTACTTTTAGAGATCATGAGCTTGTACTTCACTTATTTCTTGTGTCTCATGATCATGATATTCTATTATTGTTCTAGATTATCTCTCACAAGTGATTTCACATATCTATGTCATGCTTGTTCTGACTTATATCCGTATGGCATGACACATTTGCTTCATTAGCTACTTATGATTTGTTATTGCCTAAATCTTGGATATTATAGCTTTCATATCATGCCTAGATTTAGGGGGAGCTTGATTTTCATGATCTACCTTTGGCTCCTTATTATACCTTACTATCCATTATCTTGTTTACTCATCTCATAAGAGAGTAGGGGTATTCATGTTGATTTATTATAGATAATAATCTTTTTGGATGATTAATGCCAAAAGGGGGAGAATTTTCATGTATTATCAATTGCCCCCCTTATTATTTATAGAGCCAAAAAGGGGAGAATTTTGTCATGTACAAAATACAAGTTTTTATTGCCATATTGTCAATTATTGCAATTGATATAAGGTTTGTCATAAATCATCAAAAAGGGGGAGATTGTAAGTTCAAAGTAGCCCTTGTATGATTTTGGTGATTAATGACAAACATAGTTATTGACAATGTTTATTTTAAAGTAGTGCTTAATGACAAAACTCTAATATGCTTATTGATATGAGACTAATATGTTCATCGTAAAGATTGTTTTAGTCTCATCTTATTTAAAAGGGAAATCATATATGAAAAGAATGAGTATGCAACTTTGAGGTATGTGCTCGGTATTCCACTCCTGTTTATTAGTGCATTTGTAATATGCAAGCACATGCTAATAGTTTTTGCATTTATGCCATTCATATCATGTCATATTCATTTGGGTATAAACATTACCGCACTGTTCATATTTTGCTCTTGGAATCATGTTCTTATTTAGTTCTTTAGTGATTCCCAAGTTGACTCTTATCTTAGTTCGGCACCAAATCTCTCATTCAAAATACTTTAGTCCAGCGCCAACTTGAATCTCTTGGTTGAACTTCTCATTTGCCTATCTATGACGGACTAACTTTTTTAGTCCGGCATGAACGTGGTTTGCTTGTCTTTGGATCTTTGATCTTATATGACTATTCTTTAAGTGATCTTTTGGTTGCTTCTTATAGACTTCACCATGCTTGATCATATTTGTGCATATAGTCTCATCATGAATGTTTCTATCATGCACAACCTTCGTGGAGTCTAATTTGGTTTAAATATTTGTTTCGATGTTGATCCATGTATCTTTGTGTGTTTAATTCATTGGATCAATATATCTTCATGCCTTGATTTTAAGAGAGCTTATGATGGGTATTTAATAACTTGTGTTTTAGTGATTGAATTTGATTGTGATCAATTTGGATTTGGATGTTTAACACTTTTTCGGAAGTCCTTTCATGGGGAACGGACCGGATTTAGTGCTTAGAATATGCACTGGATCATCCACTTAATCTAATAGCAAGTTTCCCTCTTGAGCCGGACGAAACTCTCTAAAACTCCCATGTATGACGGACCAAAAATTCGGTCCGGCATACATGTATGGCGGACCAAAAATTCGGTCCGTCATACACAGGCTCCGGACAGTGTTTCGTATTTTGCATTTTTGAAGGCCTTCCCGTGCTCTAAAAAAAATAAAGTGTCTACATGAAAGTTGTAAAGAATTTCGAGATGAATCTTTTTCATGTTGACAACTTTTTCATTTGAGCAACCGAAAAAATTATAAAAAATTCGGGAAGTGGACTGAATTTCTATGTGTGGGACGGACTAAATATTTGGTCCGTCGTACACATACCTTTGACAGGGTCTTGATATTTTGCATTTTTGAGGGTCTTCCCGTGCTCAGAAAAATAAAGTTTATATATAAAAGTTGTAGAGAATTTCGAGATGAATCTTTTTCATGTTGACAACTTTCTCATTTGAGCTACTGAAAAATTCATAAAAATTCTTGAAGTTGGCTGCTGTGTTGTGAAGGAAATCTTTATGTTCTTTGGTGCTGGAATTGTAAATATTTCAATGCACATGTCCTCCTCATTCATATTCATTCGTGTGCACATTATTAAGAAGATAAAATATTAATTGAGTAATTTAAATTGATTTGCCTTGCAATTGATTTAAATAACTTTTTGTATTATTCTCACTAAGTGTATGAATCAAATGCACATACATCTCAGTGCACTTAGTAGGAGCATTCTTCTGTCAAGTGTTTCATATATATTGAGTTTCATTATCAAACACTTGTTGAGCTTAAAATTTAATAACCATCAAATATATCCATGCAAATCTATTGAGCTTTTGGGACTAATGTCTTTCTTGAGATGCTCTGAAGAGAATTAGGTCCCAAGAGCATGTGTGATGACCAAGGTGTGATAAAGGATTGATTGTTAAGTCAAGATCAACTAGATGAGGATTCACCAAAAGCTGAGGATGAGTCAAGATCGATTTGATGAGAGGATCATTGGGAGGATGATCGAATCAAAGTCGATAGGACGGAAGAGCCTCATGAGGTGATCAAGTCAAGGTTGACAAGACGAAGACTTCAACAATTATGACGGTCATCATGCACAACACATCAAGTAAAAAGCATAAAGCTTAGAAGTGAACCTAAAGATGCTCAAGGTCAAGGTATGGCTAGTATAGGACTAAGGATGTTTCCTAGTCTTTCACCGGTCTTGGTGTTGGAGAAAAGACCGGATTGATAGGATAGTTGCCGTACTATCAAGAGGAGTCCGAATTGATATCGATCGGACCGTTTCCAAGCTCTCGAGTGATGCACATTGAGTCTCCTTACCCCTAAGTGAGCCTAGTGAGGTGTCTTGGGGTGTTAGAAGTGTTTAGTAAAAGAGAGTAGCTAGTGGTGTCCAAAAATGTGAGGTTTTGGGTGTCTTCTGATTCCTTGTGAATTCTGTACTCATCCTTTGGGATCTGGGTGCCGAGACCTTGTTAGATGGATAGCCCTTGTTCTTAGCTTTCTAAAGAGTCCAAGATCACCCAATTCCGAGTTCGGACGAGAAAGTTATCGCCGTTTTCGTGCAGGCTGTACATGCAGTGACGGACCAAAAGTTTGGTCCGTCATACATGGGATTTCGCATAAGTTCAGTCCGTGGCGAATGTAAATTCTCTGGTACTGTTCCCAACGGCTAGTTTTTTGTTCAAACGGCTAGTTTTGAGTGTGTTGGGTATTTATACCCCCTCCAGGCTGTTGGGAACCAACTTTTGGCAACCTTTTCATTATCTTTGAGCTGAAGGTGTGTGAGAGGAACTCCTATGTGTTAGGAGTGTCCAAAACACTAATCTTTTGAGTGTGATTAAGAGAATCCTAAGTGAGATTAGTGTGTGATCAAGAGTGTCCTGTGTGCATCTCTCTTGAGCTTGATCCGGTGTGATCAAATAAGCTTCGGGCTTGTTACTCTTGGTGCTTGACAACACCTAGACGGCGTGGAAGGCGTTGAGTATCGGTGATCTTCTCAAGCGAAGATTGTGAGAAGGCCCGGGGTGTGCAGTGTGCTAGCAAGACAAGAGACAGGGCCTGAGGAAGGTCTATCTACTCTTGGAGCTAGCAGCTTGTAAGAGGTTGGGGCTCACCTCACCGTTGTGGTGGAAGAGTCACCCGAGTGGAGACGAGGCAAAGTGCTCGAGAGGGAGCCGGTCTTTGTGAGGATCAAGGACTTGCCTCAACGTGGAGTAGGAGCGTGGCTCCGAACCACGGGATAAAAATCCTTATGTCACTTGTGGTATCACTTGTCTCCTTATGTATTGCTTTACTTTGTGTTTATCCTTTATGCATAGTATG
Organism: Guadua angustifolia; assembly: GCA_036346375.1. Taxonomy (NCBI): domain Eukaryota; kingdom Viridiplantae; phylum Streptophyta; class Magnoliopsida; order Poales; family Poaceae; genus Guadua; species Guadua angustifolia. The sequence goes on along the minus strand of CM070513.1, from coordinate 43,098,997 downwards.
CCCTGTCTTTTGATGTGAGTTCACAGCTAGTTGTGCCTTTGTCATGTGTTGACTTGTGAGAGCCAACTAGTCTATCTTGAGCTATTCATTCATTGGCATTTACCTTTCTAGAATTAATTTGCTTGCTGGTCACTCTAGAACTGCATACCTTAATTTAGTTAATTCTTGTTCTAGTGTGCTTGTCCTGCTTGCCATCATCTAGGATAATAACTTGTGTTGAATATCATTTTCTAGCTTCGCGATTTCATTAAGATTTGGACACAAGTATAAAATTGATTAGAAAGTAAAATTTGAAGAAGCCCAATTCACCCCCCCTCTTGGGCATCCGATTCCTTACACCTGCACAATTCGTGTCCCCCTTGGGCGGCCCCCTCCCTACTGGACTCAGGGAGTGGTGCGACGACTTGAGGCATTTTGCCTAAGTCATAGGGTGCTCCATGACTTAGTTTGTAACATCCCAAAATTTGGGTTTTCAAAAATTTATATTTAAATTAGCTTTCCAAAAATTTTACATCAATCTTATTTGATTAAAGAAGCTTAATTTAGAATTTTCCAAATCTAAAACAATTTAATGTGCCTTCTGTGTGCATCAAGTAATTTAAAATTTAGTTTTTACAGTGTTCTTTGTATCTCAGGGGATTTTCCAAATTTGAGATTTGCTAAAAATTAATTAAAATTATTAATTTAAACATTTGGATGTTAATTGGATTTTTATTGGACTTTTAATTTGAATTATAAATTGTTCGGGCAATTCTATATCCAAATTCCAATTCAAACCTTTCCTTTGAAATTCCATTTAAATTCAAAGTTTAGATTCCCCTCGGTGTTCTAATTAACCTGGCATCCATATCCTTCCGAAATTGGAGTTCAATCTTTTTCCGCCCGTAAAGTCAAAATTTCAATTTCCGGTCCTTATTCGAAATTTCACCCGAGTTCCAAAATACTCCAAAAATCCTAAAATTCAATGAATTAGGTTCCAAATATTCTAAAATGATTTTGGGAAGTTTTTCAAGATTTATAGAATCCCTTTGGTATTTTATCTCTCGCGCTTTTTATCAAATCCATTATTTTGTTCCGAAATAATCTAAATTCCAAAGTTCATCCAAAAATAGTGAAACTAATTTTATTTGGTTCCATTTTATTCTTTATGATTTTTAGGATCTTTTTCGGCATTTTTAGATCTTGTTATCTATTTTATCTCGTGTGCTTTAAAATTTTCACTATTCATCTTCAACCTCCAGCTGGCTACTGTTCATGTCTGGAACTTCAAGTCTGGCTCCATTTTCAAAACCCCATATCTCTCAAAATACAGCACCAAATCGCGTGAGAAATGAAGCATCGTGACGGCGTCATAATGGAGAACAAGTTCCAAGTCGTTGCCCATCCTCAATCCGCGCGAATCGGCCGCAATTAGGCGTTAATGGTAATTTATTGCTCGGCCCATATCTCGAGCGTCTCTTCACCTCCCGAGGCGTGTGAGTACTTGAAATGTGTGTATTGATGTCCTCTATCCCGTGCTCACCTTGCCTAGTTGATTCAGCATCGTTTCCCCTTCCAAAACTCGAGAAAACCCGACGCCGTCGTTCTCCAAAGACACCGGTGAGCCATCTTTTGCTCCGGTGAGTTTTCGAGTAATCCAACCGCGTCACTTTTTGCCTTTTGCTTCTGTGATCACAACCATCTGGTCGGATTTGATTTTCGTTGCACTTTGACCCCGAATTTCGAGTTTGTTCGTCGTCGGTCGTCGCTACGTTCGTCGTCGATTTCTCCCAAACCGGTAATCCCCAATCAAATTCCTTTTAGATGTAGCCTAGTATGATCTTGCTCTACGCCGTGCTCTCGCTGGTTTTGAGAAATTCCACGCTCTATTGTGTTTTTGGCTGCCATGCCATTCGGTCGCCTTGATCGTCACCACCGTCCATGGCGCCGCTGTTCTAGGCCTCCATGATCGGTCACCGACATACCCACGGGCTTCCTCACCCCGCCACCCTCACCCCACCACTCGGCCGCCTCCCCATGCTGCCCTCGCCGAACACCGCAGCATACGCTGCCCCTCGTCGGCCTATTTTGGCGACACGTTCCTGGTCGGCTCGTCATGATTTTTGGTGATCTGACAATGTCACCTCGTGCCTTATGGTACCGTCTGTCTCCCTTTCAAATTTCGGGCAATTTGGTTCAGGGAATCAAAAGTTACGGCTGCCCAAAGATCAAATCTTGCCGGAGGCTGTTCTCCTTCGTTTTTGCGAGTTTGGCTGTGAAATTTTTATGGTAGACTCCTGGTGATGTCCCCTACATGATGCTCACCTTAACCCATGGTTTTGACCTCGTGCTTCTGCGTAGAAAATTCTTTTCTCCGATCAGACTACATTGCAGACAGCCGAAAACTTCCTTGCACGTTCCCCGTTGATCCAAAATGTAAAACTCAGATCTGTTCACATCATATCGTGCCAAATGTTCCCAGATAGCTCTCTGAAAATTTTGGTTAGGTTTCATCTATTATTTTAATAGTTATGATCGTTTGAACTATTAGCTCCGGGAGCCGTTCATCGGCAGTTTGTGATCAATCCGGTGGGTCACCGCCAAATCCGGCAATATCGTTGAGTTCGTGTCGCCGCGTTCTACGCGATGGATATTTTACCTTTGCTGTTGCATCTACCGAAATTCTTTTTATTCGTCGGTGCCGCCCCCGACTACCGTTCGCCGAGCCGTTGCTTGCCTTGGCACCGCATCGTCGTCCTCATTCCATATTGTCACTTCCCATGCACTGCCATGCCCCTAAGCTCCGGCAATGTTGGAGCAAAAAGCTTCTAATGGTGCTCTGTTAAACAACCAGAAAGTCAGCAATGCAGAGCACTGTTGCGATGCTACAGTGCACTTTCTTAATTTCGGGATTTTCTTTCTAGTCAAATTTCGTTTGATCCATTCTCCTCCATCCGAACTCGGAATCAAGTGATTAAAATTTCTAAATTCAATGCCTTCATGCCAGTATAAATTTTATAATTTTTAGAATTTATTTGTATCTTGGCTATTAAATCGTTGCTCCGTTTTGCGTATCTTCTGCCTCGGCAGTACCCATTCGGCCAGCACAAATTTGCCATATCATGACCTCACTGCCCTATCCTTCAGCCGATGATTGCCACCTTGTAATCTCATATGTGTTCTGTTAACGTTTCACCTTTCCCGTTAACGTTCCATCGTTATCGTTCCATCGTTAACGTTCCATCGTTAACGTTTCGCCGTTCGTCGTTAACGACCCGCCGTTAATGCTTTTCTCTCATCACATGTGTGCATGCAAGTAAAGGCCCTAGTGCGATGTCATCATCTTTTCTATCGCCTTGATGTGATCTAGCCCTATCACCTTGAGTTTAGCCCCGTCTTCTTATCATCGCCGTCTTGTCATCATCGAGCCTATTCATCGATGTATGACTGAACCCCATATCGAATCGCAGTGGATGTTGATCCCACTTGTCGTTGTCATAACCTTGCACCCATATCTAATCTATCAGTCTATCTTTCTTTTGTTTGACTGTGTATCTACTTAGTCAACAAAAGTCAACTTTGAGCATCAGCTTAGTCCATCGTGAACTAACATATCTTTATGGACCCGATCTATAGATCGAGAGCCCATATGTCAAATATCTGTCTAATCGAGTTAATTAATCTCGAAGGATATTCCCTGGAATATACTTTGTTCTTTCCTAATTATCAGTCGTAACCTTCTCGATAAATCTTCTGAAAGCCTGTTCTCTTTCATCCGATCTTCGATCAAATCTAAGTTCCTAAATTCAATCCCTTCCATTCAGTACCAATCTAATATTAAATCGGAGTTTATTTGAATTGCCTTTGAGTTTTGTTGTATTTGTGCTTCTTTGTCATTAGACGTGTCGTCCAGAGGTTACCCGAAGTAACTCAAGGACGAGGAAGTCGAAGCATTCGATTGAAGAGCCAAAGGTTGAGGAAGCCGAAGATCAATTAAAAAGAGTAAAGAGCAGTTTATAGCAAGTGCCAGGCAAGTTGTGCTTTGATAATATTGCTCCCAGTTTTACAAATTTACTTTGATTCAAATTATTGCATGCTAGTTCAAGATTAAAATGATTTAAATTAATTTGGGAGTTAGTTATTCAACCCAATTGCTAAATATCACCTTGCCATGATTATTTGTATGCCATAATTCATCTGTCACCCTAAGATGGTTGATTATTAGTTGGTTGTTATTACTTGCCAACATGGGTTGGTTAAACCGTGTATAATTGCTTAGCCATGCCACGCAACTCATGTCTTTTGAAAATAAAAGGATAATATTGATTAATGGATTATAAAATGTGTTTGTGAAAAGGGTGCGACGTGTTGCCACACGATGATGTTGATATGTGGAACCAGAGTGGTTCTACATGGATGTTGAGTTGTTGTTGGCATTGTGTTGCGCAATAATCAACTGGGGTGGTAAAATGTTTTAGACCGAGGCAAGTGGCAAGAGTGGCATTGGATATGTCACTTTGGTATTTGGCGGTGTTGTTGGTGAATTATGTGATGGTATTGTTGGTGAATTATGTGATGGTATTGTTGGTGAATTGTTCGGGGTAGTCTTGCCTTGGTCACCCTAAGGACTTCACCTTGCAAGCCTTTGAACTGAGTCACTTGTACAACCACATATCTGGTATGGGACAGACCTAGTTTAGTAGGATTCTGATATCTCACCTTTGATACCTCGGGGTGGCAGTCACACTAGGGGTAACTGTATGGGGGAGCGTACCTATGCTACGGCTTGGTACCCATCCAACGGTGTTCGTCGGTCCTACACTTCAGCTCAGTGTGAGGGAAGTGATAGTGAAGGCAACACGGAGAGGTTCCTAGGTTGAGCTAGAAGTTTCTGAAATGCTTTGTTATGATCGCTCATTCGCATACTCTTGTATGGCGATTCACGGTTGACGTGGTGAGTTGATTGTATCTTGTGGGTAAAGTGTACAACCTCTGCAGAGTGTAAAAACTATTCGAATAGCCGTGTCCGCAGTATTGGACATTGCTCGGGGATTACAGTCAAGGGTCAGATTTTGATAAAAATGAGGTTGGGAATGTGGACAATGTGATATGGAAATTGATTAAGGATGAGAAATGTTTTATTTGAGAATGATTACGAAATTTATTATGGGTATTATTTGTTTTACTGCTTTTCTATCTATTATGATTATTTGTGAATGCTGCTTTATTGCAAAAGAACCATTCAACCATTCCTTTGGAATAAGCCATGCATGTAGTAATAGAACTGCATTCTGTGCACGATTTGTTGAGTACGGTTGTGTACTCACCCTTGCTATAACAAAACATCACCAGTTGAGGAGAAGTCTTTGTCTTCGAAGGAGAAGTTTTGCAAGAAGGCGAATATCTAGGAGTTGAACCTTGTCAAATGCCTGTGGTATTTTGATGGGATTCACCGACGTTCTTCGTTCCGCTGCTGTTCGTTTTACTCTGAGTTGAAGCCATCTAGGCTTCACAATTGTAAGTTGACCTTAAGGTTGTTCAACAAGTTATATTAAAAGATGAATTCTTTATTTATTACTCCGTTGTGTATGATTGTGATATTCATCTTTGTTAACTGTGGGCACTAGCGACTGATCCTGGGACTAGTGCTGAAAACACAGAGGGTTTCCGGATTGCGAATTTGGGTCCCGACATCCCCCATGGACCCCTGGCGCTATGCCAAAACGACCCCCGGGTCACAACTTCGCCCTACTCGGTGAGAAGCAATAGGAACTTTCTTATTGCAAGGAGCTTAGCCCGAGAGACATCCCCTTCCCAGTGAGTGCAAGCTTAGGCCTCTCAGGCCGATTAAGCTACTCGTGATGATCATATGAGGACTATGCTGTAACCTAAAAGCCTCAAGCCCCCTAATGGGACCTTGTAGGCTAGACCTCCTAAGTGGTCTAAGATATGATGTGAGGCTAAGGTCACCCTAAGATGATACAGAGTCCAAGTCCCCCTCACTGTTGGAGGAAGGAGACACTCTCGTATCGTCTAAAGACCTAGAATACTCGCCCCCATACATGACGCAAAACAGGCTATTTTCTCCCCCTCGGGGAGAAGAAACCAAATGACCCTCCGGCAGGGCGCTCGCGCCTCGAACTCCTCCTAGAGTCCAGTGCACGATCATGCCCCCGTGAAGTCGCCCAGTCCTGCGGTAGACCTTCTTTGGCGGGCATAATCATGTGGCGCCCGAGCTCTGCAGTACTTCTGCTTGTATCGGATACCAATCGCCTCGAGGCACCACTACACCATGCCCTAAATATACCAACAAATTGTGTCTGTCGCTAAAAGCCACCTATAGCGACAAAGATGTCTGCTTGTAAAGCTTTTACCGACGTAAAAGAGGTGCGGTGTAAGTCCCGCCGGTAAAGGTTTTAGCGATGCATAAATCTTTACCGATGCATCGTTTGCCTTTGATTTACTACTTTTACCGATGACAAATCTTTACCGATGACATCTTTTACCGATGCACAAAGCTTTTTATCGATGATGTGGTGACGATAAAATTAATTTTTCATTTTAACTAGTTTTTAAAATCAACAAACCTAATAAACTCATCTTCAATAGTATATATATATTGGAACACGAATGTATACAAGTGTATATATACATACATGTTCAATCGAGATCAACAATCATAACACCACAACTAAACATCCACACATTATCACTCAAGAATATCAAATAGAATTCATTCCATTCCAGCTTATATTAAGATACAAGTCCAAGACCATCTTTTTACATCAACACCGATAGCTTAAAAAGAAATCACAAAATCAATACACGCCTTCACAAATAGCAGATTTCACCACCAAAAGGAAATTCACATCGAAAACACATGCTCATGCTTACTTTAAGGCTAAAGCTAATCTTCAAGAATCAAGGACCAATGACTCTTAAGAATTTGTTGCATTTATTAGTCCCGTAATGCGATTGACAATCCTCAAACAACTAAGGTCCATGGTGACTCGCAATGTTGTGAAATTTTCTTCAGATAGGCAATCATTATAAGAGAAAATCATGGGAATGATTGCAAAAGATCTTTAACAACATACCACAAGTGATATTATGTATGGCACTTAACATGCATCGGATGTAATAGACAAGCTTAAGACCTAAACAAAGCGCAAACCGAGCAAACGAGATTCATTGCCAATATGACTTGTACTGTATACCACTCCTAGTCATCTAACTTAATTATCCACACCTAGTTTAACTACTCCACTTATTCTTTATTTGGATATAGACATATGATGAGCAGATAATTGGTTACACATTTATAGTAGACATATCTGAAAATTTTACCTCGAGCAATTGACTCAGCCACCATCGACAACTACTTTCCCATTCACTCGTGATTGAGTACAAAATAAGTGAATTCAGCAATCACCCAAAATAAGCAAAGACTCTTCAAGTCAACGGTCCAAAAGAGGGAAATAATAATAACAAGGAGATCTTCCGCCTCGAGAAGGTGAGAAGAGAATGCATCTTTTCGTACACAAGAAAAAGGGCCATTGAAACGAATTAACTTGGTGCAGAAAGAATGACAAAACTATTCAAATCTTGGTTAACATCACAATATTTACATTTTTTCAAGGATGAAATGAACACATGAATAACAAAAGTCACTATAGAAGACATCATTATCTTAAATTATGGAACAATACAGCCACACTGTAAGTATGGAAATGGAGCAACAAAATGAGAAAGAATCATGAAATGTCCCTAGAGTAGTAAGGAATGCTAGCATGTTATCATGAGCTTCATGACTACAATAGTGACAAATTCCGCTCAGCAGAGATTTACATCATATTAGGGAAAACAGAGATCACAATGTCGGACAAACTATAGACATCTTGTCCTATACATTCTCATTGCAGACATGACTTCCCAACTGTCATTCAAACTTGGTTCAAATTTTCTCGGACATCTGAACCCACCACAATCGCAGATGGTATAACAAACAACTCGCAAGTTGCAAATGCACTATTCTCGAGGGATTTTAGAGAAGCCAAATTTCCTCATCCAGATGGCTTCACTTCTCGGGCGGCTGGAAGCATGAAGTGCTTGATCTTCAAATAAATTAGCATCCTCTCTATGGATGAAAACAAGGCTTGGAAGTAGCCCTGCTTTGGAATAAATTATTAACAAGGAACAAACAAAGGAAATGGAATCAAAATGGCTTATCCGGATAGGAATAGAAAAAAGTTAAGTCTCCATTGTTGTACTACTACAAAATGCATTCACGAACACAAGAATAATACAATGAAGCATATAATACTAAGCGACCACTTTAATCTCACCAGCCCTTGAAGATCCCTACTTGTAGCAACCAAAGGGCGTTCGCCACTCCACCTCCCATGACACGCAAAAGTGCAGCCGACACAACAAGAGAGCCAAATTTTAATTTCAATAAATAATTTTACCCTACGCTTAAGATCGCACAAGACATTCCACTGTAATCTTGGCCAGCATTCCATCCTTAGGTCTCCTCCTCGAAGATTGAAGGAGGAAATGAGAAATTTCGCTCATGCAAGTACATATTCATAAAGCGTAGCATTAAAACAAATATATAAGGACAATTTTCTTACCCATTAACCATCTCAGAATTAAATCCTCGCCAAGATGAGCTTCAATGATTGGATCAAAAGATTGTCAGAAGGAACAATTTGTCGAAAAACAACCAAGTGCAACACTCAAGATAAAACATTGCCAAGATAGTGCGCTAAGAGGTATTATAACCCTCTAATATGATAGCCCAAAACACAGAGTGCCGATGCTGTCCTACCTCTAGTCCTCTACAATTTCAATTTTTTAAAATAAAAAATAAAAGGCGACTTGAAGGAAAACATGCTGAAACAAATTCTTTAAGCTCGCATAGGATTAGGACTTTTAATCAGACAAGGACTAAACTCGTTAGTACTAAATTGGACTAACCACGTTCCACTACAAATAAACAGCTATATTTTCCTAACATGTGATATACTATAGCCACCAATTCATGCATGGTTGACAAGAACTCGCATTCACAAGAAAACAAAAGAACAATTCACACAAACAAATTAATGCCACCATCGTCAAAAAATCACATGCAAAAGAGAATAGAAATAAAAATATTTGATGCAGATGTTTATATAGAATAGGCCCATATACGAGACCAAATATCGCAGACATACATGAATAATTGAATCTAGCAGAAGCAGCAATGAGTTGCCATCATCGAGGCATTTCTACCAGCAAGTAATCTCCATCCGAGATCCAGATTGGTGTCCATGCTTAAACCTCTCGCCTCATGTTTCTTCCTTACGATATCAATATCCGACTCGACAACAAATTGAGCTCCATCGAGATTATCTTGTCCAAGGAAGAACGATCTCGAGCAACTCATCGCAATGTAACCACTCCTTCCGGTAATTCCTCAGAGAAAAGAAAACGAGCTATCGTGTTAGCTAAGCTTTCACCCAAGCCATCATTGTTCCTTTCCCGCGACTATGCCATGCAAATCAAACTTAGATGCCAAGATAAACAAGTGGTTTTGAATAAATAAGGCTGTTATGTTCTAACCTTCAGATCTACCTTCCATTGACTCATAAACATCCTACGTGATACTCTTTCTCACAATCGAACAAAGACAAGAAAAAATCATGTTAGCCAAGTATATCGTAACTTAGAAATATTTCATATATGTACAAACAATCGAAATATTTCACTAAATTATTAAGAAGGAAGGTTAAATCAAACCAAATGAAGAAAAAACATGTTTAGTATTGGGATTATAATTTAAATATAAGCGTAAACCATCTTGGATGACATTTGAGAAATATAAAAGGCATACTTGGTCACAGAGTATCACAAAGGCGCTCATCAAATCTCGCATTGTTAAAATCTTTCGCTCAGACAAAGAAACTTTACCAAAGAAGATTTTACAGAATCCAATGTACGTAATTAAAAGAAAAGGAAAGTAAAAACGAATTAGCAATTTTGGAGGTAGCCACCGATAAAAAGGAATCATAAGTAAGATAATAACCCAATCAATTCATCACCTGTCATCGTTGATACATTTCCCCAACCTGTTCCTCTACAATCACTAGCCCGCCATTGGTTCTTGCAAGAGACATGCGACCTTAGACTAATAAATGAAACTTTATGTGCAATATTTGCCGTGTTTGAATAAGTGTCCAACGAACTCAAAATAAACCATTCGAGCAAAGAAACAACAAACATGAGTCGCTCTCAAAAAAAAATACTTAACATTGTTGTTTGTAGATGGAACTAATTACTACCTAGCAAGCAAAATATATACTTTTGACTTCTCACCACCGCAACCCGGAGATGCCATCGAAATGCAAAGCAACTACACGTAGGCATTACAACAAGCACTGGCAGCAGAGCCCAAAACATTGGAGCATTAAAGCAAACACCTTGAATCCATCGCTATGGTTGGTTACCGCTTGCGCCACGCCGCTGGCTCATGATGCAAAGCAACTGGAGAGGAGCATCGGCGAGGGAGGCGGATCTGTGGGGAAAAGCGACAGGCGGTGGGCGCTGCCAGGTGCGCGAGCTCGGAGGCGGCGCGGCACGGGCGCAGTAGTGAAGGCGCGAGGTCATCCGGGAGGCGCAGACCGGAGGGGGCACCAACGGAGGGAGCGGCGCTAGAGGGAGAGCTGGCGGCAGGGCGACGGCTGCAGGCGCAGCCTGCCAGAGGTGCGCCAGGACCAGAGGTGGCTGTCGGGAAAAGGCGGCGGAAGGGCTCCGGCGATCGGAGGCGCTGGGCACGACGCCGCACGGGAGGACGACGGAGGGCGACGCCGAGCCGGGACGGCGCAGGTCGGGAGCCGCCGGGAGGCGGCGCAGGAGCAGGAGGGCGGCGCTGGCGGCCGGGAGTCGGGAGGGCGGCGCGAGCATCGGAAGGAGCCAGAGGCGGCGCCAGAGCCGAGTCGGGGAGGAGGCGGCTAGGGAAAAATTTGGGGAAAATCGCTCCTTTATAAGATGATGTGGGCTTTTAGGTTAGGGAAATTTTTTCCTAAGTCTCCCACGCGTGATATGCCAAATTATTTCGTGTTTTTATGGTCTAGTATCGGCCGATGCATTTGCCCGACTATAGATATGAAATTACCGACACGCGACGTGTTGCTATATGTCTATAGCATTACCGATGCATTTAAATGTCTTTGCTTGGGGGCATTAGCGATGACGCCACCACAGACTTTTACCGACACACCATTTGACTATGAAAGTCAAGTTTTACCGACAGCTGTCTGTCTCTAAATCTAGGACGTGGTGTAGTGCACATCCTAATACAAAGCATTGCAAAAGTCATAAGTAGTCCATACTATAATCTCAAAAGTAAGTTCATACATAATGAAGGGAGCTTGTCCCAACTAATCATCATGAGTACCACAAAATACATCCCTAGCATAAAGGAGTGCATCACCTCGTAGGCCAAGAGCCCTAGTACATTAGATAAGAAGCACTTAACTACTTAGCAAGAGATGTCAAACACTCTCCAGAAGAGGTCATACATACTCGGAACTTGGGCCCTCTCCTGGCGCCCGGGGACCGGTCCCACGAGGGGCCCTTGTGAGGCTATCCACAAAACCTCCCACGAGGGGCCCTTGTGAGGCTATCCACAAAACCTCCCACAAGGGGCCCCCAAGTGGAGCTACCTTCGCGGACACTCCAGCGAACCTCCTGAGTGTACAATCCTTGGAGTGCGGTGAGGATGGCCTCCTTGCCTGCGGTGTTGGAGAAGCGGGAGATGGCTGCAACCCCCACGGTCAAGGCAACCTTGGTGAAGGATACCGACACGGCCTCGCAGGATGCCAGCCCACTCCTCCCAATCCTCAGAGGGAGGTGGGAGATCCTCCATTCTGGCCCCGAGCTCCCTCAAAGTGACCTGGACCAACACGGCAAGATTCATGAGAGATATAGCTATTGCCTTCCAGTCCGCTTCATACCTTTGTTCATGGGCATCACGGTCTACCCCCATAGCTCGTACCACCACTTGAGATCTCTCCAAGTTAGCCTCTAAGTCCTTGACCCGTCGACGGTACCTCTCCAAGTCGGCTCCGCCTTGGAAAGCTTGTCCTCCGCCGCGCTATGACCCTCTTGGGCCTGTACCAAAGCCCACTTGAGGGCCTCCAGGTCATTCTGAGGATCACGTGAAGGGGCGGCTGCCAGCATCTCCTCGACCATTCTCGGGACCCTATCAAAGATTCTCAGGACCCTATCAAAGAGGACGTTGCTCATTGTCGTAGCCTACAAAAGGGTGGAAGTACCGAGTGTCAAAGCAAGACACGCACAAGGATTCCAAGTTTAGGGAGATATGAAAAAGGAGTTGCAGTACCTAGTATTGAAGGGTCACGGTGGTCGCTAACTTCTCTCTCAGTACTTCCAAAAATCTCCTGGGGTCGCCAGGCACCAAGTCTGCCATATACCTTTGCACTCATTCAGTGACCAGGAGGTGAGTCGTCTTGATTGCCTCTACATCCAGGGCGTGAGAGATGGCATACTCAGGAAGGGCGCTAGAGGAACCACCCTGGTCCCCCCGCACTGGCGTCGCCTGCATGGGCGAGCACGGAGTAGTAACATTCTCTGTCGGAGCCTCTGGGGCACAACTGGTGCGGGGGGCTCCACCTCAGGGGCCGCCCTAGGCTCCACCGGATCTATGAAAGAGCAGTGAAGTAGTTTGGACATGTAGGGAGAGAATTCACTCCATGGTAACTCAACATGCCCTTGAACACGTACCTTCAGAAAAGCGGAAGAAAGACTCAATGTCGTCGAGGTAAGCATACCCAACATCCTCCCCCACCACGGCTCTAGCCGAAGAGGTGTTTGGGCCATCGAGCTCAACGCCCATGAGCCCTTTGATCTCCTGAGCAAGCTGCTGGGAGCGCTTGGTAGAGCTCCCCGGCTCAGGGTCTAACGCAGGCTCACTAGAAGAGCTGGATGTCGTAGATGGAGAAGGTAAGGTTGAACGCCTATTTGTCCACTGAGGTCAAGGGCCAATGCCCTCCTCGTTGGGTGCCCTCTCCTTCTCGAGACCCATTGCACCTTTGCCCTTGGAGGCGGGATGCAACAGGAGTCTTCGGGACTCCGCCCGGGGAGGGCCCCTCTCGCCCGTGGCATGGACCGTGGAGGTAGTGCCCTATTGGGAGGTGCCACTGCCATGCCCTCCGGTGGTCCTCTTGGCACGTGTCTTGGTGGGCGAGGCCTGGATGTCCTCCCTTGCGGTTGCCGCCCGAGCCCTCTTCCGCTTAGCCTGGTCAAGAGCGGGGACACCCCGCGAGGGGAGGCGTAGGCCGAACACCTTGGCCATGGAGTTCCTTCCCTTCATAGGGATGCCTTTAGCCTCGTATCCTCATGCCTCAGATATGCACCATCTCCCTAGGATCATCTTAGCTTCTTCTCTCGTAGCTTTCGCAGAGCGAACTGCATGCAAAAAAGGAACCATGCGAGGTAAAAGGATTGCACGCCAAGAAAAGACAAAGGCCACGCAAGGGCTCTTACCCTTCCGATGCCGGGGTGAAGGCTACTGTGGAACCCCAACCTATCACGTTGAACAAGGGCGCTAAGCTTATAGAGTGTCATCTCTTCCATGAGGTCACGGGCGCCCTTCCTCGCACGTACCTCCCTGATAGCGTTGCATAGTTTCCAGTCATCGTCGGTGAGGTGACTCGCCTCGGGATATGTCCGTGTCGTCAAGGCCGGGTGTGACCCGGTGTAAATGAAGTCCTCGGCCCTCAAGTAGAACCACTTCTTTTGTGGCGAAGGGCCAACATTCCTTCAAGGCATGCACGGGGAACTCCTCATCGTGTCATGGGGTGGTGTAGATGGACCCCAAGGGCCCTCTCCTGACATCCCCCCACTGAGAGAGGAAGTAGTAGTCGAACAAGGCGACTGATGGCTCCATGGGCGTCCCCGGGATAGCCGTCTCACATAGCCATAAGAAGACCCTCAGCCGAACGAAGAGGTTCGGGCTAAGGTGAGAGAGCTACACCCCGAGCGCCTGAGTGTACCTCTTGATGAAGGGGTGCATTGGGAGCCCAAAGCCGATGTCCACCCATGACTTGAGAGCCACGACATACCCTGGCGGAGGGTTGGGGCTCTCCCCCGGCACTAGAAAATCCACATCCCCGGAGGAGAGACGGCTCCCTCTACGGATGAGAGAAAGCTTCTCCACGTTAGTGAGCTCCGATGGCCCAGGGTCCACTTTCACTTCCTCCAGGTCAAACCCCTCATCGCCCATCGGGTCCGCACCGATGTTGGAATCAAAGGGACCCATCATGTCCATATCCCTCGCACGGTGATCCTCTCGGCGAAGGGGCTTGCTCTTGCCCGTACCCTTCGTGGGGGTGGCCCCATCCACCTTGCCCTTGCCCTTAGCGAGGATACCACAGGGACGGTCACCTACAAGCAAAATTGGAATCATCCTTAACAATGCCCAGTTGGGAAAAACTAACAAAAAAGAGCAGCCGGACAATGGTGTGCTCGCGGTCTTACCCATGGAAGCCCGATGCCCCTTGGACTATACATGCGATCGCTAAGCCGACGATGCGTTTGCAACCTGCAAAAGGAAAGACGTGTCATTGGCAGCCGGTGTAGTTTAGCGGTATAGAAATAAACGAGCCTCAGCCCCCGGGCGCTTCCTTGGGAGGCCGCCTCAATGTTAGGCCCTGGAAACCGAGGGCAGAGGGGCCGCTCCACATCCCTCGCCCGTGCTCTCCAGTCAAGCGGGGAGCCCCCAGGCTTGCCACCGCTAAGTGCTACACGCCTCGATTGAGACCTGCAGAGCCCTCACGGCCAAAGAAGAATGGGGCAGCAAGTCAATTCCTTTTATATACTACACTCCAGTCCTTTTGTGCACACGCCTGCTAGCAACCAACAGTGACATTGCTAAGATACGCACAAGCAAAATCAAAGTTGAGGGATCACCTGTAATGATCACGCACGATGCCAAGGCTCGGGCGGCACCCTCACGGCTTGACGTTGGAGACAAGCCTGTGGCAGTGACATCGCTCTGCACGGCAGCGGTGAAGCTTCCCCTGCCCGGGAAGTTGGCGAAGCCCCCACGCGGTGCAGCGGTAGCACCCATGGCCTGCGTGGCCGCGGCCCTTTGATCTGATGACAATGGCGACGTCTCGGGCAGGCGGCCGTGAATCCAAGTGGCAGCGGCGGATCCCCCCAAACCGGCAGCGGTGGCTAGCCCGCTCGGGCAGACAATGGCAGCCGCGCCCCAACCCCTAAGAGGCATGCCCAGATGGTGCCTCCTTCCGGTGCAGCGGTAGCGTTGTCCCGAACAGCGGAGGCCTGCACTTGAGTGGCGAAGACGAAGCCTGCTCGCCCCAGGTTGCGGTGCCCTCTACCGGTGTCATCGTAGCTCCCTCTGGCACGACCGCGTGCACCAAAGCAGCAGGGACACGACCAGGCTCAGCTCAGTGGCGGCACCCCCCACCCGTGCAATGACGCCTCATTCCAGTGCGGCGGCAGCATCACCCCGAATAGCGGAGGCCTGCACTTGAGTGGCAAAGACGAAGCTTGCTCGCCCCAGGTTGCGGCGCCCTCTACCGGTGTCGTCACGGCTCCCTCCGACGCGGCGGCATGCGCCCAAGCAGCAGGGACACGGCCAGGCTCAGCTCGGCGGTGGCGCTCCCCACCCATCCAATGACGTCTCCTTCCGGTGTGACACTGACTTTCATCCCAAGCGGTGGAGTTCCGCACCCGAGCCCTCTGCCCGTGTCATCGTGGCACCCTCCGGCACAGTGGCGTGCGCCCAAGCAGCAGGGACACGGCCTACTCAACTCAGCAGCGGCGCCCTTCACCCGCGCAACGGCGTTTCCCTTCGGTGCGGCTATGGCTTCGTTTCAGGAGGCGAAGACGAGTATCGGAGCAGTGG
The DNA here is from genome assembly GCA_036346375.1 of Guadua angustifolia. Taxonomy (NCBI): domain Eukaryota; kingdom Viridiplantae; phylum Streptophyta; class Magnoliopsida; order Poales; family Poaceae; genus Guadua; species Guadua angustifolia. Next base: position 43,083,081 of record CM070513.1, on the reverse strand, counting down.
CATCGAGGCTCGCTCGCCCAGGCTTAGCCTCCTCGCACAACAGTGGTTAGATGGTTTACGAAGGAAGCGCCTCACCTTTTGTTTTTTTGCTGCTATCCTCTAGAATGGCTAGAAGTAAAGAGAGCCAAGAAATGAGGGCAAGCTTCTAGTAGACTCTCCATAGACCAATTCGAGCACTTGGCAGAGCTCCCAAGGAGAAACGAGCGGATGCCCATACCTCCCGGGGGAAAAAGTCCTGGGCGCTGGCCCCAGCACCCTGAAATGCCCCTGATCCCCGGTTTGGCTGGGCACCCGGAATGCTTTTTGCTGCTTATGACCCCGTTTGTCATGCAGACGCAGTTTGGCTGAATGGCTATACCCAGGCATTTCTAGAACGCCCGCAAAAAATTTTCCACGGGCGCTAGCGCATGCGACTCAGTTCGGGCACTGGTACATGTGACTAGGGGAGCGCCAAGGGAATGGTTCTCGAGTGGCCTGGGCAAGGGCTGACAAGAAGCAAAGTGCCTAAGACTAGTAGAGTCAGAGGGATTTTGGGCGCCCCCCTGAATGCTCAATCAAGTGCTGGGGGCTTCGGCCAAGACTATCGCCCAGACTCTCACCCGGTAGAGGAGTCCCGAGCAGGACATGGAGACCTTCCCTATTGCCCTCTAGTAAAGAGTCTATGCGGACTACGGGTGCTACCCTGCTGCCTACTTCAGGCAAGGGTTCATATGTGAGCCTTGGTCATGGCCCAATTGCCCAGTGAGGACTGGCCGAGGCATCTAGTTGGTGTTTTCCCCCTTTAACCTTGGACACTATTGCTAACCCTAGGTGAGAACTGTTATTGGGGGCTCTGCCTATCAAGCATATGCATAAAGCTCAAAAAAGGTGGCTTGTTAATTGTCCCTCTTATCCCTCGGTCCTTCTTAAGAGCGCTCAAGGGATAGGGGGCTAGTGTTGGAGGGAAGCTCGCTGCCTCTTGGAGGGGAGGTTGCATACTCCGTGGGGGATGGTGTCTGCCCTGGGTGGTGAGTCATCATCAGGGAGCGCCCCCCAACTCACCCTCCTACTTCGCAGGTGTTTGTGGGAGACCCCGCCACCCCTGCATGCACACTGGGGTCCCTCCCACCTCAGAGGTGCCTCACGAGCCCCCTCATACTCCGCGGGTGCCTACAGGAGTCACCTTCCCACTCTGCTGGAGTCTACTAGAGACCTACTCCGTGGGCATCTACAGGAGTCACCTTCCCACTCCGCGGGGGTCTGCGGGTGTACCTCCAGGGCATACCCCGTGGGAGGTCCTTTCAAGCAACGCAGATGTACCTCCAGGGCATGCCCCGAGGGAGGTCCCCCTGGGACCCCGAAGTCAAAGACTAGCTCTACGGAACGATGATGTGGGATCCACTACCTCCTCCCAGGAATGACCAAGATACCCTCGGTTAGGCTGCTATGGTAGGGGTAGGATGGTATTTTGTAATGAAGGCTGGGAGCCTATAAAACCCCATTGTAGCCCTGATTTATAACCTAGACTCTCATTGAATACAAAACTTGAACTATTGGTGTGTCTCATGGGAGCCTCAGCCGGGAGTAAGGCTGTAAACGAGCCGAGCTCGAGCGAGCCTGGCCAGGCTCGGCTCGAGCTCGGTAAAGCTCGAACCGAGCTCGAGCCGAGCTCGAGTTGAGGTTCGAGCCTCAACCCGTGCCTCGAGCTCGGCTCGGTCCAGCTCGAGCTCACTCGAGTAAGCCCGAGTAAGCTCAAAAATTCTGTAGGCTCAGTAGGCTCAGAACAAGCCCGAGTAAGCTCTGGCTCGAGGAAGCTCGGTCCAGGCTCGAGGAAGCTCGACTTAAGAAAACTCGGTTCAAACTCGAGGAAGCCTGAACAAGCCCGGTCCAGGCTCGGTAACAAGCTCGGTCCAGGCTCGAGGAGGCTCGGTAGCAAGCCCGATCCAGCTCACGAACCATTCGAGCTCGGCTCTTAAGCTCATGAGCTCGAGTTCGAGCCTCGAGCTCGGCTCGCTTGGAGCTCGAGCCGAGCCTCGAACCGAGCCTCTCGCGAACCGAACTCGAGTAGCTCGCGAGCCTCGAGCTTTTTTTACAGCCCTAGCCGGGAGGCCTCCGGCTCTCCCGAGGGACACGCCGACAGGAGTAGGGAGCTTTCTTATGTGCCCAAACCTGTATAAACTCTTGTGTTCACTTTGTCTCCTTTGGATGGTGTCGACGTTTTTCACCGGCCAGCTATTATGCCTCGAAGGGACCCGAGGTTCAATGGAGGGGATATTCACGGACGAACACCAACGAGCTCTACCGGGGGGTCCTCACAAACAAAGATCGAAGAACATGTCCATGTACCCAGTTCGGGCCCCTGATGTGGGTAATAGCCCTACATCCTGCTTCGGCTTCTGTCAATGTGTTCTGGGAGGATTACAAGTGCACAATCCGCCTAGTCGTTCTCTCTTCCTTCCTTCCTACTGGTTTTCCTCTCTTCTTTTGGCTTTCGGCCCCTCCTTCTCATGCACCGAACCCCCTTTTATAGGCCAGGCTGGCTCAGGCGTGCGAGAAGGATGACATTACAAGGATGTAGCCCCATCCTCTGGCCTCGTTCTTTGCACCATCGTCCAACTCCACCCGGTCCACCCGGGATATGACCTATATAGGACTGGTTAGGTGCAGGACGTCAAAGGGATAAGCTATCATGTCGTCAGCGAAGCCATGAACATTTAATGGTCCTGACGCAGGTTGTCAAGGGAGAAGACATCAGGGTGAAGCTCCCTATTTTGCAGACGTACATCTTCATGCCCAATCGACGGTGTATCCCCCGGCTCCTTCAACCGACCACATAGCACAGCCGCCTGGCAGCAGGGCTTTGCTCTCGCCCACCTGCTCGCCAGGGCGCCACGCAGTGCAATCGCCCGGCAGCAGGGAGTGATGGCCTCTGCCGCCAAAGTCGCTACGCTGGGCGCGATCACCGCGGCAGGCGTGCCGCCACTGCCGCCAGTCGCCACGCGGCGTGGTCGGCCTATAGCAGGGCGTGCTCGCCCATCTGCTAGCTAGGCCGCCACACGGCGTAGTCGCCCGACAGCAGGGTGTGGTCGCCCACCTGCTGGCCTGGCCGCCACGCGGCGTGGTAGCCCAGCAGCAGGGCTTTGCTCTTGCCCACCTGCATGCCAAGCTGTTGGGCTTCGGCACCTGCGGCCCCTTCTGACAGTGGCGGAGAGGGTACCCTAGCGTGAAGTATGCCGAGAGACGGTGGCCCATAAGACGGCCAGCGTCCCCTCTCTCTCTCGTGTCTTGTTTTCACACGTACGATAAACTTATTCTTGTAAATAGCACCTTGCCTCACCTCATTCCTATCCGACTGTCACGGGAAGTGTTCACCCTCACTGACCACCAATCTATCGAACTGACATGCATTCCACTCCGTAGGGAAATGCTCTTCATCGTCTACATCGTTACTCAAATTCTCATATTCCTATCTCTCTGCTTTGATCGCTTCAACTAACGATTCAATGTTTTCTCCCTCGTCTGCCACGCCCAATGGTACCTGAACATCTGAATTTGGAACATCAGCTTCCTCGCCTCGCACAACCTTATGACTTGAGCTGACATCTTGCCTCGCTAAGCACTCTCCAGTTCGGCTGCTCTCCCCAACTTCCTCTGGTTCATCACCACCAACCTCCTCCTGCATTGTATGGTCAGCATTGGTTTTCTCAAATGTTTGCGTCAACAACACTAATGGCCAACCATTCTCAGTTGTGAATCTTACGTATGAGCTTCAGGACTTCGGCCCCTTCATTTCTACTAACTCCCAGCACGTGTAATCCTGTCTTTAAGACCCTACTCTGTGCAGCATGAGGTCATGCAATTTACTATCCAACGAGAATATGTGGTACAACTATCTGTTAACCGTGCCCCACGAGCGCTCACCAGCATGTAACAGGCCAGCTATAACACTTGGAAAATGACTAAGTTCCACCCCTTATGCACCCATCTGCGGAACCCCTTCTCCATAGTGTATTTTACATTCTACTCCTTCGTCCATACCTGTCAAACATTTCATTGATTTTTTAATGATCGCACGACATAACTCTACCACCTTTCAAGTCTTACTCTAGTCATACGACGATATACTCTACACCAATTCAAACAACTGCTGCAACCCTATAAAAATTAATTTTTTTTGTATGATATTGTATCTCGCATAATTCTTTTATACATTGTATCTCTCATAATTCTTTCAGTTTTCTATATCTAGCTATTATAACTCTATACAACTAAATAATGAAAAATCTACACAATCCGATCATTAAATCGTCAATGTAAATAAACTATTGCCAACCTTAATTAATCTCGTACCTATATCGTTTTTCTAAATAATTACTAAATTCGAAATCACTAAATCATTTTTCTAAAACGATACTACCGTCAACCCTAATAAAATCTTTTCTAAATCCTAATACAACTCAACCCTACTACAATAACCCTAAAACTAAATTCAACCCTAATTCAAAATCACTAAACCGTTTTTCTAATTTGATCACTACAATCAAAATTAAAACAATGAAAATAAAATTACCTCAATTCATGACGAATCTTCCTCCCCTCCTTCCTCCTCTTCCTCCCTTCTTCTCGTCCCCTTTCTCCTCTTTTTCTTCCTCTCCCCTCTCCTCTTTCTTTCTCCGGCAGCGCTGGCTTGGTTGAACTTCTCGGGCGCTCGGTGAAATGAGACTGAAGGTCGGGCGCCCGAGTTTTTACCCTCACTGTCGCAATTCCAAATTGCGACAGAGAGCTAAACAGTCCGCGACACCGCTTTGTTGTAATTTGGAATTACAATAGAGAGATTGTCACAATTTGAAATTGCAAGATAATCTTTGTCGCATTTTCGAAGTGCGACAGGTGGGTAAAACTATTATTTTTTTGACATATTATTTATGTAATTTTTTTAAAACATATTTTATTTTCAAAAAATTCTATTACAGACGGAGGCGGACTCTTTGGCAGAGCCGCAAGAAAAAAGAAACCCCAGAGCGAGCGCTGCTAGCGGCAGCCGCGAAAAAATAGGGAAGTCGAAGGGGCGACGCTTGGAAGAAAAATAAGCACGGCGGCAGCAGCGAAAAAAAGTTCGGTGCTACAGTGAACAAACAGGATCACTACAGTGTGCTACAGGAAGTTACTACGGGACGAGCCAGCAGGCAGTTCGTACGCAACGAAAGAATCACAGAGAACAGATTCCAATGCATAGTGCGTGAAGCTACATATCAGAAAGAAGATATAGAAAAGAAAAGGGAAAAAAAGAAAAGAAAGAGAAAATAGGAAAATCTAAGAAAAAATTGAAAAATTACGTAGAGCTGTGTTGGAAATTAAATGTTACAAGATTAGAGAGATAATCTTGTAATCAGTTTAGAAGTTTTGATTAGAGTCTGTTTAAGATGGGGAGTCCGATGAGGATAAGGAAGTAAAATCCTATTTCATTTGTGAGGGCTGTAGTTTTGAGTATAAATACAGAGGTAGGCTAGTTTTGTAAGCGAACAGAGCGAGAAGTATTACAAGAGAAAATTGTTCCAAAGTTTTTGACGTTCTGTTCCAACATGTTGGATTTATTATCTTATGAAATCATTGTACAAGTCTATAGAATTATACGTGTAAAGTTGCATCCCAATGAAAATTTTTAGTACCACAAGACCAGATACCTACATCATTTAGTTGAGATATCATCATCCGTGCACCTCAAATCTTAACTGCTAATAGTGGATTAACATGACATGTCATTGACGCAAAGTAGCAATCAAGGAACATGACAGGTTAGCTTCAAAGTTCTCCATGCATGGAATCCTTGCGAAACAAGTAAACTGTTCTTCCATAAATCAGCAGTCGTAAGGGCAAGTGTTATTCTGATTTTTCAACTTTGAGATCGAATTGTGAATAAACATAATTTTGCAAGTGATCAAAACAATTTCTAAATCTGTGATGTCAGGGTCGGCATATATCCTGATGTCTGGGAAAATGTTGTCAATCTGCGAAGATAATATTCCTGGATATATAGTTTATGTGTCTGTCTCCACCTTTGAAATTTTTCCTCTCTTTTTTATGTGGTTGTGCAGTTCTTGTTACACTCTGGTACCTATTTTCTATGCAGTATTCTCCTAGCTAGATCGCATCAGAGTTTTATGATTGATATACGACATGAGCCTACACGGTTTCAAGAACAAAGAAGAAGAATCTCGTAGAAAGAACCCAAATAATGATGTTGAAGTAACCATGATGAGAGAAAAGATTTGGCAAAGCTTCAATTTTTTTAAGCACAACCTCAAAAGACTATAAGAAATTGTTGCTCTCACAACCTCTCGAATCTTCACTACTACAGAACTGGGCATCACAACCGGCCTATTTGAAGCGGTTTGGTGCGAACCCGTTGTGATGTTCGCACCAAAAGCGGTTCAGAGGGCAACGGTCCTGAGAGAGGTGTCTCAAACCGCTTCGAAGCGGTTTGAGACAAGAACCGCTTCTAGAAAGCAACATACAGAAGCGGTTCGTGTCTCAAACCGCTTCTGGAGCCCTCCCGCCCAGCCCATTTAAACCCTTCTTCCTCCACGAGCCTGCAGCAGAGGTACGATCGAACAGAGAAGGGCGGGCCAAGCACTGTTTTTGGGGAGGTGCTGTCCAAATTTTTAATTGGGGTGATTAGCTCCAAATTAAGTGTTTCAAGGTTAGTGACATCATGCCAACATCCTTCTCACCTAGATATTGCAATTTTTTTCAATAGATGTGGAGAAATCTTGAACTTTTTAAGCAAGAACATGCATGATCAAATTTACGGAGTTCTTCCCCAAAATTTATTTTGTATGCTTGTTTTTGTTGTTGTATGGAGATGTAGGGTGTAGATCTAGGTGCTTGTTACCTTTAGAATCTTAAATATCACAATAAGTTGGGGAGATCTAGGTACATTGCAAGGAAGGTAATCATTGGTGTATGAAATAAAATAGAAAAAATGTAGAACTATAAAAGAATAATTACAAAGGTAGAAAGGGATAAAAAATTAGAAAGGTATGTTTTTAATTGTATGACGGTGTAGGTGGAGCTTTTTTGTTGGAGAAGAACAATTAATATGGTCATTAATTGTAGACTCAAGAAGAAAAAATAATTACCAAGTAGATTTAAGAGCTTGTGAGCTATAGATTTTAAATGTACCTATAAGTTAGGTTATAATTTTGTAATTAAATTTGTTATAATTTTTAATGAAATTATAACTTGGTGTAGATGAATCGGCAATGGATGTACAATGCGAACCGTCGCCGAGAGAGTTCATTGATGGCGTCTGTGCTTTTCTCGATGCGTCGTTGCATTCTTGCCTCCAGTGACTTCATATGTTGTCCGTGTGTAGATTGCAAGAACGAGAAGGAGCACTCCCAGCGATGGCAAGTTATGAACCACTTGATTATGAGAGGTTTCATGCCAAACTATACCGTTGGACCAACCATGGCGGTTGAGGCGATTAGCCAGAAGACGATGAAGAAGGCGAGGAAGAGGAAGATGGATTGAACAAGATCCCTGACGGCACATAACATCTGCTCCGTGGAAGAAACATTGGTGACTTTGGTGATGATGAGCTAGACCAGATGTTGCGGATTCGAGAGGAGACTACACAGATGAAAGACAGTTTGAGAAGTTTCAACAAGATGTTAGAGGACCACGTAACTCCTTTGTACCCAAACTGTAAGGGGGACACGTAAAGCTACGCATCACTGCTCGAACTCATGCAATGGAAGGCTACAAATGGTGTGTCGATAAGGGATTCGATAAGTTGTTATCACTCGAAAGAAGTTGCTTCCGTAAGATAACACTCTACCCGAATCTACATATGAAGCCAAGCAAGTCGTCGTCCTTTGGGATTGGAAGTACGTAAGATACACGATGTCCTAATGATTGTATCCTCAGATCGTAATGAGTATGCCGATTTGGATGTTTGTCCGGTGTGCAAAGAATCACGGATAAGGTGAAACGTGACGATCCAGTGAAATAGATGGGGAGCGAAGAAGAAGAGACCTCCGGCTAAAGTATTGTGGTATTTCCTTCCGATCCCCGATTGAAACGTATGTTTGCTAACAAAGCGCATGCCCAGATGATGCGCTGGCACAAAGAAGAGCGTAAGGACGACGGATGCTTAGACACCCGCAGATGGCTCACAAAGGAGGAAAGTCAACCGGACGCATGCGGACTTCGCAGATGAGGTGAGAAATATAAGGTTTGGGTTGAGCACCGATGGGATGAATCCTTTTGGAGAATTGAGCAGCAGCCATAGCACCTGGCCTGTTACATTATGTATCTATAACATTCCTCCATGGCTATGCATGAAGCGAAAGTACATCATGATGCCGTTGTTGATCCAAGGCCCCAAACAACCTGGAAATGACATCGATGTCTACCTGAAACCATTGGTTGAAGATCTTGTGATGTTGTGGGAGGATGGTGCAAGGGTATGGGATGAGTACAAAAGGGAGTATTTCACCCTACGTGCTTTGTTATTTGTAACAATCAACGACTGGCCTTCTCTCGGTAACCTGTCCGGCCTAACTATCAAAGGATATAGAGCCTGATCCAAAGGCTTAGATGAAACGGACGGCATGTACCGAAAAACTCTCGGAAGGTTGTGTACATGGGTCACCGAGGTTTCTTCAGACGAGTCACCCGCTATGAAAAAAGGCAGAAATTTAACGGCCAACCGCACCTTCGTGCAAGGCCTCAACATCGTAGTGGGCCACGGTGTTTGCTATGGTAAAGGATTTGAAAGTAGTATTTGGAAAGGGTCCCGAAGCAAACATGTGCGTAATGAGGATGGTCAGCACCCATGTGGAAGAAGAAGTCAATATTTTGGGACTTGCCTTATTGGGAAGTCATGGAGGTTCGTCACTCAGTTGACTTCATGCACATCACGAAGAATGTCTGCTTGAATCTGCTAGGCTACCTAGATATGTATGGAAAATCGAAAGATACACTGCAAGCTCGGAAGGACCTTAAACTCTTGGAACTGAGGAACGACTTACATCCGGAAAAAAGAGGGAAAGGACAACATTACCTACATCCTCTGCGAGCTACACTCTAAGCAAAGAAGAAAAAAAAGCATGATAGAGTTCCCTAACAAGTGTGAAGGTCCTTCCTGATACTCCTCCAATGTAAAGAGACTCATAAACACGAAAGAGAATAAAATCGTACACATGAAATCCCATGACTGTCTTGTGTTAATGACATAGTTGCTCCCAGTGGCTGTGAGAGGCATACTGCCCGAGTGGGTACGTGGGACAATCACAAAGCTGTGTTCTTTTTTCAACGTGGTTTCACAGAAGGTCATCGACCCAGATAAACTAAGTAAGCTGCAGGATGACGTGGTACAAAGTGTGGTTAGTCTTGAGATGATCTTTCCTCCTGCATTCTTTGATATTATGGTCCATCTCACTTTGCTCACCTTGTCAAAGAGATAGGTATTCTCGACTGGTATATCGCACAACATGTTCCCTTTCGAGAGGTACATGAGTGTGCTAAAGAAGTATGTCCGTGAACTCGCTCTCGTCGGGAAGGATGCATTGCCGAGGGTTATGGGACAGAGGAGGTGATTGAGTTTTGTGTGGATTACAATAATGATCTAAACCCGATCGACGTCCCTATATCACGCCATGAGGGGAGGCTACGGGGAAAAGGGACACTAGGAAGGAAAGCAATTGCATGCAATGATCTTCTTACATTTAAGCAAGCACATTTCATGGTTTTGATACAATCAACTGTAGTGGCCCCGTATGTCCTTGAGCACAAGAGTATTCTACGCCGCGATTTCCCGGGGAGGTCTGAGGATTGGATAACCCTGAAGCACATGGATTCTTTCGGCGCTTGGTTACAAAACTACATCCTTTTGAAAGGGTCAGACAATGAACAGTTGCAACGCTTGGCTCGGGGACCATCTAGTGAAATCGTGACATTCAAGGGGTACGAGATAAATGGTTACACATTCTACACCGAGCCGGGATAACAAGAGCACCAACCGTAATAGCGGTGTCCGTGATAGATGCCAAGACAACAAAGGCAAGGTGGATACATATTATGGTTTCATAGAAGAGATATGGGAGTTTCGACTATGGACCTTGAAGGTCCCTCTATTTAAGTGCCAATGGGTCAAACCGACTTCAAGCGTGAAGGTCGACAAATACGGATGACAATCGTGGACCTCATGCAAGTCACTCTGAGCGCGAACCGCTCGATCTCGCGAATGATGTGAGACAGTCTTCTCACGTAATGGACATGTCAAGCAAACCTAAGAAGCGTATGACAAGAAAGATTGTAGTAGTAAGCCAAAGCGACACGTGGTTCTCCAAGGCAAACGAAGGATTGTTGGAGTTGAGGACGCCACAAACGAGGAAGAGTATAGTCGATTCGACGAGCTCCTCCTTTCATTGTGGATGTCGACATAAGCCTCCTCAATGACACAGACGTGGATGCTCCTTTCATACGTCGCGATCATAATGAAGGAACACTTGTAAAGACAAAGTATGTGACTACTTGAGATGTACAGATTTAAGTGTTGGGGTGAGGTGTGTAATGCGACCTTGCAATGTAACTAGAAAAGTGTTGGGGTGAGGTGTGTGCACTTTGTAACTACAGATTTAAGTGTTGGGGTGAGGTGTGTGCACTGCGACCTTGCAATGTAACTAGGAAAGTGGCAATGATGTTCACTTTCTTTTTGTACTAGTAAATCGTGCAGTACTAGGAAAGTTTTTATTATGAATTTTGTAGATTTTTGTTATGAATTCTACAAATTCTACAAATCCTCAAGTTTTTATTATGAATTTTTCAGATTTTTGTTATGAATTCTACAAATTCTACAAATCCTCAAGTTTTTATTATGAATTTTTCAGATTTTTGTTATGAATTCTACAAATTCTACAAATCCTCAAGTTTTTATTATGAATTTTTCAGATTTTTGTTATGAATTCTACAAATTCTACAAATCCTCAAGTTTTTATTGTGAATTTTGCAGATTTTTGTTATGAATTCTACAAATTCTACAAATCCTCAAGTTTTTATTATGAATTTTTTAGATTTTTGTTATGAATTGTACAAAAACCGAACTCACTTTCACAAGCGGTTGGTAGAAAAAACCGCTTGTGGAAATTACCTCTACACGCGGTTGGTAATACTAACCGCTTGTAGTAGTGCTTCCTGCTAATATTCAAAACAATATGGCGCCTTGTAGGTTGACAAGATCTCCTCCCCCGGCTAGCGTGGTGGTGCTTGAGTGGGCGAGCCCACGAGGTTCGAGCCCCACTCGCGCCCCTAGCCATTCTTTTTTGTTAGCACATTTACAAGCTGTTCGTAATACCAACCGCTTGTAGAAGTCTAGGTACAAGCGGTTGGTATTACCAACCGCTTGTAGAAGTCTATATACAAGCGGTTGGTATTACCAACCGCTTGTAGAGGTCCCAGATAAGTACTCCACACACCAATTTTTCTAAGTCCCCGCCTCGCACCACAAAATTTCTAAGTCCTCGCGCTCTCTCCTGTGTCTCACCGCCCCCTCCGCCGAGACCTCGCCGCCGTCCTCGTCGACGCCGTCGCCCTCGTCCGCCACACCACCATCCCTGCGCCACTCCACCCCCGGTGCCACTCCACCATCCCGGCGCCACTCGACCTCCTGCGCGGGCGTGACCTCGTCGCCGCCTCCTCACCCACCTCGCCGACGCCACCTCGCCGTAGCCTCCTCCACCACCTCGCCAGCGTCTCCTCTGCCGCCGCTCGACGCCGCCCCACCATTCCACCCCAGAGGACCGAGGTATAGCTGCAAGACGCCTCGCCCTCCCTCTCTAATCCCATCGCCAAGAAGGTGTTCGTGCGAATGTTCGAGGAGTCATCTCGAGCGAAATGCCTGAGGAGTCGTCTGGGAAGAAATTAAGTGGCAGGAGGGGGGAAGAATGACCATATTAGCAGCTTGGTGGATGCATGGCTAAGTGTTTTGGTGATGTTGTGATTCAATATCCAGTGTGAGTTTAGGTTTTGTGTTTGGGGTCAGTTTTTGGAAGCAGTTGCTTGGTGTTTATGTTCATCTCCAGCGTTATCCGCAAGTTTGGCTGTGTGATCTATGTCGATTTTAGGTGTTATTACATATTGTTTGTTGACAATTCACATCATCGTATGCTCTGCTCTCGTGTAGGAGAGCATACGATACACCGTGAAGAAGGGCATGAGTCGACATGTTTAGTTGATATGGAATGATCGCTAATAACCTTATTTCATTTTTGAAATGATGACATGCAATGTGGAAACCGGTGATTCATTATTGTTTATTCAAAGAAACAAGCAATAATATGTGAATTGTCAATTGTATATAAATCATGTGAAATATAATTACCTCCATTTTGCCATATTAGTCATCATTCATTATATGAATGACATAATGTTGCCTTTATGTGATCTGTTGCCATATCTTCGATCAGCAGTATCGATGCTATCCATCGGCCATGCTTTTCGAACTAGCAGTGTCTGCGAAAAGCCGCCGAATCTTCTCCAACGGCCGCACTGATGTCGCCGATGGGCTCGCGATCGGTAGCAAGATTTAGTCTTGATGAAAAGTTAGCGTAACCTTCTCCAACGACGCACTGATGTCGCCGATGGGCTCGCCACGGCCGCGCAATAAGAACGCTATGCTGCCAACGTTATGAGCCCATCGGCGACATCAAAGCCGCCGCTGGAGAAGGTTCTGTTGGCTTTTCATCAAGACTGCTAGTTCGAAAAGCATGGCTGACAGGATAGCATACGATACACTGGGTGAAGAAGGCCACGGGGTGACGTATATGTGAAATGTCAATTGTATATGTATCATGTGAAATATGTAAGTATGTGTGAAATGTATATATAAGTATATGTGAAATGTGTAAGTATATGTGAAATGTCAAATTGTATAAGTATATGTGAAATGTGTAAGTATATGTGAAATGTCAACATTTTTTCCGAATATTATAATTGTTTTGTGTTGTAATCTGTGATATGGTTGTTTATGTCAACATTTTTTTCGAATTAGGATAGATGGAGCAACCAGGACGTGGTGACCCTACTTTCGATGCGGGAGAACAGTTCTTGATGGACTTCATCGCGCTGGGTAGCGCTGCTGCCGCTGAGGCTAATGTTGGTTCCGATGAGGCCGTGGCGGTTGCAGCCGATGAAGCTAATGTTGGTTCCGGTGAGGCCGTGGCGGCTGCAGCCGATGAAGCTAATGTTGGTTCTGGTGAGGCCGTTCAGGCTGCAACCGATGAAGCCATTGACGCTGGAGCCACTGGTTCCGGCGAGGATGAGGTATAGCCAGAACAATATAATCCCTGTGGACATGTTAATCAATCGCAATTCATTAATATAATACACTCGACACGCTTATACATATGTTTGTGTATTTCAAGACCCGTGACATCGAGCAACCAACCCAAACCATCGGGACCTAACAAGAAGCCATCCACAAAGCACGGTTTACGGACGTTAACAACAAAGGATGCGGTTGCCCTCTCTTTCAAAGCTTGGGCCGCATAACAACGCTGCGGTTATCACGTGAGGGATCACGCCCCAATTAGCATCGAGAAAATGGGACGCAGCCTCAAGCTACCAAGGACATGCTCGAAAGATATTAAGGAAAATTTCACATTTCAAGGGAAGGAAGATAAGGCCAAGAAATTCACTTTGAAGAAAATGGCCACCATGTTTCAGCGTGGAAGACGCTCTCACCCGCAAGTATGTGCAGAGGGAGAAAGACCCGACTTCAACCAATTTCCTAAGTCATGGATCGCCGAAGCATTCCAGAGTACAAGTGTCAATCAAAGCCGCATCATGAGTCAAAAGAACAAGGCCAATTCACGAAGAAGAAATACCATCACCATCTTGGCACCGGTGGTCACCTCAAATTTGCATCAAATGGGAGAAGCGGGAAGAAGAATTATTGGCGAAGGACATCACACGGCTACCACTTCAGGATCCGCGCCGCGAATTGGTTTATGGGTCACGGGGAGCCTTTCAGATGATGGCAGCTTGGTGATGGCACCAGAGTGCAAGAGGTGGTCAAAGGATTGTACAAACTGCCGAAAGGGCCTCAGTGTGCACGCTCGTGCGATAGGGAGAATGATGAGCTAACACATGCCCTTCAAAACCCCGAGCACTCGGGGACGGACACGAGGTATGGGCAAGCATACGCCGTGGAAGTACGGTTTCGCCAAAGATGTGGGTACGCACAGAGCCGCAGAGAAGCAAAACAAGAGAATCACATAAAGTGTACCAATTGGAACAAGAGCTCCGAGCAACCCAGCTAGCATCGGCGAGCAAATTGCGAACAAGTACAACTTGCCCTCAAGAAGCTCCAGGACTTGGTCCGAGCAATCACCGGACGCCGGATCAGCCCTCCGCGCGGTGGAGTAGTTGCTGGCCCACCGGGCCCCAAGCGAGAACTTGCAGCCTGCTACCCCGTGGATGACATAAGGGTTCGCCGCCATGTGAGCTACATGTCGGCGCGCAGAACCTCTCCATCAAGGTGGCTTACGGCATGGCATATCCGGTGGAGTAGGGCAGATGTTCCATCGCAACGAAATACCCCGGTTACTCAAGGTCGCGTGGAGGAGGTGCCGAGCGGATTTGAAGAACTTCACCTCGATATTACCGGAGGCGCATTTACATGAACAAGCTTGGACAGCCCTCCACAATATCATCCTCCGCGCAAACGGTACATCATATTTCCAGATGGTGTGGGGTGTCATCTCCACCACGGCAACCCACGCCCAACGCCACCTCCACGCAATGCCTCGCCGAAAAACAGAGCACGCCTCCACCACCCGCTCCACGAAGAAGCCCTACTCCGCCACCACCATCTCAAACAAAATGAACCCCCGAGGAAAACCACACCTCCACCATCTCCTCCAAGGAAGAAGCTCGATAGCGTAAAGGGTCCTCCACCCGCTCCCAAGAAGGCCTCCTCCACCGATCAACAAAGACAAAGGAACCTACAAAGAGGGCATATGATATGACGCCGAGGAGAGAGACGCGTCACGAAGCGTAATTCACGCACACTTTGCAAAAAGAAGCCCGAGCCAAAGAAGGAACCAATTGATCCAAAAGCGGCGGAACACTTCGCGACATGCCGTGCAAAGCCCACGCTCAGGCCTTCCAACTATGAACGGACAATACTAAAGGCTACATAGAAGAATAAACGTGGTCAGGTGGCATCGGGAAAGAACAAGAGAGACCAAGATTAGGAGAACCTCGAGAAATTTATGAAGGATGCAGGAATCAGTTCCGCAGCTGCAGCTCTTGGATTAGATGATCTCCCAAAGGCAAAGGTCAAATGGCAATATAAGTTGGGTCGGAGCTGATTGACCCTAATGAGATAAAGGATCGCCAACCAAGATGCGGCAATTTCACTTAATGGTACATGACAGAGTCCGCCAAGGAAGAGCGATGTTCCTCCGCTTCAAACAAGATGATTTTTATCGCGGGACAATAAAGATATGGCTCAATTCGATGACTTCTACAATATTTACCATGCCGGCTCCATCAACGTGTCTCTCATGAGTTGTTGGTGCCCGTAAGTGCCAAGCTCATACCTTTACTGTGCTTCCTCGCATAATAAAATTGCAACTCTTAAACTTATACCTTTCTATGTAGAATGGAGATACAAAGATGTAGAAAAGAGAACATCTTCAACGTGGGCTTCATCGACCCGAGATTGTTAACGAGCACGCCTTTGGATTGAGAAATGGCCGAAAGGATGTTGAAGATTACATTCTCGATGCATTCTTGGGACAAAGACTACAAACCGTATATATACGCTTCTTCAACTTCGCACGATATATACAACCTCTCGTTTTATATTTTCCAAGGCATTGATAATACTACTAGCTAGTTACATATATGTTGCAATACATATATGAATAGGTATCATCGATCCTTCTTGTCATCAAGCTTGATAGCAGCGGATCATTGTTCAAGACTCAAAAGGACTCGGTGGACCAATATCAATATATCATTGACACCCTAAACGGTATATAGCAATATACGATAGTTTTAATTCCTTATTATATATGTTGAAATACCTTGCTAATTCAACTCGATAATTACTACTCATAATAACGCATCACACAGGGGCATTCGCAAGGTTCCAAAAGAAGCAACAAGGAGATTTCGAGAACGAATTTGATGTACAAATAAGCACTCGAGTACGATAAAGAATATTAATATGCCGTAACAGTTTTTCATCCCAATAATAATTGTTTTCTTCTCAAATTTCATCGCAGTTCTACTTACGCATAACAAGGAAACAACTTATGTGGCTATTATGTGTGCCACTATATGCAAACTATTACCCACGGCGATGTGCCGACAACCAACGCCGAGGTAGTGTGAACATGTCAATTTCTTAGTACTTAATTACACTTTAATTACATGTCCAGAGATTTATTTACTTCCCACTTTGTCACCCAACATCGATGAGCGGGCATGATCCCGCTGCACCAATTAAAGCAATCCAAGAACAACTCATCGGCTTTATTGTTGATTTAGATTGTATCCCCAAAAGCGAGTTCCACGCAAATGGTTGGAGTCCTTGTCCTCAAATAAGGACAGTGAATCGACGACATCAACGTCGACCAAGGGCACAAAGAGCGGCGCATGCAAGAAATGAGCTCAAGATTCACCCTTTTATTCTTTGAAACTTGTAAAAGTGACTTATTATTTCATGTGTTCATCCTTGTTCATTTTTAGTCTAGCTATTAAGTTCAGATCATGTAAAAGAACATGTAATTATCTTAATGACTACGCATGAATAATATATATTTAATTATTGTGTCAAAAAACTCCTGTAGTTCTATATATTTTAATTGTCAAAATCTATATCAAAAATAAAACCCCTCTGAAAACATATCTATATTGAATTAATATAATCAAGGACAGGTGAACCGATCGTGCATCAACGTCGACCAAGGATATAAAGAGCGACGCATGCAAGAATTGAGCTCAAGATTCACCTTTTTATTCTTTGAAACTTGTAAAAGTGGCTTATTATTTCATGTGTTCATCAACTTGACCATTTTTAGTCTATTAAGTTCAGATTTTTCGTAAATGAACCCGTAATTATCTGAATGAGTACGCATGAATAATATTTATTTAATTGTGTCAAAAAACTCTTGTAGTTCTATTTATTTTAATTATCAAAATCTATATCAAAAACCCCTCTGAAAACATATTCTATACTGAATATAATGAAAACGTTGTGCTTAAGTCTCTTCACAAGCGGTCGGTAACTCCAACCGCCAGGAGAGAACCTCTCCAAGCGGTTGGTAACACCAACCGCCAGGAGAGGCTCTTCCAGCGGTTGGAGTTACCGACCGCCAGAAGTGTGGAACCACAAGCGGTTGGGAACCGCTTGTGATACCCGACGGGGTGTCACTCATGTTTTGCTAAGCGGTTCTAAAACCGCTTCTGAAAGCGGTTTCGAACCGCTTGTGCATGCCCGATCCGCAGTAGTGCTTTTAGGGCCTTTATATCCTTGTCATATGTAAGAACATAGTGCTAAAGAATAATTTAGTATTTAATCCTCTCGTACACCTCTTTGGATGAGTTTGTTCATGGCTTCTTGATTGCTTAGGTTCAACATGATCACCTCATGGGTTTATACAACTTCCTTGATAGATTTAATAATATTGTTTTGGGAATGGTTTTAGAATCCGAGCAGTATATTGAGTTGAAATCGAGCTGGTTCAGCAGTCGAGTTGATGTTGAGAACTAGCCTTTATAAGGCTTTAAAGTCCTGTAACCAAAAGAACAACAAGAACAGATGTAGAGAATAAAATCAATGTAAATCAGAAAGTGCTTTTTAGCTCAGTTGGTTTGTGCACTGTTCTGCGAATTGGAGGTGGCAAGTTCAAGTCTTCTTGGCGACGGTTTTTTTTGTTAAATTTTTTTTATTTTCCAAAACAATTGGTACCAGAGCCTGAGTTCATGACCTGATGCCCAAGATGATATCACACTCTATAGGAAATGGTGTCATCGGTGATGAGGCGACGTCATATGTGATGGCAAAGGAGAGTTCCATTGTCTCACTATATTATCCAATGCTCACGAAGAGCAATTATGTAGCATGGATAATCAAGATGAATGTGTATATGAGAGCTTAAGGACTGTGGGAACTGATTGTGGATGGCAACGTCAATGTGCGCAAGGATCAGATGGCCTTGGTGGCCATCTTTGGAGGTATCTCGGAGAAAACGCTCTTCCTATAGGCCAAAAAGGAGATGGAAGGAAACGAGTTGCTAATAAGTATTTATGAATTGAAGAAGCTACTATGTCCTATAGGAATGAAAATAGAAAGGATACATGTATGTCTGAATGATTGCATCTTATACTGTAACGCTCATAAGGAGCTGCTAGTTTGTCTAGTATGTGGTGTGCCTCGGTACAAACAAAAGGAGAAGCGTAATGACAAGAACTGTAAGAGCCGGAGCGACGACGGTGAAGAGCTCACTAATGGTGCACTGGCCAAGGTATTGTGGTACTTACCCATCATTCCCCGTCTGGAGCGGTTGTTTGCAAATCCCAGAGAGGCAAAATTGTTACATTGGCATTATGCGTCTTGAAAGGAAGATGGCAAATAGAGACACCCTACTGATTCGGCTTAATGGAGAAACATCGATTGGAAACATGAGGAGTTTGGTGCCGAAATGAGGAACATAAGTTTGGGTTGAGTACCGATGGAATAAATCTATTTGGTAACATGAGCAGTCATTACAGCACTTGGCCAATTCTGTTGTGTATCTATAACCTCCCTCCTTGGTTGTGCATGAAGCAGAAGTATATCATGATATCATTACTAATCTTAGGACCCAAATAGCCAGAAAATGATATTGATGTGTACCTTACTCCACTAGTCGAGAATTTAGTAAAATTGTGGAATGAGGGGGTCGTGGTGTGGGATGCATACAAAAGAGGGCATGTCACCCTACGGGCTATGGTATTTTGCACTATAAATGATTTTTTGGCCAATGGTAATTTGGTGGGCTACAGTACAAAAGGAGCCAAAGTGTATCCTATTTGTGAAGAGGAGACTGAGAGCCTACGGCTACCGAATTCCAAAAAAACTGTGTATATGGGTCACCGTAGGTTTCTACCTCGAAGTCATTGATACCGTAAGATGGATGACAAATTTGATAGGAAGAGGGAAGTCCGTTCAACACCACAGCCTATGAGTGGAAGGCAAGTATATTCATGTGTGGAGGATATCGATGTGCAGTATGGAAATAGTTGTAAATCTGTTTGTTCTAGAACCATTTGGAAGAAGATGTTGATATTTTGGGACTTATCGTACTGAAAGGAGTTAGATGTCCGGCATTATATTAATGTCATGCACATTGAGAAGAATGTCTGCAACAATATGGTAGGCATCCTACTGAACATACTTGGAAAGACCAAGGATGGTGTGAATGCTCGTCGTGACATGGCTTGCATGGGAATCAGGTCCAGGCTTGCAGTGATAGGATGGAAAAGGTCCGTACATCCCCGCTACATGCTACACCCTATCTAAAAAGGGGAGAGAAGACCTCTGCAAGTGTTTGCAAGGTATTATAGTTCTATCTGGTTACTCTGCGAACATTAAGAAGGTTGTCTCCATAGATGATTTGAAGTTGCTAGGCATGAAGTCCCACGACTGCCATGTCTTGATGACCCAAATACTCCCAGTTGCAATCTGAAATATTTTGCTAGAGGATGTCAGGTTGGTAATCACAAAGCTATGTTACTTTTTCAATGCGATCTCCTGCGAAGTTATTGACCCCGATGTGTCAGACAATTTACAAAGTGAGGTGGTGCAGACTTTACGTTAGCTTGAGATGCATTTCCCACTATCGTTCTTCGACGTCATGGTCCACCTTGTTATTCACCTTGTCAGAGAGATTAAGATATGTGGATCCGCATTCCTACATTACATGTATCCGTTCGAGAGGTACAAGGGTATATTAAAGTCCTACGTGAGGAATCGGTCGAAACCTGAGGGTAGTATTGTTGAAGGTTTTGGGACAGAAGAGTTTATTGAGTTCTACGTGAACTATCTCGGGAAAAGACAAGCAATCGGTGTTCCTGTATTACACCATGAGGGTAGACTTGCTGGCAAAGGAACCATTGAGTTGAAACTAACGAGGCCATGGTTTGATATGTATTGCAAAGCGCATTTGACAGTCCTACAGAGCAACGCAAAAATTTGTCCATACATCGAGTTGCACAAGTTGATATTATAGGAAGAGAATGCATAAATGGATGAGCTTTCCATCGCACGAGAACACAATGACCAATCCTCACATGGTTCAAAGAAAAAGTAAAGGTCTTCTTTAGTGAGAATGTTAAATGGTTGTCTAACAGACCAAGATTTAATGTACAGATATGGCAGGATACGATATTAATGGCTACACCAATTACACTGAGAGTCAAGATGCCAAGAGTACTGTCCAAAATAGTGGTGTGAGCGAAGTTGCTTTTTTTGATGATCATAACTCGAAAAGAGTCTCCTCAACCACAATGAACTCCTACTATAGGATGATCAAAGAAATTTGGGAGCTCGATTATGGAATATACTAAGTTCTATTGTTCCGATGTAAGTAGGTGGGACTTCCATATGGAGTGAAGGTCGACAAGAGAGACTTTACTATTGTGGATCTTAGTAGACTCGCCTACAAAGATGACCCGTTCATCCTTTTGAAACAAACAATTCAAATCTTCTACGTGCGTGATCTGGCCAATCCAAGGTTGCACGTTATTCTTCACAGCAAGTGGTGGATCGTAGGAGTTCATAATGTCGTGAATGAAGAAGAGTACAACCAATTTGATGAAATACCCCTATTTGCGGATGGGGCCTGTCTTAGCGGGAACGACGACACACATGGGATCAATTACATGCGAGTAGATCATCAAGAAGGGTTGTATTGTAAATAAATGTACTATTTAAATGTTTGTTGCTAGTATCATTGTACCATTATGTGTGTAAAATATTGTGCAATGCTTTTGGAGTAAAATGCAAGTTGAATTGCTGCTTTTTGAGGCTTTCATGGAAATTCAATATCTCTTTATACCTGAATAGCACTTTGTCACATATATTTGTAAGAAAATTCCTTTGGATGAAATTCTTTTTGGGAAAGCTTGTAACTGGTCGAAAGTTCATTTCTGAAAATTTTCAAACAATTCGGGCTAAATTTGAAATACTTTCAACTTTTCTACTCTTTACGAAAAATTCAGGCCTATGAACTGAAATTTGGCATATTTCTTGAATGGGGAATTTTTCAAAAATTCTTATTGAAAAGCTTAGGAGTATGCCAAAGCATGTTTCTACAAAATTTCAAATAATTTCTACTACATATGACAAAGTTATGGCCTTTTCTCCATGTGATGAAATGCTAACACTTGGAAAGCATATTATTTTAGTATGATTCACAATGTCAAAGAAGTGGAAGGCCACTTCTTTAGTTTTTTCTCATGTGATTTTGTAGCAAACAACTTGTAGGAAATTCAATTTCTCTTGATCCTATGTTAGAGTTTATTTTCAGCATATTACTTTTGGCATATTACATGTGTTTATTTTTGGCATATTACTTTTTTTATCTCAGCATGATGTTAGAGTTTAGGCTGCGGAACCTACGTCTCCTGTTCGAGGGTGCTTGTTTATAAATATGCTAGTCGAAATGGCATATTATAGGCAAGCAGTCTCAAATTATCCTTGTTTGTATTGTACATAACTTTAGTTTTAGGTTTGGAAAACTTACGTGTCCTTAAGCTTATATGTGTTTGAACTTTCGTGTTTCTATCTATTTTGTCTTATGGAATTATAGCACTTTCTAGACCCTCATAAAACATGAGAAAGATGTAAGAAATGAGAGGTGCTTCAATGCTTTTCTTTTTTACAATTGCACAAATATTAAAGCATGAATGAAGGGTACATAGATATTACTTACCCCTTCTCTTGCTTCAAGATTTTTGCTACTTGTATTAGAAGGAAAAGCATTGAAGCACTGCTCGTAAGGAATAAATTTGTTCATGTGCTGTTGTCCAGCAATTACATGGTGTAGCCTCCATGTGACGTACAATCTATATAATTCTGAGACACAGAAATGAGGCTAAGCTATATCAAATCATTTCTAGAATTTTTCAAAATACTTGGACTTTATTTGAGAAAGTTTTGACTTTTCTACTCTTTAAGCAAAAAATCATGACTACAAAATGAATTTTGGCATCTTTTTTAAATGCTAACTCTTTTTTGCAAAATTATTATTGGAAAAGATTTGTAGTATCTCAAAGCATGCTTCTACAAAATTTCAAATAATTCAAACTATATTTGCAAAAGTTATGTAATTTTCACTCTTTGATCTAATTCTAAAAATCCATACTACATGGTTTGTCTCGAAAACTAATAATGCAGTGAACTACATTTGTGTTGGTTTTTCTTGAAAACTGATAGTGATAATAAATTTGTGTCAGTTTCATTAAAAAACCGATATTGATTTTTACTTTAGTTGTGTCGGTTTTCCCAGAAAACTGATAGTGATGGTTTGTGATTTGTGTCAGTTTTTCTTGAAAACTGATAATGATAGTTCTAGGTCATATGGCCATAGCAATTGCATTGTCAGAAAGTATTAGTGTAGGTTTTGTGAGAAAAATGATAGAGATCAATTTTATTAGTGTTGTTTTTCTGGAAAAAAAAATGATATAGACAAATTTTATCAGTGTCGGTTTTTGAAACAGACCAATAGAGATAATTTTGTATCAGTGTTAGTTTTATGAAAAATACGATAGAGATAATCATGTATCAGTGTCAGGTTTTGGAAAAAATGGATAGAGAAAAAATATATCAGTGTCGGTTTTTTGAAGGAGACCAATAGAGATAAGGATATATCAGTGTCGGTTTATTCTGAGAACCGATACAGATTTATTTCTCTTTTGTATCAAGTTAATATGTGAACCGATACTAATTTGTTATTTTCATTTCTATCAGTTTCCTAACTGAACTGACACTGATTTGTTGTTTTATTTGTATCGAGGCTCTATAAAAGCCGATACTAATGTATGTTTTTAGTATCGGTTTTTGTTTCAACCGATTGTGTTAAGACCGATTAATAGCGCTTATTAATTACATTCCCCCGCCACTCATTATTTTCTCCCGCTAACTCTTGCGTGCGCTTCCACTCAGGCGACAAACCCTAGTGATTCCACCGAGCGAGGCCACACCGCTGGTCGGCCAGCCCACACCACCAGTTGCCAAGCCCACACCGCCGGTCGGCTCCCCCTCCCCCGAGTGACCCCCACCATCGGTCACCCAGCTCGCACCACCAATCAGCTCCCCCTTTGCCGAGTGACCCTCCACCGCTGGTCGACTCCCCCATTCGCCTCGGCCTCCGCCCACCATCGGCCTTGAGCTCTGATGCCTCCCTCCACTGGTGACTCTCCCCACCGTTGCCTTCCCCCAACCATCCCCTCCCCCACCGGCGACTCCCCCCACTGTTGCCTCCGAGAGCCCATTCACAGCAATGGTGCTCCCATGTATTTCTTCAATTTTCTTCGTTGCTTCTTGTTGTCACTACTAGAAATCTGGGTTTTTGCCACGAAACTTTTTACAACACCATAAATTTTGTTGCATTAGAGTGGTGTTATTGCCTCGATTTGAAAAATTGTGGCAATACGTCCAATATATTACCACGAATGACTGTGCGTTGCGATATTGTTAACTGTCGTGGCAAAAGGTTGGTCGTATTGCAACAAAAAATAAAATCGTTGCATTAAATAAGATTTAATTGCCACGGGTAAATGTTGTTGCTATAATATTGTTTTTCGTGGCAATTTTTAATTTTATAGCAATGATTCATTTTCTGTTGCAATAACCACTGCGTGGGCCTTCTCGGTGAGGAAAAAACAAGTAGTGAAGATAGACACGGTGTAATCCGACCCACTGCGTCTCCAACGAACGCGTTGAAGCCAGGCCCGTCCAGCTCTCTCTGAGCCACGCCTTCTCTCCCTGCTCTTCCACGCACGATTCTCCCTCTGTCTTCACCGCGAGAAAATTGACGTTTTACCATTATTAATTTGTGGACTCGCGCTTTTACCACTAATTCTATGACGCTCGCGCTTTTACCACTCATCTCGGGCAAACTTTGCACATTTGCCATTTCCGGGATTTTAAGCATTTTCGAGCCATTTTCGGATACATTTTCGAGTGAATATCCGGTTTTGCCCCTGGACCACTTGTTCTCCCACTCCACTTGGTTTGGCTCAACCCGCTCTCATCCTCGCGAGCCCCTGCGGAGGAGAAGGGGCGGCGACCCGAGCGGCGACGGTCCACCGGTGGTGAGCCCCTGTGGAGGAGAAGTAAGCAACCATGTCGCGTGGTAGCTTCTCCGACAGCGCCCCTCTCAACGCAGATTCATTTGGAAAGGGCGTGTTGAGATCCGGGCACGTCACTGGCCTGCCATTGGTGCCATGCCCTAAGTGCGGTGCCGATGTGATTGAGCTGACTGCGAGGACAGGGATGTACTCGGGTAGGGTGTTCTTCAAGTGTGTGTTGAATGAGAAAGATGTGAGTTTTTTTTATCTCATTTATGTTCAATTGCATCTGATTGATTAGGGTTTCTGTGCGAGTGACAAGGCAACCGCATTTGTTGTTGTGAGTTTACGCAGATTCCTGGGAAATGCAGATTCTTCATGTGGCATGATCAATATGTTGAACTTTTGTGCAGACGGGGCATGGACAATGAATTATGCAAGGGCACTGGAGCTGCAAGGGTTTGTAGTGAAGATGGAGATGACAAATCGAAGAAATCAATTGAGCAGAAGTTAGATAACATCATCGAAATAGAGAAAAAAATTTTAGTTGTTCTGGCTGTTGTTAGTGTACTATTGGGGTGTGTGTGTGTTATGCTGGTGGCTTTGAATTGAAGTGGCATCCGCTTGTATGGAATGAAATGAACGAAATATTAATTCCCCTTCATTGTTTGATATGGAATATTAGTAGTTAGTGTACTGTTGTTATTGTATACATATATGTTCAGTGTTGAATAGGATGTTTGCATGGCTAGCACTGAAAAATTGTCAAAAGGATAGCATACTTAAGAGAGGCTTACTGGCACCTGCATGTTGTCAAATGTCAACTTTGCATGGTGGAATCAGAAAATGAAAACTACGCTAAAGGAAACATCATCTGGACCATCCATTCTTACTCTGTCAAATGAAACACGTTAAGGGCTTGACTTGATTGTCATGACACTCTTGTGGACAGTCTGGACTGAATGAAAACATGAGTTAAGGACACGCATAACAAATCGGAAAGGCATGAAACTATAGACAATCTGGTATAAGATAGTCTACCTGGAACAAATAATCCTTCACTGCATATATCGTAAATGGTAATTGCTTTAACCTGAAGCAGGGTGCAATTTGACAATCACTAATTCAGATAAGTTAATGGAAAACTACAAGCCACACTTCACAGATTCTATTTCCAGAAAATTCAAATGGAAAGACAACAATAAGAGACCACAATATCAGTATTTTGCTTCTGCTAGCAGTGTGATCACAACATGCTGATTAAATAGCAATCTTGGAGCTAGCAGCATACAAACTAACGTAATTGAAACAAATACATACTCCACTGAAGCAAAAGATCATAGAACATGCATCTGACTCCTTTGAAGACAGTAACTGGCAGACACATATCAAGAGGCAAATGGCAGATCTTACTCCACTGAAGCAAAAGATCATAGAATGTTCCAGGGTAGACACATATCAAGAGGCAAATGGCAGATCTCCTCTGAAGACAGTAACTGGCAGGTTCCAGGCCAGTCAAGCGAGGAAATCATGCACAATCTAGTACCAATATTAACAAAAGTCACTGGTCACAAACTACTGACATCAAAGTATCTCCATGTAGCAACAGACTAATGTTAACAAAAGAAAAGGCATATGTTTGCCATTACAAAAGAAAAGACATATGTTTGCCATTACAAAAAACAAGTACGCTTCTTTTTTCTTGGAGTGATCTTCTTCTTTGTAGCCAGCTTCTTCCTGTTTTTTGGCGTAGTAGCAGCAGGTATACTTGAGCTTGGAGCAGCAGCAGCAGCAGGTATAATTGAGATTGGAGCAGTAGCAGCAGCAATTATAATTGAGATTGGAGCAGCAGCAGGAGGTGAACTAGCTTCAGTAGCAGTAGAAGGAGGTGAACTAGCTTCAGTAGCAGCAGCAGGAGGTGAGCTTCGTTTAGCAGCAGTTGGATTCGGCTTCTTACCAGCTTTCTTGACCCGACCCTTACGGCTAAAATGAAGATATAATAGAGGAAATTGTCATATGAAGTGAAGAACATCTAATACAACAGAAAAATGGCATCTGATACTATTTTTACCTTGATACAACAGGAGGTGAACTTGATTCTGCAGCTGCAGGCTGATTTGCACCTAAAAACCTTCTAGCTCTGGGCTTCCTCTTCCTCTTTTTAGTGCCATTCATGGAACACTTGTAGCTAGATTGCCTATGACCCAATTCTCCACACCTTTGGCATTTCACAGGTCCTCTTGGCAAGCGATTTTTCTCAATGTTAGACTTGTTAGCACTACCATTGGACTTGCTGCCACCTTCAAGAATACCTTTGATTCTGAGCTTCCTCTGCCTGCCAGCATTCTTTCTGACCAATGGTGTAGCAATCTCTGCCGCTAAATCAACATGTGGCCATTGAGATTTATCTGTCAAAGGCTCAATAAGAGATGCATATGCAAACTGGAACCTTTGGATTGAGTAATAATCATGCACAAAATCTTCTAACTTGTAGGCCTTGTTACTAGTTAGAAGTGCCAAGGCATGAGCACATGGCTTCCCAGTATGCTGCCACTCTAAGCATGTACATTCCCTCACGGCCAGTTGAACTATATGCCTCTCTTGTTGTGTACCACCATTATCCCAAACCTCAGCAGATTGATGGCCAGACTTGACAACTCTGATGTGTCCTAACCCTCTAGTCCTACCAGTGAGTTGCACAATAACAGACGGCAATATTTTTCCAGTTAGCCTTTCCCCTATCCTCCTCCTCTTTTCCTAGAGCACCATGATCATTTCCCTAATCTTGTGCGCAAGTTGATCTCTGTGTAGGTCTTTGTAGTCCTTAATCCAATTGTTGAAACATTCAGCTAAATTATTATTAACGTAGTCACATTTGATGTCTACATTAAAGTTGCATCTCATCCACTTATGACTATGGTGCTTCTCTAAGTACAGTAACACATCATCGCATTGGGCTACAATTGCAGCCATATGCTTATCAAAGACTTCCTTCCTATATGCCCTAGCAGCTGCGTACATATCTCCACATCCAATCCTTGTGTACCTCTTAATAAAATTATTCATTAGGTGCCTGAAGCACTCCCTCTTCTCTACATGTGGAAAAACTAGTCCCACAGCATTCTCCAAGCCTTTACAGGCATCTGTGCAAATAGCAAGCACTGAAAGTTCACCTACTGCCTTACTAAGCTGGGTCATCATCCAGACCCAGTTATCTTCAGTCTCACTATCAAAGAATCCATATGCTAAAGGATACATCCAATTATTTCCATCTAGAGCAGTTGCAGCTGGTAGGTGTCCATTCCATCTACCATTGAGTGCGGTTGAGTCTACACTAATGTAAGGCCTACATCCACTAATAAAGCCATCAATCTAAGGCTTTAGTGCACAGAAGAATCTACGAAAATACACTCTATCTTCTACAACAATGGTGTCGATTTCTACTATACTACCAGGACACCTCTTAAGTACCTCTGCCTTCCACCTATACAACATGCCAAAACTTTGGTCCCAGGTTCCATACATTTCATTAAGAGCTTTCTGATGTCCCCTCCAAACTACATCATTAAGAGCTTTCTGATGTCCCCTAAATCTACTTTTATCAGAGTGACTAGTGCCCAGCTCAAATTCCTCATTTATTGCATACATTCTTATAGCATCTCTGAAATCCTTCATAGAGGGGTACATAGTGCCAACATCCATCTTAGGATTATCTTTGTCATACAAGAAACATTCTTCTTCAGGAGTGTCATCACCAACATGCATAGCTGCATCTTCAGTTTCATGAAACAAATTTTGACCCATGCATGTAAATGGTTGAGCTGGAGCAGTTCCTTTCTTTGGCACACCAGAGTCTTGTTCACCCCTCAAGCCAAGCAGTTCAAATAAAGTATCCTCATCCATTGTTTCTATCCTCCCTTCATCATCTTGTTGCTCCAATATCTTGATTAACGCCCAGTCAATATACTCTGAACAACCAGGTATATTGGTTGACTCCCAGTGAATATTCTCTGAACTACCATGTATATTGGTTGCACAATCATGTATATTATCCATCCAACCATCTATCCCAGTATCTAAGCTATGCGCTCTACATAAACAGGGAAATTGCCATACATAGTTTAAATTCATATCAACCATGGAATGCAAACAAAGCTTTACAAAAAATGTTTACCCTGATAAATTGTTCTCCATCTCTTTAGCAAGTTTACTTGAATCCACGCAAGTCACATATCTAGGGTTTCATACCACACAAAAACCACAACATATCAAAGACCAGAATACAAATGGGTTATAAATCGAGCAACATCGAGCAAAATCTAACCTTTCCTTACTTGTCCTCCGCATGAATCCACGCAAGTCACATATCTAGGGTTTCATACCACACAAAAACCACAACATATCAAAGACCAGAATACAAATGGCTTATAAATCGAGCAAAATCTAACCTTTCCTTACTTCTCATCCGCTCGCCGCCGGTGGAGCGTAGCGAGCGATCACGATGCCGCCCCGTCAGTCGCCGCCCACCGCGAGAACAAGAGAGAGAGGAGAAACCGACTAAGTGGTTCGAGCCAGACCAAGGAAGAAGTCCTTCTTCGGTTCTTCAGAAGTGGCCTAGGGGCAAAACCGGAAGTTCGCTCGACAAAAACCTGAGAAAAAGCTCGAAAATGCGTAAAATCCCGGAAATGGAAAATGTGCAAAGTTTGCCCGAGATGAGTGGTAAAAACGTGAGAGTCATAGAATTAGTGGTAAAAGCGCGAGTCCACAAATTAATAATGGTAAAATATCAATTTTCTCCTTCACGGCACCGCGCCCCTGCCCGGTTGAATCGGCGAGCCATCGCGCCCCTGCCCGGTGAGCCGCCGTGCCCCTGCGAGCTCCAACTAGCCAGCCCCTACTCCAATCTCTGCACCCCAACTGCTCGAGTCTTCCCACCCCCACACACGCCCGCCCGGTCCCCTGACTCGCGGTCCCCCACCCGCAATCCAGGCCCCAATCTCTCGAGAAGTCGCGATGCACAACCCCAACCCTAGCGAATCCCCCCCTCCCCGATCGCTCGGGATGCCCCCGCCCCGCCTCCAGCCATGCCCTTGCGACGCCGCGCTCTTCTTCGATCCGCTGTGCTTCTTGAAGGCCCATTCATTGATGCAGGCCGCGTGCAACAGAGCGGTTCCAGTCTTTCTTCTCCTGTTTCCCTCCCCATCTTTGCTGGCTTGGCAGTCGATGACACCAAACCGAGCGGCGGAGAAGGAAGGAGGTACCCGTCACTTCCCTCCCGATCTACCTCACGCGCTGGATCCGATCCAGTCTCGGCCGGATTTGGCCACTCCTGGCGGAGATTCCCTCGAGGTGGGGCACCGCGCTGTGTTGAGACTTGAGAGGATGACCCCCGCGTAGGATCCCTTCTACATTGTCAAGGACGAGATCCAGGACTCGGTGAGCAAGCTCCCTCCCCATCGCTCCCTCCCTCGCTCCATCCATTTCTTGCGTAGCTTATACTTGCAGTGTAGGTAGTGAATCGCCGTGGCTTTATGGTTCGGTGGTAGTAAAACCAATGTTTTTGGTGCGTTTCTTGGGTTCTTTCGGTTATGTAATTATATGCATTCTGTATTTTACTTCGAGGAGATCACCGAGATTCGGTGTGTGTGTGTGTGTGTTTGTGAATTCGTACATTTCAGAAGTTATGAATCTCGGTGTTAGACTCAGTTCTTGATCCATGATTTCGATGGTTCCGTGATGTTGTTTTCTTGTGTGCTTTGTTGGCTACCTACATTTAAGCGGTTTAGTGGATGTAGGTTAGTGGCATCTCGGTTTGTATCCCATGTGCCCAAATTAGCAGCTCAGGAACCATCTCTTAGGATATTATCGTATTTGCAAGGCAATTGCAGGAAGTATAATGTACCTTATTAAATCTCGACAATACATTATACTTGCGTGTGTTTTTATTTTCTATTGGGCTCATTTTTCCCCCAAGATTGCTTCATTTAGGATAATAGGGCTAGGTTGGATTCTTCCAAATAAGGGGTAGGGGTCAAGTTTTTAGCAACAGGGAAAAGTTGAATCCTATTCTGCCTTTATTTTTCTGGGATATACTGTTCCGAGAGGGGAAGAAGGGAGGATAATTGGGGTGGTTGGAGAAGGAAGGAATCATCCTTGAAGCTGCATAAGAAAGCATTGAGAATGAGAGATGAGGATTCAGACAAGAACAAGGTAAGGTTGTCGAGATCAATATCTGTTCATAATTTCTAGATGTTATTTTATGATATTATTTTCGGTTTTTGTTGGTGCGGAAGAGGCTATCCTGATCCAAAACCCTTGTTGGAGCTGGTTGGCATCAAAATAAAAGCTGACGACTTCCGTTCAGCTTATATAGTGGGAGAAGGTACAGACTATTGACTTCAGGCTACCTCTCTCGGTTTAAAATTCATGAGCTTCAATTCACTAGCCGATTTCTCACATTAAATTCTTGTATTCCTTTTTACCGCCGTAAGTGTTTTGTTATTTTAGTTGAATGACAGTGCCTCTGATTTCCATAAGCAAGTTTGACCTCTTGCTTCCTGTTCTTTTCACAACATTTTATTGTTGCGGAAACAACCGAATCATAATTGCGACCTCAATACAAAAAAGGATTTTGTTTAGCTATGCTTGTGCTAAAATTCATTCAGTCCATTTCAGTGGGGATGTAGTGAACCAGTTTCTCAGAGAGAGAGAGAGAGAGAGATGTATGCAAAGCCAAGAAAAGCAGAATAGGTACATGTTGCTTGCCTCCTTACAGTGACTGTTGTATTTTCAGATCTTCCATTTCGTTTTTGTTGGTGCAAAACTGCAAATGTCAACTGCCAGTCAACATCGTGGACAATGCGCAATTGAACCAGCTGTGTTTTCATTAGAGAGGATGCCTAGGAAGAATGTGGATCAAGATTCTTTAGTTGAAAATGGATTTTACTGTGCTTATATCACAAGCACACAGGACTACAGGTAAACGTTGTGCTTTTCTACAACTAGATCAACTCATTAATCATTGTTAAAGAAAATCCCTTTCTATGATGATTTCTTTCTAAGGTGGTGTTGTTGTGTTGTGTTCTCATTTTAGGATGCTGCACACACCGAGCTTCACCCGTTCTTGCATATATGTTGTTTAACTGGTGCATGCCTGCTCTTAATCATATGTGAAGTCTGTTACTATGGTCTTGACATTTCTTAATTCTTCCTGGTGATCCTCTAGCTTAATGGACTACATGGACCTTGTTCAGGCGGATGGATTATTTTTTGTAGTTGGATGTTGAAGTGATATAGCTAAATTAGTTTTGGTGATTTAATTAGCAGAGGCATCGCTAAAGAGGTGCAGCATCAAGATATGTTGCTTGCCTATTGATGATAGGCGATTCCCTTCTGTTTCAGCACTTGTTGTTCATTAACGTTGGGATTGCTTACATTTGAAATATTTAGATCAATTCAGTTGTCTTTGTTTTGCTAAAACAGAAGTTTGATTTCCAACATATATTAAAAACTCTAATGTGTTAAGACTATTATTTTAATTCTTGTGGACTTGAACATTAATGACTATTTATTGTGTCATCAAGCATCTGGTTTTGGTCTAATGAAGATAAACGACACAGGAGAGTTGTTTCATTTAGTGAAAAACAAAAGGAGATGATTTAAAGGCAATGGTAAGTCTGTGTCGGTTTCTTCATGCCACTTATCTGTCCTGCACACACATTTGAACCATTTTCTAGATGACTAAATGCACAACGCATCGAGTTAGTAGTGCATACCTAAACCCTCTGGTCCAAGAAATTTTGCTGACTTGATTTGGTGATGTGATTTTTTGGGTCTTGTGTTGTATTTCATTAGGGTGCGAGAAAGTACACGGTGGCGGTGGGCGCCATCAACAAGGAGGTGTGCTACTGGTCCCGCAGAGCTCACACGCCGAGTCGATGCCTTTCCTCAGGTAGTTCAAGGTAAGGATTGATGTATTTTCTTAATGGTTTTTCTGTTTGATTGTAACGCGTAGTTTTGTGGTAGCCAGCTAGATATTTTGGAATTTTTGTGTGATGTATGTTTGATTGAGGCATTCACTGCATAGCTACAGAACCATTTTTTACGATGTATTCTGTGCTTCTAGTAACCTATTATAATAGAGATGTTGCTTGCAGCGTCCCATGTATTCCCACTGTATAAACCATTCTGCTATCGGTTGGACAACCGTTGTTCATTTGTTTGCATTATATCGGCTTATCTTTCGTTGTAAACTAAACAACCGTCTCTCTTACCTTATATGTTTCGATTACTGAGATTTCGAATGGAGCTCTGCTTTTTCCTCGTCCTGCTGCTGGTTCCTTGTGTGCCTTCAGAAATGCAAGCCTCCACAGAAGCAAACTACACTTGCCTCCAGCTTATGCCATCTCACTAGCGATCTCACTTTCCTCAGAATATGTTGCTTCATCGCTACTCCCTCGACAGGCTAAATGTTTTTGCACATGTTCAATCTCTGCATATATGTTGACACTACTCCACTAAAAGACCCGCCAACTTTCTCCAGGGCAACAAGTTTCTCAATGACTTGACAAGAGAGCTTATATGCTATATTAAAGATTGCAACAGTGGCGGCCTCGGCTCGGTTGGCCAACCCGCTCGGCTCTTTTTTGTTTTTACAAGTTTAGATCCTTTAAAAAATCCATAAATACATATAGATTCTTTTCGCGTTTTTTTACAAAAAAGACCTTCTAATTTAGAAAAATCGCAAATATTCCGTAAAGGACCTTTTGATTTAGAGTCTAATTTTTTCCCTAGAAGACCCCCGAGAATTCTTTCGTTTGTTTTTTGACGCCCTATTTCTTAGGGAAAGTCACTCAAATATTAGCGCAAACTCTTCGAAGCTTACAAAGATTATTTTTATCACATCGTTTTGTACAAGGAGGCACTCCGATTTTTTCATGAACCCTTAGAGCTTCTGGAATATATTTTTAGCACAACATTATAGAGAGGCGCTCCAGTTTTTACATGAACCCTTCGGAGCTTCCGAATTTTATTTTTTAGCGCATCATTTTCCCAGACATTTGCTCGAAACCTTTTGAAATTATATCCGTTTTTCCCCTATTAGTCTCCCAAAACTCATGTAATTTTTTTTCTTAGCTTGCAACGGTCAGCGCTATGTGGCGCGACGTGCGCC
Organism: Guadua angustifolia; assembly: GCA_036346375.1. Classification (NCBI taxonomy): domain Eukaryota; kingdom Viridiplantae; phylum Streptophyta; class Magnoliopsida; order Poales; family Poaceae; genus Guadua; species Guadua angustifolia. The sequence goes on along the minus strand of CM070513.1, from coordinate 43,049,579 downwards.
GCGCCAACATGCCTAGTATGCTAGTAGACTTTGCATCAAGCTTTCACACGTAAGTTTTCTTTCATTATTACTCAACGTGCTTAAGTCACAATAATTTCTAGCATGGTGGAATGCCTGCTGCTCTTAAAACAATTTACATCAAACTCTTGGAATCATGACATGTTAAAGGTTGTGCCTTTACATTTTTCTTTCAGCTTCCATACTGGTGTATAAGAGATTCATGAACTTTTTAGGATTTCTTTATGCTAGACCTTTGGATATGAAGTTTATTTATCTTATCTAGGGGTAAAATTGCTTCAACTTCATGAGCACATATCTCAGGTGAGCTATTCATTTTTCCTTACAGTAGCCCTGTCATCTTGGTCCAATGCTTCTATTAGCCCATGGTTCATGTATGCACTTATATTTGGACAATGTATTGTTTGGTTCAGAAGCAGCAGATAAGCACTTAAAGTTAATCAACATGTCAATTTCATGCTTAAGTGATGCAACCATTGTTTCCTTCGTTTATTCATTCCTTGCATGCTTTGGTAAGATCAACTGAGTAGTTGTTTAGTTTAACTTGAGCTCATAGGCTTTGTCGAGTCCTTTCATCTGATCTGGTAGTATTTACAATATGGCAGCCTATAAAATTTCATCTTAGATTTGTTTATGCTCAAAAGAATAAACCGTGCTTTTATTTAACAGGAGGATACAATTTGAGCGGAGCATCTGGTCTCATGGCATGGTCAAGTCAAGCAAGTCTACAATGTGGAACAACCTATTCTCAAGTCACTAGTCAATAGATTAGTTCTGTTATCACAATCTTAGTTGAGAAATTTAAAGTTTTCGTTCAGAGATTACTATGAAATTATTTTATTATTGGTCTCTTTTGCTTGATGTTTGTACATACTAAAAAGATTGTTACAAATGCTCTTATATATGATTTGATGGCTATAATTGATATTTTTGTTTGTGCAATTTCTAATTTGAGTATATTTCTTTTGCAACAACGGTATATAAGCAAATATTATTGCAATGTGCATTGACGCCTCGTTGCAAAAAAATGAATTGCTACAGATACAGATTGTTCTTATAATTTATTGCAACGAAGTTATTTCATTGCAATACATCATATTGCCACGAAAATTATTTCGTTGCGACCTCACTTATTGCCATGGATTGGTTTTTGTTGCAACTACTGTCTAATGCAATGCCTAAACGCGTGGCAATAGAGACCTCAATTGCCACGGCAATAAAAAATATTGCCACGGTATTAAGGTCATTGCGACTACTATCTAATGCAACGCATGAGAGCGTGGCAATAGAGATAACTATTGCCACGGCAATTGAGACTATTGCCACGTCAAATCGTCATTGCAACTACGGACTAATGCAACGCATATTCCCGTTGCAATTAGCATTACAATTGCAACAAAATGTAAATCGTGGCCCAAACTTTGGACCATGCAACTAATAGCCACGCCTGCCAACGATTATGACATTGTGGCTATTGGTACATATTGCAACGAAATGAGCCCTATTGCAACGATTTCTCGTCGTTGCAAAAGCCCAGAATTCTAGTAGTGTGTGTTAGCAAGTATTCTTCAAAACATGTGTTTTATTTACAGTACATAATTCAAGGATCCAAGCTCTAGCCAAACTCAGCTGAATTAGATTATCAAACATAATTGGATTAAAATCAGCTTTTGTCGACCAAAACTTAGACAAATTAATATTCTTATTTAGTAATTTTTCGTGTCTATCTTTGTTTTATGATCAAAAAATTAGATGATATTTCCCTGTTCTCGTTAGTTTTGAGTGCGTCATCTCCAACTGGTATCAAACTATTTTCTTTTGCCATAATGTTCACCTTCTATTATCAACAAATTAATTACATGGGCCGCATTGATATCATACTTTATTCAATACAACAAGAAGCAGAACCAACCAAACAGGGAGAGCAAAAAATAGAGAAGGTCAATGATCAAGTTATATGAAACACAAAGCTGCATGCTCCATACATAACCTACTTGATCCTCATTCCCCAGTGTTGTTTAACACTGCCATCCATGATCAGATACATATGCAAACAGAAGCACACATAAGAAGCAACAGAACAAAATGCAAGTGAAGATTTTAAAGATAAATACTCTAAAGAAGGATATAGATTAATTTGTGGCAATAGACTTTAAATCGGTTTGCTATGATCCTCACCAGAAGAATGAAATGAAAATGGTAGTATATGGAGGTAACTTGCAGGATTTCTACCAAGTATTGTTGTCATTGCACTGGTACATTAATGCTCAATTGCTATGTTGATGAAGATATGTATTTAACAGTGGACTTCTTTAGGTTCATATAAGTATGAGTTTTTTTGAGTTAAATACTCTTTTCACTTACTGTCTTATGGGTACAATTATTCACTTGCCAGTCTTGTGGATACAATGATTCACTTGTCATATGGAATGGGCTTTTCAGTTATAATTGCATATTACTTTTGTTTTTTTATCTCAGCATATGTTAGAGTTTAAGTTGCATAACCTACATCTCCCGTTTAAGAGTGCTTATTTATAAATTGGCGGGACCCGGATTTGCAAATCCGAAACCCTTTGTGTATACTGCACTAGTCCAGGATCACGCTAGTGCACATAGTGGCATCATAGATGAAATATCATTCCATACAACGAATTAACTAAGAAGAAGCAAATTATTATTATTTAAAGCAAATGACCTTATGGTCAAGGTTCATACATCCATGCCTTACAGCTTAAGAAACAAATAAAACTTTTGCAGCAGAAATAAGATAACTTGGAACATTCGACATGCCACAGGCAATCATCTGGGGAAACGCCTTCCTAGTCGATGGAGTCTTCATAGTATTCCTCCTCATGGTACTCATTATTTCCTGGTCCTTCCTCAGCAACTGATCAACAAAGGCATAAAGCCATGAGTACAAAAAGTACTCAGCAAGCCGTAGGGAAATGATGCAATATTCATGCATAGCTTGACAAAGGATGGTCATATGGTTCATTTGCAAAAAGCAATAACTTGAATTGAAATACAATAATTAGATTGAAAGAATATTGATAAAAAAGATAATAAATAACTGGTAAATCAATGGTAGATAATATAAACAGAATGGCGAGGCATCACCCTACACCATCCAAAACTAGTATCAAATCACTAAATTCAACAGTATAACTTCAGACAATAAAACAACAGTGAACTCCCCGTTCACATCCCAATAGTTCAACATCCCCACATTTCATGAAACACTCTATACCTCGTGAGAAATTCCCGGGCACATCCACGACCGCAGACATGGCTATTTGAATAGTTTTACACTTTGCAGAGGTTGTACAGCTTTACCCACGAGACATGAAGATCTCTTGGAGCAATCAATATTAACACACTTTCTTTGGTGTGTCGCAGAGATATCATGACAAAGAATTTACAATGCACTATCTAAACTTGGTATTGCCCTATAAGGTTTCGCCCCTCGGGGCCCCCTCTTGAGCCATGTGGATCTACCCGTCCATCCCAGAACCCACACCAACAATTGGCAGTACTCAAGACTAGAGCACCCCCTTTACTGCACGATCACTTGCCCGAGGGAAAACATTTTGTTCAACCAAGACCAGTGGCATCCCCTGCCATGATACAGCAAATTTTATAACAGTGGCTAACGGCCATGATTCAATATCTCATTAAGTCAAGAATAACATTAATTCACATGTGATATGAATCCCAACGAACAGCTAAGCAGGTCTAGGCACAAGCATGACTACGATAACCCATTGTTGGTGTCGACGATCGGGATCGCGCTGACCGCAAATGTGAAACGGGGTTAGTGTGAATGAGGGACCCAAACCGAGCTCCGCTCAATGGAGGAACAGGTTTGCTGCGATGTTGGTCGGGGGAAACGACGAAGAGCGAGACACAACAGATTATACTGGTTCGAGCCCCCTGTGAGGGTAATAGCTCTACTCCAGTCTTGCCCTAAGGCGGAAAACTTCACTATTCTTGAGTACAGAGTTGGTCTACAGCTCGAGCTTGAGCGTATTGGTTATGGCTACCGTCCTATTACTTGTGTGTTGATGTCCTGAGTCTCCCCAATACGTTCACCTCGAGGAGTTTTATACCCCTCCTAGCCGTTACCAGAAACGGTCGGGAGAGATTCCTGGAGGAGTGGCTTCATGCGCATTGAAAGTGGGCTATAACCGTTTTGGATCTGCCGCCCACAACTGCCTCAACTCCTGCATTCAAGGTCTTGGTAACCGTTGAGTAGGCGTATGTCCTGGCCCCCGAGCTAGACCTCCTTGTCGGGAGCCAAATCCTTGTCCGCCAGCTCGAGGTCGAGTGGGGCCGTGCAGCTTAGGTCATGATCGGTGGATCCGCGTCCTGAGCCCGAGCTTAAAGCCTTGTTGACGATGCGTTGACCTATCAGAGGTTTGTTAGTCCTTGTCAGCTAGCCCCCGAGGCTCAAGGTCGTGTCAAGCACTTGGAACGACCTCAAGCCTCACAAAATGGTCAGACAGAACGGACTTCTGGCTGCCCCGGGTCCCCAAGGTCGAGGTCGAGAAGAAGTCCATGGGAAGGCTTTGGCACGGTTACACCTGGCGACCTTTGGGCTTCCAAAAACTCGATATAGACATGATCTTGTAGCAGAAACGCCAGTTAACGCCTCGAACCCATCGCCGGGTCATTAATCACGCCTGTCGAATCACAACCGGCATGTCTTTTGAGGGACCCCCACCCGATGATGAGCAAGAGTTATAAAACCTGAGCCAGCAATGCCTTTGGGAAGTTCCCGATCTCACCGCAACCCTAGCACCCCAAACTTTTTGCCTAGGCCACCTCGTTCCTCACAAACAGACTTCAGGCAACCCTCTTATGGCCAAGCTTGGGAAGAGCTCCCTGTGAGCGGCATGGCTGAAGGAACTCGAAGACCTCGGGCTGCTGGACCCGGCGACATGGCGGGCGATGGGCGAAGAGACCGAGCCGAGGCCGCGAGACGACGAGCTCATCAGCACCGAGCACTACATGCTCTTTGGCCTGCGAATGCCGGAGAGCGATTTCATAGCATCGGTGCTCGCCCAATGCGAGATCGAGCTCATCAACCAGGTGCCGAACTCGATCCTCCTTCTCTCCATCTTTTCTCATCTGTGCAAGGGGTTCCTTGGAATCCTCCCAACCCCTCACTTTTCTTTCGTTTCTTCTCTTTGTTCTGCTCCAGGAAGGACCCCGTAGTCGGATGTCTTTACTTCCGGCTGCAGGCAGGGCTTCCTTGGTCCTTCCCTCAAGTTCGCGCTCGGGATTCCCTCGGACCGTGGACCGAGCGCTGGTTCTACCTGAAGAGGGGTGAAGGCGGGGCGCTAGCGTACGACGGGACTCCCATTATAGGGAAGAAGGAGACCTCAAAGGCGGACAACCTGGAGGTCGATCAAGAGTCCATCGCCGCCATCCACATCTTCGCCACGCGCGGCCTCACCAGGCAGGCCATCGCCAATGACTACCTGCGCAACCGGGTGTTCCCTCTATGAAAAAGGGTGCACCCATTCTACGAGATCAAAGGTCGTGATGACCTAACTCACGAGGGCACGTCCGGTAAGTTCTTTTCCCTTGTGGCTTGCTCGAATTTGAATCCTGAATTCTTCTAACAATTTTGCCCCTCTAGCAGTGCCGAAGGAATCCTAGATCTTCGCCCGGATGTCCAAGATGTTTGGAAAAGCTGCAAACGAATACACCATCGACGGACCTGTCCCAAGAAATGTTCTCCGCCGGAGTGCTGAGGTAAGCCAACTCAAGCGAACTTAGCTTGTGAATGCTTAAGATTCCCTCTGACCCCTAGTCGTGCTCGTAGGATCACCGGGAGCTGTTCGAGATAGCGAGGAGGATGCTGCCTCTGCCCGGGGCAAACAAGGGCAAGAAGGTGAACAAGAGGCCACCCCCGAGTGGAGTAGGCGACAGGGTCTCAAAGAAACCACACATCGAGTGGGGTGACCGTGCAGTGGTAAGCTCTCCCTTGGTCGAGCCCCCGGGCTTCTTGTCCTTAATCCCTCTCCTCTCTAACCTCTTCTTGGTTCTTCGTAATAGCAAAGGGCTGCGGACGCCGCCAGGACTTCAAGTCCCCAAGCGACCCAAGGACCCCAATCACAGGGTCCCAGGCCCTCTGCAGCAGACGACTTGGGTCCGCCGCAGGCTCCAAGGCCCCTAGCTCGTGGCGCCTGCCGAAGGGATGCTGATTCACCTTCGGGACGCTGAGGACCTCGCCAGTGAAGGAGAACGCAGTGCTACTCTAGCCGAAAATAATTTTTTCTACCGCGAACACCAGGATACATGCGAGTCAAAGATCATGGAGCAATACCCTTGGAGCACGTTAGCAGCGGAAGTAGAGTAGGTGAAGCCTCCCCGCGTGCTCCGAAGCACAGTAGTAGATGCCGGAGTTGATCGTCTCCTCCTCGCGATCGCGCACGCAACGCTGTAGAGGAAGTAGACGTTCTCGCCGATCAGCGCCGAGACAGATGCAACGACGCCTCTACGGTATCCACACGTCCAGGGGTGGAATGCCGTGCGCCGGTGTGCTAGCACCCACCACGCTGTGACGGCTAGGGTTTCTAGCGAGGGTAGGGTCGACGGCTAGGGTTTCGTGGTGGGGAGAACCTCTCACCGCACACCCCCACGCCTTTATATAGAGTGCACTAACGGGCCTTCTACAATAGAAGCCCACTAGACTCACACTAATGGATCTTCTACAAGAGAAATCCATTAAGACGCCAGAGAATCCAAACGTGTAAACCCACTAATGGATCCAATCCATCAGACATGATCCAACCCGTTAAGTGTGTGACCCGTTAGGTTCATGCAAGAACGGCCATGGCCCCGAAACCTCTTTTCGAGACCATCGACAACGATGGTTCCTAGCGAGGACATGTTGTCCCCGAATGCACGTAATGATCGATCGGCTGAACCTTGATATACTCGTATACCAATCCTTTTGCCACGCGATACCAGTCAAGCTCAAGGCAAGATGCGTGCCATCCTTGTGATAGCTCGACCCATTCACTTGTCAATGTAATGGATATAATTCGTGATTAACACTTTAATCACTTTGGCATGGCCATGCACTTTTCCTTATCCATCCACACCGAGGGGCCCAGATATATCTCTCCCGTTATCAAGGAGGGGCAAATTCCATCTTGATCTCTTATAGCTCACGTCATGTTTCATGGCATACCCGTAAGCTACCTTTATAGCTCCCCTGTTACGGAGAAGCATTTCACAGCCCCAAGGTATACAATTACACATGCTGAGAATCAATAAGAATCTCAGGTCGAAGGATCGTATAGGTATACCACTCGAGACTACATCCTGATGGCACTTCTAAGATAACAATCTCATCAGTGTCTCGGAGTGGGTCTATCCAACCCCATGTTCTCTAACATGTGCCCACATTATTGATTTGATATCTCCATATCTATGGTATGTGAAACATTACCATCAATCAATACATGTCTTTGGTCGATCATTATTGTCCCACATAATGATATGTGACCAGGATCGTTTAGAATAATATCATAAAACCAATGTGTTTCACAATTAAGTCATACTCAATAAACAAAGGAGTGATATTTATTCATGGAACTGATAAGTACATGAACACGGACGTATGATACAATCATCTCACATGATCGCCTCTAGGGCATATCACCAACAATCTCCCACATGCACTAGAGTGCATCATGCAAGTATCTAATACCCATGGCTCTTGTGTGTGCCTCATGCTTCGGCTGTGGAAGAGGTTTTGTCGTGGATCTGCGACATTCAGATCCGTGTGCACTTTGCAAATCTTCACATCTCCTCTATCGATGATCTTCGGATGAGGCGATAACGCTGAGTATGTGTTTGGATTTTTGGTGAGACCTAGGCTCCTTCGCTTGTGCAATGGCACCACTATTGTCACAAAAGAGGTCCCTTTGGACAGGAGGCACTAGCGACAACTCCCAACTCGAAACAAATTTTTCGATCCAAACAGCCTCCTTTGCGGCTTGAAGCTGCAATATACTCGACCTCGATCGTGGAATCACCACTTGTCTCTTGCTTGAACTTTTCGACTACCAACTTTGTCCCACCATTGAGGAGAATACAAAACCGGATTGCGATCGTGAATCATCTTTATCGGTTTGGAAGCTAGCGTCGGTGTAACCCTTTACAACCAGCTCTTCCTCTCCTCCAAAGACCAAGAACATGTCCTCGGCCCCACGTAAGTATTTGAGGATGTTCTTCCTGTTGCCCAAATGACTTTCACGGGTTTGATTGATACCTTTCGTAACACTTAGAGCATATGATACATCCGGGCGTGTACATAACATGGCATACATGATGGATCCAATAGCGGAGGCATATGGAATCTCACTCATTTTCTTTTGCTCATCAGGTGTCGAAGCACACTGAGTCTTGCTTAGATGAATACTGTCGGGACCCGAATGTGCAAATCCGGACCCTCTGTGTATTCAGCACTAGTCCAGGATCGTGCTAGTGCACACAGTCTCAACATTGGTACATATCACAGTCATAACCAACGAAATAATAAGTACTTTAATTAAATACTCAAACTAGTTGATTGACCTTATGGTCAAGTTACAAAGATCGCCTCATGAGGCTAAGACTTATTAAAATATTCAAAAGCAATGAAATAAAATAAACTCGTGGCGCCAACCAATTTGCCACGTACAGCCGATAGGCTCGCTCCTAGTTAAATCGGCTCCTCCGATACTCCTCCTCTGGCGGGGTTGCTTCTTCTTCAAGCTGAAGTTGTGTTGTTGTGGGGTGAGTACTTTGAGCACTCAGCAAGTCATGCACAGAATGCAATTCTAATATTCTACATGCTTGGCTTAGTACAAAGGATAGGCTATGGTTCATGAGCGATCAAAGATTCAAGATTCTGAGAATAGATTGCAAAGCAATAAAAGCAAGAATGAGGAATAGTAGTTTTTCACAAACATTTCAATTGTAAATCATTTTTCCATCCTAAGTCAAGTTCATCATCATCAACCCAAGTATTTTCCATAAACAAGTCATTTTCATGAAAATCTAACCCTTGACTGTAATCACCGAGCGATGCTCAATACCGTGAGCACGGCTATTCGAATAGGTTGTACACTCTGCAGAGGTTATACACTTTACCCATAAGATACAGTCAAATACCACCAAGGCAAATAACCGTAACAAAGCCTTTCCAAAGTTCCGTCTAAACCCAGTACTGCCCGCTGAGGTTTCAACACTAGAGGGACTGGTTACCACACCCAGGGCCCCCCTCTTGCGCCATGTGAGTTCTCACCCGCTCCTCCGGGCCCCACACCACCACGACAGTACTAAGAATAGATTTCCCAGTTTACTCAGCTAGGCCCGTCCCATTACGGAGCTTGTGGTTGTATGAAAGACTCAGTTCAAATGCTCGCAAGGTTAAGTCCTTAGTTGACCGAGGCAAGACTAACCGAGTATGATTTCCCATAACCAAACCAATAAAAACCAAATACGACCGCCCAGTTGCCACTCTTGGCCCACCAGAAACAATCTTGCCACATGCCTCAGTCTAAATCATTTTCCCACCCCGGTTCTTTACCATTGCACCACGTGCCATCATCAACTCAATAACACATGTCTCATTCACAAAACACGTTCCATATCTCATTAAGTCAATATTAACTTTGGTATTCCAAAATCATGAAATTTCCATGTGGCAGGGCTAAGCATACTACTTACGGTCTACTCAACCCATGTTGGCCAATAATTAATGTACAACTATTAATCCACAACCTAGAGTGACAAATGATTCATGGCCTACAACTATATACGACAAGGTGGCATACAGCAACTAGGCATTTAACTAATCCCAAAATTCATTCAAACCAATTTTTACTAAATTAGCATGAAATAAATTAAATCGAAATAATTTTTCTAAGATAGGTTCAACATGATCAACCATAACTTGCCTTCAAAAAGTACTGATTCTGGCTCCTGAGCTTGCTCCTGGGTCAGAACCTCTCCCTCGAAACCTTCGGGCACTTCAACATCTATGCGCAACGTAAACACAAAACAATAAAATAAATAAACAGTAGACAAACAGTGCTAAAAAATTCAATTAAAATTCATAAACAGAAAGATCAGAATTTTACAAATTTATAGAAATTGGAATCACTCAAATCGGAGTTAAAAGCATAAAAGTTATAAGCGTTTGAAGTTTCAAATTACATTTAAAATCAATATACCGAATTAAATAAATATTTTCTTTTTCGAAAATTAATTATTCGTCATCTGTGACACGGTCGCCACTAGAGAGTGACACGTGGCCTCGCCGACGTCACCTGACCGGCCTCCGGCCGACGCCAAGATGACGTCATCGTGGACGCCAAGACGATTTCGGCTATCTCGGCGACAAGTGGGTCCCACTGCGGACGTCGGATGCGTCAACGGTGACGTCACACGCACGGTTCGCGGCGGGCGACGAGTGGGTCCGTCTTTGTCGGCGACACGCGCCGCGATCGCTTCGTCGCGGTGCGGCGGCGTGTGGGTCCGCCTTGTCGGCGTCCGCGACTGATGAATAGCGGCGTGGCTCCTACCGCCCTCGGATTTGCATCTAACGGCGGAGATTAGAAGATGGGGTTTACTGTTTATGGGGCGACGTGGCGGAATCCGGGTCGTTGATGCGTGATCGGACGGCTGTGGAAGCTCGACTCGGCGGCGACGACGCGGCGTTTCCGTGGTCCTCTGGCGACGTGCGGAGATGCTCCCGACTCGGCGCGACGAGGTGAGTTCGGGGGTGGCACGGGCGATGGCGGAGAGTGACCGGCGGCGACGAAACGACGCGAAGAAGTGCGGCGGACGGCTTCAGGACTTTGGCGAGGTAGCGCGGCGAGGCGGCGGCGTCTCGGGCGACGTGAAGTGTACGGATGGGTGCGGCGTGAGGTGAGGTTCACGACACGGGTGGCGGCGCAATAAATAGCCCCCCCGACGTCCGTGAAAAGCGCGGAGACCGAGGCCCACACGGGCGGCGGCGGTGGAATCCGGCGGGGATACGAATAAGCGACGTGGCGCAACGTGGACCGTCGGATGGAGATCGGATGGCCACCGCGCTAGGGTTTTTCCGGAACGGGCCGCACAGTACTCGGCCCAGTACTGTTCATCGGGATTTTTAATCCTTTTCCGAATAAAATTAATTCCCAAAAATAAAATAATTCATTTGGGGCATTAAAAATGCCAGAAAAATTCTGGAAAAATTCTCATAAATATTTTAGGACATTTGTGACTCAAATAAAATATTTCCAGTTAAAATTTTATTTTAAATTTTCTATTATTTAATTAATTTGATAAATGGCTTAATTCAAAATAAATCCAAATAAATCCAAATAAATTCCAGAAATTCCCAAAAATTCAAAATACCATTTAAATGCAAGAAAAGCAAAAATTGGGGTGTTACAAATACCATGCGACATTGGCAAGAAACCCTTCTTGGAATCTCGCATATTGAACCGTTTCAATATTTTATCAATGTATGTACTTTGGCTTAATCCAATTAGCCTTCTCGATCTATCTCTATAGATCTTTATGCCCAGTATGTAGGCTGCTTCTCCTAAATCCTTCATCGAGAAACATTTTCTCAGATAAGATTGGACAGCTTCAAGCATTGGAATATCGTTTCCAGTCAACAATATGTCATCTACATATAAGATCAGAAACACAAGTGCGCTTCCACTAGCCTTCTTGTAAATACAAGGTTCTTCTTCATTCTTGATGAAGCCAAACTCTTTAACTGCTTCATCAAAACAAAGATTCCAACTCCGCGATACTTGCTTCAGTCCATAAATAGACTTCTGAAGCTTGCATACCTTGCCAGCATCGCTTGGATCGACAAAACCTTTAGGCTGTGTCATGTACACATCCTCACTCAGGTTTCCATTTAGGAAAGCCGTTTTGACATCCATTTGCCACAATTCCCAATCATAGAATGCGGCAATTGCTAGCATGATCCGAATAGATTTAAGCATAGCGACGGGTGAAAAAGTTTCATCATAATCAACACCTTGAATTTGCCTAAAACCTTTAGCCACCAATCGTGCCTTATAGATGTGAACATTTCCATCCATATCTATCTTTTTCTTAAAGACCCATTTGCACTCGATAGGTTTTACCCCATCAGACATATCAACCAAGTTCCAAACCTGATTATCATACATGGACATTATTTCAGATCTCATGGCTTCCAACCATTTCCCAGAGTCTGGTCCCACCATTGCTTCCTCATAGTCTTTGGGCTCATCGTTGTCCAACAACAACACGTCGCGCTGTCCCGTCGTGAGGAACATGTACCTCTCGGGTGCACGGCTAGTCCTCGAGACTGCGTGGGAAATTTGGTGCCTCTACCACGTGTTCTCGCAACATTTTGCATTTCCGTTCGGGGTTAGTAGGAGCTGAAACATTTTCAGATGTTTCCGAATTTCTTCAAGTTGCACCTTGCTCCCACTAGCCCTTTTGAAAAACTCCTTTTCCAAAAGACACCATGTCGAGTGACAAACACTTTGCCCTCTTCTCGGTTATAAAAATAATACCCTTTAGTTTCCTAGGGTACCCCACAAAGAAGCACTTATCGGACTTGGTGTGAAGCTTATCGGGCGTCATATCGTTTTACATAGGCTTCACAGCCCCAAATCTTTAGAAAAGACAACGAGGGACGCTTCCCAGTCCATATCTCATATGGCATCTTCTCTACTGATTTTGATGGAACCCTATTTAGTGTGAACGCAGTTGTTTCTAGAGCAAATCCCCAAAATGACAATGGAAGATCAGTTTGACTCATCATAGACCGAACCATATCCAACAAAGTTCGATTCCTCCGTTCGGATACCCCATTCCATTGAGGCGTTCCAGGCGGAGTCAATTGAGGAACAATTCCACAATTCTTAAGATGGTCATTAAACTCATGGCTCAAATACTCACCTCCACGATCAGATCGCAGAAATTTAATTGTTTTGCCCAAATGATTTTGCACTTCATTCTGGAACTCTTTGAACTTTTCAAAAGATTCAGACTTATGCCTCATTAGATAGATATAGCCATACCTACTAAAGTCATCAGTAAAGGTAATGAAGTACTGAAATCCACCTCTGGCCCCAGCGCTCATCGGTCCACATACATCAAGATGTACTAAGGCCAATAAGTCACTCGCCTCTCACTAGAACCGGTGAAAGGCGTTTTAGTCATCTTGCCAAGTAAACAAGGCTCAGACGTGTCAAATGATTCAAAATCAAATCAATCAAGAAGACCATCTTTATGGAGCTTCCACGCTTCTTATTTATATGGCCTAAGCGACAATGCCACAGATAAGCGAATTCAAATCATTTGTTTTGAGTCTTTTGTATTAACATTATAGACAAAATTATCTTCAAGATTTAGCACATATAGCCCATTCAATGATGGACAATGACCATAGAGCATACCATTGAAATAAATTGAACAACATTTGTTCTTTATTACAAAATCAAAACCATCTTCTTCCAAACATAAAGAAGAGATAATGTTTACGCTCAAAGTGGAACATAATAACAATTATTTAATTCCAAAACTAATCTCGAAGGTAACGATAAGGGATAAACGCCAACGCCATTGCAGCAACCTTTGCGCCATTGCCGACGCGAATGTCCACCTCACCACTTGCACAACTTCTAGTCTTTCTTAGTCCTCGCAACGATTTACAAACATGAATCATCGATCCGTTATCAAATACCCATGACTCATCGGGACAAGTAGCAAGATTAATTTCTATAACATTAATACCGAAGTGGAAGCTAGAGTTCCATTCTTCTTATCCTCCAAGTATTTCTTGCGGTTCCTCGCCAATGACCTTTCTTATGGCGGTAGTGACATGCATCGAAGCGATAGGACCACTTTTGGTCTTAGGTTTAGGGTTGGGGATCGTATCCACACCCTTGCCTTTTCTCCACGCTTCCTTTTCTTACCACCATCCTTTTGGACCATCATCACATGATTATTGCTTTTCTTGATGCTTTCTTCATTGTCTTAAGCATCCCATGCGATTCGACATGTTTTTCTCCATGCCATTCATATGAAAATTCATGATGAAAGGCTCGAAGCTTCTTGAAGCGAATCGGAGAATCACATCATGGCCAACTCTTGGCTTAAGGGGAGTTCAGTTTCTCCAAGTTCTCAATGTAACCAATCATCTCGATCACATGAGGACTCACCGAACTACCTTCAGTTAGCTTGCACGCAAAGCAGAGCTTTTGAGATCGAGTATCTCTCGGCCCTAGCTTGGTTCTCAAACATGCTATGAAGGCACTGTGATCATAGCATAGGCATTCGTGTTCTCATATTGCTTTTGAAGCTCGAGTTCATTGTAGCAAGCATGAGACACCAACATCAACCTCATCATTGACATGCTTCTCATAAGCACGCTGCTCGCAGCAGATAGCATCATCGGCTATTTCCTCGGGATATGGCTCCTCAATGACATATTCCTTTTCTCTTGCTTGAGAACAATTCTCAAGTTTCGGTACCAATCAATAAAGTTTGTTCCAGAGAGTTTCTCTTTCTCCAGAATCGATCGCAAATTAAAACCAGTGTTTTGAGGGACAATACTAGGTGCCATCTACAACAGAAATAAATACGCAAAGTCTTAGCACATGTTCATGTAAATCTTCTATTAAACATTTTAATAAAAGATACTCCCACTAAAGTCACTTTCCCTCTGGCGACCTTCAGTAGGAAAAGATCCATATTCACTAAAGTCCTAGTGAGCTTTGGCATCACCGCTAGAACCCAGTAACATAGGTAGGCATAACATTGCCAATCACATCATATGTGATTCTTGTTTGTTGGGTGGCATCCAATGCCCCGGCTCCCAACATCCATGCCCCGAAGCCCAAAACCGTTTTGATAGCTTCGATAAGTAAACCAATACTATGCATGCGGATGTCTGACATCCACCCTATTGATCAAGGAAGTTGATGGCACCCTGCTTTGGCAGAAACTACCATTCAACGTACAAGATCTCTATAGGTGCAGCTATTGGAAGGGCATGAAACTCTTAATTTTTCGAGGGAAACCATTCTAACATGATAATCATATCCACCAAACATAATAGAATAGCATGACAGAAATCATCACAGATAATCACATTAACTTGTGAAATAGTATGGCCCATAGCACTCCAATCTCCATTGTCGCGCTTCCTGTCCACCAAGCCATCATGCTTGAAGCCGGCCTCCATGATCGAGTACCACGCTACTACGTCTAATAGCTAGTAAACAACTTACATGAGGATTTCAAGCATCACAAATCAACACGCAGGCCGTTATACAATAACATGGCAGCCCAAGCTGCAATTAACCATAGCACGCAGGCTATGAAAATTACATTAATGCATCACATACACACAAGGGAGCCATACTATTCACATTATTCCCTGCAAAAACAAGTTAAGCGCAGAATCGTATTCTATCCTCGTGATGGGAATCAAGTTTTATTTAACGGCCGCCATCTTGGACTATCACGGCAATACCGCTGAAAATTTTTTCGGGAACGAGATCACATCTCTTAAAACGCTTATGGAAATTCAATCGGATTGAACAAATCATACCGATTCTAAGCCATCAGAATGCCTCAATTTCCACAAGATTCTTGAGAAGACGGCGACCACACCGATCTCGATCTGTTGGCACAATCTATTCAGCATGGGCAACTACCCCGATGGTGTTACCAGCCGGTAGGGGTAATGCACGGCATGAAACAGAACGAGCACGAACTAATCTTTTGATCGTAGAACCATCAACTCATACATCCAATGCGTGAGGCCCTCGAAAGGTTGCGCGCAAGACGCTGCCTCGATCTGCTGGCTAATATCATAGATGGCACATCACGGAAGTCCGAGATGGTGTTTCGGTAGGTATGGACGATCGCGACATGATCTAGATAACACACAAACTAATCTTTTTGGCCTCGTAGCACTACCAACTCGTACCTCATGAACCCTATACCGATTGATCACATCAACCCGTGACTAATCTAAAGCATATCAACATATGCGCAGCATCCAGATCCAAGACAACGCAAGATCGGCCCTGATACCACTGAAGGAGAACGCAGTGCTACTCTAGCCAAAAACAAATTTTTCTACCGCGAACACCAGGATACATACGAGTCAAAGATCATGGAGCAATACCCTTGGAGCACGTTAGCAGCGGAAGTAGAGTGGGTGAAGCCTCCCCGCGTGCTCCGAAGCACAGTAGTAGATGCCGGAGTTGATCGTCTCCTCCTCGCGATCGCGCACGCAACGCTGTAGAGGAAGTAGACATTCTCGCCGATCAGCGCCGAGACAGATGCAACGATGCCTCTACGGTATCCACACGTCCAGGGGTGGAACGCCGTGCGTCGGTGTGCTAGCACCACGCGCGCGACGGCTAGGGTTTCTGGCAGGGGTAGGGGTCGACGGCTAGGGTTTCGTGGTGGGGAGAACCTCTCGGCTGCACACCCCCCACACCCCTTTATATAGAGTGCACTAACGGGCCTTCTACAATAGAAGCCCACTAGGACTCACACTAATGGATCTTCTACAGTAGAAATCCATTAAGATGCCAGAGAATCCAAATCCGTGTAAACCCACTAATGGATCCAATCCATCAGACATGATCCAACCCGTTAAGTGTGTGACCCGTTAGGTTCATGCATAACGCCATGGCTCTGAAACCTCTTTTCCGCACCATTAGACAACAATGGTTCCTAGCGGACATGTTGTCCCCGAATGCACAGTAATGATCGTGTCGGTAGAACCTTGATATACTCAGATACCAATCCTTTTGCCACGCGATACCAGTCAAGCTCAAGGCAAGATGCGTGCCATCCTTGTGATAGCTCGACCCATTCACTCGTCAATGTAATGGATATAATTCGTGATTAACACTTTAATCACTTTGGCATGGCCATGCACTTTTCCTTATCCATCCACACCGAGGGGCCTAGAGATATCTCTCCCGTTATCAAGGAGGGGCAAATTCCATCTTGATCTCTTATATCTCACGTCATGTTTCATGGCATACCCGTAAGCTACCTTTATAGCTCCCCTGTTACGGAGAAGCATTTGATGACCCCAAGGTATACAATTACACATGCCGAGAATCAATAAGAATCTCGGTCGAAGGATCGTATAGGTATACCACTCGAGACTACATCCGATGGCACTTCTAAGATAACAATCTCATCGTTGTCTTGAGTGGGTCTATCCAACCCCATGTTCTCTAACATGTGCCCACATTATTGATTTGATATCTCCATATCTATGGTATGTGAAACATTACCATCAATCAATACATATGCTGGTCACATCATTATTGTCCCACATAATGATATGTGACCAGGGATCGTTTAGAATAATATCATAAAACCAATGTGTTTCACAATTAAGTCATACTCAATAAACAAAGGAGTGATATTTATTCATGGAACTGATAAGTACATGAACACAGACGTATGATGCAATCATCTCACATGATCGCCTCTAGGGCATATCACCAACAGCTAGGGGTGCAATCGGATCGGATTTTTCTTCGAAATCGGCCAAGCCAGACGAGTTCAGATCGGATTCGGATATTTTTTCGGATAATTTTGGATTCAGATTCGGTTTGGATATTTTATTTCGGATTCGGATTCGGATTCGGGAGAGCACTATCCGTCGGATCGGTATATTCCGAGAAAATTTTCGGATATATCCGAATACTAAGATTCGGATATCCGAATGTCGTTTGGTCTCTAGTAATTTGTTCGGATATCCGAAATTCTGTCGGCCCTCCACTGTCATCCTGTCGCTCTCCCCATTGCCGTCCTCCCGCCTCCATCCCTTCCGCTGGCCGCCACCATCCCTCACAGCAGCACAGTTGCACTCATGACCTGATCCCCAGCGCACGAGGAGGCCCTAAGCCCCTTCGTGGCACGCCAAGCCACAAGTCATGGCCGGCGACATCAATTTGAAGCTGAGGCGGAGGAACCCAGGAGAACCACCGTGGCTAGGAACCTACAAGCCCAAACTAAAGCTCAAAAATTGAAACCACCAAGGAGCCAAATCGAAGAGGAAAATAGGATAGATAGTACCAGAGTGGCATGGGTATTCGGATCCTGGTGGCCAGCTTTGAGATGCACCATCGTCGCCGGCGTATTAGACGGTGGCGACTTTTGCAAGCTGGCGAATAGTGAGAAGGGGAGTAGAAGCATAGCAAGTTAGCAACGATGTGTTTGTCTGTTGACTTAGCAAAGGAAAGAGAAGGGGTATTTAGACTATGGAGTGGTAATGACCCAACGAGTGGGACATGTACTTTTCACATAGATGCTGGTTTTGCCTTCATTTTCCTAATTGCATGGTTGCTTAGCATCTAACCTTCCTAAGTCCTAACGCTTTTCTCGAGTGTGTTGTTCCCATTCTGTGAGTATGTCAGGTTAGGAAGCGCCACTACAAGGCCTAGTAAAACATGTCAACTAGGAGAGAGGAGGTCTATGTATCTTTACTACTACTTAAAAAGACCGTAGTGATAGTAGTTCACATGTCTCTTGTGGTAAGTATTCTCGTGGGATATCCGATAAAAAATTATTCGACATCAGATCGATTCTACTCCAGATTCGATTGAATCATGATCGATATTATCCGAGCCAGATTCAGATCGGTACTATCCGAATCCGATTCCGAATCCGATAAAAAATATAGTTTAGGATATGAAAAGAGTGATATCCGACCGAATCCGATCCGATTGCACCCCTACCAACAGCCAGCCCCCCGCGAGGCGGAGGCTTGAGGCTCAGGTACAGCATCTCTTCTTCGGTTGCATGGTGCTCCATCGCCTTTAGCTTAGTCATTCTTCTTTATCCCATATTTCGAGCGCTCGAGCTCAACGTTTGCCCATCTTGTCGATGACTATTGTCCAGGGTGAAACTGAGTCGGAGGAGGAGGAAGAAGACTCCTACGTGCTAGCGCCCTGCCAGCCCTCGAGCCAGAGACGCACTCCTTCGGGCCCTCAAAGCTGGGTCGCGGTTGGCGAGTTCGACTAGGGGGTCGACGACCCAGCCACGGACGAGACTATGCCTGTGGTCGAAGAAGATGACGCCGGCGATGCTAGGGGTGTTGGAGTCGACCTTTCCCCAACCAATTCTTCCGCAAAAGACGACACCCAAGATGTCCCAGCCATGGTGACTGAAGCCATCCAAGCGGCGCCTGCCGTGGCCGTCCCGACCACGAAGGTCGGGGCGACCCTGGTCGTGGAGGTTGACCGCGATCTAGCTAAGACCAGCGCGAAAGACCCAGATGAAGTCCCGGTCAAGGCCTCCGCGGAAGAGGGAGCAAGAGACGCTCCGACCGCAAAGGACAAGACCAATCCAGCTACCGGGACCGAGCCTGGGGGCAGGTTGAGCCCCCCGACGGAGGCGGCCCGAAGCAAGGTCGCCCCCGACGGAGCGCCCGAAGGTCCTCTCCCAAGCGACCCAGTGGCGGCAGAAGACAATACCGCACCAGGGTCGTCGGGCAGCATGCCCGCTGAGCACCCCCACACACACTTCGAGAGCTAGCTTAGCCAGGTACAGAGCTTCCTCCTGCCTTTGTCGAATTTTATCTCAAGTTTCTTTTTCTTTCTTTTTCTGACAAAGATTATGTTCTTGTTTCAAATCCTGGAGGCCATCGGTTTTGTCGCCCAAGGGCTGCACGGTCTTTAGACGCACTCCAACGCGCTGAAGATCTTTTTCGACCTGGTGGAGGAACGGGAGGCGCAGCGATTCAAGCTCATCGAGACCTTGGAGATCGAGCAAGAGGAGGCTGAGCGTAAAGAGATAGCCCACTTCGGCGAGATTGCCAACCTCCACCAGGCAATGAAGGCGCTCGAGGCCACCCACGCATCCGAGCTCCAGTGGGCCATTGCCACCGAGTGCAACCACGCACACAAAGCTGTGGAAGAGGAGCGCACGCGGTCGGCCAGGGCACTCGAAGCCGAACGAGCCCAAGCGGAGAAATTGAGGAAGGTTGCCGCAGACCAAGCAGCCGCCCCGCCGAAGGCCTCCATCAAGCTCGAGGCCAAGGTCCAGGAGCTCGAGGAGAAACTGGGGCAGGCGAGCAAGGCGGCGAAGAGCGCATGGCCCAACTCCAAGATGAGCGACGCCGTGCCACCGACTCCTCCGCCGAAGCCCTTCGACTGCAAGGCGAGCTATCGACCTTAAGGACTAAGGTCGTCGAGCTCGAGCAAGAGAAGCTCGCTCGCGAGATGGCAGACCTGTAGATAAGATTAAACCTGCTTCCCTGTAAATAGAACTTTTGTAAGACAAAAGATTAATGGAACAACGTCGTTTTGGCAGGAAGAGCTTGTGTCTTTAGTTGCTTAAAAGTTTTTCGATGAAGATTTTTTTTAATCGTGCACTTAGCCTTTTTGCTTGTAGTATATCCTCGTCCAGCCCCCATTGGGACCAAGGTCGAGCAACGCTGGCCTTGGGTGCAAGTTTAGAAACCTACAAAGAATATGACTTGCAGGATCGAGAAGAAACCCACAGGGAGCACAACACAGGCGTACGAGGAAAGACTTAGGCTAGAAAGTGTTAAGGTCGTTTCTAGGTCAGACTCTCGAATCTTGACCATGATTTGCGCCTTACTCGTTGGTCCCATCTGCGGGCTTGGTTCCAACCCTGGCATAGGGGGAGCTGGGATGCGAAGAGACTCGTCTTACAAGTAGCTCGACCACTGGGGGTGAATTTTAAGCTCACAACATTCGGGCCAAGAGCAAGTGTGCTTGTACACAGGTCGGATTCAAAGAAGTCTCGAACTCACGTCAGCACGAAGTAGGGAATGAAGAAAGGACGCAAAGACCAACATAACAATTGAATAATAGCTTAATTGAAATTTGAGGTAAAGGCATTACACATAGAATTTTCGAAGCTGGTCAATGTTCCACGAGCTAAAGAGCTCTCTGCCATCGGGCATCGCTAGCCGGTAAGCCCCCGTGCGATCTGTTGAAACAACTCTATAGGGTCCCTCCCACTATGGGGATAACTTGTTGGTGTTGGACGAGCCCTGAATTCGTCTTAGGGCTAGGTCCCCAACAAGGAGCTCCCTAGGTCGTACCGATCGTGACGCATGTCTGCGAAGAGCTTGCAGGTAGTGCGTTGATCGTAGCAGTGCACGGCATCTTACTTCTTCCGCCAGGGTAAGGTCAAGAGACCGTTCTTGCACGAAGTCGATTTGGTTGACCAAGCTAACCCTAGCAAAGCCTAGTGTGACCTTTGGTGGCAGGTCGGCTTCAGTACCGAATACAAGCCGGAAGGGTGTGGACCTTGTTGCTCGGCTGACTGTGGTACGAATAGACCATAAGACGGTGGGGAGTTCATCCACCCAGGTCTGGCCGTGTCGTTCGAGCTCATCTGATACTCGTTTCTTGACGCCTTGAACAATCTGTCCGTTGGCGCGTTCTACTGTTCCATTGCTTTGCGGATGGGCCACCAAAGCATAACACACTTTGGTGCCGATGTCTACGCAATATTCCTGGAACAGTTCACTGATAAATTGTATTCCATTATCGGTGATAATTCTGTATGGAACCCCATACCTGGTGACCACGAACAAGCGGAAAACCTGATGGCCACTCGAGCCATGATGGTCAAAACGTATTCGGCTTCAATCCACTTGGTGAAAGTGTCGATGGCGACGAACAAGAATTTCTTACCCCCAACTGCTTGAGGGAAAGGGCCGAGGATGTCCAGCCCCCACGTCGAGAAGGGCCAAGCGAGCGGGATGGTCTGGAGTGCGTAGGCGGATTGATGCGACTTCCGAGCATGGAACTGGCAAGCTTGATAGGTGCGAACGATGTTGCGAGCATCCTGAAGTGCTGTTGGCCAATAGAACCCTATGCGGAAGGCCTTTCCGACCATCGTCCTGAAAGAAGAATGCGCTCCACACAGGCCTGAGTGGATGTCGTTTAATAGGTACTTACCCTCTTCCGTGGTGATGCACCTTGTCAGGACTCCAAAGATATTCCGCCGGTACAGTTTGCCATCGACGAGGTTGTATGAACTCGCCCGACGCTTGATCCTGCTCCTCTCAGCGAGGTCGGAAGGAAGCTCGCCTCGCGCAATGAATTGGTTCAGCCCATGAGGGAATACCTTCAATGATGACGACTGAGACCTCTTGGTCGAAAATCGAAGGCGCTGTCAAGGTTTCTAGGATGACGTATGAAGGAATCTCATCGTCGGATGAGCCGAGCTTGAAGAGGAATCAGCGCTAGAGTTGTCCTTCCTGGGCACATGTTTGAGTTCCAGATTCTGAAACCATTTTTCCATTTTACGCACCTCGGCGAGGTATTTGACCATCGAGTCTCCCGAGCACTGGTAGTCTTTGTTGAATTGATTGACAACAAACTAGGAGTTGCCCTTGACAATCAACTGACGCATGCCTAGCGCCTTGCAAGCTCGAAGACCCGCCCGGAGAGCTTCATACTCTGCCACATTGTTGGTCGCTGGAAACCCGAAACGAACCACATACCTTAGCTGATCGCCACGCGGGGTGAGAATAAGGACTCCAGCCCCCGAGTGCTTGAAGGATCTCGAGCCGTCAAAGTACATGATCCAGGGCTTCTCCTCCTCGACCTTGAGCTCGGGAGCGGGCTGTGATGTCTGTTCGACCACAAAGTCGGCGAGCACCTGCGACTTGATGGCTGTGTGAGCTACGATCTGGACATCGAACACTGCCAGCTCCATGGCCCACTTGGCGATGTGACCTGCAGCCACTGGATTCCTTAAGATTTCCCCGAGTGGAAAGTTGCTCGGGACGACCATGGAGTGTGCCTGGAAATAATGTCGAAGCTTGCGCAAAGCCCGGAGGAGAGCGTACAATAGTTTTTGAACTTGTGGGTAGCGTTCCTTCGGGCCGTGAAGGACCTCGCTGACATAGTAGATCGGGTGTTGTCTTGCTTCCCGCTCAGCACTGACAGCTTGGGTGGTGGCCACGAGGTAGAGCAGCAACTTCTCACCCGGTTGCGGAGTTGTAAGCAAGGGTGGGCTTGACAAGTATACCTTCAGCTCGTCGAAGAATTGCTGGGCTTCGGGCATCCACTCGAAACTCCCTTGTTTGCACAGGGCTCTAAAGAATGGCAACCCACGCTCTCCAAGCCTCGAGATAAACCTGCTGAGGGTGGCCATGCGACCGGTGAGGCTTTGTACCTGCCTTACCGAGGTCGGGGGTGCCATCCTCTCGATCACCTCAATCTTCTCCGGATTCGGACCAACTCCCGAGCCCCCAATCATGTAGCCGAGCACCTTTCCTGAAGTAGCGCCGAATACACATTTCTCAGGATTAAGCTTAATCATATGCCTGTTCAGGTTGGCGAAGGTCTCCTCAAGGTCTTGAACATGGTTGTCTTCGGAGGAGCTTTTGACGATGATGTTATCCACGTAGACCTCGAGGTTTCAGCCGATTTGAGGGTCGAATGTCTTGGTCATCAGGCACTAGAATGTCGCACCGGCTATACGGAGACCAAACGACATGGTTGTGTAACAGTAGGTCCCGAATGGTGTGATGAACGATGTTTTGCTTTCGTCGTCGACCGCCAGCTTGATCTGGTGATACCCAGAATAGGCGTCCAAAAAGCTTAGCATCTTGGCGTTCGCAGTGGAGTCGACGATCTATTCGATGCGCAGGAGAGGGAAGTTGTCCTTCAGGCATGCCGAGTTCAACCCCGTTTGATCCACGCACATTCTCCACTTCCCGCCTTTCTTCTGTACAATGACTGGGTTGGCCAACCATTTGGAATAGTCTATCTCATGAATGAACCCGGCCTTCAATAGCTTATCGAGATTCTCCTTGATTACAACAACCTTTTCAGGGGAGAATCAGCGTAGCTTCTAGCGCACGGGTCAGCAATCTGGCTTGACCAACAGTTTGTGCTCGATCACCTCCCTTGGGACTCCCGGCATGTCTGCCGGCTCCCAGGCGAATATGCTTTTGTTGGTGCGGAGGAAGGTGACAAGCTCGAGTCCCTATTTGAAACTTAGCTCGGCCGAGATGTGAATACACCTGGTCGAATCGCCCTCTTCGAGCGGCATAGCCTTCATTGACCCGCTAGGCTGGATGGCTGCCTTCTTACGGGAATTCTTCACAGTTTCCTCAGGACCTCGCTGAGGCAGCATGCTGGCGAGGGCTAAGGCCTTGGTCTCACACCCGTGCGCTACCTTAAGGTCGCCTCGCACCGTTATGATACCGTTAGGGCCTGTCAACTTCATACAACGATGGCCGTAGTGGCTGGCCATCATGAACTTGATCAACGCTGGTCGCCCAAGGATAGCATTGTACGGAAGGTCTCCTTCGACCACCTCGAAGGTCATTAGCTCGGTGCGGAAGTTGTCTGAGTCGCCAAAGGTGACGGGCAAGACCACTTTCCCAAGAGGGGTGGTCAAGCTCCCAGGAATGATTCCGAAGAATGGAACCGCTATGCTTTTGACCTTCGATCGGGAAATCTGCATCCGGTCGAGTGCGCTGGCTTGGAGTAGATTAAGGGAGCTGCCCCCGTCGATCATGACGCGCCCGACCATGGTATTACTGATGGTCGGGGTCACAACCAAGGCGGTTTTCAAGTCTTTGGCCATACCTTGGAGAGCATCCTCCGATGAAAAAGTGATGGTGGCCCCAACCCACTTGCAGTGCTGTTCGATGGGCCTCCCGGCGGCAATTTGATAAACAGTGCGTGAAGCGGCCTTGAGCTCGTGTAACATCCCAAATTTTGTCCTTTTATTTATTTAATATTGTTTTATTGCAATTTATAATTTTTGTGAATTTTCTAGATTTATTTGGATTTTTTGAGATTTATTTGAATTATTTTGAACTAAAATATTTTGCCTTTTGTCAAGAATTAATTATAAATAGAAAAGTTTAAAATAAAGTTTTGTCAAAGATATTTTATTTAAGTCCAGAATGTCTCAAAGTATTTTTGAGATTTTTCTTGTAATTTTTCTGATATTTTTATTGCCCTAAATAAATCAAATCATTTTCTCAGATTATTTTAAATGGAAAACCCCGGAAAAATCCTTTGGATAGTAATGTGGTCGAAGCCCATTCTTGTCGCCGAGGTTTGGCCCAATCACGAGGGTTTTCGAGGAGGCGTTACTTGTGCAGTGGATTAAATCCAACGGACTTCATCAAGCCGCATCACCAGCCAAACCCTAGCGCATGCAAGCCATTGGATTTCCATCGTAGGATCTTCATTCAACCGCACCGATTAGGAAACCTAATAAGCCGCCGCTGTTGGATCTAAATCGTGTGGCCACTAGTCCATCGGATCAAATAGGAAAGCTAGCGCATCACAGCCCTTGATCGCTGATCGGACGGCTGAGGGTTATCGTCTCCGAGCCGGACTCAGACGCCGCCGCCGTGTTTGTTTCGGACACTGCCGCCGTCATGGTTTCCAAATTTCGCGCATGCCGAGGGGTATTTAAGGACCCAGCGACCCTTCCCGAGGATCCCCAGAAGCTGCCGCACCTCTTCGCCCTTGCGCCGTCGCCGGAGGAGCCCTAGGGTCCACGCTAGACCTCGCCGAGTCCGAGAAGGTGTGCCAAGGAGTTGCGTCGTGTTTCCACCGTCGTCGGTGACTCTTCCGCTGAACCGAGGCCAGCTCCGAGTTCATCACGTCGAGACGCGTTGGATCCGCTACTTCTTCCTCGCCGGAAAGCGCCGAAACGCCGTCGGAGGGGTCGTCGTCTTCAAGTCCGATGGAGCAGCGCCGTCGCTTCGCCATCGTCGCACTCGAGCATTGCTAGCCGTTGGATCATCATCGAACCGCGGAGGGTGAGCCACGTCGTCTCGATGAATAGTGCTCAGCTCGGGTAAGTAATCACCGTTAGATTAAGATTGTGTGGTCAGAAGTGAGCCACGTCGA
The DNA here is from genome assembly GCA_036346375.1 of Guadua angustifolia. Lineage (NCBI taxonomy): Eukaryota > Viridiplantae > Streptophyta > Magnoliopsida > Poales > Poaceae > Guadua > Guadua angustifolia. The sequence goes on along the minus strand of CM070513.1, from coordinate 43,023,642 downwards.
TTAGGACAACAGTAAAATACTCGGGTACTCGCCACCGTTCGATTTACATCGGATGGCTGTCGCTTCGCCACGTGGTAGGTTAGACAGTAGCCGTTGGATTGGTTTCGGATGGCCTAGATCGTGCCACGTGTCGACCGTACCATGTTAGCACAGTGCTGACGTCAGATGACCCATTAAATCAGATTTTTCTTTTAAAAAATAATTCGGATATTTCGTATTTTCCAATTTTATGGATTTTTCAGGAATTTGAATTTTCCAAGGGCTCGTTCTCCCTCGTACGCACTCCGGTTGAGGTGATTCAAATTCCTAAAAATTTGTAAAATTGAGATCTATTTAATGATGATTTTTGTTTGAATTTTTGAGTTCATTTGATTTTTGTTCTTGGTGTTTATTTGCTATTTCTTCTCGATTCGCGTAGACGTTGAATTGTGCGAGGATTTGGAGGAGTAATTAGCAACTCAAGAACAATTTCTAGACCAAGACCAGGAGCTTAACCAAGGTAAGTTGTGCTTTGATCATGTTTGCAAAATTGCTATTTTGATTTACCTTATTGCATGTTATTTTATGTGTATAAATGATTTCAACCTAAATTTGGGATTAGCTAATGTACCCTTTGAATTACACCCTACTTTGTTTAATTGTATGCCATAATCCACTTGTCACCTTAGGTTGGTTCACTATAGTTGATTAATAATGAAATCAACATGGATGGTTAGATCGAGTTAGAATGCTTAGCCATGCCACGTCATCACATGTACATGAGTTATTGATTATTAATCTTGACTAATGGAATATAGAACAAAGAAGTTAAACTTGTGTGTCATGTGTGGTCACACAAAGAGATTGAGTTGTCGTGGCGAGGAGGTCACGCAACGATGTTGATTTGTGAGTAGCATGTGGTCCTTGGTAAACCAACCAGGTGGTAATCATTTTAGATTGAAGCAAGTGGTGAGGGGCAAGTGTGCCAGGGTGGGCCCGGTGGGGTTAAGGGTATGTGCAAGTCTTGCTTTGATCAAACCTAAGGACTTAACCTTGTGAGCCTTTGACCTGAGTCAATCATGCAACTATATGTCTGTTATGGGGCAGCCTAGCTGAATAATTTGCAAAGTCTTAGCTTGAGTACTATCGTGGTGGTGTGAGTCCGGGTGTACGGAGGAAACTCACATGGCGCAAGAGGGGGCCTGTTGTGGTGGTGTAACCTCAGTTGTTGAAACCTCGTGGGTAGTATTGGGTTAAGATGATGCATTGTAAAGGCTTTGTTATAATCATTCGCCTGTGTGGTGCATGGTTGTATCATGTGGGTAAAGTGTATAACCTCTGCAGAGTGTACAATCTATTCGGATAGCCGTGCTCACGGTATTGAGCAATGCTCGGGAATTACAGTCAAGGGGTAGTTAATTAAAATGAACAACTGAATGGGATGGCAGGATGCCATGTGGATAATGGAACTTGACATAGGATGGAAACTCGATTTACTTGGGAATCATTGAATCTATTTATTGATATTATTTGTTTTACTATCTTTTCAATCTATGTATTGTATGTGTTTATAAATACTGCTTTACTACAAATAAACCCTTAGCCAACCTTTGGAATAAGCCTTGCATATAGCTACAGTAGAAATGCATTCTGTGCACTTGTTGAGTGCTTTTGTACTCACCCTTGCCTATCAACAACCAACAACAGTGGAGGAATCATCGCCGTTATTGGAGGAGGACTTACAGGTGGACACGAGTCACTAGGCCAAGCCTTGTCAGTCGCCTGTGGTGTATTGATGGGACATCTACGTCTTTTGCTATACTTTCCGCTGCATTTGTCTAAGTTTACTTCAGTCTCGCCCATGTGGCAGAATAATGTAAGTGATCATAAGATCATACACTAGTTATATTAAATAAATGAAGTCTTATTATTCTTATCGTTGTGTATGATATGATGCTTACCGATGTAAGCTGTGTGCACTAGCGTTGATCCTGGGAATAGTGCGGTAAAACACAGTGGATTCGAATTGGTGAATTCGGGTCCTTACAGAGGTGGTATCAGAGCATACTGACTATAGGTCTTGGCCCTAGTTAGCATGGTGGTATCTTAGGGAGTCCAAAACTATTTTCAAAAGGAAAAACCTCAATTTGATCACAGATGCCGAACTTAAAGGCCTTGATCACAGCCTCGTCATAGACACTCGGAATCAAATTCCTCGTGCGGATGAATCACCACACGAAATCGCGAAGTGGCTCGTTCTTGCCCGTGATAACACGATCTAGGTCTTTCTCCCTTCCCGGCCGCTCGTTACAACTCTGGAAGTTGGACCGGAGGGCACTCTAGATCTGGCACCACGATCGGAAGGAGCCAGGCTTCTAGTTGAAGAGCCAGGTTTGAGCAGCGCCGTCCAGCACGGTCAGGAGGTAATTAGCCATCATAGTCTCGTCTCCTCCAGCCACCAAAATGGCAGTTGAATAAATCGACAAGAACTTGTCGAGGTTCTTCTTTCCATCAAATCGTTCAATCAGAGCCAGCTTGAACCGCGTCGGCCAGCATACCTGATGAAGGTCATCAGAGTAGGCTGAACAGCTTTAAGCCGAAACAGGAGCATGCTGAGAAAGGTGGTCGCCACTGCTCGATTCGGAATCGTAGCTATTTCAGCGACCGGACCTGAGACCGGCTTGGTCGTGACAACGAGCGCGGGAGTCACCTGAAAGATATTGCAGGCGATCATGGACCCTGCGACACCTTGGCAGGACATCCGGGGAAAGACTTCCAGACACACCGCTGCTTGAAGGAGAGCTGCTGTAGCCCTGTCGACGTCGAACATCACCCGGGGTCGTGTCCAAGGGACGACGACGTGGGGGAGTCCGGGACAAATCCTGGGATGGCTGATGAGAGGGTGCCTCCTATCGGGGAGGCGATCGATGAAGGCGCCGACATCGGCGCGAGGAGTTGTCGTCACTCCTCAGGGAGCGAGACCCTGAGTGGCGACTTTGGTGCTGCGGAGGAATAACCTCGGTCGCAGCCCTATCGAGCTTCGTCGAAGGCCTTCAAAAGCTCGACCTCACCGGTCCAGATCGACATGACCCGGGCAATAGCTCGGAGATGCTCACCCAAGGGGGGAAGCCTGGGATGCCCGGAAGAGGTACCGACCTTTCCCTAGTCCTGTCGCCGGAGGACGGTAATGGCTTGGTTGATGGCAAACTGAACCATTCGGCGAGCTTCCTCAGGGGTCTTCGGATCGCGATCATCTACCCTCGCGCTCACGTCGCAGCTATCTGCCATGAGGACAAGCTGCTCGTGCAGCGGCAGCGAGGGCGAAAACAGGGACATGGAGTCACCACGCTCGGGTACTACACCCGAGCCCACACTCGACGAATGTCCTCCAATGGAGTGCGTCATGCTCCTGAGATCCTGGTGCTGTTCCTTCTATTGAGCAAAGCTTTTGGACCCCACAGTGGGCGCCAGCTGTCAATGATCGGGATCGCCTGACCGCAAATGTGAAACGGGGTTAGTGTGAATGAGGGACCCAAACCGAGCTCCACTCAATGGAGGAACAGGTTTGCTGCGATGTTGGTCGGGAGAAAACGACAAAGAGTGAGACACAACAGATTATACTGGTTCGAGCCCCCTGTGAGGGTAATAACTCTACTCTAGTCTTGCCCTGAGGCGGAAAACTTCACTATTCTTGAGTACAGAGTTGGTCTACAGCTCGAGCTTAAGCGTATTGGTTATGGCTACCATCCTATTGCTTGTGTGTTGATGTCCTGAGTCTCCCCAATACATTCACCTCGAGGAGTTTTATACCCCTCCCGGCCATTACCAGAAACAGCCGGGAGAGATTCCCAGAGGAGTGGCTTCATGCGCATTGAACCCACGACTGCCTCAACTCCTGCATTCAAGGTCTTGGTAACCGTTGAGTAGGCGCACATCCTGGCCCCGAGCTAGACCTCCTTGCCGGGAGCCGAATCCTTGTCCGCCAACTCGAGGTTGAGAGGGGCCGTGCAGCTTAGGTCGTGATCGGTGGATCCACGTCCCGAGCTCGAGCTAAAAGCCTTGTTGACCATGCGTTGACCTGTCAGAGGTTTCTCAGTCCTCGTCGGCTAGCCCCCGAGGCTCAAGGTCATGTCAACTTGGAACGACCTCGAGCCTCATGAAATGGTCGGAAGGAATGGACTTCTAGCTGCCCCGGGCCCAAGGTTGAGGTCGGGCGGAAGTCCATGGGAAGGCTCCGGCACGGTTGCACCTGGCGACCTTTGGGCTTCCAAAAACTCGATACGGACACGATCTTATAGCGGAAACGCTGGTTAACGCCTCAAACCCACTGCCGGGTAATTAATCACGCCTGTCGAATCGCAACCGACGCGTCTTTTGAGGGACCCACACCCGATGATGAGCAACAGTTATAAAACCTGAGCCAGCAACGCCTTTGGGATGTTCCCGATCTCACCACAGCCCTTGCACCCCAAACTTTTTGCCCAGGCCACCTCGTTCCTCACGAACAGACTTTAGGCAACCCTCTTATGGCCAAGCATGGGAAGAGCTCCTTGTCGGCGGCAAGGCTGAAGGAACTCGAAGACCTCGGGCTGCTGGACCTAACGACATAGCGGGCGCCGGGCGGAGAGACCGAGCCGAGGCTGCGAGATGACGAGCTCATCAGCATCGAGCACTACATGATCTTTGGCCTGCGAACGCCGGAGAGCGATTTCATAGCATCGGTGCTCGCCTAATGCGAGATCGAGCTCATCAACCTGGTGCTGAACTCGATCCTCCTTATCTCCATCTTTTCTCATCTGTGCGAGGGGTTCTTTGGAATCCTCCCCACCCCTTGCTTTTCTTTCGTTTCTTCTCTTTGTTTCGCTCTGGGAAGGACCTCATAGTCGGATGTCTTTACTTCCGGCTGCGGGCAGGGCTTCCTTGGTCCTTCCCTCAAGTCCGCGCTCGGGATTCCGTCGGACTATGGACCGAGCGCTGGTTCAACCTGAAGAGGGGTGAAGGCGGCGCGCTGGCGTACGACGGGACTCCCATTACGGGGAAGAAGGAGACCCCGGAGGCGGACGACCTGGAGTTCGATCAAGAGGCCATCACCTCCATCCACATCTACGCCACGCACGGCCTCACCTGGCAGGCCATCGCAAACGACTACCTGCGCAACCGGGTGTTCCCTCTGCGAAAAAGGGTGCACCCATTCTACGAGATCAAAGGTCGTGATGACCTAACTCGCGAGGGCACGTCTGGGAAGTTCTTTTCCCTTGTGGCTTGCTCGAATTTGAATCCTGAATTCCTCTGACAATTTTGCCCCTCCAGCAGCACCGAAGGAATCCTGGATCTTGTCCCGGATGTCTGAGATGTTTGGAAAAGCTGTGAATGAATACACCAACGACGAACCTGTCCCAAGAAACGTTCTCCGCCGAAGTCCCGAGGTAAGCCAACTCAAGCCGGACTTAGCTTGTGAATGCTTAAGATTCCCTCTGACCCCTGGTCGTGCTCGCTGGATCACCGGGAGCTGTTCGAGACAGCGAGGAGGATGCTGCCTCTGCTTGGGGCAAACAAGGGCAAGAAGGCGAACAAGAGGCCACCCCCGAGCGGAGTAGGCGACAGGGTCTTGAAGAAACCGCACGTCGAGTGGGGCGACCGTGCAGTGGTAAGCTCTCCCTTGGTCAAGCCCCCGAGCTTCTTGTCCTTGATCCCTCTCCTCTCTAACCTCTTCTTGCTTCTTCAAGAAGAAGAAAGGGCTCATGGACGCCGAGACTTCAAGTCCCAGGCGACCCAAGGACCCCGATCACAGGGTCCCAGACCCTCTGCAGCAGACGACCTGGATCCGCCGCAGGAGCCAAGGCCCCTAGCTCGTGGCGCCCGCCGAAGGGATGCCGATTCACCTTCAGGACACCGAGGACCTCGCCAGCCCCCCGCGAGGCGAAGGCTTGAGGCTCAGGTACACCATCTCTTTATTTTGATGAATAGGTTAATCAAATTAAAACTTTTTATTATTAGAAAATTCAAATTAAGCATCGATTAATTCTAGAAAAAGGCAAATAGTTCACTTTCAAACTTAAACATTCCAAAACTCAAATTTTGGGATGTTACAAAAATATGCAATGGCATATTTATATGTAATTAGTCTCGACTTATCCATGTTTTTGGATAGTTCGAGGATATGTGGTTCGGGCAAGTTCCTAAACTGTTGTACAACTCTAGAGTATATTTCGATAGCGTCTCCCTGGTGTTCTCTGGATACACACCCCTCTTGACCTGTTGTCAAGATGTGTATCTAGAGAACAGCTGGGAGATGCTGCTGAAATTTTCTCTGGAGTTGTACAATGGCTTAGGAACTTGCCTGAATCACATATCCGTGAATGGGATTAGGACCTAACCTATTTAGAGATTAGGAGGTATTGTTGGTACGTGCTTAGTTGGTCAATAGATAAACTTTTCTTTAACATCATCTGTTAATCTATTACTTTACATGATTCTTTGTGAAGTCTACATAATAGCTATGAATTGCTCTCTGAAGTTACATATATGGCCATGTCAGATATACATATATTCGAAATGTCACAATTAAAGAGTATCGGCTCATCGCCAGACGAAGCAGAAGGTGTTGCTGAGGGGTCAATCCAAATTCCAAATGTTGAGCCAAGCCAAGATCCAAATGTTTAGGGGCCAAGTAAGGTGAGGAAGGGTTGAGGATTGAACAAAGGGGCCACAGGGAGGACACTGTAGGTTCTCCAGTTCAATGCCATAGGGGTTTGCACGAGTCATCCCATGTACAAGGGGAGATACCGGTCTTTCCTCGGCCAATTGGTGAGGGGGAGAGTGCCTATAATGGTTAAGGATTGGAGAAAGAAAGTTAGCACTGAGCAGATGAATTGGATGTGGTACGAGGTTAAGGAAAAATGGATTATAGAGGAGGAAAATGAACGCATCGTGAGGCGGTACGCCTTGAAGAGGATGGGTGTGGCCTTGAGGCACTTTAGGGTCCTTATGCATAGTGAGTACATGCTAAAAGGCCGTACACCATTCGAGAGGTGTCCGTTCACGACTCCTAATGTTTGGAAGGAGTTCACAAGGATAAAGGGTACGTCCAAGTCAGAGCAACTGAGAGAGAGGAACACCTCTATCCAAAGGCATAACATGCACCCATACCACCTCGTTATAGGCGGCTATGAGGGGAAGAAGGCAGAGTGGGTGCAACTAGCCAATGAGTGCACGAACTCTAGGACGGTAATGCCTTACTCCCACATATGTGTGGAGCGGGCATGCAACTAGGTATTAGCGAGGACAAAGAAAATCGCCGATGGGCAGCTTGTAGTTGCAAACCCTGCTACCTCGCATGCTGTCTCCACCATCGCAAGACATCTAACTTAGTACATTACAGTTAACCCAACTTGTTGTATTTTAGATCTAATTCGTACTCACTTATTGTAGAAGGAGGTATGCCAGTGTAAAGAGAAGAGGCCTTTCAGAGCCAAGGGTCAAAGGACATCCTGTCATCTTTGATTGGGAAGCCCGACCATAAGGGCCGTGTGTTTGCCGTAGGGGCAGGGCATATGAAGAAGTTCTACTTCCAAGATTGCGCTGTGAGTGCCAGATTAAGATCATAGAAGGCAGATGCAAAGCACCTCAAGGACACGCTTAGGGAGTAGCTGAGGGAGGAAATCAGGGAGGAGATTAGGGAGTAGATGATGGCATGTGAGGAGGAGATAACACTACTACAGACTGCCTCATCCGCGACCCCCATCACTACCGGGTAGGTCCGAGCCGGCAATGATAATATTACCACTGCCGGTTCAAACTTCAATCGGCAGTGATAAGAATAGTATCAATTTCTCGCAGGAATGGAGGTAATATCATTGCCGGTTTAATAGAGAACCGCGGTGATAAGAAGATATCACCGCGGTTTATATGTAAAACCGTAGTGATTTATTATTGCGGTTATATAGTAAAACCGCAGTGATAAGACCATTTTCACCGCCGGTTTTACTATAGAACCGGCGATATTATCGTTTCCCCATTATTAGTTCGATACAAAACATAAGAAACATTGTAATTTATCTCGCACATAACATATGAAAGCATAATTAGTTAAAAAAACAGAACATATGAAAGCATAATTAGTTAAAAAACAGAACATATGAAAGCAAATTTGTAATTTGCGGGATATGTATTAATTAAAATAACATTACAAAACATAATTTGTCCATCATTACATATTTAGTCCTAATTATAATAGTCTAATGGCGCGAAGCCCTATATCCAAAACTCGTCGTCGTCGTCCTCCTCCTCGCCGGAGCTGCCGCTTGATGTGCGGCGATGCTCATCCTCCTTCTCATCCGAATCCGATTCGGTGGCGGAGTTGGTCTTGCCCCAACGCCGCAGTTCCTCGCCACCGTCGCTGTCGTCGTCCTCCTCCTCCTGTGCCCCCTCTTCCTCCTCCTCCTCCTCCTTCTCCTCCTCCTTCTCTAGCGACGGAGTGGGGCTTTGCCCAACACGTGCACGCTTCTTGGGGGTGCCATTCTTGCAACAAGAGTGGATTGTGTGGGGGTTGCCATTCATGCAACAATAATGGCATTATATAGCAATAGTTGGCAGAGGAATGTGAAGCGCAACAAGAGTGGATTGTGAATGGGAAGGGCAACAGTTGGCAGAGGAATGTGAAGCGCAATGGTTGGCGCGGCAGAGGAATGGGCAAGCGCGTAGCAGAGGAAAGGGCATGCGCGACGGTTGGCTAGCGCGGGCGTTGGAACGTTCAAGTATCACTGCCGGTTTGTATTACCAACCGGCAGTGATAACTGACTATCACTGCCGGTTGATACCTATAACCGGTAGTGATATATTCTTCGCCGGCGATGATATTTAAAGTTCTTCTTTGGTTCGTATATTCAACCCAAAGTGATATGTATTTTCTCGCATAACGCAATTTTTTGGCGTAGTATGACCTTATCACTTTGCGGTTACTGCAGAAGCCGGCAAAGTGATAAGGTATTTTCGCGTAATATGACCTTATCACGCCGGTTCGCAGAGGCGATGATAAGCTATTTATATAGCAATCTTCACCGACCGACGCATTTCCCCGAAGCGTAAGAGAGAGGCGCTCTTTGCTCGGTGTATTTTTCTGGAGAGTGTCACGAAATTTTGTGTCGATATTTTGTTCATATTTTTCATCGAATCGACATCTTCTCGAAAAAAGCGTAACAAAGAGGAGCTGTATTATCTTGGCGAGTTCTTCTTTGAAAAATTGTATTAAAATTTTTCGAGGTTCTTGACTTGATGTATGTTATATTTGTCGTAAAATTTTACTTTACTTGAGTGCTATAGATGTTGATAATTGCTGATTATGCGGTGTGAACAATTTATGTCAGATCTTGCTCAAATTAAGATCTAGCTAAATTATTGAATAAATTATAATTCATATTGTAGTGGATGTTTGAGTAATAAAATTGCTAGATGGACAATTATGCATAATTGTAATTAATTTAATTAATGAAAATTTGTTATATGGATTTTAATAGTACAGATTGCTAGATGATCAATTATAAATAGTGAGAATTGCTAGTTGAATATTTAAATAATGGGAAATGGTAGATGGATTTTGCAATAATGAAAGTTGGAACATAAATAATTATTTAGAAATATATCCTTATATTCAATTATATGCTTGTTTGTTGTAGATTAATTTAATTTAATAGCTAGCGCTACATAACAAAATGAAATGAAGAAATCTTCTAAATAATTAAAAATGCTAGATGGATATTTAAATAGTGAAAAAGGTTTGATGTATTATATAGGCAAAATTTCTAGATGTATTTGTAAAACTAATCATTTACAATTATATTGTTATTTGCGATAAATTCATATCCATTTTAGTGATGTAGTGGATGTTTAAGTAATAAAATTGCTAGATGGACAATTATGCATAATTGTAATTAATTTAATTAATGAAAATTTGTTATATGGATTTTAATAGTAAAATTGCTAGATGATCAATTATAAATAGTGAGAATTGCTAGTTGAATATTTAAATAATGGGAAATGGTAGATGGATTTTGCAATAATGAAAGTTGGAACATAAATAATTATTTAGAAATATATCCTTATATTCAATTATATGCTTGTTTGTTGTAGATTAATTTAATTTAATAGCTAGCGCTACATAACAAATTACAATTATATTGTTATTTGCGTTATGTGCTTATAATGTGTTTATCGTTTTAATTAATTAGCAATGCATGACTCTTGTAAAGAATAAATTATTTTGATATCGTTTGTTCATGTCTTTGAAATGTAGTTTGATATAATTAATCGTAGATGGACCGAAGGTGGATGTATGACACGGACCGTCGCGGTCGAGTTATTTAATGGTGTGACTTGTTTTCGAATCTTGTTGCGACACACAAGTCGAGAAACTGGCGGACTATATGTGTTGTCCATGCGTTGATTGCAAAAATGAGAAGATGTTTTGTAACATAGAGTCGATCGTGCACACTTGCTTGAAGGGGTTTCAAGGTGGCTATACTGTTGGGTGAGCACGGTGAAGATGATATTGTACATGAAGGGCAACACATTGATGAAGATGATATTGTACATGAAGGGCAACACATTAATGAAGATGACGGAGACAACGATATGACGGTGGTGGAAGATGCGTTCGTTGATACCCACGAAGATGATCTAGATCAAATCTTTGCGTGATGGGGAGGGGGACTTCACGAGTGAAAGGGAGTTTCAAAAGTTCCGGTATGGCAAAAGCGAAAGATACACTTCAAGCAAGGATGGACCTCGAAGATATGAAGGCGAGGAAGGAGCTGCATCATGAAGAAATGGATACTGAGCAAAAAGTACCTTCCATTGCTGCTACACTTTGAGCAAGAAAGAGAAAATTAGCGTTTGCGAATGCTTGCACGGAATCAAAGTTCCGTCTCGTTACTCGCTAACATAAAGAGACTAGTCTCAATGAAAGACTTAAAGTTAATTGGTATGAAGTCTCACGATTGCCGCGTGATGATGACACAGATGCTTCCAATTGCAATTAGGGGGTTCGCCGAGAAAGTCCGAGACCCAATTATCAAGTTGTGTTCATTCTTCAACGCGATTTCACAGAAGGCCATCGATCCATTAATACTAGATAAGCTGCAGGAAGACGTGGTCCACACTGCATGCGTGCTTGAGATATGTTTCCCTCCATCTTTTTTTGATATTATGGTCCATCTCATTGTTCACATTGTGAAAGAGATACGGATTCTTGGTCCCGTATTTCTACATCAGATGTACCCTTTCGAGAGATTCATGGGAATTATAAAGAAATATGTTCATAACCGAAATCGACCGGAAGGCTGCATTGCCGATGGCTGGGGAACCGAGGAGGTCATTGAGTTCTGCGTCGATTATATGGGTCTCAAACCGATTGGTGTGCCTGTATCTCGGCATGAGGGAAGGCTACAGGGGAAAGGGACACTAGGCGAGAAATCAGTACGTACTAGCAATCTAGCTTCATTTACACAAGCACATTTCGCAGTTTTGGGACAATCAGTTGTGGTGGCCCCGTATGTCGACATGCATAAGAACGTGCTATCAAAACAAACCGGCCGAGGAGGTCGGAGGGTTGGCTCATGAGAAGCACAGAGATAATTTCGGCGATTGGTTGTGTAGACACATGATGCGTCTGAGACAGATCGACTTGAGTTGAAATTGTTGGCTCAGGGAACCGTCAACTACAATTCGGACATTCCAAGGATACGACATAAATGGTTTTACATTTTATACAAGAGCGCAAGATAAAAAGAGCACCAATCAAAATAGCGGTATCCGTATAGATGCCTATGACAGCAATGGAAATAGGCAAACCTACTACGGATTCATAGAAGAGATTTGGGAGCTTGACTATGGACCTTTGAAGGTCCCTCTCTTTCGGTGCCAATGGGTCAGACTTCCCGGCGGCGTGAATATCGACAAGTACGGCATCACTACCGTGGACCTCAAACTCGTCGGATACAGAGAAGAACCATTCGTACTTGCTAATTCTGTTACACAAATCTTCTTTGTAACTGACCCGGCTAACAAGGAGCGCCACGTGGTTATTCAAGGAAAAAGAAGGATTGTCGGAGTTGAGAATGTTGTCGACGAGGAAGAGTACAACCAATTCGATGAGCTTCCCCCTTTTGGAGAGGACGTTGACCTAAGTACCATGGAAGACAAAGGTGAAGCTACATACATACACCGCGATCATAACGAAGGCCTAATCGTAGCTTAGTTGTAGTAATGAAATGTATGCTTTCTTTTGTATGAACGACATGTTTATTTTCTCATATGTAACCATTAATGTAATATATGCAATAGTGGAAATTGAGGTTATGCTTTCTTTTGATCAAATTGAAAGTTTCACTGCATTTGGATTTTTGTGATTTTGACTGCACTTGAATTTGTTCGAATTTGACAGCATTTGTTGTTCAATTTGCAAGCATTATTTGATTTTAGAAATATTAAAACAATTAAAAAGTTAGCAATCTGATTTTTATACGAAGGGGTAACTAGATTTAAACTGAAACATTCATAAGTAACTAGGAAAATGGCAATGATGTTCACTTCCTTTTTGTGCTAGTAAATCATGCAGTACTACGCCTAGTCTCCTACTCACTCTCTCTCTCACCTCTTTTCACTTAGGAATGATCATTATTAGCAAAATCTCACTTCCCAACACGCAGCCAGTTTTGAAGCCTGGCTCATTTCTCTCATCGTTTGACGTCATCTGCGTATAACTGACATAATCATGCTACAGCTGCTATCTCTTCTTCCTCTCGAACTTTTCCAATGAAAAATTTCATGTTGTATGAAGATGAGAACTACTTCAAGAATTTCAGGTTTCACGAGGAGGAAAACTACTTTCAAGATTTCAGGTAAGGAGAAATATTAGCTGTCCTATAGTAGGGGGCATATCCGGTGCAATCAGGCTTTTGGTGCAATCTACGTGCAATCCAACTAAGAAAAGTTTCAAAAATTCTGAAAAAAAAATCATGGATGTACATCTCATCTTACCCCATCTACATATAAAATTTCATGATCAAATTCGTCCTATATTAAGAGTAATAAAAAAGACAAATTTTAATATAATATGGGCAAAGAGCTTATCACTGCCGGTTGTACAATGGACCGGCAGTAATATTCCACTATCTTTGCCGGTTGTACAATGGACCGGCAAGTAATATTCCACTATCACCGCCGGTTGTACAATGGACCGGCAATATCCACTATCATTCCACTATCAACGCCGGCAATTGTACAATGGTTGTACAATGGATATGATATCATCCTTCTTGGGTTGGTGTGACCAACCGCAAGTGATATTCCACCCTATAAATTGAAACGCCGCGCCTTTCTCTCATTTACCTAACCCTAGCTCGCGCCCTCCTCTCACTTTTACAGCTGTTGCCTCGAGCTCCCCGCCGCCGCGCACTCGGACCACCGTCATCGGCTCGCGTCAGAGCTCCCCGCCGCCGCCTCGACTCGGGCTGCCGTCGCATCGCTCGCCTCGGACCGCCGCGTCGCCTCGACTCAGGACGGCCCGCGTCACCTCCCCACCGTCGCCTTCACCTCCACACTGTCTCCTCGCCGTCGCCTCGACCTCCCCACCGTCTCCCCGCCGTCGCCTCGACCTCCCCACCGTCTCCCCACCATCGCCTTGGTACTGCTCTTGCGATGTGTGAATGTGCATGTCCAGATGTGAATGTGCAGATGTGAATGTGATTGTGAATGTGCAGATGCTAAGGGGCCAGTCAATTCATTTGGCTTGGGGACCTAGCATGTGGGTATAGTGTTCAGTGAGGATTTGGGACTGCAATAGACAATTTGTGACAACTAATCTCAGATTTTCGGTCCCGTTTGTTGCTCTTTGTTTCTCCGTGATGAACTAGGGTAAAAGTATGACCGAACATTTATCTCTCTGTTTTAGGCCTTGAACTGTGAGACTTGAATGCTTGAAAGAATTTATTCTTTAATTGTCTACATTATACTGTTATTTTACGAATCATATTTTACATCGGCACTTGTTATGCTAGCTCTCGTGTTACGATGCTATTAGAGTCTGTCACGGTGACACCGTGTCTTGCATGCACTTGATTAGTTTGAATCTGAACCGATACTTACTCATTCTGATTAGTTTGATATTTGCTCGATTCGATTAATATATTCTAGTTCTTGCGCAAACTGTTTTAATACCAAAGCGATCTGAATCGATAAGCGAATCTGGCTTAATTCTTGTCTTGGTATGTTTAAAACTGGTATTAGATATCTTTGGAATTGGTAATCTGAAAGCGAAGGTTTCGACTATTGAGAGATTTTGACATTTCTGTTGAATTTGGAAGTCCTGTGCTTGATTAACAAGGAATTAATTCTGATTTGGGTATAATTCTTGTGAGAGATTCTTAATTGTGCATTTAAGGTGGTAAGAGTTCAAGGCCTAATGCATAGAATAAATTGTTAGCCGATTCGTGATTGTAGTAAAGATTCTAATCTTTACTCTATCCCTAAATCTGAGAGCACCATATTCATTTTATTGTCTTTGAGACAGTGGGTATAATTCATATTATGTATGACTTAACCATGCTTAGTGTTGTCTTGTTTATGTCATACATCTTGTTTGTGAATTATATATTCTCATATATATGCTTAAGAGGAATAATGAACAAAGTCTTGCTTTTATACTGCACCTTCTTCAACAATAATAGCTGAACACTACTTGGTTAATCTCTCGATCTGAATGTATGCTCACTATCAGTGTTACTTCATTGTCTTTATACTGCTCTGTTCAGTTAAAATAGCTAGCTAACTAATCCGAACTTCATTTCATGATTCGCTTAGCAAATATTTAATCTATTGATCTGAATGTATGCTGAACTGAATATAATCTGTTAACAGCGAGCTTGATTATCAATTTTTTTAATGTGTATGTTAAGGTGGTAAGGGTTTGAAACTAAGGTAAGGTTGTCACAAATTAGTCTATTACTCGTCCCTTGTGGCGAGGAGGGCCTTTGGGCAACCCGACATCTGAGAACACTCAAAATAAACAAGTTGAGCTTTATGTTTGTTGCCTTGTTCATTTTTGTGCCCTTGTGCTGTTTTGATCATTTTGCTCTATGGTTATTTATATTGCAGCCAAAAGTAAACTTCAATTTGGTGCTTTGTATATGTTCTTGAAAGATGTATACATGTGTTGTAAATATTTGTTTTGTACAGATGTATACATGTGTTGTAAATATTTGTTTTGTGCCACTAATTGTAATAGTTGTAGTTCATTTAGTTAATACTCCGTGCACGGGACTTTTGGGTGATAGTGAGCATACACTTAAGTGGAGTATGAGTGTCACCTCTAAGTCCAACATGCGTGTGAGAATCGATTCATATTTCTGGGTGCCCACGAGAGGTTTTCTGGGTGACTTTCGGGTGACAGTGAGCATACACTTAAGTGGAGTATGGGTGTCACCTCTAAGTCTTCCAAATATTTGTATGTGAGCAACGTATCTTGTGCACATAGATTGCCCTACGTATGTATGAAATTTCAGGATTCATTATATCTGAGAGTTAGTTAAAAAGAAAATTCTGACAAGTTTAAGCTCTTTAAACTTGTCAGAATTTTCTCTTTTTTGTAACTCTCTGTATATAATGAATTTGATCCTACAATTTCATGTGTATGTATATTTTGTTGACCAAAAATGTATGTGTTTACAGATGTATATATGTGACCTTGAAAGATGTATGTGTATAAAATATATATATATATATATATATATATTTGTGTGTATAAAGATGTATGTGTATAAAAAGTGACATATCACAATCCCGAAAACAACTGTACAAAACAATAGTGAATCATTATTATTCCACACTAAAATGATTTTTTGAAAAATAAGCCCCTGCAAGTTCAAGAAGCATGGGTGCTAGGAGGCGTCATACATGTAGAAGCCATGAGGTGACATGCTTGCTTGACATGGAATGATTGATTGCAATCATTCCATGTCAAGCAGCACGCCTCCTCATGGCTCTCGGTGCAATGGGCGCCTCCTAGCATCCATGCTTCTTGAACTTGCAGGGCTTATTTTTTTAAAATCATTTTAGTGTGGAATAAGAATGATTCATTATTTTTATAACAAATATATTCTTAAGAATATATGAATTTTTCATATTATTTTTTCATTTCGAGGTCACAACATCACTTGATTTCCTCTCAACTCTAGCAAAATTACCATCGCTTGAATTCACAAGTTTGATGTCATGTAGCAACCATGAATGAATGCAATATAATTAACCCAATAACATTTTCGATTGCTAGGAATGGCCTCGAATCGAGGACAAGTGCCGAGGGAGTTCGGCCCTCGAATATAGACAAGTAGGAATGGATAGCCCAAGGAATACTGAACCTCTGAGGATATTGATATGGAGCAACTTTGGCGCCACGACCACGGACCAAGCCGACGCGACTGCCATGGACCAAGCTGACGCCACTGCCATGGACCAAGATGACGCAACTAACATGGGCGAGGTAAAGTATTAGTACGTTGTGATTCCCAAAATATTGTAGGGTCATACGACTAATAACAAGATCCAATTGTAGGCTCAAACGTCTGGTGAACAAAGGCGCGCAGCAGTCGTGGCCCGAGCAAGATGCCTAAGGCGTTCACAACATAGTCCAGCTCTCGGAAGTCGGGAACTGCTATACCAGCGTCGGCATGGCGCCAGTCAGGGACGACTGCGGAGTACTTGCTAGGGATAACGTGCCCATCACTATAGATCATGGACCGCCGCGAAGGTGATCGATGGGTGGTTCCCGATGACCAAGGACTCGCTATGGGGCAAGCTAAAACACGATTCCATTTCAAGGGTCGAGTTGGTTGCAAAGAAGCGTGCACTAAGTATCATGTGCACATTTGGAAGAATTGGAAGACTCAATTGAATAAGAACTATGTGAAGAAGAATGTCACGCCAAATTTTAACATGTTTCCAAAGATAAGGGAATTTTGGAAGGACTTTGTGGAGTACAGAATTTCAGAAGAAGCCAGACGGTGAGTCGGAAGAACAAGACTAACGCGATAAGAATATGTACCTCACACACTAGGCAATGGTGGCTACGTGAAGAAAATACTGCATGGGATAGCCGTGAACAAGAGCTAACCCTCAAGGGCGTTACTCTGCGACGGCCGAAGTTCATCGCACGATCAAAGCAGCGTTGCTTGGGAGGGGGCTTGTCTCGAAGATGGCAGCTTGAGCCGGGGGCGATAGAGCCCGGAGGTGTCGCAGAAAATATCAGATGCTCACGTGGAGTCTTCCCAAGGGCTTTTCAGGCCACGAAGGGAGAATGATGAGCTGACTGTTGCCCTGGGTAACAGGGAGCATCCTGGGCGCACCCGAGGAGTTGGTTTGGTGCCGTGGAAAGAAGGCTTCCCAGCTGACGCATCGTTGTACAAGCGGTCGAAAAGAATAAGAGAAGATGAACTGCAAAGTCAAATACAAGATGCTGTGGCAAGAGCGTTAGAGGAAGAGAGAGCGAAGCTGGATCAAGTTGTGGAGCAAGCAGTACAGAAAGCTCTCAGCTCACGACCGCCACTCGATGACAGCCCTCGGAACCTCAGTCACGGTGTTCTTAAGAGCAACAAGCGCCCACAACGATTCCGGGAGAGCATCGACTCCATTTTCCAGTGGATGACATCACAGAACCGACACCGTGCAAGCTGCATTTGTCCGCACATGGCATTACCATCAAGGTGGCTGATGGCAGGGCTTGGCCATGCGCCTCCTTGCAGGTTCTGCACTGCCGCCCAATAGCGCTGGGATTCGCCAGGGTCGAAGTAGACAGTGTAGTCCGACAATATCGCAAAATGGAGGTAGAGATTCCTGGCGAGGACGGAAAAAACAAACTTGGAGAAAACGTGCATGGCTTCCTCGCGTGGCGCAAGAGCTTGATTATGTTCGGCTCGGACGATGAGGCCGACAACGACGACGATGATGATGAGCCTCACTCTCCACACGCAGACCTGTCGCCTACGAAAAGTGCAACTCCTCCGCCGGCACCAGTTAGGACAAGTCCAACTCCTCTGCCGGCACCATCCAGAAAAGGTCCAACTCCTCCGCCGGCACCAGCCAGGAAAAGTCCAACTCCTCCGCCGGCACCATCCAGAAAAAGTCCAACTCCTCCTCCGGCACCAGCCAGGAAAAGTCTAACTCCTCAGCCGGCACATAAGAAGAATCGAACATCAGCACCATCTCAGAAGTCCGCATCATCTTGTACCAAATCTCGGTCATCTGTGAAGGCAAAGACCTCGTAAGAAATTATCGGCCGATATGACTGAAGAAGAACGCAAAGAGCAAACGAAGGCCGAGGTAACATCTCACTTCCAAAAGGTGCCATCACCCGAGAAGACTAAAGTCGATGCTAATGCGCATGAGTTTTTCTTGAGTATGGCAAAAGCCAAAGAGACAGGGCGGGCTTCTGAACCTTCGAAAATGTCGGACTACAAGCGCATCTCCAGAAAGCAAAACTTGAAGATGGCTAGTGCTGAGGCCTCGATGTCGCAAGCTCAAAAAGATGCTGCTGAACAACGTCGTAATTACAAGCTAGGTCTAAGCTGGAAGTACATTTTGGGTCAACATTGGCTCCCCGTAAGATTTAGAGAACCTAACAACAAAATTGCGGCGCGCCCATCAAGATACATGAAGCAAATGCCGGGAGGGTATGTGGGTGGTCCCAAATGAAATACAAAGATTTGGATTTTCACAATGGGGATGGCATGTTACGTTAGAGTTTCGCGAATTGTATATGTTGTACCGGCCAGATGCTCTGGACGCGTCACTGGTCAGACTGTGGACTTTGTAAGTCTCTATTTATATTATTGTATATTCTTCTACCGTTCAACTGTATGTCTAACTTCTTTTTTACATATGTAGAATGGAGATACAGATATGTAGAACAAATAAGGATGAAGATTTAGGATTTCTCGATCCGGGGCTTGTCAACGAGAAACTCGTCCGTGATGACCCAAAGTTTGTTGAAGACTATTTATTTAAGACTTTCTACAAGCTGAAAAACAAAACCTCCGTACTTGTACCCTATAACTTTCAGTACGTATTACCCTACTTCTAATATTGTTTTACTATTTTTTGTGACACGGTGTGGGACTAATAGGCTATGTTAACATATATGTCTAGTTATCTTTGGGTCCTCCTCGTCATCGAGTTAGAAGCTAGCAGGGTTTTTGTCTTGGACTCGACGAGAAAAGAACTTCGTGAGTATGAACATAATTTTTGGAAGATGATGAAAGTAAACTCGATCGTTGCGTTATTGCTCTAGTAATATTTTATTCTATTGTATTTAAGGTTAATTACTATTTAAAATCATTCACAGCAAGATTCACACGGTATTGCAAGAAAGGTGGTCCACATCTTCCCTACAGAAAACTTTCAAAATAATAACAGACTTTCCATGCATGAGACAGACTGGGAAATAGTTTATAAAGATACTACGTATGTACAAATTTACATGCAATTGTCACGAAGAGTGTCGGCTATAACGGCCATGGTATATAATTACACATTCATGCCTACTTTCTTTCATTTAACATATATCATCATTAATTAAATTCCTCTTTTCTTCAATAACAGCGCTCCAAGATGAGAACCAATCGCCATCGCCAAAAGAAATTTTAGCAATTCAAGAGCATATCATTGGATTCATTGTAATGTGTCATCGATCCAAAGGGCGAGTTCCACGACGACCTCGATCCAAAGTGAACGAGATGTACTCACACTACATTTGTGAGCAGACTATTGTAAAAACTAAATATTGTGATGCTTTAATATATTTTAATTATGATCTAACGACGCTTTATATACTATATATTTGAAGGCAACATATCATGTGCACACAGCCTTCCGTGTACACATCGTGCACACCAACTAATAAAAGTCACGAAAACTACGAAAAAATTTGTAGATGTACTTCATAGATTACTCTACCTATGTATAAAATTGCAGGTTCAAATTCAATACATATTAGGACTTACAAAAAAGAGTTTTTGTAAGTCCTAATATGTATTGAATTTGAACCTGCAATTTTATACATAGGTAGAGTAATCTATGAAGTACATCTACAAATTTTTCGAATCGTTGTCCTTGCCGGTTCATCCAGAACCAAGCAGTGATATACTGAATCACCGCCGGTTTTTCGTATAAGCGGCAGAGATATACATATATCACCGCGGATTCTAGGTTGAACCGGCAGAGATAGTTGAGTATCACCTGGGATGCTAGTGTAAACCGCAGAGATAGTCGAATATCACTGCCGGTTGTATAATGAACCGGCAGTGATATCTATTATCACTGCCGGTTCCTGAGCCGGCAGTGATAACCCCGAGTATCACTGCCGACCAATCACTGCCGGCGCCCATAACCGGCAGTAATGGCGTGGACGAACCGGCAGTGATGACCTATTCTGTAGTAGTGTAACGGGGGAGATGATGGCACCTGAGGAGCGCTTGAGGGCCCAGATGATGGCGATGATTTCCCAAGGTCAGAGCCATATGCCCTCGCCTCTCCTAGAGAAGCCTGTACCCTGACCCAGTAGTTGCGGTTCCAAAAATGATAAGTCCGATCCCCAGCTGAAGATAATAATTAATTTTTCCTGACTTAAAACTATTAGTGTAACTCTCATAATATTTTTTCTCAAGTTGTGCACTTCGCATAGGCGCCTACCAAGTGCTAGCTCACCACCCTGACGGAGGATGGATTTCCCATCGAGGCTGCATGTGGGGTTGCATTTCCATGCAAGAAGACCAACACTGTGTATGGTTAGCCTTTGGGGAAGGGCTACATGAGGGTACAAGTGGACTACATCCATGAAGACTTCATATCACATGTCCTGGAGTTTCTCCCCAACGAAGATATCACCACTCTCAGGCAGGCACGCATGTTGTTCATCAAGTGGCCCACGACGGGTGTCGTACTGGTCAAGGTAAAAATCCCTCGCATCTTCTCTACTATTCCAGTAATACCACACCAAGTTATATATGCGTGTGCTTCATAGGTTCTTACCGTACCTACGCCTGCTCTTTGCTCCTGCTCTCACCATAAAGATGAGTCTTACGCAGAGTGCAGGGATCGCACGTAAAAGGTCTAGCACAACAGCCACTAAACTGCAAAAGGCCTCAGAGACTCCTTTCAAGAAGGCAAAGCTAACAGAGACTATAGCGCCTCCTCGAACATATGAAATGCCCCTTGCCCTGACCTCGAAGACTCCTTTTGCACAAAAACTAAAGTCAGTAGACAATACAAAGACCCATCAGGATTTTAAGGCCTATGAATGATCTAGGCAAGTTTACTTGCATGCTCCATGGATGGTACATTGATAGGGTCAAAGAAGAAGAGCATCGAGTCGACTTCATTGTGAGGTATAGAAGGAGACATTTCCACCGAGACGACCATGGGACATTCCCAGTCAATTTTGAGGATCTGTTCCATGTGTACCAACTGATAGCCATCGATATTTCTACTTTACAATCTTGGACATTTTGAGTTACGCACCATACAATATAAGCTGATGACTTTCATAGGATTTCGCATTATGGTTTCTAACGTTCAACACGAGTTGTAGGGCAATGAGGCAGGGAGCCATGATGAATCAACACCTAGTTAGGTTCGTCGACCCCGAGCTTGTGTCTGCGACCATGGCTAAGCTTCAACTAGACTTCGTTGCCAGCTACATCAAGGGGCATTGTACGCTGAGTCGAAGAGGGACTTCGTTCTATTCCCGTACCATGAGGACTAAGTAGTACTTTACCCTTCAATAACTTGTACGCACTTAAACCGTATGCGAACTTATTTCCTAGCACTACATACCATTTAATAAGCAACCATTGGGTTCTACTCGTTCTCGTTCCGAGTGAAAACACGGTCTACACTTTTAACTCGATCGAGAAGAGACCGATGGCCTACGCAATCAAGCCTCCTTTGAAGCAGTAAGTACATTACTGAAACCTAACTCTTTTTGAATTTAACTACATTCATTTTTTTGACTCAATGGCATCTCTCCAATGTATAGTAGGGGTTTCTCGGCCTATGTCGATGAAGGAGGGACACACGATGATGAAAAGGGCAAGAAGTTGTAGTATAAGTGCTTCAAGATACAAGTGCCTAGCATATATACAATTAATTTTTTCTAACATCTAATCTTCATGTGTTAAATTTTTCTGTCTTCACAGTGTCATCAACAAGGCAATGATGATCTGCGCAGCTTCTACGTCATGCAGCACATGCTGATCGTGGTTGGTGGCTCACATCTTTTTCCTAAGGTATATGTACATGCATAGTAATACACTTAGCCTTTTAGATAAAATTTGAAAACTTAAATTAGTGCACTCATTTTTTATTTTGCAGAAGATCAATATCCCTAGAGGAGCTTAGACAGCAAAGCACTCAACTATATACGAGACCACTGATGCCAGTGGTACTGGTTAGAAGTTATATTGAGGACGGCATGTTTAGAGATCCTGAAGGCTCCTGCTAGTCCATATGTAAACAATATTAATTGTATATATCAATGTGATATATATATATGGCATGTGTACTGATTGTTAAGCATGTTTGTGTTGTATATTGTCAACGAATGTGATATATGTGTTGTAATTAAAGTATTTGTATTCTGTGAATGTGATATTTGCATTAGATGTTACATCTTTTGATGTGATATATATATATATATATATATATATATATATATATATATATATATATATATATATATATATATATGCATACTATTAATATGTGCTGTTTTGGAGAATATGCAAAAATGGCACACCCCTATGAAGGTCATCACAATCAGTTCTTATGTAGAACCGATTCTAATAACTACGTCATCAGAATCGGTTCTTTTGAGAAATCAATTATTATGATAAGGTCATCAGAATAGGTTCCTATGTGGAACCAATTCTGATGACCCTATCATCAGAATTGGTTCCATGTAGGGACCTATTCTGATGAGCCCTCATTAGAATAATCTGAATAATTTCCACATAGGAACCGATTCTGATGAGGCTCTATCACAATCGGGCCAAAACCGACTATGATAGCTCCTCCTCATCACTATCTAAAGATTTTGTTTCACTACTAGAACCGACTGTAATGATAAAAAAGAACCAATTCTGTTGTACAATCCTATAGTAGTGAAATACGTATGGCCAGCATGTAATAGTGAAGCAATTAAATTGTGACGATAATGAGAACAGGCAATTGCATGGAAATAAGCACTGTTTTCATCACCAAAAGTCCCCCATTTTTTGCTTTGCTCTTTGCTTCCAGTAGAGGCGTTGATGTACCAAGAGATTTGCTAATTGATCATGAACTAGTTCTCATAAATTTCTCTCAGCCAAGTACAAAGTTCGCTTAGATAACAGATCATCCAGGAAGCTAATAGTTAGCTCACGGCGCTGAATGACTTGTTTGAGCTCCCCAAAATTTTGGCTCTAGATTTTCAAATGCCATCGAAGCTGCTTGAACTTCATTGAGACGCACTTAGCAACATTATCCTCATAATTATAGCATGACCAGATTTTAGCCATTTCTTGTTTAAACCCCGGCAAAGAAAACCAGGAATGCTCAAACCAAAAAATAATGCTCTGAGGCATGTCCAAAGAAAAGGTAATTCTAGTTGGGTCACACTACTACCGAACACGTGTTTACTGTCGGGTCCGCATCAGCATCACTGTCGGATGTGGACCCAGCACTACCTAAGTGGCAGTGATAGTCGAGGACTATCATTGCCGGATGTTAACCGGCAGTGATAATCAATATCACTGCCGGTTCAGACTTTCCACCTGGCAGTGATAATAATTATCACTACCGTTCATCTTTTATTACCGGCAGTGATAAGTAACTATCACTACCCCATTTTTATCAATATCCAGCAGTCATAAATAGTACCATTGCCCCTTTTTCCTTGTTAACCGGCAGAGATAACTCTCTGTCCTATTTTCATATCCAAAACTGGCAGTGATGGGTTTTTAAAACCTTTTTACATATATATTTGTTGCACTATATGTTGTAGCATATATATATTGTAAAGTAGTTGTATTCTGTACAGTATACGTTGTGCACAATAGTACTGAAGCATCGCTAAAGTGTAATTCAAATACATTGAAGCATCATAATATTTAAGTATTACATTGTTCATTCACAATCATTGCCATGTCACTTAAGCTACATATGCTCGTGAAACTTCGCCCTTCGGGTTGAGAATCTCTCGAGCGATGAACCCGGTATACGCTCTCGAAGGGCTTCAATTTAGGTGGTCGAGTGTCTTTGGTGCCTAGCTTGATCTTATTTGTTATGGGAGAAATTGAAGCATTAATTAGTGTCATTGTCTTTATAAAGAAAAGTACGGGTCAACATATAATGATCGATATACCAGCTCGCCGTTGTAGTCCGTACTGTCAGTGATGTATGCGTGGATATATGTCATTGCGTAGTATCCACATAAATTGTGCCCTTGAGGTTGTCTCAGGCATGGAAAATCGGTTTTTATTCTGAACTTCTTCGTGTATGGACGATACCGATGGATCTTTTTGCGGTATTTTGTGTACACCCTGTTCATGGTTTCAAGTAGTCATTAAAATTAATTAGGTGCAATGGGATGGAAGATTACTGGAGCAATAATGCAATGACCGAGTTTACCTGTCTAGCAAGTCTATTAATTCTTTGTATTCGCTTGTCGGTTTCCTCATTGAGTCCAAGACAGTGATGTTGCTTTCGTCTAATATGATGACGAGGACGATCCAGTGAAAGCTACAGAAGCCAATTAGTCGTCACATTGTGTTGCGCATCAAATATGTGAGACTAGTAGGCAGGGAAATACGTACTGAAAGTTGTAGGGTAAAAGTAGGTCTTGTATTGTAGCTTTAGCAGCGCCTTGAGTGCGTACTCCTCAACATCATTTATCATTTTTGGATCTAGAATAAGTTTGCAGTTGACAAGGCCTGGGGCAAGGAATCCTATCTTTTCATTTTTGTCCGCTCTAAGTGTCATTGTCTCCATTCTACATAAAAAAGGAAGTCAGACCCTCAATTTAAGAGTACGTGAATATACAGCATGAATTATACAAGAGACTTACAGAGTCCACATTCTTAATATGGACACGTCCAGGGCGTCTCGTTGGTACAACTGATATAGTTCTAGGTGTTCTACCTAGAAAACGCCGTCCATGTTGTGCAAAACCATATCTTTGTATTTGACGGGGAAAGCATCGTTTTTTGTCTCTAGGACATACTGCCGGTACCATTGATGTAGACGTCGTAATTGTGTGGTCAGTTTGAGCTCCTCATTTGGATCCAGCAAAGCTTCCCCGTTAACGAATGGCCACTTTAGAGGGGGCTCCTACCCTTTAGCAGCACTTTGGCCTCCAGCAACATCTGCTTTACCACCATCTCCTTTAGATTTCTTCCTAGAGATGCGATTGTATTCTGATAGTAGGCTATGTTGAGGAGCTTCAGTTGTCCGTCCTGTCTGTTTAACCATCGCTAAGTCCAGGAAGAAATCCCGTTTGGCATCTTCGATTTCAATCTTAGCAGGTGGTGGTGTCTTCTTGAAGTGCGCTGCTACACTGTCCTGTACTTCTTCTCTGGTTTCTTCGTCAGTCAGTTCATATGCTCATTTCTTGCTAAGAGTTTTGGCTGGCTTCACAGATGAGGAACTTTTCCCCCCTGACCGTGTAGAATGTTGAGATAGCTGTGCTATTTGCTTACTGTCTTGTGGTGCTGGAGTAGGAGAAGGAGCTTTCTTGGGGGTGTCTTGTGGCGCTGGAGCAGGAGAAGTTGCTTTCTTAGGTGACGCTGGAGGAGGACTTTTTCTAGGTGGAAAGTCTGCCTCGTCATCGTTATTAAGATCATCATCGTTGTCATCATCTTAGGCAAACTTTATATAGCGCTTGCGCCACGCGATGAATGTGCCCAGGCTTTGTCCAAGATTATTTTTCCCCTCCTCGCCCGGGATCTCAACCTCCACTTTGCGGTATCTGTCAACCACGCTATCAACTAAAACTCTGGCGTATCCCTTAGGAATTGGGCGGTTATGCAACATTTGCCCTTCGATGCATGGCCAAGCCATCCCTTCAGCCACCTTGATGGTAATGTTTGCTACGGGTAGGTGCAAACTGCAGCGTGTCGGCTCTATGATTTTATCCATGGGAAAACTACACGCTGAGTCCTCTTCAGGAGTGCTCACAGACGCTTGGCTGCTTTTATGAGCCCCGGCGGGACTATGGTGCTGCTGACCGCCGTCTTTTGCTACCATTTCTCGCATCATTTCCAGCTGTTCTTCAAATTTGACCTCCCTTCTGTGCATCCGGTCTTCTATTTCTCATACACATTCATCCAACTGTTGTTGTCTGGATTTCTTTGGTCGTTTATAAATTTTGGCATCTTCTGGGAATGCTGCTTTCCAGGGCACCAAGCCAAACCCTCTGGTGCGACCAGGGTGCTCCTTATTACCCAAGGCGCGTGTTAGCTCGTCGTTCTCCCTTCTTGGCTGGAAGGAGCCCTGAATAGTTTAGGAGTGGGTATCTGCGATCTTCTTCGAGATTTCCTCGTCTTTTTAAACTTCGAAGCTTGCTACCATCATCCAAACAAAGTAGCTCCCTTGCAAGCGACCAAGATACTTTGATCTTGGGGCCATCTCAGACGTCGCAGTAATAACTCCACTATGAGTTAGCTGTTCTTTTGGTGCATCCCACTTGGGTACTTTCCTCACATACCCACCGGTGCCTAGCACATGGGGGTAAATGTTCTTGTTCGAATTTGCCTTGTTCTGTTGGCTGATAGCCTGGGCTTCATTAGATTTCTTATACTGCACGAATTCATCCCAAAACTGCTTTAATCTCGGGTATCTATTAAAATCAGGCGTTTGATCCTTCTTGACATACTCCTTATTCAGCTTTGTCTTCCAGTTCTTCCATGTAGATCCTATAACGCTTAGTGCACGTTTCCTGGCAAATTCCAACTAATCTTCAGGAAACTGAAACTTCGCTGTCAATTCTATCCACAATGTTTCCTTGATGTCATCAGGAACATACGACGGGCAATCGCACTGATGTGTCCATGATTTGTAGGTGATAGGCACATTGTCTCTAGCCATGACCCCGCATGCTGTCCGATATGGCCCAAGCAATGATGCGGGTATAGCTGGTTCTCCGACTACATTAAGCTCAACTATCACCTTTCGTTCGCCTGTGTGCATCTTGCTGGGACCTCACCCACGACGCTGGCTCGGTGCACCAGATGTCTGATCCTACATTTTGATTATTTCATTAGTCGTTTGGCTCTGCTCTAATTTCATCGGGAAGCACATCCTACGAAAGAATCCTACTAAAGACTTACCTCGTGTATATTTGTTGCCTCGGGTTGTTCCAGGTTGAGGAACCCTGTCGGGCTTTGCTCTGGGCTTTGGTTCACGGGCTCAGCGCCATCCGGCACTTGTCCATTATGAGAGGCCATGTGCAGCAAGTTTTCTAGAATTTTAAATTAACAAAGTCATGAAATGATTCTTCGCATATATATCAACGTTGTGCATATATAAGGCGTAATCACTATTTTGTCATGCGTTAGAGTTGCTAATATCAACGTCATCCATATATAAGTCGTAATCACCATTTTGTCAAGCGTTAGAGTTGCTAATATCAACGTTCTGCATATGTAAGGCGTAATCACCATTTAGAAGGCTAAAAATCAGGCATGAGGAGCTGCTCCAGCTAACAACAAAGATGCGGCAATTCCATGAATGGTGCTTGGACACGGCCAAGTAGGGTCTAGATTTGTTCGCTGTCAAGTACAAGGAACAAGATTTTTACCACGGGGACGGTGAATATTATGTCGAATGGAACGTCATGTATGATCTATACCAGACAAACGCCCTCGCCGCGGCCATGCTGAGTTGCTAGACTCTGTAAGTGTCTTATTTACAAAAAAACCATCGTGCGCGCCCTTGTACTATACTAACTTGCAAGTCTAACTAATTTCTTCTTATCTAGAATGGAGATACAAAGATGCTGAAGGGATCATATCTTTGACATAGTCTTCATGGACCCAGTAATTATTAACGAGACAACTGTTAGAGACTACCCAAGCGAAACAGAGACTAACATATACAATACGCTAATGGGACAACAATATAAGTCAAAGATATATCTACCCTACTCATTTGAGTACGTGTTTTTGTATCGCCTCATTCTACTCCTTTTTCATAACACAATGTTAGAACTAATTAGTTAACTACGTTGACATATATATGTACAGTTTTCACTGGATTCTTCTTATGATCGAGCTAGATCGTAGCCTGATTACAGTTATGGACTCGCAAAGGAGACCAGTTAAAAAGTTTCAAAACTTTACCGACATGCTCAACCAGTATTAATTCTTGTTCCTTTCATTATTGTACTAGTTCTATTTCCTTTCATTTGAAACAAATTCTAATCAAGTACAATTCGTAATGTAACATCCCAAAATTTTAATGAAGTAAAAATGTATATTTTGAATTTGAATATAATTATTTCCCAGTTTTCTTGGTATTATTGTTTTATTTGGATTTCTTTGGATTTACACTCTGTATGAAAAATTCAACAAATGGAAATAAAGAATGAAAAAGACAAAAAGACAAAAATGTAAAAAGTAAAAATTTAGAAAATTTACCATGAAACCCTGAGCATACAAGTAAGCTAATTCATTCACCAAATGAAATTTTATGCATAAAGAAATGAGGAGATAAAATGAAAAGACAACTTTTAAATCAAAATAATGCATTGTCAGAATTTGTACAACATTTATAAAACTTATCTGGAGCTGCAAAAATTATCATAAAAACTTAAATGCAATATATATCCCTGGTAAAAATATTATAAATTAACAATGTGGTTTAATACTTTTTGAAATTTAAAAATAGAAATTATGAAAATCTGGAATTTGCCATGTCAGAATTTATATTAAATAATGGAGTGATTTTTTGAGCCAAAAATTTTAAGTAAGTATTCTTAGCTCAAATCAATTTGAAAAACAAAATTTCAAAAATAATATACTTCAATTGCTCTCAAAGAAAAATCAAAATCCGAAATAAAATTTAGGAGCAGCCACTGTTGAAGGAATATTAATAATTTTTTGGTAATTCATTTTAACCTCAAACTTTTACCAGACATCAAACCCTGTC
Organism: Guadua angustifolia; assembly: GCA_036346375.1. Classification (NCBI taxonomy): domain Eukaryota; kingdom Viridiplantae; phylum Streptophyta; class Magnoliopsida; order Poales; family Poaceae; genus Guadua; species Guadua angustifolia. The sequence continues at coordinate 42,994,437 of CM070513.1, read as the reverse complement.
CATAGATCTTGGTCAAAAAGTTTGATAAATTTCTACCATGATCTGTTAGCTCAATAAAATCTGGTGCTAGAACCATCTGAGCCGAAGCTATCATTCTGGCACCTCACCTCACTGACTATGGACCCTGGCTCCACTCGTCAGCTCCTCCTTCCTCTGTTCTTCCGACCGAGAGGGAGTTTCTCGATCCAGTGCAATTAATCAAGCATCATTCCATTGAATCCCTTCGCCGAGACATCCCCTCAATCCATCACTCCATTACTCCAATTCAATGCTTCTACACCGCCCACACTCGATCATCGCCACGTTCGTCCTCAGCCATCTCCGTGCCATGCCGCAGCAATAAAACACTGTCCAGCTCGCCAGTTGCCTTGTCGCATTCGGTGAAGCTCCCTTCCGGGACAATCTCAACCAAACCGGCTCAACCGCTTAGTTCCTCGGCCATATATTGCACCTCAGTGATCGCAGAGAACTTCTTGCTCATCTCCCTCACCTAACCAACACACCTGGTGCACTCCTCTTCTGGCATGGCCGAAGGCTTTAGAGCTCCAAGCCGAGATCAATTCGAGAGATAGAGGAACTTAGTTCCAAATTCCTTCCAGATACACCATCTATACCTCCTAGTGATCAAATACCGTCAAAAACATTTATCCTTTTCCATGCGAAATCTTGCCGCCACTGAAGCCCCTTCTTCCCCACGGCCGGCCACCGATTGTAGGACTCCTCAGCCACTCTCCGGTCAGAAGAAATACCAAAATGGGCTCTCCAGTGTCCTCTGATGCTCACAATGCTGCCGATTCAAGTCGGATTCTCCCTGGTCATCTTCTTCGACTTGCCGCCATTGTTGCCGCCGCAGGGGCTCTCCTGCGCACCACTCCGGTTCCTCTTCCGATGAATTGACTTCACCTTCGGATGCGCCTCGCCGAGTTCTCTCTCCCCATGCCGTCGCCGGATCATCGCCGTAGCGCCGTCGCTGCCATGCCCTAGCCGTGCCCCTGTTTTCTGTCTCTGTGCATTGGGGCCAAGAAGTCAGAAGCCTCTGGTAGAGGAAGCTCAGAGCAAAAGGCGCCTTCCTCTCAAGAAAGCGTATTTCTCTTTTTCCAGCAATTTCCAAGCTGACTGATAATTGAAACTTGAATATCTTTTGTAATTTTGATTCAATTTCAGTGGAACAAATTTCTATAATCATATAAAATCATTAACATTCTGAATATACAAAAAATATTTAATTTTTGTGCTACAAATGAATTTTAGGAATTAAGATCTTCTAATGACCCTATTATGGACTTTAAATAAAAGCTATGCAGCATGAACTATAAAATGATAAAATAAATTCTTATATGTGGATCTGACCTTGAGATGTTCAAATGTGCAAAAATTTTCAAATTGTGAACCATGTTTGAATTACTTGCTTTATGATCATTAATAAACCCTAAATATGGCCACCAATAGAAATGTAATATAAAATAATGAAATAATTTGTATGAAATTCCTGAAAACAACTAGAACCCATGTATGCATAAATATTTAAAGTCAAACTCAATTTGCATTCTCTTGATGAAAGAAAATATTAATTATAACAATAAGTTAATATGTAATCTATTGCAATTAAAGTTAAAATAATGCCAAATCAACTTTAGAACATTTCTAGGTCTACACTCTACTAATACCTAAAAAATGAATAAAGGATCATGTATAGTGTAGTCGCAAATTTAAAATGAATCTTGACCGATTTAGTGTTCGCATTGTGATCATTTAGACTATTTCATCCGTTAATAAAACAACCTGTCTAAATGCTAAAATTAGTAAAACGAGTTTACAAACACTGTACAAAGTTCATACTACCATATTCTATAAAAAGAATCTTATTTCATCAAGATTTGCATATTATTCTTATTAGTTCAAAACCCATAAGAGTTAATCATTCGCTTCGCGTTCTCTCCGATTTTGTAAACATAAACTTTACAATGCCACATAAGCCTTTTCAATGATGAATATAAAATCTCATCTAAATCGTAAAACTTATAAAACTAGCCCAGTAGTGCTCTCCAAAGTATAGACTACCATAATATGAAGAAATAATCTTATTTTGTTAAGATTTAAATATAAATCCTGTTAACAGAATACCTAAAGTATTATGATTTCCGAACTTTATAATTTGAGTAAGCGCTCCCGGTAATAACGAGGAAACCTGTAGTTAAGATATTTGTATCACTAGAACCTTCTCAAATATTATGGAAATGATATCAGTAGCCTAAATCAATATATCTAACCAACGTAAGGCTAATTCTAAGCGAAATCAATCAAAGATAAAGAATTATTCACCCATAGTTTATCGTGATCGTTTAAGCCTTTTCATCAGCTCGCAAAGCAGCTCGTCCAAATTTGAATTTGGTAAAGAATAGCCTAGAAATAATCTTTGGGATATAATCTGCAATAATCTAGAAGAATACTCTTATTTCATCTTGCTTTGAATCTGAATCCTAATAGAGCAAAACCCATAAGTAATAAGGTTGCCAGAAATGTATTATGAATAGTAAATCAATGAACTTTGCAACTAATAATTAATTTTATTAATCCAACCAATCTTTGCATCTTGAATTCGTAAAATAAAATTAATAAATTCATAAAAGAGCAATCCATGTTTCTTGTAAAGAGTTTTATTTGTTCTTGCTATCTATTTTCTTTTTGCCCTTATTGAAGTTAGTATTTTGTTGTATTCCAGTTGTTCGACGTGTCCCGACGTCTCTAACTTCGTCATCGTCATCGTCAACCGCAATCCTCGACTTCATCGTAATACGACAAAAAAGCAAGGTAAGCACCCCTTTGATCATATTGATCCCAGTATTTAATTTTCTTTGTTTTACCAAACTATTTTATGCATGCGTTTACTTTCTGTAAACTTGCTATTTTGTGGTGCTGGTAGTTATACTTGTTGTCTCATTAACCTTCTTTGATAATTATGGACATGTGAACCTTGATAACCATAGATTAAGGTTAGGCATTACTTAATGTCATCATGGGTATATGCGTTCATATTATTCAGGCATAGCCATGCTTTAGAATCATCAATGTGCATGATCAGATCAAAATTGTTTCTTGAAAACATTGAAAATGGCACATTGGTTGCTGGTATTTTGATTAAAAACCCAAAATAAAACTATGGATTGACGCGGGTGATTGTTGGCAATAGCCGGATGTGCGAAAGGAATTGCACGTAGTGTGGGGTGGAGTATCGCCCGTGTTGGATTAAGGACCGAGCAATGGGACGCTATTGATCCAAGAATTCCATGCAACCACGAGGTCCGGTATGGGACGGCCATAGCTTATTAAGTTATTTAGACATGGTTTTGCTTTTTGGTAAGGCGGGAGCTAGCAAAAGCACTCCGTTTTGGATTGCTTGTGAGGGGCTTCCATACAGTTCGTATGGGTAAATGCCTGGCCGGTGCAACGGTGTACACCTTGCCGTGTTTAGAAACGTTGTGTTGGGTATGATGAAAGTGGATCCACAGCTTGGGTGTGTGTTTCTGTTTCTACGGCGGGGGTTAACGTCCCGGGCTGGATTGAAGTCATGTCTAAGTAATGTAACGGCTATGTATGATCTCCTAGACGGCACACCTAAGGAAGTGTGTCGAGAAAAAGGTTGATCATTCCTTGTGGGTAAAGTTGTACACCTCTGCAGAGTTTAGATCTAATCGATTAGCCGCGCCCGCGGTTATGGGCACTTGGTGAAGTCATTCCAATGTTAGATGTTTTATTATTTTCAAAAGGGTTGGTTTCATTTGTTTTGCAACTGTGCTTTATGTCGAAGGGCTGACATTGATGGATTTTAGGATTTGATGATTCGTCGCTCACGTCATGGAGGACCGTGAGTGTTACTTATGCTTTATTTATCTGTTATAAATTAAACTTGCTCTTATGAATTCCGTTTGCAAACAGCTTGATTTATAAATTAAATGTCGCTTTATGCAAATTAACTGTAGTAGCCTCCTTTGAATTGGCCTGCATTTATGCATTTGCAAATACCACCTTAAGTCTAGCGGAGTACGAAAGTACTCACCCTTGCTTATTCGTTGTTTTTAGGTGTAAAGCTAGCGAAGCTTCGAAGTTTTGTTTCATCGCAGGTTGTGGGAAATTCTTCAACATGATCTTTCTAGGGATTTATGCCTGGTCAGTTGCCTGCGGGTTGGATGGGTACACTACAAGGCTTTGCTTCTTTTGCTGCTATATACTCTGAGTTGTAAGATTTATATGTTTATTCATTTCCACTTAATTAATATAATGTATGGTTGTGATTCCAATTATTGTAAATGTGCGTACTAGCTACTGATCCAGGGACTAGTACTGTGTGCACATTAGATTTCCATTTTGCATTCATTGCTAAAATGGGAATTAGATCTGGTGGTATCGAGCTATCTTGACCGTAGGATAAACCTTAGATAGAATGGTCGTTAGCATTAGAATAAGCAAATTCAAAAGTTATTTTCAAAAGTTACTGAATTGCAAAATGTCGACTTTGCTATTCTTTCCTCTTTCTTAAGATACTACTCTTACCCCTACATTCATTTTGATTTGTAAATAAATTCCCCTTATCTTAAAAAGAAATTCTCGCCCCTGGTTTATCTCCGTTGTTGCTTCTGAAGATTTCTGAGACATGTCGCTACCATTCTTCATGCCAACCAAAGAAGTCTACAATATCTATGACAACCATCTCAAGAAAACATGCAACACTTCGCCACTTTCGACAAAGCAAAAGTAAAGCTTGAGGATTCTACTTCATGAAGAGTCAGCATCACCCAACCGTACCAGGGTAGAAGATTAAAATATCTTATGATCTGTCTTAAGATAAGAACCCTTACGCATAGCATATTATTCCGCTCTAGTTATATAGAGCAACATAGGTTGTTGTTATGTTGTGCTACTTGAAATTGGTTTTTATTCTGAATGTCAGGACCGATTTATGTGTAACTTGACCACTACGGTTAAAGTTTCACAATAAGTTGTCCTTATGTGTGAATATGGAAATCTCAAACCATAAGATGAATAGGAAATCGTAAAATATCTTATCTCTACTTTCTATAAAACCTTATACAAACTTGTCCCTTCTTCTGTATAACTTCTCACCTGTGTAACCATTATGGTCATTAATCTTTCTTAAAAATTAAACCTCATCAAGATTAGTAATGTAATATTCCAATTAAGTCTAAATTGTGTTGGGCTGTGTTTGGGCCTTGTGGGTTGCTTTTGTTGTTGGGGCGTGCTGTTTCGTGGGCCGTTAGTTGCTCAGTCTGGCCCAATTGGGGGGAGGGGAAGGAATCCTCCTTAACCCTAGCCCCCGCCCCTGGCTCCTTCCGGCCAGCAATCCCAGCCGCCGCCCCTTACTCCCTCTTGCTTGCAACACCAGCACCAGCACCTGCCGACTCCCTCCCATCTCTTCCTGCCGGTGTCTCCTCTCCAGTCCTGTCGGCGCCTCCTCTCCAGCCCTACTGGCGTCGCCCAGCGCCCCCCTTGGCTGGCTCTTCCCCTTGACGATGCAGCCTCTCTTGGCTCCTCTCCACCTGAGCTCGGTGCTACCTCCCTACTCCTCCTCAGGTCGGCGTCCCCGGCCAAGCAAGCCTCAGCCGACAAGTCCTGGCCGTGGCTCCCCTCCCCCAGCCGGTGGTTCTTCCGCAGCCGTGTGCCCTAGCCAGCGCCCTCCCCTCCTTTGGCCAGAAAGGCTGGTCGAGCTACTGTAGTGGCAAATCCTCCTGCCGAGTCTTCCCCAAGATGCGGCCTTGTCTTCTTGCTTTCGTCCCCAACCGAAGAGATGGTAGGTATTGAGGATAATGGGGTGTTACAGTAGGGGCTAAAGAATCTGATGGATTTGACAGATTAATTTGGTTGTATTTGTAAACCATACATATGATATCCTTAAAGTTCTTCATTTGTGCTTATTTGATTCCTAGCATTCTGCATTGGCTATTGGATCCCTAGTTTATTTAATAGCCGATTACATAGAGTCCTACTTGTATTGATATCATGAGATGAGTTTTCTTTAGTTGGAAAATCTTACATGTATCGTGATGTTCCTAGTAATTTGCATCTTGTATTAAAATGACATTTGAGCTAGAAAATCAGTACATTTCCTCACGAAGACAATTTAGCAAAGATAACTGAATACAAACTTTGCATTAGATAGCTTAGTTCTTTTGCTTGCGGTGTTGCTATTGATGTTCTTGGCAAGTATCATGGATAGGAACCATAAACAAGATGCAAGATTTTACGATCGTGTAGCCTCTCCTCTGATTATACAATGAAATTTTCCAGTGTGACCCCTAATCGGTCCTATGCTCTCTTTTAGATGTTGATAATTTGATGGTGTTTCCCCATATTGTTGACAGATTTAGCTTACTACTACTCACCCAAATGTAGTTCCATAGTTTTGGGTTCCAACATTCAGAGCAGAGTTATAGGTTTAAGCTGAACTGCAATGTACTAACATTACCCTTAGCTAATTTTATCACTTCTGTGAGGATTTTACCCAAGTTTTGCTTAACATAGCTGCTTTCTTTTTGGGCATGAATCAGGGTCAAGCAAAATACCCAATAAATCTAATCAATGCAATCAAAGAAAAAAAAGAGTTGTCCACTGCATGCCTAATCCAAGTTCTTTTAACATGCTTTCTAAAATTCCATACTGGACTGAGATGAATGCTATCTACTCTTATTTGTCTTACATGATTACATCACTAATCAACTCATAACCCAATGATTCCAGTTCAGTCTATGTGAAATTCGATATCTGATTTTATGAGACTCATCAGTCACCACAACTTTATTTGTTCCATTTCTTTGAAGTCAGGATTAATTCTTAGTGAAAAAGATGCCTTGCTGGTTAATGGTTTAGGTTTAACCATTAGAGGTATTTTTGGCTGGTAGTGATGCTAGAAGACTCTTATGCTGATTAGTTCCAAGTATGAATCTGTGGATGAGTGAATAAAAAAATAGAAAGTGGTGTTTAATCTTGTCTCATTGTAAATTAAATCAGTCGTATGAGTGTGTGCTATTTGCTTACTAGCTTCCAAGCCCTTATGCAATTGACCATATTGCTTCCTGTGCACTCGTAACCTACTCAAGTAGCAAGGATTAATTTAGTTAGATCTGGAATACTGATATGTGTTTAGCTTATGAATGGACATTGGTTTTGAAGAATTTAAATATGCAAAAGAGTTGTTTTCTTTTGTCGTATGTTTCGAGTGTGCATAAAGTGGAGTTGGATGATTATTGTTTAATTGCAGAGAAGGTTCTGTCGGGAGTGGCCTCCACTGTATACCACTCCATTCTTCGTCGGTAAAAGGCAAGTGCATTCCCTAGATCGTGGCTAGGATGATTAATTGATGGTTTGTTTTTAGCGTACGAAATTACCGGTGAATACGCAAGAGGTAAGCTTTGCTTGACTATAACTAGAAAATGGTCCCTTGTATGAAAATGCTTATGATGATTAAATGGTTAAGGGAATGGATGCAAGTACATCGAGCTGTGTGTCTAATTGAGTTGTTCATTGTTATTTATCTGTTCATAGCTAATTTCTATTGATTTTGGCAAGTATGAGTTATATTGGTGATCGTCCCTTCGCGGACGTGATTAGCTATTGGATTCGGGTGGTCACTAGTAAGCCTTAATTTCGGTGAGTTTACTGTACCTTTGTTAATATTGCACTGAGTAGCGAGAATGGGGTACGGGGATACTTGTGGTTAATATACAAGAGATGTATTTAATTGTGCCTCGTCTAGGGAATTGAGTTGAGTATGTTGATTGAAATGTGTTTTAGTTGAGTATGTTGATTGAAATGTGTATTTGTTGAGAATTGTTGATTGAAATGTGTTTTAGTTGAGTGTGTTGATTGAATTGTGTTTTAGTTGAGAATTGATGATTGAAATGTGTTTTAGTTGAGAATTGATGTTGCATTCTTGCATTCATGATATGCATTCATAACGGAAGAGGCGACCCATTCTGATGCGGGCCTCTGTGTTCACACGTAGTGAACATGAAAGTCCTACCTCGTAGTCCCATTCATCGAGGTGAATGGGAGCGAGACAAGAAAGTAGGCACCTTCCATCTACGGGATGGAAGGGGCGTGAGGTGCACACCGACGGGTGGGCACTTTCAGCGACTCCGATGCGATGCATGGAAATGAGCATTCATGTGCATTGCATCTTCAATAATGAGTGTTGTGGTAAATGGTGTCATATGGATGGTGATTATGGTAATTGAAGGTTGAGTCGTGAATTCAACCCAAAAAGGGGAGATTGAATTGAATTGATGAATTAGTGCATTTCTTTTATTTGCTTTGCTAATTAAGTTGTATGAATATCGTGGAGTGAAATTTGAGTTTTGAACTCTAATAAAGTCGATGAAAATGGTTTGAGTTGCAACAAGGGGTGGTTGAGTCGGAAGGCGTAGTGAAATAGAGCCACGTGATGCCTCTTTTACGTCGAATGGGTTTGTTATCGAGTTGATGACTTCATTGCGGTAATTTTTGATATGGTCAAGTTATTGCTTAAATTGGGTATAAATGCGTAATTTTCTGGTGGTTGTTCCAATTGTATTGCTTGCTCTTATGGTCAAGCTCTTGTTTTACTTCTGATAAATTGGAATTGTTATTCTCGTGTACTTTGCTGAGTTTGAACTCACGCTTGTTATTTAATGTTTGTAGGTGTTTTGAAGCCGGCATGCATGGTTGGGGGTAGAAGCACAATCACGTTCACATCATCACCGTTCCATCCTAATGATTCATAATTCTGATCTTAATAACTCGTGAAGAATTCTTGTAAAAGGTTGTATGTGGTTTTGTTTAATGAGTTCCTGTCCTGTAATAGTCATGTGGTGGAGTTGATTAATTTTCTATTAGATGTGTGATTGGTTAACTAAGGACCTGCTAGAATGATATCTTATAACTGCAAATGTCTTCTGTCTGCTGATTGGATGTCCTAGTTTTAGGGGAGGTGCTGCCGAAATTTTTTTAATAAGTCGAACAACCTCCTAGTTGTTCGCTTGTTTTGCTATTATTTAATCTTAGCGATTTGGAATTGTGGGTTCTAGAGAGGGTAACATTCGGGGCACGGGGTGCCGGGGTGTTACAAGTAATATAGTCTCCATTACTACTTCTAGCTTCTTGAGACCGCACCATCCATGTGTAAACCAGGCCAATTCGCTAGCAACCACCAAACTAATTTAAACTACTCTAGTCTAGACAGAACCTAATCTTTTCCCATAATGATTTCTAACCATGCCTCAAAACTCACCTCATTGCTTTACTTAGATTATATGCCATAAAAATGAGTTGGCACCAGAATAGTTATATACTTCTGAATGAAAACCTTCGAATGAATGTTAAAAACGAAAACTGGAAAAAAAATCGGGAACTCTATCTTCTAAAAGAAATATAAAAGGGATAGCATTAGTTATACATATACTCTTTTCCTATCTATAGAATTTAATATCTTTATCTAGGTACTCATTTCTCTTTTGTAGAATTTTCTTTCTCCACTCCTAAGTTATTCTTTTTAGAAGTATTTCTCTCTTGACCTTTTTGCGAAATAAAAACTACCAACAAATCTTTTGAAAATAATTTCGGTAACAAATCAACAACGTCATGACGTCTATATCAGCAACTTCAAGAACATGGAAGTAACGAGCAGCACAACTTCTCCGACTTCATAGAAGCCTTGGAAGACTAACACAGCAAGTGGTGCAAGGACTAAAAGTAACACGTCACTGAATAGTCTACTTTGGAACATAGCAGTATGCAAGTTACACATTATTCTAGCTATGTAGTAAACTTTTTATGCAAAAATACGTATGGTGCAACCAGTAAAAGAAAAACCATAGATACCCTTCCTACATACTAAGCAAAATATATACAAATTATTTATGTGTTATTGAAATTTTGTTGTAAATCTTTTCCATTGCTTTCAGGTTACTCTCGTGAATGTTAAACCACTAGGTTGAAATTTACGATGTATTAACCCTACCTAATAAGAAAATTTTAATTAAAAAGATTTTAAAGAATGAAACGTTGCCTTATAAACCAAGCCAAAACCCACTTAGTCCACATAGAAACCTTTCCTAAAATAATATTTTAATGAACGGAATGTTGCTGTGTAACCCAACGGAATTCCATCTAAGTAACTTTACTCTAATAAATATTATTGCAGAATGCCTGCGACATAATCCATTAATACATCTACTAAAAGTAATGAGTAATAAAATTTTTAGCCTTCATAATTGACCTTTAGCTCTCCCCAAGTAAATCTGGTTGAGATGCATTCTTTCATTCATCTTAAATATTTTAACATACTGTGTACCTCTCCTTAAGTTAGCTTATTCTTACTAATAATTCTCGGTATAAACTGCAAACATTCCTCATTTACTTCGTGAAACCACACAAGGCACTCAATCGTCAAGAAATGATAATCCTACCCTAGTTCAACGAAATCTTTTGTATTTAGCTAAAGCACCTCCTTTTCATCATAACACTCGTCATAACTCCCCACCTTTTCAAGGTTCGCAAAAAACCAAAAAAAAATGTTAGAATCTGTAACCATGGTGTAAATGCTCACTGTAATTGAACAAAATCACCAAATGCATACCTTTTGTTTTAGCAACTAGCACAAAATATTTCCAACGTTGGCGTAACTCTTGCTGGGAAAGGTAATGGTTTAGACTAGAAACCTACTTCTATACCTTATTTGATACCTACACATTGTTCTTTGAACTGTTGTCAACCCAGCCAATCCAAAGTTTGTGCTTGTATTCGCTATAGGGAAATAGGCATTACTATTGATGAGCTCTGCATTAGGAAGGAAATTATTCTCCTGGAAAATGTCCTATAAGCAATACCATTTTTACCTTTGTGAAGGTCGAGATCATTGTCCATTTCAATGCCCCCTTGATTCATTAGTCACCACTGCAATTCAGCATCAATGAGAGAAATTCCAATTCTTGATTGCTCAAGATTGGGTGATCAAAAGAGGAAGAAAACTAGCCACACAGGAAATATCACTTAAGGAATTAAAGAAACAACACTTGACCCTAACTACCTTCACTAAGAAAGTAGTAAGTGGCAATCGCCAATGACATGTGTCTTGGCTGATAAAGAAAGTCATTAGGCTAAAGAATGTTCTAAGAAACAACAAATTGAAATTTATAAGGAAAATAATATTAAACATACAATTAACTGAACTTGACACCATGAGAAAAGCGTGAATGCTTCAATTGTCATGAAAAGAACCATATTCCTAAACAGTGTCTACAAGAAGAACAAATATCTCCTAGCATCATAAACATACCAGAAGTCACGTTAGACTAGATTATAGCTCTGAGAGTAGGAGGAATAAAATCTAAAGCAGTTTGTTTGAAAAATTTGTTAAAGAATCAGTGACACTTAAACAATAATACATACCCTAAGAAGAATTTTGCTCAACTTCATTCTCAATCTCAATCATCATCTGTTTGTCTTTCCAACAACAGCAATAAATAACTGTCTCGTACTCAAGATCAGGAAGCCAATATTATTTGCTATGGTAAATGTGGGCATTATGCCAACGGTTGCCCAAAGAAGAAGCAAGCCCCATCGCATTCTCAAACCCGAATCTCAAAGGCAACCTCAAGGACTTGAAGACCAACAATTCCTAAGTCATGCATCCAATCCAACCCAAAATGTCTATCCCAGTCATTCATAGCATCTACCTACGGAAGAAGCTTATAACCTACCAGGCATAGTACTAGGTATGATACTTACGTATTTGAACCCTACCAAAATTCAAGTTTAATTCCATGGTCAACTCTTTGATCGTATTCACTTCCTGATCATCTATTTTATAACATCAGCAAACAACCTTTCTGTTGTTTCAAATAAAATGGATAATGTCACTTGTATCAATCGAGAAGAACTTAGATACCTTGCCAACACCTACCCCAGAAGAATTTTACTTTACCTCATCAGGAAAGACATTAGTAACTTTTAAGCTATCTCAAAGACCTAGAAAACATTAAGTGCTCATGTCAACCCCTGCCTCGATGATAGGCTCTGAATGTAAACATATTCCTTATATGGTTGTAATCGACTCTTAATATGGTATTAAGTATGTCTTTCTTATATTCAAATCCTGCAATCAATCTTTTGATCCTGTACATTTTATTTCTTCATAGTTGCTAAATCCAAATAAAATCAAAACTCTCTATCTGCTAAAATAATCAAACAGATCAAATCATCAGGATCATCTTATATTCTTTCTATCTCAACCCAATACTTTAATTACCTCTACCATGTTTTTAATCTAAAGTCAACCCGAAATGACATTTATGGTCAGCTCATTTCATCAACTGATGTTGAATTATACATATCAACCATTGTATTCAAATACCTTTCTTCATATTAAACATTCGGTTTTTCCCAAATAAATTTAACGGCAATGCAACCTTTCCTTCGCCTCAAAAATTCTAAGTATACCACATACCACTCTCTAAATTAGATTATCTTTATCAACAATACTAGTTATTCAAACAAAAGAGACGTGTAGAAAGTATTAGTATCTCTCATCTGCTTACACAAAACCTAAATAGAAGTCTTATCTATTCTTAGCACGACAACTTGGAATCACAAGACGAAGATCCAGTAAAGCAACAGCAATGAAGACGAAGTGTTAACCAAACGACAAAGTCACCTTCGAGAAAGAATTCCCAAATCTATCTCGTCCTCGAGAATTGCAAGGTTCGTGGTATTCACCATTTTCCAAATCCGGGGTAACTTAGCACCACGATATATTAGGCCATATCGTATCGTTGGAAATGAAAGAAAAAAAAGCATATAAATTAGAGTTGCCATCTCAGCTATCCAGTGTTCATAATGTCTCCCATGTATCACAATTAAGGAAAAGTCTTCATCTTCCCTCTGAGCTCACCAGCTAAATGAAATCGATCTACAACCTGATTTAACTTATCGGAAACATCCAACTAGAATCTTAAAAGAAGATGAACGCCACACTCGTAATAAATCCCACAGGATGATCAAGGTTCAATGGAGCAATCATTCTGAAGAAGAAGCAACTTGGGAACGAGAAGACCGACACAAGGAGGAGTTTCCTAACTTCTTTTAGAAATAATTTTCTTTAAACCCGCCAAATCTCGTGGTCGAGATTTTTGTAAGGGGGGTAGATCAGTAACATCCCAAAATTTTAATAAAGTAAAAATGTATATTTTGAATTTGAATATAATTATTTCTGAGTTTTCTTGGTATTATTATTTTATTTGGATTTCTTTGGATTTATACTTTGTATGAAAAATTCAACAAATGGAAATAAAGAATGAAAAAGAGAAAAAGGCAAAAATGTAAAAAGTAAAAATTTAGAAAATTTACCATGAAACCCTGAGCATACAAGTAAGCTAATTCATTCACCAAATGAAATTTTATGCATAAAGAAATGAGGAGAAAAAAAATGAAAAGACAACTTTTAAATCAAAATAACGCATTGTCAGAATTTGTACAACATTTATAAAACTTATCTGGAGCTGCAAAAATTATCATAAAAACCTCAATGCAATATATATACCTAGTAAAAATATTATAAATTAATAATGTGGTCTAGTACTTTTTGAAATTTAAAAATTGAAACTATGAAAATCTAGTATTTGCCATGTCAAAATTTATATTAAATAATGGAGTGATTTTTTGAGCTAAAAATTTTAAGTAAGTATTTTTAGCTCAAATCCATTTGAAAAACAAAATTTCAAAAATAATAGACTTCAATTGCTCTCAAAGAAAAATCAAAATCCGAAACAAAATTTAGGAGCAGCCACTGTTGAAGGAATATTAATAATTTTTCGGTAAGTCATTTTTACCTCAAACTTTTACCAGATATCAAACCCTGTCCAGAAATCTTGGTCAAAAAGTTTGATAAATTTCTACCATGATCTAGTAGCTCAATAAAATCTGGTTCTAGAACCATCTGAGCCGGAGCTATCATTCTGGCACCTCACCTCACTGACTGTGGACCCTGGCTCCACTCGTCAGCTCCTCCTTCCTTTGTTCTTCCGACCGAGAGGGAGTTTCTCGATCCAGTGCAATTAATCAAGCATTGTTCCATTGAATCGCTTCGCCGAGCCATCCCCTCAATCCATCACTCCATTACTTCAATTCAATGCTTCTACACCGCCCACACTCGATCATCGCCACGTTCGTCCTCAGCCATCTCCGCGCCATGCCGCAGCAATAAAACACCGTCCAGCTCGCCAGTTGCCTTGTCGCATTCGGTGAAGCTCCCTTCCGGGATAATCTCAACCAAACCGGCTCAACCACTTAGTTCCTCGGCCATATATTGCACCTCAGTGATCGCAGAGAACTTCTTGCTCATCTCCCTCACCTAACCAACACACCTGGAGCACTCCTCTTCTGCCATGGCCGAAGGCTTTAGAGCTCCAAGCCGAGATCAATTCGAGAGATAGAGCAACTTAGTTCCAAATTCCTTCCAGATACACCATCTATACCTCCTAGTGATCAAATACCCTCAAAAACATTTAGCCTTTTCCATGCGAAATCTTGCCGCCACCGAAGCCCCTTCTTCCCCACTGCCGGCCACCGACTGCAGGACTCCTCAACCACTCTCCGGTCAGAAGAAATACCAAAATGGGCTCTCCAGTGTCCTCTGATGCTCACAATGCTGCCGATTCAAGTCGGATTCTCCCTGGTCATCTTCTTCGACTTGCCGCCATTGTTGCCGCCGCAGGGGCTCGGCTGTGCACCACTCCGGTTCCTCTTCCGACGAATTGACTTCAGCTCACAAAGCAGCTCGTCTAAATCTGAATTTGGTAAAGAATAGTCTAGAAATGATCTTTAGGATATAATCTGCAATAATCTAGAACAATATTCTTATTTCATCTTGCTTTGAATCTGAATCCTAATAGAGCAAAACCCATAAGTAATAAGGTTGCCAGAAATGTATTATGAATAGTAAATCAATAAAGTTTGCAACTAATAATTAATTTTATTAATCCAACCAATCTTTGCATCTTGAATTCGTAAAATAAAATTAATAAATTCGTAAAAGAGCAATCCCTGTTTCTTGTAAAGAGTTTTATTTGTTCTTGCTATCTATTTTCTTTTTGCCCTTATTGAAGTTAGTATTTTGTTGTATTCCCGTTGTTTGACATGTAGAACCCGACGTCTCTAACTTCATCATCGCCATCGTCGACCGCAATCCTCGGCTTCATCGTAAAATGACAAATAAGCAAGGCAAGCACCCCTTTGATCATATTGACCCCAGTATTTAATTTTCTTTGTTTTACCAAATTATTTTATGCATGCGTTTACTTTCTGTAAACTTGCTATTTTGTGGTGCTGGTAGTTATACTTGTTGTCTCATTAACCTTCTTTGATAATTATGGACATGTGAACCTTGATAACCATAGATTAAGGTTAGGCATTACTTAATGTCATCATGGGTATATGCGTTCATATTATTCATGCTTAGCCATGCTTTAGAATCAGCAATGTGCATGATCAGATCAAAATTGTTTCCTGAAAACATTGGAAATGGCACGGTTGTTTGCTGGTATTTTGATTAAAAACCCAAAATAAAACTATGGATTGACGCGGGTGATTATTGGCAATAGCCGGATGTGCGAAAGGAATTGCACGTACTGTAGGGTGGAGTATCGCCCGTGTTGGATTAAGGACCGAGCAATGGGACGCTATTGATCCAAGAATTCCGTGCAACCACGAGGTCCGGTATGGGACGGCCATAACTTATTAAGTTATTTAGACATGGCTTTGCTCTTTGGTAAGGCGGGAGCTAGCAGAAGCACTCCGTTCTGGGTTGCTTGTGAGGGGCTTCCATACAGTTCGTATGGGTAAATGCCTGACAGGTGCAACAGTGTACGCCTTGCCGTGTTCAGAAACGTTGTGTTGGGTATGATGAAAGTGGATTCACGGCTTGGGTGTGTGTTTCTGTTTCTACGGCGGGGGTTAACGTCCCGGGCTGGATCGAAGTCATGTCTAAGTAATGTAACGGCTATGTATGATCTCCTAGACGGCACACCTAAGGAAGTGTGTCGAGAAAAAGGTTGATCATTCCTTGTGGGTAAAGTTGTACACCTCTGCAGAGTTTAGATCTAATCGATTAGCTGCACCCGCGGTTATGGGCACTTGGTGAAGTCATTCCAATGTTAGATGTTTTATTATTTTCAAAAGGGTTGGTTTCGTTTGTTTTGCAACTGTGCTTCATGTCGAAGGGCTGACATTGATGGATTTCAGGATTTGATGATTCGTCGCTCACGTCATGGAGGACCGTGAGTGTTACTTATGCTTTATTTATCTGTTATCAATTAAACTTGCTCTTATGAATTCCGTTTGCAAACAACTTGATTTATAAATTAAATTTCGCTTTATGCAAATTAACTGTAGTAGCGTCCTTTGAATTAGCCTGCATTTATGCATTTGCAAATACCACCTTAAGTCTTGCGGAGTACGAAAGTACTCACCCTTGCTTATTCATTGTTTTAGGTGTAAAGCTAGCGAAGCTTCGAAGGTTTGTTTCATCGCAGGTTGCGGGAAATTCTTCAACGTGGTCTTTCTAGGGATTTATGCCTGGTCAGTTGCCTGCGGGATGGATGGGTACACTACAAGGCTTTGCTTCTTTTGCTGCTATATACTCTGAGTTTTAAGAATTATATGTTTATTCGTTTTCGCTTAATTAATATAATGTATGGTTGTGATTCCAATTGTTGTAAATGTGCGTACTAGCTACTGATCCAGGGACTAGTACTGTGTGCACATTAAATTTCCATTTTTGTATTCTGTGCTAAAATGGGGGTTGTTACACATAATCACATGTGTAGTGCATTCGCACGGTTCCGTGCTAAAAACAGGGGCGTAGTCAAGAAGAAATTTGATATTACAATTGCTTTTCAAGTACGTATATCATAATACTAGATTTTTAGTTAGTTAACTTAATTTCTTTGCATCCATTTCACACTTTCAACTTTTTTCAGCACAGATCTTGAGACAGCCGCCGAGCAACAATTTATGTGGCTATTATGTATGTGAGTTTATGCACACCCAAATTGGAGCCGCTGACCGCATGCTAAAAGGCAACAAGGGGGTGAGTAAATATAATTACTAGCTTTAATGATGTCTAGGTACTCCTTATATCTTGTACAAATTCAAGGATTGATTAGTTAATGACTTAATGATAGGTGCCTCAATATTTGGCGGAACAAGGATCGGAACTCTCGCTGGCGCGAGTGAGAGCAATCTAAGAACAACTCGTCGGCTTCATTTATGATGAGGTCATAAATCCGAACGGCAAGTTTCATGAACCAAATGTAAATAGGTTAGGCCCTTTGATAAGGACCGGTGAACTGTCGGGGTCGACGGCTAGCAATAGCGATGCATGTAAAAGATCCCGATGAACAGAAGGAAAAGAAAGACTAAAGTTGTAATTAAAGTTGTTAATGAATATTCTATTATCTCGATCAATGAACAAAAGAACTAATATGTGTACATATTGTAATACATTAGTTGTAATTAAATTTGTTAATGAATGTTCAGTGATTTAATTATCAGACAGATATGCATGATTGATTATATGTGCTTTAATTAGTTGTGATTTAACACACACAAATATATATAATAGCTAGTGGACACACACACACACATATATTATATATACAACACATCGATCAGGTTGGAGACACTAACCCAGATCGATTAAAACCTCACCGAGCATCAGGTTGGTGTCTCCAATCGGTACTGATAAGGGCCCCAAGGGCTCACAATGTGCTGCCATGTGTGATATCCAACCAGTACTAATACTCTATCAGTACTAAAGGCCATTTTCAACCGGTGCGAATGCGATTCTGCGAGTGTCCTTGCCATTATCTTGCTCAACAGCACTAATAAATCACCCAATGATATTGTCTTCCATTCGAGCGTACACTGTTCTTATCACTGCCGATTGAATTTAAAATCGGCAGTGATAATATTATCACTGCTGGTTTTAACTTTAACCGACAGTGATAATATGAACCTTCCAACTCCCGCCGCCAATGACCGTCACTCTTCCCCATTCCTCTGCCAACTGTTGCGCTTCCCCATTTCAGCAACTGTTGGGCTTCCCATTCCTCGTCTATATAATGCGCAGCTCCTCAATCTGTGGCGCTCCTCACAATCCACCATTGCTGCAAGAATGGCCCCCCATGAAGCGAGCACATACTGGGCAAAGCACCGATCCGCCGCTAGAGAAGGAGGAGGAGGAGGGAGAGGAAGTGGAAGACGAGGCAGAGGAGGAGGAGGGCGACGACGACAACAGCGGCTGCGGCAAGGTCCTTCAGCGTTGGGGCAAGACCAACTCCACCATTAGTAATCGGATTCGGAGGATGAGGAGCACCGCCGCAACTCCGATCGGTCATCCGGCGGCACCTCTGGCGACGGGGAGGAGGAGGAGGAGGAGGACAATGACAACT
Source organism: Guadua angustifolia (assembly GCA_036346375.1). NCBI lineage: Eukaryota > Viridiplantae > Streptophyta > Magnoliopsida > Poales > Poaceae > Guadua > Guadua angustifolia. Next base: position 42,975,940 of record CM070513.1, on the reverse strand, counting down.
TTTGGAAATAGGGTTTCGCACCATTTTGGGTTTCAAACGGTTAAAAGTCGTTGGCCCGTTATATTTTGTGTATAAAATTAGGACTAAATATGTAATTATGGGCTAAAAATTTTCTGCGTGAGATAAATTACAAATGTTTAAAATGTCCTGTTTTTTAACTAATTATGTTTTGATATGTTCTGTGCGAGATAAATTACAATGTTTGATATGTTCTGTATCTTAACTAATTATGGGGAATAGTAATATCACTACCGGTTCTGGAGTAAACTTGGCAGTGAAAATGGTCTTATCACTGCCGGTTAAAAACAAAAACCAGAAATGATAATTCACTACGTACCGGTTTTTTATATAAACCGGCAGTGATATTTTCTTATCACTGCCAGGTCTCTCTAAACCCGGCAATGATATTGCCTCTATTCGTGTGGGAAAATTATACTATTCTTATCACTGCCGGTTGAAGTTAGAACCGGCAAAGATAATATTATCACTGCCGGCTCGGGCCTACCCGACAGTGATGGGGGGTCACGGATGAAGCAGTCTGTAGAAGTGTCATGATCACTGGTCATCTTGCTAAGTAACTCTGTAAAAGTTTGAGGATAATTAGTGGCCCGATAGGATGAACAAAACACCCAGTCAAGTTTCTCCAGAAGAGGATCATCATGCATTAGTATATTACTCCATGTAAAAATCTTCCCCTTTTGTGGCAATTCAACCCACTCCATACAGTTAATGAAATCATTAAAGACATCCATTTCAGAAAAACTATGTACTGGTTTGTTTCTGTTACTGTCCCAACGGTAAGAATTAAAACCACCAAGAATCATCTAGTTAGCATCAACAGGAATATGAAAGGCTATAATTTCTGTATGAACCAACAACTTGTCAAGAGCATCGGAAGGGAAATAAACATCTGTGAGAAACCAACTGTCACCATGCTAGTCAATTGTACAGTGAGAGAATAACGGCCCTTATTTATTAAAGTGCCATTGAAATCAATTGGAGACCATATAGTTGCAATACCCCCCGATCTACCAATCGAATCAACAGTAGCAAAAGAAGGGAATCTCCCCGGCCAAAAATTTATAATATATGACTAGTCCATAAATTCTCTTTTAGCCTCCTGATGGCATATAACTTTAAGAGGATTCAAGCCTCTGATATTCCAATTAAGCATGTGAACGTTTCTATCCATTATTTAACAACCATCATACACGGCCCCGTCGACAACAGCCTCGTCTAGGGCGCGGTTCCTCCCAAGAGCCTACAAGAGATCATGGGAAAGCCGACCACGACTAGGAGAGTCAAAACACTTTGAGCGGCGATGCTCCACTGGAGAAAAAATATGGCCGTGCTCCCTGAGGCGAGTTGAGCGGCGCAGCTCATGCTCGACCAGTGGTAGGGTGTGGAAGATGGAAGCACCGGGCCCAACCCAGAAAGAGCTAGCTGAGCGGCCGTGGTGCCTCAGTGGCCTGACGAGGTCTAGGAGAGCCCTCATCAATGAACTTGCAGGCACGAGAAGCAGCAGGGAGCAGAGCAAAGGGGAGGGTGGGATGACCTAGAGAGGAGGCTCCTTGTCTGCGATCACCAACTTCGGCTTGTCTACCTCTACAAAGGATGGCGAAGGGAACTTAGCAGTGGGAGTAGGAGGAGAGCATTCTGCATTGCGGCCTCATGACAACAAGCTTCACAATTAGCCATGATTGGAAGATGAATAACTGTCAAATATCCAAATATAGGATATGGGCTTGCACCATAAAATCGAAGATTATACCATATATATATATACACACACACACTAGTATTTGACAACTCCAGATATTTCGGTTCTAGTTTAACGGGATAAGATATATGGAGAAGGGATATCCCCATTCAAGGTAGGATTTGATCGTATTCCCAATACGAGGAAACCCACTCGAACACGTCCGGCGGTTATGGAAATTCATGTGCAATACGAAGATCATAACGGCAACAAGACTCCTCATCGACTACGACCCGGTACTCCAATCCACTATATAAGGGCAAGGGTAGACATCGCCAAGGACAAGCCAATTCGGAACACAAGCCTTCAAGCTACAACCATCCAGAGCTAGATGCACAGGAAGATCTCCTCAATCTGTAATCTATTTATTGATCTCATACAGCATCCACACAGGGACCATGCTGTACCGATAGGGATCATTTAGAGATCTTGAGGACATCGGCTTTATCGAATCTTGTTCTGAGGATCCTTGCGGAGAGGTGTGCTTCATAGAGTTCGACCCTCTGGAGCCCAGCGTCCTCAAGTGCGTCGACATAGAAAGCGACAGCAACAGCGACGACTTCAATAGCCAGAGCAGCAGTCATATAGATCGACATGTGTTCATGGCCAGGGAGAACAATGGCGCAACTGCTAGAAGTTCCCAAGAGAGGGATCCAAGGGCAGAAGTCATGGGCGGCCAAGAGCACCACATCCCACCAGGCACACCCCAGGATCTTGGGGTTGCAGTCGCTGTAGCGCATGCAGCCACGAATATCATTGCTCTTGGCACGAAAGACCATCGCCGTGATCCAACCGCCGCAGCCACCACTACTACAGAACAGGCAATTATTGCTGGCATATCACTATCGGTTGGGCTAGAGCCGGCAGTGATAAATATATCACTGCCGGTTCAAAAGTATATCCGATAGAAGCTCATATCTCTGCCGGTTCATGAATAAAACTGGTAGTGATAAGAAGATATCACTACCGATCTATATAAAAAACCGGTAGTGATTTATCATTGCCGGTTCAGCTATCAACCGGTAGTGATAAGACCATTTTCATTGCCGGTTTTACTCCAGAACCGGCAATGATGTTACTGAACATCGAACATTAGTAATTTGTTCCCCATAATTAGTTAAGATACAGAACATATCAAACATTGTAATTTATCTCGCACAGAACATATCAAAACATAATTAGTTAAAAAATAGAACATATTAAACATTTGTAATTTATCTCGCACAAAACATTTACAAAATTTGTAATTTGCGTGATATGTATTAGTTAAAACACAGAACATTTACAAAATTTGTAATTTGCGTGATATGTATTAGTTAAAACACAGAATATTTACAAAACATAATTAGTTATACCATCCATAATTACATATTTAGTCCTAATTATATATATACAAAATATAACGGGCCAACGGCTATTAACTGTTTGAAACCCAAAATGGCGCGAAACCCTACATCCATAAGTCGTCCTCCTCCTCCTCGTCGCTGGAGCTGCCGCCGGATGACCGATCAGAGTTGCAGCGGTGCTCCTCCTCCTCCTCCGGATCCGATTTGGTGGCGGAGTTGGTCCTGCCTCAAGGCCGTAGGACCTCACCGCCACTGTTGTCGTCGTCATCGCCCTCCTCCTCCTCTGCCTCCTCTTCCTCCTCCACCTCCTCCTCCTCCTCCTCCTTCTTCTCTGGCGGCGGAGTAGGGCTTTGTCCCATACGTGCCCGCTTCTTGGGGGGGTCATTCTTACAGCAGTGGTGGATTGTGAGGAGCGGCGCTACGGATTGAGGAGCTAGGCATTATGTAGAGGCGGAATGGGGAAGCGCAATAGTTGCTGAAATGGGGAAGCGCAACAGTTGGCAGAGGAATGGGGAAGTGTGACGGTTGGTGGTGGGAGATGGAAGGGCGTAGAGCCGAAACGTATCACTGCTGGTTTGTATAACCAACCGGCAGTGATAACAGACTATCAATGCCGGTTTATACCCAAAACCGGTAGTGGCATATCACTGCCGGTTCCATTTATAACCGGCAGTGATATCAGAACTTTTACTGCTCGTTTTAGTTTTTAACCGGTAGTGATATGTATTTTCCCGCGCATCCGAATTTTTTTCGCGTAATTTGACCTTATCATTGCCAGTTCTACGCAAAGCCGGCAGTGATAATGTATTTATATAACTGGCTCTGACCGACGCCTTCCCCGGTCGAGCAGAACAAAGAGGAGCTCTATTTGCTCGATTGTTATTTTATTGGGGAGGTGCTATCAAAAAATTGTGTTAATATTTTTCTCGTATTTCTCTTCGAGGTGACTTCTTCTCCGACCGAGCAGAATAAAAAGGATCTCTGTTTTGCTCGGTAGTTATTACCTTAGCGAGTTGCTGCTGAGAAATTGTATTAAAATTTGTCTCGTATTTCTTTTCAAGGTTAATTACTGACTTGATTTATGTTATATTTGTAGTAAAATTTTACTTTATATATTGCTCTAGATGTTGATAATTGCTGATTGTATGGTGTGAACATTTTAGGTCAGTAGTGCTCAAATTAAGATCTAGCTAAATTATTGTATAAATTATAATTCTTATCCATTTTAGTGATGTAGTGGATTTTTAAGTAATGAAAATTGCTAGATGGACAATTATGCATAATTGTAATTATTTTAAATAATGAAAAATTGTTATATGGATTTTAAATAGTAAACATTGCTAGATGAATTATAAATAGTGAGAATTGCTAGTTGAATATTTAAATAATGAAAAATGGTAGATGGATTTTCCAATAATGAAAGTTGCAAGATACATAATTATTTAGAAATATATCCTTATATTCAATTATATTCTTGTTTGATATATATTAATTTAATTTAATAGCACTACATAACAAAATGAAATGAATAAATCTTCTAAATAATTAAAAATGCTAGATGGATATTTAAATAGTAAAAAAGGTTTGATGTTTTTTATTATAGGCAAAATTGCTAGATGTATTTGTAAATCTAATCATTTACAATTATATTTGTTGTAGGTGTGAAAACCAAACACAAATGAGGGGGTGGACGTCGGCTGTTTAACGGGCCAGCGTCCACGAGAGTGAAAATGACACGAGGGTTTTATACAGGTTCGGGGGTCCGAGAGGACCGCCCTACTCCTATCGACGAGCCTACGGGGGTTAGCTCATCCCTTACAAATGAGGAGGGAGGGGGTATTTATAGGGTTCATGGCCTGCACAAATGACCAAAATACCCCACAAGAATGACTAGCCTATGGATACAAAAGAGGGGTAGTGTCGTCTTTTGGTACAAATGACCGAAATACCCCTTATAAGGATAACTAGTCTATTAGTACAAGTGAGGGATAGCATCGTCCTCATTTGGCAGTGCGATCTCTTGATCTGTATCTTTGCCTTGTTGGTAGCTCTTCAGATATTCTCCAACAGTAGCCCCCCTGCCCCTTGGCGCTAAGGAAAGCGCCCGAAGGGGTAGTATTGGATGTCATACATGCTTTCGGAAGTTGTGCGAGAGGCACAGAGCTTGATCATGCTATAAGAACCATCCGCATGAAATGTTGTGTAGCCAAAACTTCATCTTTGGAACAAATTTGAGGCGTAGCAAATTCAAGCACTTTGGCATAAGCTGCATGGAACAAATTTGAGTGGCTTGCATGCCATAGAAAATTCAAGCACTTTTCATGGCATGGTGAATTTATACTTTCATACCATAGCAAATTCGCAAATGATTTGGCCATGGCAAATTTGAACTCCCAAGCCATAGCAAATTCCAACACTTCGTGCCATGGTAAAACTGTTCCAACACTTCGTGCCATGGTAAAACTGAAGGCTTAGTAATTTCACGCCGTGGTAGCAGCCATTCTCTCTTGGCGAGCCACCGGCTTAGACATAAAATTGGGCCGGCCCAACTTCTTTTCCGATCTTGACCAGCCCTCGAGGCGGTGTAACTTGCTTTGGTGCGATGCAGGAAACTTGCTCCCATTGAGATGTGTGGTCCAAAAGCCAAGCTCCTGCCCTACTTTCTAAAGGCTGCCGCCCATGAAAGACTTCCTTGTCTCGAAGGACATAGTCTGCACAAAAGACATGAACCACTTGCTGGAGTATTTAATCCGCTCTTTACTAGGACACCAATCCGGCAGAGAAGGAGCCGATCTTTGGGCTCGGGCACACAAGCGAGGAAAGGAATTGACCCCGAGGTGAGCTTTGAAACCTTCCTCCTTTCTGCCTTGCATGCCCTCGCGTTAAGTAGCCCATCTGCGCCGATAATGGAGCTTCTTTGTGATGCAGGCGTAGCTCATTATGGGTGCGGATGCGGGACAAGGGCCCTATGCTCGCCACCATCGTCCATAGGATCACCGTCACGGGCACTTCGCAATGGGGCTGGCGGCGTTGGATGCGAGGCACGGAGCCAATCTTGAAGCACTTGGGCGCATGTGCAAATCTGCGGGTCTTAACAGTGTGAGGATGTTGGGTACTCGGTTGGTAAGGCCTAGAGCATGTCTGAGGCGCTAGCTGCAGGGCGCCAGCGCCGGTCAGAGGGCGCGAGACACCTTGCTTGTGAGTTGCCAAAACGCCAAAAGCAGTGGCGCCGGAAGTGCAGGCGTTTGGCTCGGTGTGGTCGTTGCATGGTGTCTGCAGGCGCTAGAAGGGCGCCAGAGGGCGACGGGAGTGGAAAATGGCCAACTACCTAAACCCTTCACAGCCGCTGCCCTCTTTTGCTTTCTCGACCATGAGGAACCAGTGCAGGCGTATAGCGAGGAAGGTAGGATGCACAGGCTTGTCAAGCGCAGGTGCGTGAGCTCGTGACTTGGTCTGCAGAGGTCGTGAGGCAAGGAGGCTCATCTTGCGCCTCGCAGGCGAGCTCGCGATGACCAAGAAGACCAGACGTCCTTGCCTGGCGAGGATCTCTGAGCGCTAAGGTCTTAGGCATGGGTGCGATCATCACCCCTCTTGTCGCAGGGCGCTAGCGCTTGGCCTCCTAAGCGTGGCGCAGCCAGGTCGAGGGCGCTAGAAAGGGGGCACCTTGGAGCTCGGGCGCGAGCAGGCGCAGGCGCAGCCGAGGTTGCTGTGGCGCTACATTGGCGCCGGCGCATGGCGCTACCTAAGGCACGGAGCAGACGCTGCGCTCTAAAGGGTGCGGGCGCATGGCGCCGCTAAGGCACGAGCAGGCGCATGGCGCTACCAAGGCACGGAGCTGTGGTGTGGCACCGAGGCGCAGGCGGCGCTGGGCAGTCTTGGCCGAGGCGGCGTGGGCGCAAAGCGCATGGCGCTAAGGCGCAGGTCGTGAGGCAAGGAGGCTCATCTTGCGCCTACACAGCGGCGCAGGCGCCGCCGCGTAAGGGGCGTTCATAGTGTAAGTTCCGCATGGGAGTCACCGAAGGCAAGGGCACATTGCCGCGTGAGGGCGCGGTGCGAGGCACCGTGGTGCCGAGGCTTGTTGGTTGCGAGGGACGCCTTGCGCCGAGACGCGGATGTGAGGACGCATGAGCGCCTAGTCATGAGGTTCGCATGCGTGAGCATCGACATAGGGAGCAGGTGTCGAGCCCGGTATACCGAGCTCGGGGCGGGCGACAGCACCAAAAACTGGCGAGGGCGCGACCCTTCTTGGTCGCGGTGTGAGCTCGAGCTCCGTTGGCGCTGGCGTCAAAGAGTTGTGGTTCACCAAGACCTGACATTTTGGGTGCGACCATGCGGTGTGCAAGGCGCCGGCCTCGCGAGCACTGGTAGCGATGTCTTTGGGACGAGCATTAGGCGTGGAGAGGGCACATGCGTCTCACCGCAAGGTGCCAAGCCAGCGGGTGAAGGAGCGCCAGCACTTCATACACAGCACGAAGCATTGTAGTAGGGTCTTGGGCACATTCGCGAGGCACTTGGGCCTGTAGTGTTGTGGCACTTGGGCACGTATGCAGGTCACGACCGTGTAGTGGGTGAGGAGCGTCATGCACGGCCGGTTGCAGAGTGCTACGCAAGGCACGGGGGGCATGCCGGGCGCAGACGTCGCCACACACGCTAATGCGGGCGTAGGTACAGGCTACCTCGCGCGGATGCGGAGCCAGAAGGGCGAGGCATAGGACGTTTTCATGTACACTGGCTCCTCCCGCGGGTGAAGGTTGGAAGGTCGAGGTGCCGGGTACCTCACACGTGCGCCGGCCGAGGAGGCGAGGACATCGGTCCCTCACGTGGGCTGAAGCCAGAAGAGCATCATGCATGCAGCACGCCCAGGCGCAAGGCGCGGTCGTCTTGTCCGCAGCGAGAGCCAAGCGAGCTCGTCGCAGGGTTGTTGCGGGCGCAGGCACCGTGAGCAGCCGCAACGGGCATGTGAGTGTGCGAGGGCAGTGTGTTAAGCGCCGCCTAGGAGAAGGCCTCTCCTAGCCGTAGGGTGCACATCCGTGGGCAGTTGTGGTACTCGCAGCGCTACAGGGAACAGACCATGCAGGCAAGGGGCGTTGGGCTACTTGGATATGCGGGTAGGGCGCGCACCAAGGCACGAGCGCCAGGTGTCAACCTCACGGGCGCAGGGTGATGGATGCCCTAGAGTGAGGCCCCATAGGTGCAGGGTGCTACCGTGCGGCACCTGAGCACATGGGGTGTCGGCCATGCGGCCGCCAGGCGAAGCTTCGGGACGCCGGTGCTACGGAGTTGTAGTGCGGCTGCACGGCACTTTGGGCACATGCGGTGCAGCCGTACGGTATGTAGAGCGCCTTCCTCACGGACGCAAGGCGCGATGCGCCGGGGCGGATTGCAACAGGCCACATTGCACTGGCTAGGGCGCCCAGGGCACAGCTACAGCATGCCATTTAGGGGTGCACGAATGTAGCCCAAGTGTTGTACTTGGATTTCTTCTTTCGCTTCCCAAATCCAAGGGCGTGTGTGTGTGTCGTCGCTGCAGAGCATGGGCACGGGCACTCCTGTAGGGCACGAGCATGGGTTTGAGGGATCCATGCAAGGGCACCCATGACACAGCCACACAAGTGCTCACGAGGGGCGAGGCCTCCGCGCGAGACAATAGGCTCGAAGGATCTTTGTGAGGACACCAATGACTTAGCCAAATTTTGTCTTCATGGACACGTGGGCGCCCAAGATTTTGTCAGATTCTCATACTTCCCTTCCTTGGCCTTATTGGACGTCGCCACCTTTGTTGCTTCCTTGGGGCGAACACAAGAGAAAGTGGCTCTAGATGAAGCTCGAGCACTGAGCGTGGGGCGCAGCTGTAGGCCTACGTCTGTTGTAGGGCATCGACTATGGGCACCAGTCGAGGGCGCGAGCCCCATCCCTCAAGAGAGTCCAAGTACCGCGACAGGAGCTTGCCATTGGGCTACTTGGGATCCTCGTCCTTGAAGTATATCTTGATCAGGAGAGCTCCCCTAGCCAGCCCCCTTGACGAAGCTTGTCGACGTGTATGTGCGCAAGTAGAGCTTGACGTCGATGAGTCAGCATTTCATTTGTAACGATGGGCTTGCCAATGTAGTACCCCTTGCGGAGGTCACGGACCTTGTCGGAGTGGATGGCGCCGAACTCCTTGTTGTAGTCGATGTTGACATTAATAAGGATATTATTCATACCGCCGGGATGGCCCTTGAGGAGGCTCGAAACCAACAACTGTTCATCATGCCCATGAGGCCCAAGTTGAGCTTCTTTGACTTGATGGAAACGACAGTTTTGGACACCCGCCCTTTGCCAGAGAGACCATCCGAAGAAGGTAGGAGGCCGACTAGATTCTTGCGGAGATGAATGTCCCCGAACATGAGGTACATCGGGAGGTAGGTATCTCTGATGGCTGGGGATGCAACAACATTGTCAATATTCCAGTGTTGGAAAACTCTCCAAGGTTTAGCCAAATTTTGGCTCGATGCTGCATGGGTGCTTCACACGAGGAGCGTTTGTGTGAGCCACGAGGCTTGTGGCATACTCGCGAGGGCACCCATGATTTATCCAACTTCTAGCTCCACTTGGGTGGAAGCTTCCCATGAGGACGTGTGACAAATTGGCACATAGTTTTGCTAGCTCAACAATTGTTGTGCTCAAGTATGGAAGCGGAATATGATGAACATGCCCAATGCTTGAAATAGGACCGAGTGAGTGATGTGCGAGTGCTCAAGGCTTGTCACCATGGCAAGGTCTTGGGTGTGATGGTGTCTTCTTATCGGTTGCACCACTAGCCCCCCTGTCCCTGGATGTGACAATGAAAGCATTGAGGGACAAGTGGGATAATCTATTACCACAGAACATGGTGAAGCCCAGTCTCTTTTGTTGAGGACTAAAATATAATTGATGTTTTAGTAGTGATTGCCCCTAAATGTTAAGGGGAGGCCATGTATGACTAAGCCATGGAGCATATTCGAGAGGTGTTCATCAGGTTGAGTTATAAGCACCACATGGTCACAAAGGGGCGAAGGCTTTGAGGTACTCATTCGAGAGGTGTCATTAAGACTGAATCATGGAGCACATTCAGGAGCTATTGTGCAGCTCCAATGACTAAGCCTCTTGTAAGGGGCACGTCATGGCCTTCACAAAATATGTGAGCATCAGAGCCGTTTTGCCCCATAGATGGGGGCTTTCCCAAGATGATCAGGAGTGCATGAGGGTGGTTAACCTTTGCCAAGCAGCGGAGCAAGGCAAGGGGTGACCCGGAGGTCGTTCGGCACACGGCCTGGAGGCTAAAGGGGGACTAATCCTTAGCACATCCATTAACTTGGGTCCTAGGCCCAAGTTGTCACTAATGCCCTATGTCCAGTAGGACATTAGCCGCCGTGGTGGGGGCGACGGACGCCCAGGCCACTTTGGACTTTTGTTTAGGGGAGACCACGGGGGTCGTGCACCCTATGCACCGCAAGGGTGAAATCCCATACAAGAGAAATGTATAAGGACTGCCATGGTGGAGGCGACGGACGCCCAAGCCACCATGGACTTTTGCTAGGGGAGACCATGGGGGTCGTGCGCCCTATGCACCGCAAGGGTGAAATCCCATACAAGAGAAATGTATAAGGCGCCATGGTGGAGGCGGCGGATGCCCAAGCCACCATGGACTTTGCTAGGGAGACCACGGGGTCGTGGCGCCCTATGCACCGCAAGGGTGAAATCCCATACAAGAGAAATGTATAAGGACTGTCATGGTGGAGGCGATAGACGCCCAATCCACCATGGACTATTTCAAGTGGCAATAGTCCGACCCTTCACTGAGAAGGTGCAATAAGGGCCTTCGTACTTTGGATGAAGTTTTTCCTAGACTCTTCAGGGAGGATGGCCTCTGTGCGATTAGTCTTTGGATGAGCCACTGAAGTGCAATGTAGTACCGACGGAACTTGCAGAAGTCCCTCTATCCACCTAGTGAAGTAATCTGTAGCTGCTGCCACCTGCTCATAGCCCCCCTCGGCCGATGGAAATGGTCCAAGCAGGTCCATTTCCCATTGGGCGGAAGACCAAGTGATTGGTATAGAGTGTAGGGGAGTGGCAGGAGCATAGTGATTGATGCCATCTTTTGTTATCCTCTACATAACTTGAGGGTGTGGATAACATCTTGCACCATTATGGGCCAATAGAAGCCTCGATGTAATACTTTTGTTATTGTTTCCCTTGGCGTGATATGGGAACCACAAAGGCCTTCATACACATTTTACATGGAGCGAGATGCCTTCTTCTCTTGTGATGCACTTGATTAAGGCCGATGCTCCATGCTTGTAGAGCCTTCCTTCAAGGATTACATATGACTTAGCTTGGGACAGCAGCCTATGAGCCATTATTGCTTCTTCAAGTTCCTCCTCCCCATATTTTGCCATGGTATAGGAGTAGCCCCCCGAACCCTTCATTCAACAAGCATAGCGGCTAGAAAGGAACCCTGCTTTGGGACTGCTTCCACGGCCATGCCCGCAAGGGGAGGGGAACCTCTCACATCGATGACGGTGGTGTTGAGACTCCTCAGAGCTGGGAGAGCTTGAGGATTGTCGAGGGCGACGACGATGTCCACATCCAGGAGAGCCAGAGTACTCTCGCTAACAAGCGGCTTGAGCAGGCCAGGAGACCCCAGATTCGGCTTCCCTTCCCCTAGAATGATGCCTGTGCTGGCGGGGGATGATAGTGATGACTTGGTGAAGGAGAAGCATGACTGGTGGCGGCGGAGTGGAAACCGCTCCCATCCCCACGACTGTGCTGAGTGCGATGGAGGCCCTTCGAGCTTTGAAGGTGTTCGAGGATAACCGCAGTGCCTGGGACTGCTTCTGAGGGAGCGGCTACCTCCGGTCCAAGGGGCTCTTCTGTCATCTCGCCCAGGAGGAGGTGCTTGTGGCGGACGGCCTAGGGCTCCCATCCTTGGGGATGCAAGCTCGGGCCTTGGATTTGGTGGTGACGGTGCAAACTCCGAAAGTGATTGCTGGGCCTCTACGTGCCCCCAGCTCCGTGAACACTTAGACTGAGGGCGGTGGTGGGAGCGGTGAGAAATATAGATGTCCGCCATGAGAATGGTAAGAGGCCATCATGTATTCCATAGTTTGCCTCACGGTCGCCTCCACCATATCTTGCCACTTACTTATATCTAGGACTTCATGAATGAGCGTTGGCTCTAGAGCCCCTGGCCCCCACGGGAGCGAGGGAGCCACGAACCTCGTGCCCCGGGCCCAGGGCACCCTACTTGAGGGAGGATGCTGCGGTCAAGAGCTCTGGGATTTGAAGGGCGTTGTCGACCCCAGGATGAACGGCATCGATTTCTGAGGGCAGCGTGCACCGGGGTTCCACCGGGTCATGCTCCTTGTGTTTCGAGGCTAGAGGAGGCTTAGAGTATTTCTTGGTAGGAGCCATAGCCTTGTACGAGTTAGCTACGTCCCCACGGATGGCGCCAATGTTATAGGTGTGAAAACCAAACACAAACGAGGGGGTGGACGTCGGCCGTTTAACGGGCCAGCGTCCACGAGAGTGAAAATGACACGAGGGTTTTATATAGGTTCAGGGGTCCGAGAGGACCGCCCTACTCCTGTCGACGAGCCTACGGGGGTTAGTCTCCGGAGAGTAGGGCCCCGAGGGCTCGTCAGTTTTGAGTGTTCCATTATATTGCTCAAGAGAGCTCATCCCTTACAAATGAGGATGGAGGGGGTATTTATAGGGTTCATGGCCTGCACAAATGACCAAAATACCCCACAAGAATGACTAGCCTATGGATACAAAAGAGGGGTAGTGTCGTCTTTTGGTACAAATGACCGAAATACCCCTTACAAGGATAACTAGTCTATTAGTAGAAGTGAGGGGTAGCATCGTCCTCCGCTGGCAGGCTGCAGTCTCTTGATCTGTATGCTGCACTGTTGGTAGCTCTTCAGATATTCTCCAACAATATTGTTATTTGCAGTTATGTGCTTATAATGTGTTTATCGTTTTAATGAATTAGCACTTCATGACTAATGTAAAGAATAAATTATTTTGGCATCGTTTATTGATATACTGAAATGTAGTTCGATATAATTAATTGTAGATGGACCGAAGGTGGATGTATGACATGGACCGTCGTGATCCAGAGTTTTTTAATGGTGTGACTTGTTTTCTGAATGCGGCTGCGGCACACAAGTCGAAGAACCTAGCGGACTATATGTGTTGTCCATGCGTTGATTGCAAAAATGAGAAGCTATTTTCTAACATAGAGTTGATACGTGCACACTTGCTTCGAAGGGGTTTCAAGGCTGGCTATATCTGTTGGACCGAGCACGGTGAAGATGATATTGTACATTGATGAAGATGACAGGGACAATGATATGACGGCGGTGGAAGATGCATTCGTTGATAGCCACGAAGATGATCTACATCAAATGCTGCGTGATGGGGAGGGGGACTTCACGAGTGAAAGGGAGTTTCAAAATTTCCAGTGTATGGTAGAGGACTCTACAACGCCATTGTACCCGAGCTACAAGGAGGAGCACAAAAAGCTGCATAACATGCTTTCACTACTGCAGTTGAAGGCAAGCAATGGTTGGTCTGATAAGAGTTTTACTGAGCTGTTATGTCTCTTGGGGGACTTGCTTCTAGAGGGTAACGTGTTGCCTTCAACTACGTACCAGGCCAAGCAAGTTGTTTGCCCGTTCGGACTAGAAGTACAAAGAATACATGCATGTCCAAACGATTGCATATTGTATCGCAATGAGTTTGCAGACGTGGATGCCTGTGTTGTTTGCAAAGCAAAGTGGTATAAGGGCAACGACGATGATATCGAGAATGATGATGTCGGGGTAAAGCGTAAGAAGAAGAGGTGTCCCCATAAGGTGGTGTGGTATTTCCCTATAATCCCTCGTCTGAAGCAATTGTTTGCGAACAAAAGGCATACCCAATTGCTACGATGGCATGCCAAAAAATGTAAGAAGGATGGAATGCACAAACACCCTACTGATTCTGTGCAATAGAGGAACATCGATAGAAAATATAAGAAGCACTTTGATATGATGTGAGGAATATAAGGTTCGGGTTGAGTACGGATGGGATGAATCCTTTTGGCAACTTGAATAGTCGTCATAGCACTTGGCCGGTGACTTTATGCATCTACAACCTTCCTCCTTAGCTTTGCATGAAGCGAAAGTACATTATGATGCCACTACTGATCTAAGGGCCCAAGCAACCTGGCAATGATATCGATGTGTATCTCAAACCATTGGTTGAAGATCTTCTAATATTGTGGAACGATGGTGTACGGGTATGGGATGAGTATAAAAGAGAGAACTTTATCCTACGGGCATTGTTATTCGTAACCATCAATGATTATCCTCGCTCTTGAAACACAGTCGGGCAGACGACAAAAGGCTTCAATGGATCGCCCAAAGGCTTGGATGATCTGACTAGCCGGTGGCTGAAGAACTGCCGAAAAATGGCTTACATGCAGCATTGTAGGTTCCTCCGCAAGGATCACCCATACCGCAATAATAAGAGAGCTTTTGATGGGACAAAGGAGACAGCCTTAGCTCCGAAGAATCACACTGGGAAACAGATATTTGCCGCCGTAAAGGATCTTACAATTATTCTCGGAAAGGAAGCCGGTAGTACATCTATCCCAAGTTCCCGGGATAAGGCTCCTTTGTGGAAAAAGAGATCAATATTTTAGGTCCTACCTATTGGTAGCACCTAGAAGTTCGACATGCAATCGATGTCGTGCACATAGAGAAGAACGTGTGTGACAGCTTGCTTGGTATCTTACTAGACATACTTAGCAAAATGAAAGATACACTCCAAGCACAGATGGACCTCGAAGATATGAAACTCAGGAAGGAGCTATATCACGAAGAAATGGATACAGGAAAAAATACCTTCCCGTAGCTTGCTACACTCTGAGCAAGAAAAAGAAAATTAGCGTTTGCGAATGATTGCACGGAGTCAAAGTTCCGTCTGGTTACTCTGCTAACATAAAGAGACTAGTCTCAATGAAAGAGTTAAAATTAATTGGTATGAAGTCTCACGATTGCCACGTGATGATAACACAGATGCTTCTAATTGCAATTAGGGGGTGTTCTTCTAGAGAAAGTCTGAGACCCAATTATCAAGTTGTGTTCATTCTTCAGCGTGATTTCAGAGAAGGCCATCGATCTGTTAAAACTAGATAAGCTGCAGGAAGACGTGGTCCACACTCTGTGTAGGCTTGAGATGTGTTTCCCTCCATCTTTTTTTGATATTATGGTCCATCTCATTGTTCACATTGTGCAAAAGATATGGATTCTTGGTCTCGTATTTCTACATTAGATGTACCCTTTCAAGAAATTCATAGGGGTTATAAAGAAATATGTTCGTAACCGACATCGACCGGAAGGCTGCATTACCGATGGCTGGGGAACTGAGGAGGTCATTGAGTTCTGCATCGATTATATGGATCTCAAACCGATTGGTGTGCCTGTATTTCAGCATGAGGGGAGGTTACAGGGGAAAGGGACACTAGGCGAGAAATTATTATGTACTAGCAATCTAACTTTACTTACACAAGCACATTTTGCAGTTTTGGGACAATCAGTTGTGGTGGCTTTGTATATCAACATGCACAAGAACATACTATCCAGAACAAACCTAGGGAGCTTAGAGGTTTGGCTCGCGAGAGAGCGCAGAGATAACTTCGGCGATTGGTTGTATAGACACATGATGCATAAAGAGATAGACTGCAGTCAGTTGAAAGTGTTGGCTCAGGGGCCGTCAACTACAATTCGGACATTCCAAGGATACGACATAAATGGTTTTACATTTTATACAAGAGCGCAAGATAAAAAGCACCAACCAAAACAGCGGTATCCGTATAGATGCATATGACAGCAATAGAAATAGGCAAACTGTCAGGATCCGAATCTGCAAATCCGGCCCCTCTGTGTATTCTGCACTAGTCCAGGATCACGCTAGTGCACACAGGACAAACAGGTTGAAGTACCACAATCATACACAGCGGAAATAATAATAAAGTACTTCAAACATGAATATAAACGAGTTACACGACCTTATGGTCACCTTACAATACTTCGCCACGCGGGGCGATAAATAACAAAAGTAACACAAGTTGAATAGCGGAAGCAAAAGTACGACAGTGAACCCCTCGTTCTACCACAGGCAACCGATGAGGCTTAAACCCTAACTCTCCGGACCTTCGTTAAACTCCTCCCAAGCTAGTGCAGCTTCTTCTTCTGAGGTTGTTGTTGAAGCAAGGGTGAGTATACAACATACTCAACAAGTCATGCACAATGCAGTTCTATTACTACATGCATAGCTTATTCCAAAGGAAGGGCTTAAATGGTTATTTTGCATGAAGCATCATTTCTTTTAACAGATAATCCTAATTAGATAGAAAGCGGTAAAACCATTACTATAATAATTAATTCCTCAATTCTTTTCCAAAGTTTGGCACACATCCCTAAGTTTGATTCACCAGTGTTTGGCACACAGCCACCCATTCCACATTTTTATTTTGAAAATCTAACCCTTGACTGTAATCCCCGAGCAATGTCCAATACCGCGGATGCAGCTATTCGAATAGATTTAACACACACTCTCTGCAGAGGTCAGACACTTTACCCACAGGATACGATCGCTCACCACACGTGATTGATTGCAACAAAGTCTTTGAGGCTAACATTTAACCGATGAACCCTCCAAGTGCACTTCTAACACTTCCTCACTCGAGCGAAGTTTAGAACGAGCGAATCTTGCTGAATGGGTACCAAGCCGTATACAGTGCACGCTTCCCCATACAACTACACTTGTGTGTAACTGTCGCCCCGAGGTATCATAGGAAAGAGGAGCCTTACTAAACTAAGTCTGTCCCATACCAGACAAGTGGTTGTACGAGTAACTCAGATCAAAGGCTCGCAAGGTGAAGTCCATAACTGTCCCGGGCAAGACATCCAGTTAACAATTCTTGGCACACAGCCTTTACAGTCTTTAGTACATCCCGTTGCCACACAGGCCCACCTGGCACGAAGCCTTCTTGCCACTTGCCCCGGTCCAAATCATTTCCCATCCCAGGTTTGCATTTATGCAACACATGCCAATGCCCACTTCATTGCAAGAGTAGAACCACACAGGTCGCTACCCCCAATTCCAACTCATGGCATCATCGCCTCATTCCAAAATGTGTTCCATAATCATTTAATCAATATTCTTTTGCAATTTGAAAGTCATTCAGCACATACAACATACTAAGCAACTACTCACGGTCTAGCCTCCCGTGTTGGCATTAATATAGCAACCAACGTAAATTAACATCTTACGGTGACAAGGTTTTTAGGGCATAATTACAACATAGTCAAGGCGGCATAAACAAGATTGGCATATTAGCTACCATACCCAATTTAATCAATGGTATTTTTAAATAACATAGCATGCAATATTTAAATCAAAGTATATTTTGAAATCTCGGAACAAAATGATCAAAGCATGACTTGCCTATGAAGAGTAGTTGATCTGGTGCGAAACTGCGGCAGTCTTCGATTTCTTCCCCAGCGACTCCGGCAACTCCTGAGTCTACACGGAATAATCATACATACAATAAATATACTTAAACAGACAGGAAGATCATCACTAAAAATAAAATAAAAATCACCAATAAATAGTTCACATTTTTACAAATTTTTAGGAACTAGAATCACCCAATTCCGAGTTAAAACGCTAAAGTTACAGCATTTACAAGTTTTTGAAAATTCTAATAAAGGATTACCCGAGTTAATTGATCTATTTTTCTACTGAAAATCCCGGTTAATTCCCTCGGCTTGACACGTGTCAGCACCAGAGCCAACCACGTCGGCTCGGTCACTGACCCGTGGGCCCCTCAGGTGACGTCATGCTAACGCCAAGACACGCCGCGTCATCACATCGACAAGTGGGCCGATGAAACGATTTGGTCCACTCGACCATCGACACGCGGCGCTCATCCAACGTTCCACGCGGCTCCAAGATTTTTCGCCCGTTGGATTCAAATCCAACGGTCTATCCAGCATGGCTGCTAAGGTTCCGGGTGGCTACGTGGCGAGATCTCGGCCCTTAATCTAAGATCCGACGGGCATTATCAAACGCGTCGACCCGGGACTACGTGGACGTACCTTCACGGTTGGATGACGATCCAACGGCCACTGATACCCGAGCGATGCGCTGCCACTGAGCCTACGTGGCGCAATCCAAGCCGGTTATCTAAGATCTAACGGCCATCATCAACGCATCTACACAGCAGCTACGTGGATGCACCAAAGACGCACGGATGAAGATCTCGACGGTGCGAGGTACCCGAGAGTACACAAGAACCGAAACTACATGGTTTAATCTAAGCGGTCATCAAAGATCGACGCCATTAACAAACGGTCATCTGGTCTAGCGCTACTGTAAAGGAGGACGTGGCATTACCTTGGTGGTGGGATGAAGATCGACGATCGCCGAGCTCGGCAAGCGGTGGCGGCGGCGGCGGCTTTGAAGACCGAGTCGAGGAAGATGATCGCTTGGCGGCGCTCTGAGGCTTCTCGGTGGAAAGAAATGGCTCCGACGATGCGGTGTGACACGACGAACTCGGCGAAGGTCCTAGCTGCGGCGGAGAGTAAGGGATGGCGGTGGAACTCAAGGAGAAACCGAGGCGGCGGTGATGCCAACTTCGGCGAGCAACAGTGAGAGCTAGAGAGCACGGCAGGGTTCGAGTGAAGGAGCAAAATGAACGGAGGGAAGTTTTGCATGCAATGGGCTTTATCTCCGGCTCGGACACGCCTTGAAACGCGCGCATATCCACCACCAAGATCTTGGCAGCCAACCGATGACGCGCGCATATCCACCACCAAGATAAATTCAAATTAAACTCAAATAAATTCTAGAAATTCACAAAAATTTGAATAACTCCAGAAATTTAAATTTTGGCCAAATTTTGGGACGTTACACAAACCTACTACGGATTCATAAAAGAGATTTGGGAGCTTGACTATGGACCTTTGAAGGTCCCTCTCTTTCAGTGCCAATGGGTCAGACTTCTAGGTGGCATGAATATCGACAAGTATGGTATCACTACCGTGGAGCTCAAACTCGTCGGATATAGAGAAGAACCATTCGTACTTGCTAATTCTGTTACACAAATCTTCTTTGTAACTGACCCGGCTAACAAGGAGTGCCACGTGGTTATTCAAGGAAAAAGAATGATTGTCGGAGTTAAGAATGTTGTTGACGAGGAAGAGTACAACCAATTCGATGAGCTTCCCCCTTTCGGAGAGGACGTTGAACTAAGTATCATGGAAGAGAGTGACGAAGCTACGTACATACGCCGCGATCATAACGAAGGTCAAATCGTAGCTTAGTTGTAGTAATGAAATGTATGCTTTCTTTTGTACGAACGACATGTTTATTTTCTCATATGTAACCATTAATGTAAAATATGCAATAATGGAAATTGAGTTCATGTGGACAAAGATGGCAGGGGATATTTCAATTGAACAGCTGAAGCACACTGTGAACACGTGTCAAGTTAAAGAATTTTGAAAGCATTATTTGCTTTTTGAAATATTCAAACTATTAACATAGTGAGCCATCTAGATTTTTATAATTTTAGAAGTTGATCTAAATTTGGGCAAATATTTAAATAAAATATTAGATGTCCTACAGTATACCTCCAAAATTTTCAGAAAATTTGGATCAAATTAAAAGTATTAAGTCCAAAATTTTTAGAAAATTTGGATCAAATTAAAAGTATTAAGTCTGGAGACTAACTTATCACTACCGGTTAATAGTATCAACCGGTAGTGATCAGCACTATGACTGCCGGGTAGATATCTACCCGGCAGTGATATTCCACTATCACTGTCGGGTAGTGTCGACGTTTGTTGTCAGCAATAATGAAAAGGGGGCTAGGCGCTGGATCCAAGCTCGATGGTAGCACGGGACACCAGATGTATACAGGTTCAGGCTCTCGCGGAGGAGATAATACCCTAGTCCTGTGCTCTGGAATTATATGTGGATAGCTATTTTGCTCATGAGATTGTCTTCTCTCCTCTAGGACACTACCTTGCCCCCCTTTATATAGTAGAGGGGTGTGGTTACAAAGGAGAGTCCTAATCGGTTATAAGGTGGAGATTGTATCTCTTTCCTTATCCGCTAAACAAGATAGCGGTTAGGATTACAATTGTATCCTCCCTAAACAGGATTGGTTTCCATCTTCGGGGTTTCCTTGTAGCTTATGGCGGCCTGCCTCCTGAGCAATACCCATCTTCATGTAGTCGGCTTGACCCATCTCCTCTTGGGTGGTCCTCACGGCCCACCATGTAGATACCCAGGATCCATATACTCTACAGTAGCCCCCGAGTGCTTTACGATCGAGTTGCCACCTTCCTGGTCGCAGCCTAACTAAGTCATGCTTCATGCCGAGTGCTTCCAGTTCTTGATGCAGCTTCCCGACTGGTTTTGCTTTCCAGCCGAGTGCCCTGTTGTAGGCAAAGAGATCGTGAAGGACTCAATAGAGCTCCACGTGTTGAACTTTCTGAGTGGTACCCAGCCCAATTATTGGAATACTGGCAGTCGAGTCATCTTGGGGCATACCGTATCCCAAACGATATGAAGAAGTCAAAACACTTTTCCCGCTCAAGGCGAAATTCAGCGCCATCTCATTCATCACCGAAGTTGCTGATGTCATCGTTGAAGTGTTGGCCCACACACGTCGTATCCAAATTTAGTGGCCCTGCTCTATGCTTCATGTGTTGTGGACGATCGTGGCATCCTTGCTCGTGGTGCAGGCGTGGCTCGTGGCCGTGCCGAAGGTGGCGCTCGGGGTGCAGGAGCAGGCTCATGGCTGAGCCATAGATGGCGCTCGAGGCGTAAGCGTGGCTCATGGCCGTGCCGAAGGTGGCACTCGGGGCGCTGGCGTGGCTCATGGCCATGCCGAAGGTGGCGCTCGAAGGGCAGGCGTAGGCTCGTGGCCGAGCCATAGATGGCGCTCGAGGCGTAGGCGTGGCTCGTGGCCGTGCCGAAGGTGGCGCTCAGGGCGTAGGCGCGTCTCGTGGCCGTGCCGGCGTGCCGCCGCTTCGCAGCGCGTCGGCTCATGGCCGTGCGAAAGGTGGCGCCGGGCGCAGCGTAGGCTCGCGGCGCAGCGAAGGTGGCGCTTCGGCGCAGCGCGGCGTGGCGCAGCCGGCGGTGGCGCTCGGCGCTGGCGTAGGCTCGTGGTCGCTTGAAAGGTGGCGCTTCGGGCGCAGTGTAGGCTCGTGGTGTGCCGAAAGGTGGCGCTTCGAAGTGGCGCAGCGTAGGCTCGTGGGTGCAGCAAAGGTGGCGCCGGGCGCAGCGTAGGCTTGTGGCCGTGCCGAAGGTGGCGCTTGGGGCGCTGGCGTGGCTCGTGGCCGTGTCGAAGGTGGTGCTCGGGGCGCAGGAGTAGGCTCCTGGCTGTGCCGAAGGTGGCGCACGGGGCGCAAGCGCGGCTCGTGGCTGTGTTGAAGGTGGCGCTCGGGGCGCAGGTGCGGCTCGTGGCCATGCCAAAGGTGGCACTCGGGGCGCTGGCGTGGCTCATGGCCGTGCCGAAGGTGTCGCTTGGAGCATAGGCATAGGCTCTTGGCCAAGCCGTAGATGGCGCTCGGGGCGCAGGCGTGGCTCGTGGCCGTGCCGAAGGTGGCGCTCGGGGCGCAGGCGTAGGCTCGTGGCCATGCCGAAGGTGGCGCTCGGAGCGCAGGTGCGGCTCGAGGCCGTGTCGAAGGTGTCACTCATGGCGCAAGCGTAGGCTCGTGGCCGTGGCGAAGGTGGCGCTCGGGGCGCAGGCGCGGCTCGTGGCCGTGCCAAAGGTGGCGCTCGGGGCGCAAGCGTAGGCTCGTGGCCGTGCCGAAGGTGGCGCTCGGAGCGCAGGCGTAGGCTCGTGGCCGAGCCGTAGATGGCGCTCGGGGCGCTGGCGTAGGCTCATGGCCGTGCCAAAGGTGGCGCTTAGGGCGTAGGCGTATGCTCGTGGCCGTCGAAAGGTGGCGCTGGCGCTTAGCGCTGCTCGTGGTCTTGCGAAAGGTGGCGCCGGGCGCAGCGAGGCTCATGGCCGTGCCAAAGGTGGAGCTCGTGGCGCTGGCGTGGCTCGTTGTCGTGCCGAAGGTGGCGCTCGGAGCGCAAGCGTAGTGTCAGAACCCGAATGTGCAAATCCGGAACCTCTGTGTATTCAGCACTAGTCCAAGATCACGCTAGTGCACACAGTCTCAACATCGGTACATATCACAGACATATCCAACGAAATAGTAAAGTTCTTTAATTAAATACTCAAACTGGTTGATTGATCTTATGGTCGAGTTACAAAGATACGCCTCACAGGGCGAGAACTTATTAAAATAACCAAGTGCAGCGGAAATAAAATAGACTCGTGGCGCCAACCTATTTGCCACAGGCAACTGACTGGGCTCGCTCCCTAGTTTGTCGGCTCCTCCTGAAACTCTTCCTCCAGTGCAGGGGTTGCTTCTTCTTCAACTGAGGTTGTGTTGTTGCAAGGGTGAGTACTTTGAGCACTCAGCAAGTCATGCACAGAATGCAATTCTAATATTCTACATGCATGGCTCAGTACAAAGGATAGGCCATGGCTCATTTGCAGTACAGCTTTCAAGATAAACAGTAATAGATTGTGAAGCAGTAAAATGATAGTAAGGATAATAACTTTCACAAATTATTTCAATCGTAAATCATTTTCCAACCTAAGTCAAGTTCATCAATACCATCCCAAGCATTTTCCATAAACAAGTTATTTTCATAAAAGTCTAACCCTTGACTGTAATCACCGAGCGATGCTCAATACCGTGAGCACGGCTATTCGAATAGGTTGTACACTCTGCAGAGGTTATACACTTTACCCACAAGATACAGTCAAATGTCACCAAGGCGAGTAACCGTAACAAAGCCTTTCCAAAGATCCGTCTAAACCCAGTACTGCCCGCTAAGGTTTCAACACTGGAGGGACTGGTTACCACACCCAGGGCCTCCTCTTGCGCCAAGTGAGCTTTCACCCGCTCCTCCGGGACTCACACCACCACGACAGTACAAAAGAGTTGATTTCACAGTTTACTCAGCTAGGTCCATCCCATTCCGGAACTTGTGGTTGTATGAAAGACTCAGTTCAAAGGCTTGCAAGGTTAAGTCCTTAGTTGACTGAGGTAAGACTAACCAAGTGTGAACTCTCATCCAAAACCAACAAAAACCAAATGCGACCGCCCAAGTGCCACTCTTGGCCCACCAGAAACAGTCTTGCCACTTGCCCCGGTCTAAATCATTTTCTCACCCCGGTTCTTTACCATTGCACCACGTGCCATCATCAGCTCAATAACACATATCTCATTTCCCAAAACACATTCCATATCTCATTAAGTCAATATTAACTTTAATATTCCAAATTCATGTAATACCCACGTGGCGGGGCTAAGCATACTACTTCGGTCTACCCAACCCATGTTGGCAATCGATTAATGTCCAACTATTAATCCACAACTATTAATTCATGGCCTACAATTATATATGACAAGGTGACATACAACAACTAGGCATTTAACTACTCCCAGAATTTATTCAAAACCACTTCTATTAAATTAGCATGCAATAATTTAAATCAAAATAATTTGCTATAATAGGTTCAACATGGTCAAACACAACTTGCCTTCAAAAAGTACTGGTTCTGGTTCTTGAGCTTGCTCCTGGGTCAAAACTTCTCCTTCGAAACCTTCAAGCACCTCGACGTCTATGCGTAACGTAAATGAATAGCAATAAATAAATAAAACAGAGAGCAACTCAAGTCTAAAATTCAAATAAAATTCATAAACAGAAAGAGCTTGATTTTACAAATTTTTAGAAATTGAAATCACTCAAATCGGAGTTAAAACGCAAAAGTTATAGTCATTTGAAGTTTGAAAATACATTAAAAAGAATAAACCGATTTTCCATATTTATTTCTATACGGGAAATTCAGAAATATGAGGTCAGCATGGCCTCTGCTGACGTCACCACCGAAATGAATTTCTACGAATTATTTTTATAAAGGAAAATCTAATTATGACGTCAGCATGACGTTAGCAAGACTCGGTCAACCCACTGATAGGTGGGACCCACCGTGACGTCACCATGACATCACTGATGACGTCACGCGCACAGTGCGGCGTTGGTGCTTTGAGATTCGTGTACACGAGACTTAATCGGGCCCGTCCATTTAAACGGACGGCTGAGATCACGTGGCCGATCGGATCCCTCGGTGACACGCAGCACGATCCTGTTCACCAAGCATGACGCGACCACAGCCTTTCGATTCAAAATGAACGGCTCGGATTACCCCTCCTGATTTGGCTCAGACATACTGCGGACACGACGCGTGGCGCTACAGCTACCCTCGAATCCAGATCTGACGGCTCGGCGGCAAGGCGAAGCTGCGACACGCGGCGCGATCGGAGACCAACCGGCGCGTATCGGACTGCGGCGGTAGCTTAGCGAGGTGGTAGCACTAAAACCCTCTGATTAAAATCTAAGGGTCCTAATTCAACCTAACTGCGAATAACCGATTCAATCTTAACCACACAAATCCAATCCAACGGCTAAGAACAGATCTACCTCCACAGTATGCGATTCGATCTAACTCATCCGATCTAGATCCTACGGTCTGAAACAAATCTAGCCTAGGTCTAATCCAACCCTTAATTCTTAATCTAACGGTTCAGGTTTAAAGATGGGGTTTACTGTTTCAAAGGCGACGTCACGAGATCCGGAATGTTGATGCACGATCGGATGGTGGATGAAGCTCGGGCTCGACGAAGATGGTGCGGCAGCGAGATTTCACCGGAGCGGAGGAAGAAGATGTGGCCGATGGCGTTGCGGAACTTCTCCGGTGTGATGAAGTGGCATCCCCGACGCGGCTTGGCGAGATGAGTTCGAAGGGACCAACGGCAGCAGCGGAGGATGACCGGAGGCGACGAAACAAGGCAAAAACGATGGCGAAAGGCTTCGGGACTTCGGCGAGGTCGTGCGGCGAGGCGGCGGCGTCTCGGACGGCAAGAAGGGTACGGACGGGTGCGGCGCGGCTAGGGCTTCACGACACGGGTGGCGGCGCTTTAAATAGGGACCTCGACGTCCGTAAAACTCGTGGAAACCGAGGCCCACTCGGGCGCGGCGGTGGAGTCCGACAGCGATACCGAGGCGACGTGGCGCGATGTTATCCGTCTGATCCAACTAGATCCAACGGTGCGACGCACGTGGCGACGCGGCTTGATGCGAGCCCTTGGATCCGGATCGCATGGCGACGGCGCTAGGGTTTTTCTGAAATGGGCCGCACAGTGTTTGGCCCAAGACTGTTCTTCCGGTTTTTCAATTCTTTTTCGAATAAAAATAATTCCAGAAAATAGAATAACTCATTTGGTGCATTAAAAATATCAGAAAAATTCTGGAAAAATTCCCAAAAATATTTTAGGATATTTGGGACTCAAATAAAATATTTGCAATAAAACTTTATTTAAACTTTTCCAACATTTAGTTAATTAAGTAAATAGCTTAACTCAAAGTAAATCCAAATAAATCCAAATAAATTCCAAAAATTCTCAAAAATTCAAAATACCACTTAAATGCAAGAAAAACAAAAATTGGGGTATTACACGTAGGCTCGTGGCCATGCCAAATGTGGCGCCATTCAGCAGCGCCGCTCGTGGTCGGGCGAAGGTGGCTCTCGGCACACGCGCCGCGGCGGTGGTCGCAAGAGTGGTGGCGCTGTGGCGCAGTATAGGCTTGTGGCCGTGCAAGGTGGCGTTTCGGGCGCAAGCGTTAGCGCCCGCTAATCTGAACATCTCCTTGCCGTAGTCGGCCGCCTCGTGGCATCTTCTTGATCAAGTTGGCGCCATCGACTCCTTCGAAAACCGCTATGACGACCGTGATCCGAGATGTCCCGGATTGAATCCTTACCGTATCCGAATTGGGAAGTCAGCCCCCGGCTTACTACTCGCGAGTAGATGGCCACGGCACTCCCCGACCCGAACGGAGGTCTAGACAAAGCACCAATGAAGTCTCTCCCAGATTGGATCTGGTCCGAGTTCGAGAGAGTAAGCTTGTCGAGGTTGTCGGCGTTGAAGTCGAGGCTCCCGAAGCGGAAGGCCTGGCTAGAAGCAAAAGTGATGATGATTCCATTTATGGAGGCCATCGAGCTTGCTAAGATTGATCTTGACGCGTCCCATACCTGGCGCGCCAACTGTCGACGTTTGTTGTCGGCAATAATGAAAAGGGGGCTAGGCGCTGGATGCAAGCTCGATGGTAGCACGGGACACCGGATGTATACAGGTTCGGGCTCTCGCGGAGGAGATAATACCCTAGTCCTGTGCTCTGGAATTATATGTGGATAGCTATTTTGCTGATGAGATTGTCTTCTCTCCTCCAGGATGCTACCTTGCCCCCCTTTATATAGCAGAGGGGTACAGTTACAAAGGAGAGTCCTAATCGGTTACAAGGTGGAGATTGTATCTCTTTCCTTATCCGCCGTCGCCTCGAAGCTCACCATCACCGGTTCACCTCCCCGTCAACTCCCCACCATCGCGTCGACCTCCCCGCTATCGCATTCACCTCCTTGCCATCTTTGTGCTGTCGCATTCACCTCCCCGCCGTGGTACTACAGCTCTTGGTAATTAACTTGGTTTGTGACAGAACTTGTGGCCTTGTGCGCGCGGATGTAATCAAAATTAACGATGTTTGATGTGGATGCTTGTGGCCTTGTGGTATGCTTGATGCTTGTGGGATGCAGAGAAAGTGATGCTTGAACTTATGGCCTTGATGCTTGTGGGATGCAGAATGTGATATTTAAGTGATGCACAAGCTGTACAATTTTTATATACTCCCTTATGGTTCTTCTGTTTTTATTAGCTACTAATAGGTTATAAATACATCATGTGTGCTTGCCCGAGATCATATGCAGCTCTGTGTCTTGGAGAACCAACTTGTGATGCATTTCTTTTTATGATGAATCTGTGGAGTAAACAAACGATAGAAAATTTACTGCATAACACCAATGTTCGTCAATATTGAAGTTATACAAAATGCTTTGCTTATTGATTTCAGTCAGGAAGTCAGAATCGATTTCATTAGCAATATTTACTTCAGTTTTCCAATTGGAATAATCCATCTTATGATGAACTTATATGCAAACAGTGGATAAACTCATTTATTTTCACATAAACAGAGAGTAGATGATTTCAAAAAAATTAGAAACTTGTTTCACAATTTTTAGAATTTATTTGCAATAGATATGACCATTTGAATTTTGTGTGCAATAGAAATTAACTGATTTATGATTTTAATTCAAACTAAGTCTAAATCTAAATATTTTGCATATTAAGAATTCTTATGGTCGTCTATATCTAAATATTTTCATATTTAGAATCCTTATTGTCTCATGAGTATATAAAAATTTGCTTCATCAAATTTGAATACTATTTGCGTAGTTTCCTAATTAAAACATATGTGAAATTCATTTGTGGAGTTAAGTTCATTAATCATTACTTGTGTGTCTTGTGATCATGAGAGATATTAAAGTTTCATTTCATTTTCATTTGTAATGATCTAGAAAAACTGATTTGGATGTAATATCCTATTGAATTGATATGTCAATTGTAGTAGTTTTGTTTAGGTTTTGATTTGTGAAGAGTTCAAAGAAATAGCCAGTGGATGGCACCTTGTTCCTTGCATGAACTAGCAAATTCTAAAACCAGTGGATAGCTAATACTGGCATTTTATGGAGTATTCATTCACATATTTATTTTGTGTTCTCCAACGTGAATGAGATAGCATGCATGGTAGCTAGCTAGCTCTTTATCTTGGAATTTCATATAGTAGTTTGCATTGGTGCTTGACCTTTTTGTCCTGTGGTCATGTGATATATTAAAGTTTCATTCTGTTTTGATTTGTAACAACCTGGAAGAACTGATTTGGATGTAATATCCTATTGAACTGATATGTGTATGCATATTTTGTTGACATTGTGCATATGTGTGACCTTGAAAGATGTATGTGTATAAAGATCAAAAAAATGTATGTGTGACTTTGAAAGATGTATGTGTATAAAAATATATATATGTGACCTTCAAAGATATATGTGTATAAAGATAAAAAAAATATATGTGTGACCTTTGGTAAATCTCCTATGTATGTGTCCTTGAATACTATGTATTCAAATGATTACATCTTTAGTCGTATTTAGATGATTACATCTTACATATTTGATGATTGAACATGTAAGTAAAAATTAACAAGGCGTTATGGATCAATTTCAATTAAGATACAAACCATTAGTGTAGCTAACTGCCATGCCCTTAGCAAGGAAAAACTGGTTTTTCTTGCCATATATACCGCCTGAGGGTCAGAACAAGATGCCTAAGGGTGTTCATAATATAGTAGAGCGTTAGCGGAACAGAGATCGGAGCTGGATAAAGTTGTGGAGCAAGCAGTACAGAAAGCTCTCAGCTCACGATCGCCACCCGATGACAGCCCTCAGAACTTCAGTAACGGTGTTCGTAAGAGCAGCTGCGCGTCCACAAGGATTCCGGAAGAGCATGGACTCCATTTTCCAGTGGATGATATCACAGAACCGACACCGTGCAAGCTACATTTGTTCGCACATGGCATTACCATCAAGGTGGCTGATGGCAGGGCTTGGCCATGCGGCTCCTCGCAGGTTCTGCACTGCTGCCCGATACCGCTAGGATTCACTAGGGTCGAAGTAGATAGTGTAGTCCGACAATATCGCAAAATGGAGGTAGAGATTCCTGGTGAAGATAGAAAAAACAAACTTGAAGAAAACGTGCATGGCTTCCTCGCGTGGCGCAAGAGCTTGATTATGTTTGGCTTGGACGATGAGGACGACAAAGATGACGATGATGATCAACCACACTCTCCACATGCAGACCTGTCGCCTAGGAAAAGTGCAACTCCTTCGCCGTCTTCCTCCCTTTTTTTCCTGTGCAAGCATGTACATAGGCCTTTCGGCCATTATGAATGAAAATACATTGCTTTTACCTGTTGCCGGCTTTTACCTATTGTCTTGCATGTGCTTGCTCGTGATTGGTTTGATCCAGTGCCGAGCGACCAGCCCCTGAGCATTTTGCACAGACCCTTTGGGCGACCAAGTGGATCGACATTTAGGAGTCTTTTCTGCAATCACACAGAACCGCTCGAAATACAAGCCAAGGTTAAACCACACTTATTTGGAAATAAACAGGCACACAAAGTGACGAGGGTTGGGCAACCCTTGGCCGGTCAGCGCACGGTCAACGAGCTCCCAAGCTCGGGGGGCCCCGACCACGACTTGGGCGTATGCCGAGGCATGCGACCTAGAGCGCGTATGCCCCCGAGCACGGTGTCCGCACGACCTCGAGCTCGGGTCGGTTCTCGTTCGTGCTTGTCCCTTGATTCCGAATGTGCGCTGTTCGGCAGCTACCAAGATGTGGGATCATGGGGTGAAGCGGTAGCGTCGGCAAGTCCGAGCGTTGTCGCCACCACAATGCGATGAAGACCACCACCCGAATATCTCCGTCTGCTACGAAAGCAGGAAGATATAAGGCTAAGGATGCATAGCCCGGAAAGACAGACATCGAGCTCGAGCACTAGACATCACCATTGTTAAGCTTGAGTCAGAACACACCTCTGACTCGAGAATAGCAAAGATCACCGCCGCAAGGCAACCGGAGTAGAGCTATTACCTTCACAGGCTCGAACTAGTATAAACCTCGCCTCACGCCGTTGTCGCTTAGCTCCGACCTTCGCACGTCAATCCTTTCTTCGTTGAGCCAAGCTCGCCGGGTCCCAAGTTCCACTAACCCCCGTTTCATTTCTGCAGTTGGCGATTCCGATCGTCGACAGCTGGCGCCCACCGTGGGGCCCGATTGGCTTTGCTCATTCGCAGGGAAAACACCAAGATCTTGGGAGCATGGCGCGCTTCATCGACGGACATTCCTCGAGCGTGGGTTCGGGCGCGGACTCCGACTCCGCGTCCCTGTTTTCTCCCTCGCCACCGCCACGCAAGCAGCACGTCTTGATGACGGACAGTCATGGCGCGGGTGCAACTGCGGACGGCCGTGACCCGCAGACCCCTGAGGACGCTCGCCGGATGGTGCATATCGCCATCAACTGCTTATAACCGCCCCCATGAAGGACCGAGAGAAGGTCGCGCATCTTCCGGCATCCTGCATTCCTCCTTCAGAAAGCGCCCGCTTATCGCCGATCATGGTTGATCCCGATAGGGCGAGGTCGGAACTCTTTGGCCAAGCCCTGGCCGAAGAGCTCGATCGGGCTGTGGCCGTGATCATACCTCCGTAGCACCGAAGTCATCACTCAGGGGCCCACTCCCTGAGAAGTGATGACAACTCATCACACCGTCGCCAGCGCACTCGTCGATCGCCTCCCGTGCAGGAGGCGCCCTCTCGCTAGCAGTGATCTCGGGACGAGGCTTTGACGCCGCCACATCGCCGTCCCGCAGGCGCCAGCCCGAGCAGGGTCAGGCGCGAACCGAGCTTCACGAGCTCCGCGTCAGCCAGCGGTGAATCGGGGGGCCTCTCCCCAGATGTTCTGCCCAGGCGCTGCTGGGTCCAGGATCGCCTGCGCTACCTCCTAGGTGACTCCTGTGCATGGCGTCATGGTCGTTCTCACCAAAGGTTGGGCCGCCGGGGCAACCTCGACTCCGAGTCCGGCAGCAGCGAGGACCTTGTTGGCAACGACCACGCCTGCTGCACTGCCCGCCTACTACAGCATGGCGATTCTCGACGACCTTCGTCAGGCGCGCCTGGCCGGCTCGATTCAAGCGGCTGCTGATAGAGCGCTCGATGGGACCAAGAATCCAGACGAGTCCTCGTTTATCTATTCGACCACCATCCCGGCGGTCAAGCATTTAGCTCATTGTAACATCCTCAAATTTGGTTAAATTTAAATTTTATAAATTATTCTGAATTTTTAAGAATTTTTGGAATTTATTTGGATTTATTTGAATTTCTGGAAATAACTCTTAATTGGAAATTAATTTAATGATGAAAAGTTTTAATAAAATAAAACTGGAAATATTTTTATTTGAGTCCAAAATGTCTTAAAATATTTTTAGAAATTTTTCTAGAATTTTTCTGATATTTTTGAAGCCTCAAATAATTTAAACGAATATTCGGAATTATTTTTAATCGATAAACCTTTGAAATTGGGTGAATAAAGAATAAAGTCGAGCCCATTATCGCGCGACGCCAAACCCTAGCGGCGCCATTGTTTCTCCACCGACGATCTCGATCCGACTACCCGGATTCACCGTGCGTTCGCTCGATGCTCTCACCATTGGATTTCACGTGGACGCACGGATTTGTGCCACGTCGCCGCCATGCGTTGCAAGTAGAAACTGCCGCCATTACTCGCCGCCGTGTACCTCTCCCGCTTCATCTTCTAGCCCGGTGTGTGAAGCACGTCCGTCCGCACAGATTAAGCCTTTTCACGCATTCCAAGAGCCACCATAGCACTTCACGCCTTCTCGCCTAGAAGTTCCGAGCCACTCCGCCGTGTTTTGCGCCCGCCTGGTGACTCTCGCCGTCGCCGGACCAGAGCGAAAGAAGCCCACGACGAGCCGCGCCAAGGACTACTTCACCTCGCCGAGGCCACGAAACGCCGTCGCGGGTCATCTTCTTCCTCTCCGTGACCTCGGGCCGCGACTACCGGAGAGTGGAGTTTCAACCATCGTCCGATCTTCATCGAACGTTCGCGAGCACGCCACGCCTTCCTTTAAAACAAAGGAGTCCTATTTTCACCGTAGTCAGAGATCTAGTAATGAAGGACTAGGATAGTGCCACGCGTCGTAGCCGGGATCGCCGCGTGTGCTTAAAACTTAAGTCTAATGCTAGCCGTTGGATTTGTATCGGACGATTGAGGTTTAGCCACGTAATTGTGTGAATAGTAAACCTCATTATCAACTGTCAGCCATTAGATATGGATCGTGCGGTTTATACTTTTCCACGTAGCCATTTTACTGTAGTTGTTAGATCTGAGATATTAAGCGTGAAATTTGGATTAATCTGAGTCATCGATTTTGTAATGAACGCTCGGATTTGCGCCGTGTGCCGGTCCAGTACCGTGCGGACGCGTGTTGCGCAGGTACCGAGGCGACGCAGTTGTCGCTACGGTCGACGTCACCTGATTAATAGCCGCCGTTTGATTTCGATCCGAAGGTCATGATTGAGCCACGCGTCGGCATCGTGGTGACGCTCAAAAGTGTCGGTGCGATACGAGCCGTTGATCGCATCGCACGAATCTTGATGCATGACCAGGTCAATTGAGCTGTTATTCGACTAATTCTTCGCCGTTAGATTTTGATCTGAGGGACGAGAGTGCGCCACGTGTTGTTGCCGCAAAGAATCGAGCCGTAACAATATCAAGATCTCGCCGTTGATTTTTAATCCGACGGTTGAGAATAATTCAACCTCTCGGTTGATGGTGCGACGACGCGTGTCACGCCCGAACGATCGACACGTGTCAATGCTGACGTCATAAATCCGGATTTTAAAATATATAATTTCAAGAAATCATCAGCGTGCCGACGTCATAAATAGTCCTGATGACGTCATAATTTTCGGATTTTCAGTATAAAAATAAATGAGGAAAATTTGGTTTATTCTTTTTGAATTATTTTAAAACTTTAAATGCTTATAAATTTTGCGTTTTAACTCCGATTTGAGTGATTCCAATTTCTAAAAATTTGTAAAATTAAGATCTATTTATTGGTGAATTTTGTAGAATTTTTAGAGTTGATTTAGCTCTCTGGAAAATGTATTTATTCTGTGTATGTTGATTTTAATTAGACGTTGATTTGTCGGGAGATTGCGAGGGGGAATTTCCAGTACAAGATTTGACTTCGGACCAGAATCAACAACTCTTTGAAGGCAAGTTATGCTTTGACCATGTTGCTCCTAAATTTTGAAATGTATTTTGTTTCAAACTATGCATGCTAATTCAACTAAAATGAATTTAAATATTTTGGGTGACTTAGATAATCAACCAAATTGTTATTACCACCTTGTCACTAGTATTTATATGCCATGACTTCCTTTGATGCCTAAGTTGGGTAGTGCTAGTTGGCTGATAATATTGTGCCAACACGGGAGGCTAGACCGTGAATAGTTGCTTAGTCATGCTTACTACGTGAATGATATTCTTAAATACAAATGTAACTTTGACTAAAGATTATTGAATGATTTCTGAATAAAGTGGAATACTGTTGGTAATGGTGTTGGATTGTAGAGACCTGTGTGGTTCTACATGAAAGACGATTGCGGGCATGTGTTGCACCGTTGAATAACCTGGGGTGGAAATGATTTAGACTGGGGCAAGTGGACCGAGGCTTCGCGCCAAGTGGGCATGTGTGGCAACTGTGGGATGGGTTGAGTGTTGTGAGGGCTGTGTGCCAAAACTGAGAGAAGGATGTCTTGCCTTGGTCAGTTAAGGACCTTACCTTGCAAGCCTTTGACCGAAGTCTCGTGACAACCACAAGTCTGAATGGAAAGACCTAGTTTAGTAGGATTCTGTTGTCTTACCTTTGATACTCGGGGTGGCAGCTACACGGGGTAATCAGACGGGAGCGTGCTCTGCTTTCGCTTGGTACTTATCCAACGGTGTTCGCTCATTCTATACTTCGCTCGAGTGAGGGAAGTGATAGTGAAGACAACACGGAGAGGATCTTAGGCTAAGGTAGAAGTTTCTGAAAAGCTTTGTTACGGTTAATCGCCTTTGTGGTGTGCAACTGTATCTTGTGGGTAAAGTGTACAAACCTCTACAGAGTATCAAAACTGTTCGAATAGTCGAGTCCACGGTAATGGACAATGCTCGGGGATTACAGTCAAGGGGTAGTATTTGAAAATAAAATGGGGTGGGGGCTGTGTGCCAAAGAATTGTGATTAGGGACTGGGTGTCCAAAATGATGTGGAAAACAACTTGAGAAATATGTTAATTATAGGATTTGATGCTTTCAATCTAATTAAATATCTTTTTAATATTGGTGCAAAAGCAAAATAACCAGTAAGCCATTCCTTGGTAGCAAGCCATGCATGTAGTATATAGACCTGCATATTGTGCATAACTTGTTGAGTACGGTGTGTACTCACCCTTGCGGACAAACTTACCAGAAGAAGAGACTACGCCTGCTTATGAAGAGGAGTTCATTGAAGGGCCGGAGAACTAGGGAAGCAAACTTCAGTCGGGGCGTCTGTGGCGATGGATGGGACATCACGAAGTTTTACTTTTCGCTGCTATTTATCGCTTACTTTGAATAATGTAAGCCCTGTGGCGCATCATTGTAAGGTTAACCATAAGGTCGCATACACTCGCTTATATACATGTTTGAAATACTTATTTAATATTCCGCGTGTATGATGTGATATTATACCCGTTAAGCTCGTGTGCACTAGCGATCCTCGACTAGTGCGTAATACACAGAGTGTCCGGTTGTAAATTCGGGGCACGACAGAGGTGGTATCAGAGCATACCGACTGTAAGACTTGACCCTAGTTTAGATTGGCCGATAAAAGAGAAGGTTATTTTTTTTAAAATATTAAAATTGTGCAAGATTATAAATGACATCTTGACTTGTCCTTTCTTTCTTACTTCATACCTATGCTGTATGTTTGTACCAGTTTTGATTTCTTTTAAAAATTTAGATCTGACGAGATCTGTTTTGGCAGATGAGGAGGATCCACTCTTTCGGAGAGCGCACGGGTGGCTACGCTGCTGAGCTGTGGTACCTGCTTCAGCTACTAGAGGGCTTTGTGAGGCCGATCTACCGAGGTAACTCGGTGGTTCGGGCAGGGCTGGACATCGCGTGGGACGTCAAGGTGACCGTCTACGCCCGAGACCGGGGGAGAGCCAGCCGTCCGTTTCACTTCACTACCAGGAGGTCCACTTTTGAGGCCGGAATCCAAGAGATCGCCGCTCGGGCGAGCAAGGTCAGATCGCACGCACCTTCTCTGAGGAGCTCGTAGGCACTGTTTTCCGTCTTCACCCACGCCGAGACAACAGGTTTGACAGAGACCCGGAGGAGGAGGACGATACTACGGTCACCCACTTGGCGTGGTATGTCGTCGCCCAGGAGGAGCTCATCGACGAGACTGTCCAGGAGCTGTAGAGGTCTCGTGACGAGGTCGCCGAGGTCAGGGCCCAGCTGCAGGATGTTAGGGGGGCGATGTCGCACTACATCAGGAGGGTGCACGAGCTGGAGGAGCTGCTGGAGGGACCAGAGCCGGAGCCGGTGCTTGAGCTGCACGACCCCGACCCCGAGGAGCTCAGGCAGAGGCACTACCAGAGGCACCAAAGACCTAGTAGTGCAGAGCCGCCAAAGACCCGAGCCAGCAGCCCCGGAGCCAGCAGAGTCCGTGGGATCTTACGTTCCACCAGCTGTGGGGCATCAGACGGTTGCCCGACAGCCGCCAAGACCCGCCGCAAAGATATCACGGAGGAACGCACTGGTGGATCGATGACTAGAGAGTCTTCTTTTGTTATCATCAGAGTCGACTTCTGCGTTGAGTCAGTTATTGAGTCAAGTTATTTTTGAGTCAGTATTGTCGAGTCCGCCTTAGAGCGTTTGGTTGGTTTGAACTCTATGAGTTGTTATGTCTCTTTGTGGTGAACAATTTATGTGGTTGCATGTTTGATATGTGTCGCAAATGCTCAGAGGCATTTGTGAGCGCCATATCCTAAAAGATATTAAATAAAATGGTGTGCTTGTGTTTGAGTCAAACAAATCTTCTCCCAAGATAAGATCCTTGTTACTTGCCTATTCTCTCTCTTTTCCCTAAATCTTTTGTTCTTCAGATGGTGAACACCAGGAGCAACAGTGGAGTCGGAGGCAGCAACTCTCAGCAGAGCGACAACAACAATGAAGCACCTAATCCTCAAGCACCACCTGTGGACATGAATAATTTGGGTGCATTCTTGACTGCTCAGACCCAGCTGATGCAGACAATGATGCAACAAATGCAACAGATGCAGAATCAGGCAGCAGCCAATAACAACAACCAAGCTGTGCATCATGGGCATCACACAAGACTGTCAGATTTCATGAGAACTAGACCTCCAACCTTCTCTGGGAATGCCAACCCCATAGAAGCTGATGACTGGTTGCACACAATTGAAAGGAAGCTGCACATAACCCAATGTGTTGGCAATGAGAGAGTCCTGTATGCCTCTCACCAGTTAGAAGGCACTGCTGCAGAGTGGTGAGAAAACTATTGTGCTTCCCACGAACATCCTCAGGAGATCACCTGGGATGAGTTTACAGTTGCCTTCGTTCAATACCACGTGCCGGAAGGGATGATGGAGCTTAAGAAGGAGGAATTTCACTCTTTGAAGCAGGGAGGCCAATCTGTGGCCGATTATCTTAACAAGTTCACACAACTTGCACGATATGTGCCGGAGGACGTAGCCACGGACAAGGCTAGGCAGTCCCGGTTTATGAAAGGACTCAACTCTGGACTTCAGGTGGGACTGATCACCCACACGTTCCCTAATTTCCAGGAGTTGGTCAACAAGGCACTTATCCTAGAAGATAAGCGTAAAGAGTGGATGACAACCGCAAACGGTCGGATAGCACAAAGAAGGAGGACACTGTGGTCGCAGAGACCGAGGGTGGTACCTCAACAGTTCACTCGATTCCGGCCAGAAGAAGACAAGGGCACCAATGCTCAGACAGAGACCTCTTGGTGAGAATCCACAGACACTGCAAGGATCATCACCACCAGAAATTGCCGATGGCGTGAAGACGATGCTATAATCGCAACGAGATGGGGCATTTCGCCAATGTTCGTCCCAAGAAAGGAGTAGTCACTCTGCTCGCCTTAACTGGGAATACTCGCTAGAACGCCACCAAGGAGGAAGTCGAGTACCGCCTAACCGGAGCCGCCCCACAATCACTGTTCGTGGAAGAGTTAATCACATCGTGATTAAGAAGCTCGTAATACCACGATGTCGATCGGTAAGTCTTTAGTTAACTCGAAGGCCGCCTACAATTCTATTTGATTCAGAGCTTCTCATTCCTTCGCTTTCAAGTTTTTGTTATGAAAATGATTTGGATGTGGTTAAACTTATGCATATGCTAATAGTTCAAACTCTCGGATCGTAACTCCGAGCTAAAGTAGGATGTTCGGGGTAAAATTACTAATAAGTGCAATAGAGTTCCTAGCTAACCTAATCATATTGGACACCTGCACTATAGATGTGATTTTGGGAATGGATCGTTATCCAAGCACAAGGCAAGGCTAGACTGTATGAGAATGGTTACCATTGAAAGCCCAGATGGTAGGAAGGTGGAAGTTCAAGCAATCGCCGCCGAGATGAACAATTGATGATCAACAAAGATGAAGATATTAATATGGAAGAGGTTCTCGTAGTTAGTGAATACCCGGATGTCTTTCCAAGATTTGCTGTGATGCCACCGACAGGATATAGAGTTCGTGATTGAGCTGGTGCGTGAACAGCTCCGATCGCTAAGAGACCTTATAGGATGTCCACCAAGAGCTAGTAGAGATGAAGAAACAGATTGAAGAGTTATTGGAAAAAGGTTTCATAAGACCTAGTTCATCACCGTGGGGAGCCCCGGTACTGTTTGTAAAGAAGAAAGATGGGAGTTTCAGAATGTGTATAGACTATCGTGCACTCAATGACGTGACGATAAAGAACAAATACCCCTTGCCCAGAATAGATGATCTCTTTGATCAGTTAAGAGGAGCGGGAGTCTTCTCGAAAATAGATCTTCGGTCTGGATATCACCAGCTTAAGATTCGGACTGAGGATATACCGAAGACGGCTTTCTCGTCTAGGTATGGTCATTATGAATTTACGGTCATGTCCTTCGGACTGACTAATGCTCCTGCATATTTCATGAATATGATGAATAAAGTATTCATGGAATATTTGGATAAGTTTGTTGTCATATTCATCGATGACATATTAGTTTACTCCAAGTCGGAGGAAGAACATGCAGTACATTTAAGGAAGGTTTTGGAAAAGTTAAGGGAAAATCAGCTATATGCAAAATTCAGTAAATGTGACTTCTGGAAAAAGAAGGTGGAGTTCTTGGGTCATGTGATGACTGCCGAAGGAGTAGCTGTTGATCCGAAGAAAGTAGAAGCAGTGTTGCATTGGGAGCAACCGAAGTCAGTTACCCAGATCAGAAGTTTTCTCGGAATGGCAGGATACTACCGCCGTTTCATTGAAGGATTTTCATCAATTGCAAGACCTCTGACACAATTATTGAAAAAAGAGAAGAAGTTCTTGTGGACACCCGAATGTGAAAAGAGTTTCCAAGAGCTGAAGAAGCGTTTAACCTCGGCACCTGTTCTGGTATTGCCGAATACTAAAGATAACTTTGATATATACTGTGATGCTTCACGTCAGGGATTAGGATGTGTTCTGATGCAGAATGGTAAATTAGTAGCTTATGCATCAAGGTAGTTGAGGCCACATGAGCAGAATTACCCGACTCATGATTTAGAGCTAGTCAGAGTGCACGCCTAAAATATGGCGCCACTATCTTATGGGAAACCGATGTGAGATATACACCACCACAAAAGTCTCAAGTATATATTCACACAATCGAGACCTTAACATGCACAAAGAAGATGGTTGGAACTAATCAAGGATTATGACATTGGAATTCACTACCATCCAGGAAAAGCCAATGTGGTGGCAGATGCCTTGAGTCGGAAAAGCCATATCTTGAATTCATTGACAGTAGAAGATCAATCTAATTTAAGTAAAGAATTTCAGAAGCTAAGGCTGGAAGTTGTACCAGAAGGGTATCTAGCTACTCTGGAAGTTAAACCAACGCTTGAAGAGCAGATCAGGGAATGTCAGAAGGATGACGATAAAATAAATAGAATCAAGTCCAAGATGGACGAAGATTTAGCTAGGGATTTCAGAATAGATGAACAAGGTACTCTTTGGATGAAGAATCGAATTTGTGTACCTCATAAGCCGGAATTGAAGCAGCTGATACTGGAGGAAGCACATAATTCCAAGTATTCAATTCACCCAGGAAGTGCAAAGATGTACCAAGATTTAAAAGAAAGATTCTGGTGGCCAAATATGAAGAAAGAAGTAGCCGAGTATGTAGCGTTGTGTGATGTATGTCAAAGAGTCAAAGCCATGCATCAGAGACCAGCTGGACTGCTACAACCCCTAAAGATACCGGAGTGGAAATGGGAGGAAATCGGGATGGACTTCATCACTGGTTTGCCAAGGACTCAAGGTGGATATGATTCCATATGGGTCATAGTTGATCGATTAACAATGGTCGCTCATTTTATACCCGTAAAAACAACCTATTCCGGAGATAAGTTAGCTGAATTGTACATAGCAAGAATTGTATGTTTACATGGTGTACCCAAGAAGATAGTGTCGGATCGAGGTACTCAATTTACCTCGAGGTTTTGGGATAAGCTGCATACAGCTATGGGTACTCGTTTAAATTTCAGTACAGCATACCATCCGCAGACAGATGGCCAGACTAAAAGGGTTAACCAAATACTCGAAGATATGCTGAGAGCCTGTGCTTTATCATACACATCATCATGGGACAAATGTTTGCCATACGCTGAGTTTAGCTACAATAATAGCTATCAAACTAGCTTGAAAATGTCTCCGTTTGAAGCTTTATATGGTCGCATCGTGTTGACACCACTAAACCGAATGAGACGGAGAACGCCACGTTTTTGACCAGATATACTTTTGGAAGCGTAAGAGAAGATCGATTAATTCGAGAAAGACTGAAGACTGCACAATCAAGGCAAAAGAGTTATGCAGATAATCGGCGCCGTGATTTGAGCTTTGAACCCGAAGACTATGTTTATCTCAAGGTCACACCACTCAAAGGAGTCAAAAGGTTTCATGCTAAAGGGAAACTTGCTCCGAGATATGTGGGACCATTCAAGATATTGAATCAAGAAGGAGAAGTTATGATCGCTTAGAATCGCCGCAGCTTTGACAGAGTACATGATGTGTTTCATGTGTCGAATCAAAAAGTGTCTTCAGATACCGTAAGAACAAGCACCTATTGAAGCTATTGAACTGCAGGAGGATTTGACTTACAAAGAACATCCAGTGAAGATTTTGGATACCATGGATCGAGAGACCAGAAACAAGTCAACCCGCTTTTGCAGAGTCCAGTGGAGCAACCACTCAGAAAGTGAAGCAACTTGGGAGCGTGAGGAAGATTTGAAGAAGGAGTTTCCCAACCTCTTTCTAGTCACTCAATCTCGGTCGAGATTCTCATAAGGGGGAGGTTTGTAACATCCTCAAATTTGGTTAAATTTAAATTTTATAAATTATTCTGAATTTTTAAGAATTTTTGGAATTTATTTGGATTTATTTGAATTTCTGGAAACAACTCTTAATTGGAAATTAATTTAATGATGAAAAGTTTTAATAAAATAAAACTGGAAATATTTTTATTTGAGTCCAAAATGTCTTAAAATATTTTTAGGAATTTTTCTAGAATTTTTCTGATAATTTTGAAGCCTCAAATAATTTAAACGAATATTCAGAATTATTTTTAATCGATAAACCTTTGAATGGGTGAATAAAGAATGTGCCGAGCCCATTATTGCTTGGCGACGCCAAACCCTAGCTGCGTCATTGTTTCTCCACCGCACGATCTCGATCCGACTACCGTGATTCACCGTGTTTGCTCGATGCTCTCACCATTGAATTTCACGTGGACGCACGGATTTGTGCCACGTCGCCTCGTCTTCTTCACTGGTAACGCCGCCGCCGCCGACATGCGTTGCAAGTCGAAACTGCCACCATTACTCGCCGCCGTGTACCTCTCCCGCTTCATCTTCTAGCCCGGTGTATAAAGCACGTCCGTCCGCACAGATTAAGCCTTTTCACGCATTCCAAGAGCCACCATAGCACTCACGCCTTCTCGCCGAAGTTCCGAGCCACTCCGTCGTGTTTTGCGCCCGCTCCGGTGACTCTCCACCGCCGCCGACCGTAGCAAGCAAAGCCCACGACGAGCCGCGCCAAGGACTACTTCACCTCCGGAGCGCCACGGAACGCCGTCGCGGGGTCATCTTCTTCCTCTCCGCCGCCTCGCCGCCGCGACTCCGGAGAGTGGAGCTTCAACCATCGTCCGATCTTCATCGAACGTCGCGAAGTACGCCACGCCTTCCTTTGAAACAAAGGAGTCCTATTTTCACCAGAGCCGAGATCTAGTAATGAAGGACTAGGATAGTGCCACGCGTCGTAGTCGGGATCGCCGCGTGTGCTTAAAACTTAAGTCTAATGTTAGCCGTTGATTTGTATCGATTTATTGAGGTTTAGCCACGTAATTGTGTGAATAGTAAACCTCATTATCAACTATCAGCCATTAGATATGGATCGTGCGGTTTATACTTTGCCACGTAGCCATTTTACTGTAGTTGTTAGATCTGAGATATTAAGCGTGAAATTTGGATTAATCTGAGTCGTCGATTTTGTAATGAACGCTCGGATTTGCACTGCAGTCTGGTCCAAGATCGCGGCGACGCTGTTGCGCAGGTACCGAGGCGACGCAGTCGTCGCTACGGTCGACGTCACCTGATTAATAGCCGCCGTTTGATTTCGATCCGAAGGTCACGATTGAGCCACGCGTCGGCACCGTGGTGACGCTCAAAAGTGTCGGCGATCCGAGCCGCTGATCGCATCGCATTTAATCTTGATGCATGACCGGTCAATTGAGCCGTTATTCGAGTAATTCTTCGCCGCTAGATTTTGATCCGAGAGGGACGAGAGAATCGAGCCTCAACCTCTCGGCTGATGGTGCGATTCAACCTCGCTGATGGTGCGACGTGTCACGCCCGAACGATCGACACGTGTCAATGCTGACGTCATAAATCCGGATTTTAAAATATATAATTTTTGAAGAAATCAGTTTCGGTGCTGACGTCATAAATAGTCCTAATGACGTCATAATTTTCGGATTTTCAGTATAAAAATAAATGAGGAAAATTTGATTTATTCTTTTTTAATTATTTCAAAACTTTAAATGCTTATAACTTTTGCGTTTTAACTCCGATTTGAGTGATTCCAATTTCTAAAAATTTGTAAAATTAAGATCTATTTATTGGTGAATTTTGTAGAATTTTTAGAGTTGATTAACTCTCTAGAAAATGTATTTATTGTGTGTATGTTGATTTTAATTAGACGTTGATTTGTCGGGAGATTGCGAGGGGGAATTTCCAGTACAAGATTTGACTTCGGACCAGAATCAACAACTCTTTGAAGGCAAGTTATGCTTTGACCATGTTGCTCCTAAATTTTGAAATGTATTTTGTTTCAAACTATGCATGCTAATTCAACTAAAATGAATTTAAATATTTTGGGTGACTTAGATAATCAACCAAATTGTTATTACCACCTTGTCACTAGTATTTGTATGCCATGACTTCCTTTGATGCCTAAGTTGGGTAGTGCTAGTTGGTTGATAATATTGTGCCAACACGGGAGGCTAGACCGTGAATAGTTGCTTAGTCATGCTTACTACGTGAATGATATTCTTAAATACAAATGTAACTTTGACTAAAGATTATTGAATGATTTCTGAATAAAGTGGAATACTGTTGGTAATGGTGTTGGATTGTAGAGACCTGTGTGGTTCTACA
Organism: Guadua angustifolia; assembly: GCA_036346375.1. Taxonomy (NCBI): domain Eukaryota; kingdom Viridiplantae; phylum Streptophyta; class Magnoliopsida; order Poales; family Poaceae; genus Guadua; species Guadua angustifolia. Next base: position 42,933,140 of record CM070513.1, on the reverse strand, counting down.
TGAAAGACGATTGCGGGCATGTGTTGCACCGTTGAATAACCTCGGGTGGAAATGATTTAGACTGGGCAAGTGGACCGAGGCTTCAGGCCAAGTGGGCCTGTGTGGCAACCGTGGGATGGGTTGAGGTTGTGAGGGTTGTGTGCCAAAAGCGAGAGAAGGATGTCTTGCCTTGGTCCGGTTAAGGACCTTACCTTGCAAGTCTTTGACTGAGTCTCTCGTGACAACCACATGTCCGAATGGGAAGACCTAGTTTAGTAGGATTCGATGTCTTACCTTTGATACTCGGGGTGGCGCTACACGGGGTAATCAGACGGGAGCGTGCTCGTGCTTTCGACTTGGTACTTATCCAACGGTGTTCGCCTATCCTATACTTGCCTCGAGTGAGGGAAGTGATAGTGAAGACAACACGGAGAGGATCTTAGGCTAAGGTAGAAGTTTCTGAAAAGCTTTGTTACGGTTATTCGCCTTTGTGGTGTGCAACTGTATTTTGTGGGTAAAGTGTACAAACCTCTGCAGAGTGTCAAAACTGTTCGAATAGCCGAGTCCACGGTAATGGACAATTTCTGCATTACAAACCAAGGGTAGTATTTGAAAATAAAATGGGGTGGAGGTTGTGTGCCAAAGAAATGTGATTAGGGACTGGGTGTCCAAAATGATGTGGAAAACAACTTGAGAAATATGTTAATTATAGGATTTGATGCTTTCAATCTAATTAAATATCTTTTTAATATTGGTGCAAAAGCAAAATAACCAGTAAGCCATTCCTTGGTAGCAAGCCATGCATGTAGTATATAGACCTGCATATTGTGCATAACTTGTTGAGTATGGTGTGTACTACCCTCATGACAAACTTACTGAAGAAGAGACTACGCCTGCTTATGAAGAGGAGTTCATTGAAGGGCCGGAGAACTAGGGAAGCAAACTTCAGTCCGGGCGTCTGTGGCGATGGATGGGACATCACGAAGTTTTACTTTCCACGCTATTTGTCGCTTACTTTGAATAATGTAAGCCCTGTGGTGGCGACTATTGTAAGGTTGACCATAAGGTCGTACACTCGCTTATATACATGTTTGAAATACTTATTTAATATTTCATTGTGTATGATGTGATATTATACCTGTTATTCGTGTGCACTAGCGATCCTCGACTAGTGCAGAATACACAGAGTGTCCGGTTGTAAATTCGGGCACGACACTCATCATGGCCGGAGGAGAAAGACTTGGATCAGGCTATCCAAAGGTAACATGCCCAAAAATTAAGAACAGTAAAAATATAATATTTAAATTTGATTGTGAGCATTTTTGGGATTTCTGAATATTGTTTGCTTTATTTGTATCTTCTTGGATTTTGTGTTGCAAGAAAAAGTAAACAAATGAGAAATAAAGAATGAAAAAGAGAAAAAGGCAAAACTGTAAAAAGTAAAAATTTAGAAAATAGCCATGAGAACCCTGAGCATGTAAGTAAATCATTTTAGCCAGCAATTGAAATTTTATGCATAAAGAAACGAAGAGATAAATTAGAAAGATAACTTTTAAATCAAAACAATGTATTGTCAGAAATTATAAAATATTTTGGGAATCTCAAATGGAGCTGAAAAATTTATCATGAAACCCTCAATTCAATATCCACCTCTGGTAAAAATATTATAAATTAATAATGTCATTTAAGGCTTTTTTCAAATTTAAAAACAGAAACTCTGAAAATAGGGAAATTGAAATGTCAGAATTTCTATAAAATAATGGAACCATATTTTGACTTGAGAATTTTAAATAAGTATTATTAGATCCAATCCATCTGAAAAACAAAGTATCAAAAATAAATAATGTCATTTAGACCCTTAATTAAATTGAAATCAATTGAGAAAATCGGGCAAGGCTCACCGTCGAATTTTCATTATTTATCCATATTGTATTTTAGTCCGAAATTTCTACCAAAGGTTTTTCACTTCCATAAGACCATGGTCAAAAGTTTGATCAATTTCTACCACGACTTGGTAGCACAAGAAAATCGAGTCTAGAACCATCCGAGCCGACCATTTCGCTTTTGGCGCCACTCATCGATCGGTGGACCCTCGACCCCACTCGTCATCTTCTTCCTCCTCTGTGCTTGCGACCGAACGGAAGACCCCGAGCGAGACAACGCTTGACCGAGCTTCAGTTCAGTGCATCCCTCCTTCGATTGGTCGCGTCTTCTGCGTCAGCTTCACCTCATCGTAGCCACGATCACCGCCACGAAGCCTCTCGCGCCATACCGTAGCAGTTGAGCCCGCCAGCTCACCATTCTTTGTCGCTTTCAGTGAAGTTCCGTCCAAGACTCAGTGCACCAAGGCCGGCTCATCCATTGCGTTCCTTCGCTATAAATTGCGCCTTAGTGACCGCAATGAACCTCTTGCTACTCTCTTCACTTCTTCCCTTGCTCTCTCCCAGCCGCACGCATGAAGCCCTGCTTCTTTCCGCCATTGCCAGAGCTTCCAAGCTCAAGTCCGAAACCAATTCGCATGAAGTAAGGATTCATTCCCAAATTTCTTCGGCTCATAGCATCCCCAATCTCCACTGAGCAAAAGCCCTCAAAAATATTCGAGCTCCTTCATGCGAAATCAAGCTGCTGCCGTGCGCCCTTCTTCCCTATGTCCGGTCACCGGTATGCTCACCGAGACTCTTCCTTCGTAAACCTCACAAATGGACTCCTGTGATCTCTAGATGCTTAATATCCCACCGATTTGAACTGATTCGATCTCCTTGTCTTCTCCGCTTGGTCACCGCCATGGCCGCCACCCTTCCTCGGTTGCAGCACCACCTCTGCCAGACCTCCGATCGAATGGCTTCCACCTCGAAAAGCGCTTTGTAAAGATGCAGCCTCCTGTGTACTCAAGATTCACCGAGCCACGGAGAGTCGCCGCAGTGATGCCCTTGCCGCTCCGCTTTTCTCTCGAGTGGGACCTCCTCGACAATGACACTAGCAATAGCAGCTCAAATAGCAGAGTATGTATTCAATCACCGAAAGCGTATTGTCATGTTAGTTGTTGATTTCAAAACCAATTAGTTATTAAACTCGATAACTTGTGCATTTTTAGTTAGAAATCAGAGAAATAAATTTATATATGTATATAAAATCAAGAAGATCCTAGATATGCAAAAATATTAAATATTTGAACTACAAAGCAATTATTTGAAGTAAACTTTAAATATAACCTCAATATGGCCTTCATATTAAATCAGTGAACAATAGCTCAAGAAATAATAATATAAATTTTATTTGATGCTAAGACCAAGATGAATTCAAATATACAAAAATATTCAATTCTTGAATCATAGAACAATTATTTAAATTTAAAATGAGATGAACAAACTATTAGGGACAATATTGCACACATGAAGAATATAACTTATAAAATCATAAAATAAATGATTATGTGCTTCGGGATTTTAATAAGCCTAATTATGTAGAGATATTAAATATTTGAACTAAGTTAATGTCTTTGCATTGCACCATTAATAAACCTTAATATGATCATTAGTAAGAATTATAGCGTATACCTTATAAAACAATAAATTAATTTATATGCGCCTCGCATCAATAGAGAACCATTTATGTAAAAATATTTAAAAAGAAACTTATCTTGCATTTTTTGATGCAAGAAAGTGCAAACAACAACAGCAAATAAATAGTTAATCTACCAAGGTTAAGGTCAAAATAATGTAATAATAGTTTTAAAACATTTCTAGGATGATGCTCTGCTAATGCCTGAAAAATGAATCAAGAACCATGTATAGTGTAGTCGCAATCTTAAAATGAATCTTGACTGATTTAGTGTTCGTGATTATGATCATTTAGACTAATTCAACAGCAAATAAAATAACTCGCCTAAATGATAAAATCAGTAAAACTAGTTTAGAATCATCAGACAAAGTTTATACTACCGTGTTTCGTAAAAAGAATCTTATTTCATTAAGGTTTGCATATTAATCTTATTAGCTCAAAACCCTTAATCGTTAATCGCATAATTCACCTTTTGGCCGATTCCAGATATCGTAAACTTTACAATGCCATATAAGCTGTTTCAACGATGAATATAATGTCTCACTAAATTGTAAAACTTATGAAATTAGCTCAGTAGTGCTCCCCAAAGTATAGTCTACTCTGTTACGAAAAGATAATCTCATTTCACTGTGATTTGCATATTAAACTTGATAGTTAATAACCCTAAGTAATCACATTACTTTGGGCCTTAATGCGAATGAATAAACTTTAGGTAATAATGAGGAAGCCTGTAATTAAGATATTTGTATCACCAGAACCTTCTCAAATATCATAAAAATAATCCCAGTAGCCTAAATCAATAGATCTTAGCTTGCGCAAAGTTAATTCTATTCAAAGTCAATCGAAGGCGAAGAAGTATTCATTTATAATATAATGTAATCATTTAAGCCTTTTCATCAACTCGTAAAGCAGCTCATCTAAATCTGAAATTTGTAAAGAACAGCCTAGAAATGATCTTTAGGATATAATCTACAGCAATCTAAGGAAATATTCTTATTTTATCTTGCTTTGATTCTGAATCCTAATAGAGCAAAACCCTTAAGTAATAAGAAGTGGCAGAAAACTCATATCATGAATAGTAAATCAATGAACTTTGCAACTAATGATTAATTCTATTAATCTTAACCAATCTTTGCATCTTGAATTCGTAAAATAAGATTAATAAATTCATAAAAGAGCAATCCCTGTTCTTGTAAAGAGTTTTATTTGTTCTTTCTATCTCCTTTCTTTTTGCCCTTATTGAAGTTAGTTATTTGCTATTTTTCCGTTGATCGACGTGTAGAACCCGACGTCTCTATTTCCGTCGTCGCCATCGCCAGCCACAATCCTCGTCTTCGTCGTAATCGGCATATAAGCAAGGCAAGCACCCCTTGATCATATTGATCCCAGATTTTACCTACAATATGTTGTTTTTGTAATCAGTATTATGCATGTTTACTTTATGTAAATTGCTATTTTATGGATTTGGTAATTATACCTGTTGTCTCGTGAATCTCCTGTGATGATTATGAACATGTGAACCTTGATAACCTTAGATTGAGGATAGGCATTACTTAATGTCATCATGGGTATATGCGTTCATATTATTCATGCTTAGCCATGCTTTAGAATCAGCGATGTACATGATCAAATCAATATTTGTTTCCTGAAAACATTGAAAATGGCACTATTGGTTGCGGATAGTTTGATTAAAAACCCAAAATAAAACTATGCTTTGATGCGGGCGATTATTGGCAATAGCCGGTTGTGCAACAGGAATTGCACGTAGTGTAGGGTGGAGTATCGCCCGTGTCGGATTAAGGACCGAGCAATGGGACGCTATTGATCCGAGATTTCCGTGCAACCAAAAGGGTGAGAATGGGGTAGCCATAGCTTGTTATGTATTTAGACATGGCTTTGCTCATTGGTAAGCGGGAGCTAGCGGAGGCATTCCGGTACAGATTGCTTGTGAGGGGCTTCCATGCAGTTCAGATGGGTAATTGTTCGGCGATTGTAACGTGTACGCCTTGCCATGGACAGAGACGTGGTGTTGGGTGTGATAAATGTGGATCCACGGCTTGGGTGAGTGTCTCTGCTGTGGCGAGGTTAACGCCCCGGCTGGATCAAAGTCATGTCTAGGTATTGTAACGACTATGTATGGTCGAAAGACCATGACTTGTGGGTAAAGTTGTACACCTTTGCAGAGTTTTCAATCTAATCGATTAGCCGCGCTCGCGGTCATGAGCACTTGGTGAAGTCATTCCAATGTTAGCTTTGGTATTTTCAAAAAGGTTTATTTTATAAGTTAGCTTACCCCCACAGATGACCCAATACTATACCATGTGTTGGCAAGTATTGGTATCAGCTGTTGTGCCATGTGTTGGCAAAGAACTGGATATATGCCATGCGATGGCAATGATCGATTCGAACTCGCGTCATGGAGGACGGTGAGTGTTATCTATGCCTTACTTATTTGTTATCAGTTAATCTTGCTCTTATAAATTCCGTTTGCAAATAACTTGCTTTACAAATGAAATTTGCTTTATGCAAATTAACTGTAGTAGCCTCCTTTGAAATGGCCTGCATGTATTGTAGGTTTTGCTCAAGTCTTGCTGAGTGCGTAAAGTACTCACCCTTGCTTAATTCTATTGTAGGTGGTTTAGAAAGCGAAGCTTCGAAGTTGTCCATCGTAAGTTGCGGGATTTTCTTCAGCGTGTTCTATCTGGAGTTTATGCCTGGTCAGTTGCCTGCGGGTCGGTTGGGCAAACTACAGGATATTGCTTCTTTGCTGCTATATTCTCTGAGCTGTAATATTTATTGTATAATCGTTTCCGCTTAATTAATATAATGTATGGTTGTGATTTCCAATTGTTGTAAACATGTGAGTGCTAGCTACTGATCCAGGGAATAGCACAGTAATCACATGGAGGTTCCTGTTCATCAAAACGGGGTCTCACAGAGTTGGTATCAGAGCTATACTGACCGTAGGACAAACCTTAGATAGACTGGTCGTTAGTTTTGGACTGAACCAATTCAAAATCATATTTTCCGAAGCTAGTATAATTGCAAAATGTAGACCTTGCTATTCTTTTCTCATTCTTAAGATTCTACTCTTACCCTTACTTTCATTTTGATTTGTAAACAAATTCTTCTTTCCTGAAAAAGAAATCCTCGCTATGGTTTATCTCCGTTGACGCTTCTGAAGATGTCTGAGACATGTCGCTGTCATTCTTCGTGCTAACCAAAGAAGCCTACAATGCCTACGACAACCATCTCAAGAAAACATGCAACGCTTCACTAACCTCGACAAAGTAGAAGTAAAGCTCGAAGATTCTACTTCATGAAGAGACAGCATCACCCAATGGAAAAAGGTAGATGATTAGAATATACTAGGATCTACCATAAGATAAGCACCCTTACGTGTAGCATATTATTCCGCTCTAGTTATATAGAGCAATTTATGTTGTCGTTATGTTTGCCACTTGAAATCAGTTTTTCTTCTGATTGTCAAGACTGATTTATGTGTAACTTGACCACTACGGTTAAAGTTTCACAATAAGTTGTCCTTATGTATGAATATGGAAAACTTAACTCGTAGGACAAATAAGAAATCATAACATAGTCTGTATCTTCCCTCCATAGAATTATTATGAACTTATCTTCTCTCTGTACAATTCCTCACCTTTGTAACCATCATGGTCATTAACCTTTCTTAAAATTTAATCTTATCAAGATTACTAATACAGTCTCTATTACTACTCTTAACTTTGCTTGAGATCACACCATTCATATATAAACCAAGTTAAGATCTTATCACATTAGTAACAGCAAACTAACTTATGCTGCTTTAGGCTAGTTAAAATTTAATGTTCCAATAATAATTTTTAACCATGCCTCAAAACTCACTTCATCACTTTGCTTAAACTATGTACCATGAAAATGAGTTGGAACCAGAAAAGTTACATTCTCCTGAACAGAAACCTTCGAATGAATGTTAAAACGAAAACTGGAAAAAGAAAAATCGGAAATCCTAATTTTCTAAAAGAAATATAAAAAGGATAGTATTGGTTATCATATACTCTTTTTCCATCTATAGAAATTAATCCTCTTATCTGTATACTCATTTCCCCCTGTGTAGAATTTTCTTTCTCCACTCCTAAGTTACTCTTTCTAGAAGTATTTCTTTCCTTATCTTTTATGAAATTAAAATTTATCAGCAGATCTTTTGAAAAGAATTCTGGTAACAAGCCAACAATGTAATGACATCTACATCAACAACTTCAAGAAGATGGAAGTAACGAAGTATCATAACTCTCCGACTTCATCGAAGCCTCTGAAGACTAACACAACAAGTGGTGCGAAGATTAAAAGAAACTCGTCACTGAATAGTCTACTTGGGAACATAGCAGTATACGAGCTACATACTATCCTAGCTATATAGTACACCTTTTATACATAAATATATATGGCCAGTAGAAAGAAGAACCTTAGATACCCTTCCTACATATTGAGTTGAATATATATGTAGTATTTCTATGCTGTTGAAAATTTTGGTTGTAAATCTTTCGTATTGCTTTTGGGTTACTCTCGTGAATGTTAAAACCACTAGGTTGAAATTTGCGATGTGTTAACCCTGCTTAATAAGAAAATTTTAATTAAAAAGATTTTAAAGAACGAAATGTTGCCTTATACGCTGAACTGAAAACCATTTAGTCCGCATAGAAACCTTTCCTAAAATAATATTTTAAAGAACGAAATGTTGCCTTGTAACCCAACAAGACCTCATCTAAATGACTTTACTCTAATAAATATTGTTGCAAGATGCTTGCGACACAATTCATTAATACACTTACTGGAAGTAATGAGTAATAAAATTTTTAGTCTTTATAACCAACTTCCAGCTTTTCCCAAATAACTCTGGTTAAGATGTATCCTTTCATTCGTCTCAAGTATTTTAACGTACTCTATATCTCTCCTTAAAATAGCTTATTCTTACTAATGATTCTCGGTATAAATTGCTATCATTCCTTATTTACTTCGTGAAACCCCGCAAGACACTCAATTGCCAAGAAACGGTAATCCTATCCAAGTCCAACCAAACCCTTTGTATTTAGCTAAGGCACTTCCTTTTCAACATAGAAATCGTCATAACTCTCCACTCTCAATGTTTAGAAAAAAAAGTTAGAATCTGTAACCATGGTGTAAATGCTCACCATAATTAAACAAAATCATCAAACGCGCACCTTTCTTCTCTAGAAACTAACAAAGAACAATTCTAACCTTGGTGCAGTTTTGTCAGAAAAAGAAATGGATTAGATTAGAAATCTACTCTTATACCATATTTGAAACCTAAAAATTGTTCCTTGAAGTGTTATTAACCCAATCGATCTGAAGATCATGCTAGCCCTCGCTATGGAAAAATAGGTCATGCTGTTGATGAGAGTGCAATCAATTGCTTTAGCCGTGAAGGAAATTATTCCCCTGATCAACGTCCTGTAAGTAATACCATTTGTGAACCTTGCAAAGATTGAGATCATTGCCCCTCGCAATGCCCCCTTGATTCAATAATTACCACCACAGTTCAGCCTCAACAAATAGAAATTTCGTTCCTTGATTGCTCAAAATTTGGCGATCAAAAGAGGAAGAAAATCAGCCACACAGGAAATATCACTTAAGGAAATATATAAACAACATTTAATCCTAACTACCTTCACTAGGAAAGTAGTAAATGGTAATCTCCAATGGCATGTTTCCTATCTGATAAAGAAAGTCATTAAGCTAAAGAATGTCCTAAGGAACGACAGGCTAAGATTCACAAGGAAAATAATACTAAGCATACAATTAAACCGAACAAGACACTATGAGAAAAGCGTGAATACTTCAACTGCCACGAAAAGAACCATATTCCTAAACAATGTCTATAAGAAGAAGGAATATCTCCTAGCATCATAGACATACCCAGAAGTTACATCAGTCAAGTTTATAACTCCAAGAAGTAGGAGGAATAAAATCTGAAATAGTTTGCTCGAAAAATTAGTTAAAGAATCAGAGATGCTTGAGCAAGAACACTTGTCCCTAGAAGAATCCTACTCAACTTCATTCTCAGTCTCAATCATCATCTGTTCATCTCTCTAGCAACACCAATGAATAATTGTCTGGTACTCGAAATCGAAAAGCCAATATTATTTGCTTTTGCTATGGTAGCCATGGGCATTATGCCAATGATTATCAAAAGAAAAATAAAACTCCACTTTATCCTCAATCTAATGAAGCTATGCAACATTCTCCAGGGCGACCTCAAGAAATTGAAGACAAACAATTCCTTAGACATATATCAATCCAACTCAAAATGTCAATCCAGTCATTCATGGCATCTACCTACAGAATTAAATCGCGAAAGAAGCTTATGACCTACCAGGCGTAGTACTAGGTACGATACTTATGTAATTGAACCCTACCAGGATACAAGTATAATTCCATTTCAACTCTTTGATCCTAGTCACTTCCTGATCATCTATTTTATAACATTAGCGAACAACCTTTCTGTTGTTTCGAATAAAATGGATAATGTCACTTGTATCAATCGAGAAGAACTTAGATACTTTGCCAACACCTACCCAAGAAGAGTTTTAATTCGCCTCGACAAGGAAGACATCAATAATATCCAAGCTATTTCAAGAACCTAGAAAACATCGAGTGCCTAAAACAACTCCTGCCTCGATATCAAGTCCTGAATGTAAACATCTTTCTCATGTGATTGTACCCAACACTTAATGTGGTATTGAGTACGCCTTTTGTGTATTCAATTCTTGCAATCAATCTTTTGATCCTGTACATTTTATTTCTTCATAGTTGCCAAATCCAAAGAAAATCAAAACCGTCTATCTACTAAAATAATCAAACAATTAAATTATCAGAATCACTTTATATTTGTTTTACCTCAACCCAATACCTAAATTATCTCCACCTTGTTCCCAATCTAAAGTCGACTTGAAATGACATTTATTCTCAGCTCATTTCATCAACTAATGTTGAATTATATAGATCAACCATTGTATTCAAGTACCCTTCATGGTATTAAACATTCGGTTTTTCCCAAACGAACCTAATGACAGTGCAACCTTTCTTTCCTCTCAAATAATTTATATGGACCGCCACCTTCTAAATTAGACTACCCTTATTAACAATACTAGTTATTCAATCAAAATAGATGTGTAGAAAGTATTAGTATCTCTCATCTGCTTACCTAAAACTCAAATAGAATTCTTCTCTATTTCTGACACATTGACTTGAGTCTTAGAATCGCAAGATGAAGTCCAGTGAAGCAATTGCAATAAAGATAAAGTGTCAACAAGAACGACAAAGTCATCTCCGATAAAGAATTCCCAATTCTAGCTCATCCTCGAGAATTACAAGGTCCACGATATTCACTAATTCCAAATCCAAGGTAACCTGGCGCCGCGGTATGTTAGGCCATATCGTATCGTTGAAGAAAAAAAAGAAGAAGAAGCATATAAATTAGAGTTGTCATCTCAGCTATCCAGTGATCATAATGCCTTCTATGTATCGCAATTAAGGAAATGTCTTCGTCTTCCTTCTAAACTCACCTAGCTAAAAGAAATCTATCCACAATCTGATTTAACTTACTGGAAGCATCTGATTGAAATCTTAAAAGAAGATGAACGCCACACTCGTAATAAATTCCACAGGATGATCAAGATTCAACGGAGCAACCATTCTAAAGAAGAAGCAACTTGGAAACGAGAAGATCGACTCAAGGAGGAGTTTCCTGACTTCTTTTAGAAATGATTTCCCTTAGACCCGCCAAATCTCGGGGTCGAGATTTTTGTAAGGGGGGTAGATCTGTAACAGCCCAAAAATTAAGAACAGTAAAAATATAATATTTAAATTTGATTGTGAACATTTTTGGGATTTCTGAATATTGTTTGCTTTATTTGTATCTTCTTGGATTTTGTGTGGCAAGAAAAAGTAAACAAATGAGAAATAAAGAATGAAAAAGAGAAAAAGGCAAAAATGTAAAAAGTAAAAATTTAGAAAATAGCCATGAGAACCCTGAGCTTGTAAGTAAATCATTTTAGCCAGCAATTGAAATTTTATGCATAAAGAAATGAAGAGATAAATTAGAAAGATAACTTTTAAATCAAAACAATGTATTGTCAGAAATTATGAAATATTTTGGAAATCTCAAATGGAGCTGAAAAATTTATCATGAAACCCTCAATTCAATATCCACCTCTGGTAAAAATATTATAAATTAATAATGTCATTTAAGGCTTTTCCAAATTTAAAAATAGAAACTCTGAAAATAGGGAAATTGAAATGTCAGAATTTCTATAAAATAATTGAACCATATTTTGACTTGAGAATTTTAAATAAGTATTATTAGATCCAATCCATCTGAAAAACAAAGTATCAAAAATAAATAATGTCATTTAGACCCTTAATTAAATTGAAATCCGAATTGAGAAAATCTGGGCAGTGCTCACTGTCAGAATTTTCATTATTTATCCATAATGTATTTTAGTCCGAAATTTCTACCAAAGGTTTTTCACTTCCATAAGACCATGGTCAAAAAGTTTGATCAATTTCTACCATGACTTGGTAGCACAAGAAAATCAGAGTCTAGAACCATCCGAGCTGGACCATTTCGTTTTGGCGCTCACTCACTGACCGGTGGACCCCTGACCCCACTCGTCATCTTCTTCCTCCTCTGTGCTTGCGACCGAACGGAAGACCCCGAGCGAGACAGCGCTTGACCGAGCTTCAGTTCAGTGCATCCCTCCTTCGATTGGTCGCGTCTTCTGCGTCAGCTTCACCTCATCATAGCCACGATCACCGCCACGAAGCCTCTCGCGCCATACCGTAGCAGTTGAGCCCGCCAGCTCGCCATTTCTTTGTCGCTTTCAGTGAAGTTCCGTCCAAGACTCAGTGCACCAAGGCCGGCTCATCCATTGCGTTCCTTCGCTATAAATTGCGCCTTAGTGACCGCAATGAACCTCTTGCTACTCTCTTCACTTCTTCCTTGTTTCTCCTACCAAGACGCATGAAGCCCTGCTTCTTTCCGCCATTGCCAGAGCTTCCAAGCTCAAGTCCGAAACCAATTTGCATGAAGTAAGGATTCATTCCCAAATTCCTTCGGCTCATAGCATCCCCAATCTCCACTGAGCAAAAGCCCTCAAAAACATTCGAGCTCCTTCATGCGAAATCAAGCTGCTGCCGTGCGCCCTTCTTCCCCATGTCCGGTCACCGGTGGCGGCTCAGCTCAGAGACTCTTCCTTCAGGTAAACCTCACAAATGGACTCCCTGTGATCTCTAGATGCTTAATATCCCACCGATTTGAACTGATTCGATCTCCCTTGTCTTCTCCGTTTGGTCACCGCCATGGCCGCCACCCTTCCTCGGTTGCGCACCACCCTGCTGCACCTCCGACCGAATGGCTTCCACCCTCGAGTGCGCCTTGTAAAGATGCAGCCTCCTGTGTACTCGCATTCACCGGAGCTTCGCCGGAGAGTCGCCGGCAGTGATGCCCTTGCCGCTGCTCTGCTTTCTTTCTCTGCTGAGTGGGACCTCCCTGACAGCGACACTAGCAATAGCAGTTCAGCGCAGGAGTATGTATTCAATCACTGAAAGCGTATTGTCATGTTAGTTGTTGATTTCCAAAACCAATTAGTTATTAAACTCTGATAACTTGTGCATTTTTAGTTAGAAATTAGAGAAATAAATTTATATATGTATATAAAATCAAGAAGATCCTAGATATGCAAAAATATTAAATATTTGAACTACAAAGCAATTATTTGAAGTAAACTTTAAATATAACCTCAATATGGCCTTCATATTAAATCTGTGAACAATAGCTCAAGAAATAATAATATAAATTTTTATTTGATGCTAAGACCAAGATGAATTCAAATATACAAAAATATTCAATTCTTGAATCATAGAACAATTATTTAAATTTAAAATGAGATGAACAAACTATTAGGGACAATATTGCACACATGAAGAATATAACTTATAAAATCATAAAATAAATGATTATGTGCTTCTGGGATTTTAATAAGCCTAATTATGCAGAGATATTAAATATTTGAACTAAGTTAATGTACTGTATTGCGACCATTAATAAACCTTAATATGATCATTAGTAAGAATTATAGCAGAATACCTTATAAAACAATAAATTAATTTATATGCAGTTCCTGGCATCAATAGAGAACCATTTATGTAAAAATATTTAAAAAGAAACTTATCTTGCATTCTTTGATGCAAGAAAGTGCAAACAACAACAGCAAATAAATAGTTAATCTACCAAGGTTAAGGTCAAAATAATGTAAAAATAGTTTTAAAACATTTCTAGGATGATGCTCTGCTAATGCCTGAAAAATGAATCAAGAACCATGTATAGTGTAGTCGCAAACTTAAAATGAATCTTGACTGATTTAGTGTTCGCATTATGATCATTTAGACTAATTCAACATCAAATAAAATAACTCGTCTAAATGATAAAATCAGTAAAACTAGTTTAGAATCACTGTACAAAGTTTATACTACCGTGTTCTGTAAAAAGAATCTTATTTCATTAAGGTTTGCATATTAATCTTATTAGCTCAAAACCCTTAATCGTTAATCGTACAATTCACCTTTTGGCCGATTCCGTATATCGTAAACTTTACAATGCCATATAAGCTGTTTCAACGATGAATATAATGTCTCGTCTAAATCGTAAAACTTATGAAATTAGCTCAGTAGTGCTCCCCAAAGTATAGTCTACTCTGTTAGGAAAAGATAATCTCATTTCACTGTGATTTGCGTATTAAACTTGATAGTTAATAACCCTAAGTAATCACATTACTTTGGGCCTTAATGCGAATGAATAAACTTTAGGTAATAATGAGGAAGCCTGTAATTAAGATATTTGTATCACCAGAACCTTCTCAAATATCATGAAAATAATCCCAGTAGCCTAAATCAATAGATCTTAGCTTGCGCAAAGTTAATTCTATTCAAAGTCAATCAAAGGCGAAGAAGTATTCATTTATAATATAATGTAATCATTTAAGCCTTTTCATCAACTCGTAAAGCAGCTCATCTAAATCTGAAATTTGTAAAGAACAGCCTAGAAATGATCTTTAGGATATAATCTGCAGCAATCTAAGGAAATATTCTTATTTTATCTTGCTTTGATTCTGAATCCTAATAGAGCAAAACCCTTAAGTAATAAGAAGTGGCAGAAAACTCATATCATGAATAGTAAATCAATGAACTTTGCAACTAATGATTAATTCTATTAATCTTAACCAATCTTTGCATCTTGAATTCGTAAAATAAGATTAATAAATTCATAAACGAGCAATCCCTGTTCTTATAAAGAGTTTTATTTGTTCTTTCTATCTCCTTTCTTTTTGCCCTTATTGAAGTTAGTTATTTGCTATTTTTTCGTTGATCGACGTGTAGAACCCGACGTCTCTATTTCCGTCGTCGCCATCGCCAGCCGCAATCCTCGTCTTCGTCGTAATCGGCATATAAGCAAGGCAAGCACCCCTTGATCATATTGATCCCAGTACTTTACCTACAATATGTTGTTTTTGTACTGTATTATGCATGCGTTTACTTTATGTAAATTGCTATTTTATGGATTTGGTAATTATACCTGTTGTCTCGTGAATCTCCTGTGATGATTATGAACATGTGAACCTTGATAACCTTAGATTGAGGATAGGCATTACTTAATGTCATCATGGGTATATGCGTTCATATTATTCATGCTTAGCCATGCTTTAGAATCAGCGATGTACATGATCAAATCAATATTTGTTTCCTGAAAACATTGAAAATGGCACTATTGGTTGCGGATAGTTTAATTAAAAACCCAAAATAAAACTATGCTTTGATGCGGGCGATTATTGGCAATAGCCGGTTGTGCAACAGGAATTGCACGTAGTGTAGGGTGGAGTATTGCCCGTGTCGGATTAAGGACCGAGCAATGGGACGCTATTGATCCGAGATTTCCGTGCAACCACAAGGGTGAGAATGGGGTAGCCATAGCTTGTTATGTATTTAGACATGGCTTTGCTCATTGGTAGGCGGGAGCTAGCGGAGGCATTCCGGTATGGATTGCTTGCGAGGGGCTTCCATGCAATTCGTATGGGTAATTGCCTGGCCGGTGCAACGGTGTACGCCTTGCCATGGACAGAGACGTGGTGTTGGGTGTGATAAATGTGGATCCACGGCTTGGGTGAGTGTCTCTGTTTTCAGGGCGAGGGTTAACGTCCCGGGCTGGATCAAAGTCATGTCTAGGTATTGTAACGACTATGTATGGTCGAAAGACCATGACTTGTGGGTAAAGTTGTACACCTCTGCAGAGTTTTCAATCTAATCGATTAGCAATCCAGCAGGAAGTAAGGCTATTACCCACGCGAAGGGGGCCTGAACCTGGGTAAAAAATCCTTGTGTCACCATAGTTCGTGAACGCCAAAGCTTGCCGCGGGGGAGTCCCTAGGGTTTCCCCTCGCTAGGTTTAGCTACCATGAAGACGCCTCCTTCCAACCAAACCCGGTGCAGAGATCACGGGCTGTTAAGCGGAATACACCGGCGAAGCGCGCCGAGTAGGGGCTAGTAGCTGGTTTTTCCGGCTAACTCCCCGGCGGATTTCGGCGTTCGCGATTTGGAAGCAAGCCCGAGCGTCGGAAAATGGCGGGTTCTCAGCACCGGAATGTCGCAGAGGCGAGCGACGATCAAGGCGCCTCCGGCCGTCACGGCCGGTCGAGGAGCCGTCGTACCCCGCCTCCTCAGGGCGGCACCGCCGCCTCCCGAAGCGTGGAGCAGCCTGCGTCGCCGCAGGTGGCCATGGAGGCGGCCACCCCCGCCCAGAACTTGCACGCCGCTCGTGCCCTTCTGGACCACCCGCCGGTGGAGTTCGCGGGGGACTCTCCGGCCACTCCGTGGCTGCGAAGCATTGCTGGCCTCGTGGATGCGGCCCAACTCCGGGTAGGGCTCCCCGGCCAGTCAGGCACCGAGCGTACCTTGGCGCCTAAAAGCGATGCAGGCGCTCCAGCCTCGAGCCGCCTAACGAGGAAGGCCACGGCAGGGGGCGGGGTCAAGGAAAGGGCGCGCAATCCCGGTCCCGGTTCCTCGAGGAACCGTGGGGACCTTCGCTCTCATCTGGACGAGAGCCGCCGGCAGCGCGGCGATGACCTCCGCGGTCGCTTGCCGCGCCATCCGGACCAAGAGCGCTGCCGCGGTAAGCGGGTAGCATCTAATGATGAGAGCCCCCCCATGGCTCTCATCCTCGGGATAAGGAGGAGGTTCACTCCTCCGACTCCTTGAAGAGCCAGGCCTCGCGCTCCCATGCGCGGTCCCCGGACCGGGCCTCCGGCGAGCGGCTCGGCTCCCTCTACGGCGTCGGGTGCCAGGCCTTCTCCCGGCGGCTGCGCCGTGTGACATGGCCGGACAGGTTCCGCCCGGCGGCCATAGAGAAATATGACGGCACCACCAACCCGGAGGAGTTCCTCCAAATTTACACGACGATGGTGCGGGCAGCTGGCGGATCTGAAAAGGTCATGGCCAACTACCTCCCAACAGCCTTGACAGGCTCTGCCCGCTCTTGGCTGCTGAATCTCCCCCGAGGGTCGATACACTCGTGGGGAAAGTTGTGTGACCTCTTCGTCGCCAACTTCCAGGGCTCCTTTGCGCAGCCCGGCGTGGAGGACGACCTTCACGCTCTGGAGCAAGAGAAGGGGGAGTCGCTTCGCGACTTCATTCGGCGGTTCTGCCACTGCCGCAATACAATCCCCCACATCTCCGAGCAATCGGTCGTCATCGCCAGAGAGGCGTCTGCGATCGCGAAGATGAAGGAGAAGATGGCTACCCGTACCATCAGCTCCACCTCCGAGCTTTTTTCCCTCGCACATAAGTGTGCGCGGGCCGCAGAAGCAAGGGGGCCGGCGCCTGGCCCCAAGGGTGGCCATGGCAAGGATGAGGCCGGGACCTCGAAGGGTTCCGGCCGCTCAAGCAAGAAGGCGCGGAAGCGCGAGGCGGGGGAGACCAGGCAGGTCTTGGCCGCCGAGCGCGATGATGAGGAAGATCCTGCGCCGAAGAAGCGCGGCCGCCGTGACCGGCGGGATGATCGCCGTGACGGGCGCGAGGGCGTCGGGATCGGCGCTGATGACCGCCGCGCCGCAAGGACGACCGCCACGAAAGCAAAAGGAGGGCGAGCCAGATGTTCTATCCATCAAGACAACACCCACGACCGACAATTGTCGGGTCGTGGGATGATGGTGGAAAAACGGCTCAAGGAACGCCGCCCGGCGATGATCAAGATGAAGATCCGCCCCGCCGCCTTCAAAGAGCCAATCACGCGATGGTTTACATCCATGGTGGATCCTCCACCTTCCCTCCAACGCCGCTTACAAGCGGCGAAGAGGGAGGTCTGCGCGCCAGCGCCGAGCTCGGTCGGGTCGGATGTCAAGTGGTCGAGCAAGCGCTCACCTTGATCCAGCAGACCATCCCGAGGGCGCCGGCACGCTGGGATACCTCCCGGTCGTGGTGTCGCCCACTGTTCGGAATGTGCGGCTAAGCCGCGTGTTGGTGGACGGGGGGAGTTCTATCAACCTCCTGTCCTCCTCAGCATTCTTGGCGCTCCAGATCCCGCGGTCGGATCTGCGCCCAGCTCTGCCCTTCTTCGGGGTAGCCCCAGAAGCTGGTATGTTTCCCCTTGGCCAGGTGCGCCTCCCCGTCACCTTTGGGGGGAGGGACAACTACCGCACCGAGCTGGTGGATTTCGAGGTCGCCGACTTCGACCTCCCCTACAATGCCCTGCTCGGCCGACCGGCGTTGGCCCAGTTCATGGCGGCCACCCACTACGCGTATATGGTGGTGAAGATGCCGGGGCCCGCTGTCGGGACCCGAATTTGCAAATCCGGACCCTCTGTGTTTCAGCACTAGTCCAGGATCACGCTAGTGCACACAGTCTCAACATCGGTACATATCACAGACATATCCAACGAAATAGTAGAGTACTTTTCTTAAATGTATAAAAGAATGGTTGATCGACCTTATGGTCGAAGTTACTGACGATCGCCTCGCAGGCTTAAAACTTATTAAAATATTCAAAAGCAATGAAATAAAATAAACTCGTGGCGCCAACCAATTTGCCACAGTAATCGGTCTGGGCTCGCTCCTAGTTCGCTCGGCTCCTCGATACTCCTCCTCGAGCGTGGGTTGCTTCTTCTTCAACCGAAGTTGTGTTGTTGTGGGTGAGTACTTTGAGCACTCGGCAAGTCATGCATGTAATGCAATTCTAATATTCTACATGCATGGCTTAGTACAAAGGATAGGCTATGGTTCATGAGCAAGACAAAGATTCAAGATAAACAAGAATAGATTGCAAAGCAAAAAGCAAGAGTAGGAATAATAGCTTTCACAAACATTTCAATCGTAAATCATTTCTCCATCCTAAGTCGTTCATCATCATCAACCCAAGCATTTTTCCATAAACAATTCATTTTCATAAAAATCTAACCCTTGATCAGAATCACCGAGCGATGCTCAATACCGTGAGCACGGCTATTCAATAGGTTGTACACTCTGCAGAGGTTATACACTTTACCCACAAGATACAGTCAAATACCACCAAGGCAAATAACCGTGAACGAAGCCTTTCCAAAGTTCCATCTAAACCCAAGATCGCTTGCCGCTAAGGTTTCAACACCGAGGGACTAGTTACCACACCTGGGGCCCCCTCTTGCGCCATGTGAGTTCTCATTCCGCTTCTCCTGCCTCACACCACCACAGCAGTACCAAAGAATAGATTTCCCGGTTTACTCGGCTAAGTCCGTCCCATTACGGAGCTTGTGGGTGTATGAGAGACTCAGTTCAAATGCTCGCAAGGTTAAGTCCTTAGTTGACCGAGGCAAGACTAACCAAGTGTGATCTCAATTATCCAAAACCAATAAAAACCAAATCGACCGCCCAGCTTGCCACTCTTGGCCCACGAAACAATCTTGCCATTTGCCCCGCCTAAATCATTTTCCCACCCCGGTTCTTTACCATTGCACCACGTGCCATCATCAACTCAATAACACATGTCTCATTCACAAATCATGTTCCATATCTCATTAAGTCAATATTTACTTTGGTATTCCAAAATCATGATATGTCCACGTGGGTGGCTAAGCATACTACTTCGGTCTACTCAACCCATGTTGGCAAATTATTAATGTCCAACTATTAATCCATAACCTAGGGTGACAAAGGATTCATGGCCTACAATTATATACGACAAGGTGGCATACAGCAACTAGGCATTTAACTAATCCCAAAATTTATTCAGAGTCATTTCTATCAAATTAGCATGCAATAGTTTAAATCAAAGTAATTTTCTCTAATAGGTTCAACATGATCAAACACAACTTGCCTTCAAAAAGTACTGATTCTGGCTCCTGAGCTTGCTCCTGGGTCAGAACCTCTCCCTCGAAACCTTCGGGCACTTCAACGTCTACGCGCAACGCAAACACAAACAATAAAATAAATAAACAGTGGGCAAACAGTGCTCAAAAATTCAAATAAAATTCATAACAGAAAGATCACAATTTTACAAATTTATAGAAATTGGAATCACCCAAATCGGAGTTAAAACATAAAAGTTATAAGCATTTGAAGTTTTAAATACATTTTAAATCAATAAACCGAATTAAATAAATATTTTCTTTTTCGAAACTAATTATTGCGTCATCTCGTGACACGTGTCAGCACCAGAGAGTGACACGTGGCTTTTGCCGACGCCACCCCGACCTCCGTCTTGCCGACGCCAAGATGACGTCATCGTGGACGCCAAGACGGCTCGGCTATCTCATCGACAAGTGGGTCCCACCGTGACGTCGGCATGACGTCGGCGGTGACGCCACACGCCCGGCGTCGCGGCCGACGAGTGGGCCAGCGCTGTCGGCGTCTCTTTGTGCCGCGATGCGCAGTGCGGTGTGGTTGGCAGTGGGTCCGGCCGTCGGCGACTCATGCGTACGCATACGGCGACGGCCGACATGTGGGTCGCGTTGTCGATGACACGCGCCTGATGAACGGCGACGGCAGACGACGGCGGCCCTTGGATTTGCATCTAACGGCGGAAATTGGAAGATGAAGTTCATCGTTTAAGGCGACGTGGCCTCACCTCGCCAGCTTGGATCTCGGATCGTGTGGTGGCGTTGGTCGGGCTCGGCGACGCGTTGCGGCGGTGCGATTCGACCGAGACGAGAGCGAAGACGTCTGGCGCGGCGTTCGAGAACTCTCCGCGACGTGCGGTGATGCTTCCGGCGCGCGACGCGTTGAGTCCAATGGTACCAACGGCGGCGGCGGAAGTCACCGGCGGCGGCGGACGACGCAAAGAATCGGCGGTTGGCCGGGAACCGGCGAGTCTGGCACAAGCGGCAGCGGCGTCTCGGCGGCGTGGAGTGTCTGGATGTGTGCGGCGCGAGGTGGGGTTCACAACCCGGTGGCGGCGCATTAAATAGCCCCTCGGCGTCCGTGAAAAGCGCGGAGACCGAGGCCCACACAGCGCGGCGATTTTAATCCGGCCATGATTCGGTTCGGTGTGGCGAACGCGAGAGCCGTCGGATTCGGATCGAGCGGCGGCGTTAGGGTTTTTTTGGAATTGGGCGCATGTTGTTCGCCCAACACTGCTCATTGGGTTTTAATTTTTTTCGATTAAAATAATTCCGTAAAATAAAATAATTCATTTGGGGCTTTAAAAATACTAGAAAAATTCTGGAAAAATTCCCAAAAATATTTTAGGACATTTGTGACTCAAATAAAATATTTCCAGCAAAATTTTATTTTAACTTTTCTATTATTTAATTAATTTGTTAAATGGCTTAATTCAAAATAAATTCAAATAAATCCAAATAAATTCCAGAAATTCCCAAAAATTCAAAATACCTTTTAAATGCAAGAAAAGCAAAAATTGGGGTGTTACAAACCTCCCCCCCTTAACGGAATCTCGACCCCGAGATTCAGGGCTGACTAAGGAATAGGTCAGGGAATTCCTTCTTCAGATCTTCTTCACGCTCCCAGGTTGCTTCGCTCTCGGAATGATTACTCTAATCGAACTCTGCAAGTTGGTCGATTTATTTCTCGTTTCTCGATCTCCGTGTCCAAGATTTTCACCGGTACTCCTTATAAGTCAAATCCTCCTGCAGCTCGACCGACTCCAATGGCATCTGCTCTTCTGGCACTCGGAGACATTTCTTTAATTGTGACACATGGAACACATCATGCACCCCTGCTAAAGACTGCGGTAACTCCAGCTGATACGCTACTTCTCCTCTACGACTTAGGATCTTGAACGGGCCAACATATCTTGGCGCTAACTTCCCTTTGGTGTGGAACCTCTTAACTCCTTTGAGTGGGGTAACTCTGAGATACACAAAATCTTCAGGCTCAAAGCTCAAATCCCTGCGGCGATTATCAGCATAGCTCTTCTGTCTTGATTGTGCAATTTTCAGCCTTTCCCTGATCATGGCTATCTGCTCTTCAGCTTCCCGAAGAATATCCGCCCAAACATATGACGCGTTCTCGGTTTCATTCCAATTCAACGGCGTTCGCAGGTCTTCCGTATAGTGCTTCAAATGGCGACATCTGCAAACTTGCTCGGTAACTATTGTTGTAGCTGAACTCAAGATATGGCGCAACACTTATCCCACGAAGTTGTATAAGCCAATGCACATGCCCTCAACATGTCCTCTAGTATCTGGTTAACTCTTTCCGTTTGCCCATCTGTCTGTGGGTGATATGCAGTACTGAAGTTCAGACGAGTCCCTAGAGCCTCATGCAACTTATCCCAAAATCTTGAGGTAAACTGGGTACCTCTGTCCGATACAATTTTCTTCGGAACTCCATGTAGACATACAATTCTTCACATATACAAATCTGCTAAGCGGTCCCCTGAGTAGGTAGTCTTCACCGGTATGAAGTGGGCGACCTTTGTCAATCGGTCCACTATAACCCATATGGAGTCATACCCTGTCTGGGTCCTCAGTAAACCGGTAATGAAGTCCATTCCGATTTCCTCCCATTTCCACTCGGGTATCTTAAGTGGTCAGAGTAACCCTCGCGGCCTTTGATGCATTGCTTTGACTCTTTGGCATATATCACACAACGCGACATGTTCGCGACTTCACGCTTCATACTTGGCCACCAAAACCTTTCCTTCAGATCTTGATACATCTTAGCGCTTCCGGATGAATCGAGTACTTGAGTCATGAGCTTCCTCCGAATCATTTGTTTAGTTCCTTCAGTGCGATGCGCAATGCGCTTCTTGATCCATAATGTACCTTGCTCATCCGGCTTGAAATCCTTTGCCTTGCCTTCCTCCATTTTCAACTTAATCCTCGAACCTTGACATCGTCTTCCGTCCTTCCCGGATCTAATCTTCCAGGGTAGGCTTCACTTCTAAAGCGGCTATAAATCCTTTAGGCACAACTTCCAGCTTCAGCTTCTGAAATTCCTTGCATAACTCAACCTGACTTGCTTCCACCAACATGTTCACCGAATGGCTTTTTCGGCTTAAAGCATCTGCCACCACATTGGCTTTTCCGGGGTGATAATGAATCCCCAGATTGTAATCCTTAATTAGTTCCAACCATCTCCTCTGCCTCATGTTCAGGTCCGTTTGAGTAAATATATATTTAAGACTCTTATGGTCAGTGTACACCTCACATCTGTTTCCAATCAGATAGTGCCTCCATAACTTCAAAGCATGCACTACGGCTGCTAATTCCAGATCATGCATCGGATAGTTCTCTTCATGCGGCCTCAACTGCCTTGATGCATACGCAACGACCTTTCTGTTCTGCATTAACACGCATCCTAGTCCTTGACACGATGCATCACAGTATATATCAAAGCTCTGGCTTAAATCCGGTAAAACTAACACTGGTGCCATTGTCAAACGTTTCTTCAACTCCTGAAAACTCCATTCACATTCCGGCGTCCATGTAAACTTCTTCTCCTTTTTCAACAATTGCGTAAGAGGTCTCGCAATCGTTGAGAATCCTTCAATAAATCGGCGGTAATAACCGGCCATTCCAAGGAAACTACGAATTTGAGTCACCGTCTTGGGTGGCTCCCAATGCAACATTGCTTCTACCTTACTTGGGTCAACTGCGACTCCTTCAGCGGTCATCACATGTCCAAGAAATTCCACCTTGTCCTTCCAGAAATCACACTTGCTAAACTTAGCGAAAAGTTGTCGCTCTCTTAACCTCTCGAACTAGCCCGGATGCTCGCATGCTCTTCCCTGGTCTTGGAGTAAACTAGAATGTCATCTATGAACACAACAACGAACTTATCCAGGTATTCCATGAAAACCTTGTTCATCATGTTCATGAAATATGCAGGTGCATTTGTCAAACCGAAAGACATAACTGTGAACTCATAATGTCCATATCTTGACGAAAATGCTGTCTTCGGCACATCCTCCGATCGAATCTTCAGCTGGTGATAACCTGATCGTAGGTCAATTTTGGAGAAAACTCCGGCTCCTCTCAACTGATCAAATAGGTCATCGATCCTGGGTAGCGGATACTTATTCTTTATAGTGACTTCATTCAAAGCTCGGTAATCCACACACATCCGGTAACTTCCGTCCTTCTTCTTGACAAACAGAACCGGTGCCCCCATGGCGCATTTAACTTGGTCTAATAAATCCCTTATCCATTAACTCCTCTATCTGCTTCTTCATTTCCACTAGCTCATCGGGTGACATCCGATAAGGTCTCTTAGCTATCGGGCCGTTCCTTGTACTAACTCGATTATAAACTCTATGTCCTCGTCGGTGGCATCCTGTAAATCCTCCGAAATACATCGGGTATTCTCGACAACTGGTACATCTTCTATGCTTGACGGCCTTCACACTATTGACCATCAACTGTCCATCCCGAACGGCGGTTACTGAAACTCTATTTTTCTCCCACAAGGACTCTCGTCGATATGACTCTTCGTCCACGTCTAACACAACCTTGTGCTTAGACAACCATCCATTCCCAAAATAACATCTAGGGTGCAGGTATCTAACACCACTAAGTTTGCTAGAACTCTGCTCCATCTATAAGCAACTTTACCCCAGAACATCCTACATCGGATCGGAGTTCGATCCCGGGATTGTACTAGCAATACATGCCTAAGGTTCACCATTTTCAACCCATTGTTCACAGCAAAAATCCGAGATATAAGCGAATGCGAAGCTCCGAATCAAATAAAAGCTGTTGTAGTCTTGAGTTGACAAGTAACTTACCCAAGACGACGTCCGATGTATTACTCTTTGCATCAGCGGTGACATGATTGACTCGCCTCTTACCACGCTTTGTGTGGCAGCCCAGATTGTGTAACTCCACGACTTGCTCTGGCGCAGTGTCCTTGTTGGAGTAGTCCCAAGATTGAAGCGGCGGTGTCCTCCTCCTCCTTCTTAGGACAATAATTGGCAAAATGCTCGCTCGTTGCGAGATTATAACAACGTTTAACTGTCATTCTTCGCTCCTCGACCGCATTCCCAAGCCCGTGTTGGTGTCTGGAAATTTTGTCGGCGGTCTTGTCTCTTGGTGGCGGCGTCGTCATCACATTCTTTGGCTGAAATCAAGAAGCGATTTGGTGCAACCCTCAAGCGCCTGCGCCTGGCGTGCTCCTGCCAGTGCCATCCTGCGCTTCGGTTGTCCTCCGGTTCCTTGCGCTTATCCTCCAATATCGGCGCCTTGTTCACTAACTCTGAAAGTCCGGGAAGGTGTGGGTTATGAGTCCCACTGCGATCCTGAATTCAGTCCTTCATGAATCGAGACCGCTGGCCTTATCCGTTGCTACATCCTCAAGTGCGTGGCGTGCCTGCGTGAACTTATTCAGATACTCGGACATCGATTGATTGCCCCGCTTGATGCCCTAAACTCCTCCTTTTCAGCTCCATTATGCCTTGGGCACATGGTAACGCCGGAAGCGATTGTGAACTCCTCCCGGTGATGTCCTGCGGGTGCTCATGAGCAGCAAGATAATTTTCCCACCATTCATTGCGGTTCCTTCAAGTCGATGAGAGGCATAGAGTACCCTCTCATTTCCTTCACACCGGTAATGTGCAACTTTTCTCTATCGTCCTCACCAATCATCGCCTCCAATGGATTGGCATTCCCGGAAAATGTAGGCGGTCGTGTCCTCATGAATTCGGCGACCTCGAGTGTAGCCTCTGACTTTGGGTTGACTTGGTTAACTTGGCGGCGGCGGCTTGGGCGATGACTTGTCAGTATCGCTTTGCATCATGGTATGCATCAACCGAGTCTGGCAAAGAATGAAGGCTCCAAGGTTACGCATGTCAACTGGTGGTCTTGGTTGGGGTCCTTGCCGTCATCATTGATGTTTCGGTGGCGTGAACCACTCCCATTTCCTCCTTGGTTTCCACAGTGTTCACCATCCGCCGATTGTTCCATGGTTTAGAGACGAGAGGGAATAAGAATAGACAAGTAATGGAATACTTATGGGGTCAAAGTGTAACACAAAATCTAACTTTATTACTTTATTAATATCTGGGTATGGTTGCTCACAATGCCTAAAGGCCTTGCAACACATACCGATCACTCACAAGCATGAAAGAAGCAAATCAAACTAATATTCAGAGTCAAACGCCTCTAAGGGTGACTCTTATTCCAAGACGCGACTCAACGCAGAGTCTCAATCGCTAATCCTAACGCTCACTCGAGCCATCCCCACGGAACTCCTCGGGGATACACCCGTGGTGTCTTTGGTGTGGTACAAACCTATCCCAACGATCCTCAGCTGGATCGCCTCCTGCACCGGCTCAACCTCCACTGGCTCCGGCTTGACCTCCACCGGCTCTGGCTTAACCTCCACCGGCTCTGGCTCTGGCTTCACTTCCACCGCTCGCTGCGGCTCTGCGCTGTGGCTCCTCCGGTTGGGTCGTGTAGCTCAAAGATCGCTCGGCTCGTCCGTCTGTGTGTCTCCAGCTCCCCAATCCTCTGGATAGAGTGGGCCAAGTACTCACAAGTCTGCAGCAGATGAGCCCTAAGCTGTGTGAACTCGTCACGAGACCTCTGCAGCTCCTGAACCGTCTCGTCGATAGCATCCTCTTGAGCGATGACATATCTGGCCAGATGGGTGATCGTGGCATCCTCCTCCTCGATGGGCTCTCGGTTGTAGCGAGTGTCTCTACGTGGGTGGTGACGAAACACTGTGCCATCCAACTCTCTGGGGTAGGTACGAGCAATCTGCCTCATCGCCAGACGCGATGTCTCCTGAATCCCAGCGTCAAATGACAACCTCCTGGCGGTGATGCGGATGCGACGACTCGCCCTCGCCCTATCCCTAGCGTAGACCGTGATAGTGACATCCTGCAATATCGATCTGCCCGATCCTGATAGTCCCCGGTAGATCGGCCTGTCATATCCTCCAAGCAGCTGCATCATACGCCAAAGCTCCGCGGCGTACCCTCCAGTGCGCTCACCAAAAGAGTGGATCATCCTCATCTGTCAAAGGTCACTCACGTGAAACTCAGATTTTTTTAAACAAAGCGTACATGCGATAAATTCAGCAGGGGGTATGAAAAGAAAGAAGGGATAAGTCGAGATTGCATTATCATCTTGGCACATTTTAGCTTTTAGAAAATAGTTTTATTCTCACTACGACCATTCTAACTAAGGGCGATCCTCTATCAAGATGGCTCGATACCACCTCTGTCGGGACCCGAATTTGCAAATCCGGACCCTCGTGTTTCAGCACTAGTCCAGATCACGCTAGTGCACACGATCTCAACATCGGTACATATCACGACATATCCAACGAAATAGTAGAGTACTTTTCTTAAATGTATAAAAGAATGGTTGATCGACCTTATGGTCGAGTTACAATGATCGCCTCAGGCTTAAAACTTATTAAAATATTCAAAAGCAATGAAATAAAATAAACTCGTGGCGCCAACCAATTTGCCACAGTAACCGACGGGGCTCGCTCCCTAGTTAAATCGGCTCCTCCGATACTCCTCCTCTGAGCAGGGTTGCTTCTTCTTCAATTGAAGTTGTGTTGTTGTGGGGTGAGTACTTTGAGCACTCAGCAAGTCATGCACAGAATGCAATTCTAATATTCTACATGCATGGCTTAGTACAAAGGATAGGCTATGGTTCATGAGCAGTACAGCATTCAAGATAAACAATAATAGATTGCAAAGCAATAAAACAGTAGTAGGAATAATAGCTTTCACAAACATTTCAATCGTAAATCATTTCTCCATCCTAAGTCAGGTTCATCATCATCAACCCAAGCATTTTTCCATAAACAATTCATTTTCATAAAAATCTAACCCTTGACCGTAATCACCGAGCGATGCTCAATACCGTGAGCACGGCTATTCAATAGGTTGTACACTCTGCAGAGGTTATACACTTTACCCACAAGATACATCAAATACCACCAAGGCAAATAACCGTGAACGAAGCCTTTCCAAAGTTCCATCTAAACCCGATCTTGCCGCTAAGGTTTCAACACCGAGGGATGGTTACCACACCTGTGGCCCCCTCTTGCGCCATGTGAGTTCTCATTCCGCTTCTCGGGCCTCACACCACCACGACAAGTACCAAAGAATAGATTTCCCAGTTTACTCAGCTAAGTCCGTCCCATTACGGAGCTTGTGGCTGTATGAGAGACTCAGTTCAAATGCTCGCAAGGTTAAGTCCTTAGTTGACCGAGGCAAGACTAACCAAGTGTGATCTCAATTATCCAAAACCAATAAAACCAAATACGACCGCCTTGATTGCCACTCTTGGCCCACGAAACAATCTTGCCATTTGCCCCAGTCTAAATCATTTTCCCACCCCGGTTCTTTACCATTGCACCACGTGCCATCATCAACTCAATAACACATGTCTCATTCACAAATCATGTTCCATATCTCATTAAGTCAATATTTACTTTGGTATTCCAAAATCATGATATGTCCACGTGGCAGGGCTAAGCATACTACTTGGTCTACTCAACCCATGTTGGCAAATTATTAATGTCCAACTATTAATCCATAACCTAGGGTGACAAAGGATTCATGGCCTACAATTATATCGACAAGGTGGCATACTGACAACTAGGCATTTAACTAATCCCAAAATTTATTCAGAGTCATTTCTATCAAATTAGCATGCAATAGTTTAAATCAAAGTAATTTTCTCTAATAGGTTCAACATGATCAAACACAACTTGCCTTCAAAAGTCTCGATTACGGCTCTGAGCTTGCTCTCGGTCGAGAACCTCTCCTCGAAACCTTCGCACTTCAACGTCTACGCATAACGCATAAACACAAACAATAAAATAAATAAACAGTGGGCAAACAGTGCTCAAAAATTCAAATAAAATTCATAAACAGAAAGATCACAATTTTACAAATTTATAGAAATTGGAATCACCCAAATCGGAGTTAAAACATAAAAGTTATAAGCATTTGAAGTTTTAAAATACATTTTAAATCAATAAACCGAATTAAATAAATATTTTCTTTTTCGAAACTAATTATTCGTCATCGTGACACGTGTCAGCACCAGAGAGTGACACGTGGCTTTCGACGTCAGCCTGACCGCTCCGTGCCGACGTCAAGATGACGTCATCGTGGCGTCGGACGGCTCGGCTATCTCATCGACAAGTGGGTCCCACCGTGGACGTCGGCATGACGTCGTCGGTGGCGCCACACGCCCGATGCGTCGCGGCCGACGAGTGGGCCAGCGCTGTCGGCGTCTCTTGTACGCAGTG
This sequence comes from Guadua angustifolia, assembly GCA_036346375.1. Taxonomy (NCBI): domain Eukaryota; kingdom Viridiplantae; phylum Streptophyta; class Magnoliopsida; order Poales; family Poaceae; genus Guadua; species Guadua angustifolia. The sequence continues at coordinate 42,903,824 of CM070513.1, read as the reverse complement.
CGGTGCGGTGTGGTTGGACAGTGGGTCCGGTGTCGGCGACTATGCGTACCGCACACAGTCGCGATCGGCCGACATGTGGGTCGCGTTATCGGTGACACGCGCCTGATGAACGGCGACGCGGCACGACGGTGGCCCTTGGATTTGCATCTAACGGCGGAAAGTGGAAGATGAAGTTCCTTTGTTTAAGGCGACGTGGCCTCACCTCGCCAGATTGGATCTCGATCGTGGTGGCGAAGGTCGGGCTCGGCGGAGAGCGCGGCGGCGGTGCGATTCGACCGAGACGAGAGCGAAGACGTCGGGCGGCGTTCGAAGGCTCCTCGGCGGCGTCGCGGTGATGCTTCCGCGGCGCGACGCGTTGAGTCAATGGTACCAACGGCGGCGGAGAGTCACCGGCGGCGACGGACGACGAAAAAATTTGGCGGTTGGCCGGGAACTTGGCGAGTCGGCGGCGAACAGCGGCGTCTCGGCGGCGTGGAGTGTACGGATGTGTGCGGCGCGAGGTGGGGTTCTAACCGGTGGCGGCGCATTAAATAGCCCCTCGGCGTCCGTGAAAAGCGCGGAGACCGAGGCCCACACTGCGCAGCGGCGGAATCCGCATGGCGATTGGTTCGGTGACGTGTAACGCGAGAGCCGTCGGATTCGGATCGAACGGCGGCGGCGTTAGGGTTTTTTTCGGAATTGGTCCACACAGTGTTCGGCCCAACACTGTTCATTGGGTTTTTAATTCTTTTTCGATTAAAATAATTCCAGAAAATAAAATAATTCATTTGGGGCTTTAAAAATACTAGAAAAATTCTGGAAAAATTCCCAAAAATATTTTAGGACATTTGTGACTCAAATAAAATATTTCCAGCAAAATTTTATTTTAACTTTTCTATTATTTAATTAATTTGTTAAATGGCTTAATTCAAAATAAATTCAAATAAATCCAAATAAATTCCAGAAATTCCCAAAAATTCAAAATACCTTTTAAATGCAAGAAAAGCAAAAATTGGGGTGTTACACCCGCTGGCCCCATTGCGATCAGGGTGGACAAGGCCGAGGCTTTCTTATTTGTTTCAAAGGCGCAAGAAGACTGCCGCGCCACTGCGTGCCATGGCGCCTAGACGCCACTTCCTCTGGAGCCCCTCAGATCTGGACCCGTGCCTCACCTGGCTCTGCCGGTGAGGTAAAGGTGGTCGCCCTGAGTGAGGGAGAACCCCGAAAGGTCGTCAACATTGGCGCCAACCTCAGCGCCAAATAGGAAGACGCGCTCGTCACCTTCCTCCGGTCTAATTCCGACGTGTTCGCCTGGCAACCATCCGATATGGCTGGGGTCCCCAGGGAGGTGATTGAGCACCGATTGGCAACGCTCCCCGAGGCGCGTTCGGTCGTGAAGGTCAGGAGACAGCGCCCGAGCGGCGGATGCCATTCGAGAGGATGTAGAAAAGCTGCGGCGCTTGAGGATTGTTAGGGAGGTCTCTCATCCTGAGTGGCTTGCCAACCCTGTGCTTGTCAAGAAGTCCAACGGGAAATGGCGCATGTGTGTCGACTTCACCGACCTCAACAAGGCCTGCCCGAAGGATCCTTACCCCCTGCCGTGAGTCGATCTCATCGTTGACTCCACGGCCGGGTGCGAATTGCTGTGCTTCCTGGATGCGTACTCCGGATACCACCAGATCAGCATGGCACTTGAAGACGAAGAGAAGACTGCTTTTGTAACCCCTACGGGTGTATATTGTTATGTAAGAATGGCTTTTGGTTTAAAGAATGCGGTTCAACTTACCAAGACGCCATGCATATCACCTTCCGCCTGACTAGGCGAAATCTGGAAGTTTATGTTGATGACTTGGTTGTGAAGATTAAGAAGAGCGATGAATTGATCCAAGACACGGAGAAACCTTTGGTAACCTCCGGAAGAATTGTTTGAAGCTCAATCAGGAAAAATCGTGTTGGTGTGCCCTCGACAAAGGCTGTTGGGCTTTCGGTATCAAGCGGGCATCGAAGCCAACCCTGACAAGATATCGGCCATCGAGCACATGAAGCCGCCAGCGCGGCTCAAGCAAGTCCAATGCTTGGCCGGTCGCCTGGCCTCCCTGGGGCGGTTCATTGCCCGATTGGGAGAGAAAAGCTTGCCCTTGTTTAAGCTGCTAAAGAAGACGAACCACTTCGAGTGGACTGAAGAAGCCCAGAAGGCGTTTGAAGAATTGAAGCGGTACCTAACCACTCCCCCGGTGCTGGTTTCCCCGGCGCCGGGAGAGCCGTTACTCTTGTACATAGCCGCCACCCCTGAGGTGGTAAGCGCGGTGCTAATTGCGGAGAGAGAAGGCATCCAAAGGCCGGTATACTATATCAGCAAGGTGTTACATGAAGCAGAGACTCGGTACCCTTGAGCTCGAGAAGATCTTTGTCTGTGATCTGGTGGTGTCGAGAAGCTCGTCATTACTTCAAGGCGAAATTACCGTGGTCACGGCCTACCCTCTCGCGAGATCCTCCTACAGAGAAGCCGAGGCTGAATGCGAAATGGGCGTAGAGTCGGGGAATTCAACATCAAGTTTGTACCCGCACCGCCATCAAAAGTCGAGTGGCGGAGTTAAATCGCCGAATGGACTCCGCCGCTCCGCAAGATGAAGAAGTTCCGCACCTTCCCCTGGACCATGTTCTTGATGGCTCTTTCGGCCGAAGGCGCGGGCCGGGTTGTATCTGGTCTCCCGGCCAGGGGACACCCTCCGATGCGTGGTCGCCCTCGAGTTCAAGGCCACAAACAACATAGCTGAATCTGAGGGCTCTTTGGCGAGTTGGCGATCGCTTCGGCGTTGGGCATCCGACGCCTCCAAGTCAAGGGAGACTCCCTGCTGGTCGTCAATCAAGCGCGTAAGGAATTCCAATGCTCTGACCCCACCATGGCGGCGTAGCTGGCGGAGGTCCGAAGAATGGAGCATCACTTTGAAGGTTTGGGGTATATTCATATCCCTCGGCGTGACAATCACCTTGTGGACGGGCTGTCGGCTCGCATCCTCAAGGGCTCCTGTTCCGGTCGGGGTCTTTGAAGAAAGACTACCGCGACCGTCCATCGCAGCCCACGATTCAGGTGGAAATGATGGTGTCATTGTCGCGACCCCGGTCAGTGGGGACGGCGGCAAGGCTGTCGCTGACCTCCGACTTCGGTGGGGAAAGGCGGTGCCATTGCCACGACCTCCAATTCGGGGAGGAAAGCGGCGTGCCGCCTCGGCCCTGTGTCCGGGAGGAAGAAGGCAGGCCGCCGAGGCTGCGTCGAGAAGCGCCCGGTGAGTACCCAGCGAGCACCGAGTGGTCGCCACCCTTAAGCGAGGAAGATCGATGGATGGACCCTATCCCGCCTTTCTCGTGACCGGTGATCCCCGCGATGATGCCTCGGTGAGAAGATTGCACGTAAGGCCAAGTGCTATACTCGGTAGGTGGGGACCTATATCGCCAGAGCGAAGCGGAGTTCTCTTGAAGTGCATCACTCGGGAAGAAGGAGCATCCTGCTCTCGATATCCATGGGCGCAAAGGGAGCCATATGTGCGGCGAACTCTAGTCGGCAAGGCGTTCGCCAAGATTTTATTGGCCTACCGCCCTCCGGGATGCTTGCGAGTGGTGAGGACATCTGGCTTGTCGAGTTCTTCGCCGAGCAAACCCACCGACCAGCCCAAGCTCGCAAACCATCCCACTCTCTTGGCGTTCGCGGTGCGAAATTTGGATATCTGGGTCCGTTCCGGACCACGATGGGGCTTCACCCACATCTTTGTCGCTATCGACAAGTTCACCAAGTGGGTCGGCGAGGCGATCTGAACCATCACGGCGCTGCCGCTGATTAAGTTCATGCAGGATTTTCACCGCTTTGGAGTCGCTAATCGCATCATCACCGACAGCGGCACCCAGTTCACCGTAGCGGCTTTCACGGAGTTCTGCGAAGAAATGGGCACCAAGGTCTGTTTTGCCTCGGTGGCCCATCCCATAAGCAACGGCAGCAGAAGCAGCACGCAGCTGGTGTTGAAGGGCCTCAAGACAAAAGGCGTTTGATCGGCCGTCAAAAAGGGGCGCGGTGGGCGGAAGAGCTCCGGCGGTGCTATGGTCGCTCCGTACCACACCTAGCAGACAGCAGGCGAGACGCCTTTCTTCTGGTATCTGGGGCGGTGTCCTCCCCTCCCAGCCGCCGCTCGGTTCCCCCAGCGTCTCGGTGTTCAACGAAGAAGACCAAGAGGATCTTGGCGAAGATGTCAACCTTTGGAGGAGGTTGGGATCGTCTTTGCTCTCCGCGCCGCCCGCTTCTGACAAAGTCTCGGCGGTACCACGCCACCGGGTCTCTGAGAGGACACTGGCGAGAGGTGACCTAGTCTTCTTGAGTCGAGCGCGCATGCCGGGTTGAACAAACTGTCTCCCCGGTGGGAGGGCCCCTTCAAGGTGGTCTCGGTATCTCGGCCCGGGGCGGTCCGGTTGGCCACTGAGGACGGCGAGGAACTGACGAACTCCTATAACATAGAGTTGTTGCGGAAATTCTATCCTTGAAGGAATTGTAAGTGCCCCGCTGCTCGCCCCGGTCAGCCATGAGGTAAGAATCTCCCTTGGCTGGTTGGCGGCTCTTGGCGGTTAGTAAAGTTGTCGCCTAAAAGGCTTTCAGTTTACTATTGCTGTCCCTTTCTGTGCCCTTAGCGGCAAGTCTTTTCTGCATGGATGTCGCTGGTTCCATATATCTGCTAATTCCTTGGTGATCTATGGAGTCACCTGGTGTCTGCGTCCGGCAAGGACGGGCGACCAGGGGGTGGGCTAGATACGATGCTCAAGCGCGGCTCGCACACCTCGGGTTGGCTCTCCGAAGTACCGCTGGTTGTCACCGCGAGCATCGCTAGTTTAGTACCCCTCCTGGGAGCCCGAAACTTTGACGTACAGCACCATGGATCGATCTCCGAAAAATCGCAAGGACTTAGAAACCGAAGAATGGATCAGAGATCACTCCGTGCGAGAACCTATATCATTCAGGTTTTTCTTGCGTATGCCTACTCATTCTATTAGTAGCTGTGCCCAAAGCTTCTTTGTGATCGCCGAGAAGCTCGGGGGCTAGTCGCCCCAAGCTTCTTCGTGGTCGCCGGGAAGCTCGGGGGCTGGTCGCCCCAAGCTTCTTCGTGGTCGCCAGGAAGCTCGGGGTGGTAAGCCCCAAGCCTCTTGTGATCGCCCAAGCTTCTTCGTGGTCGCCAACAAGCTCGGGGCTGGTGGCCCCAAGCCTCTTCGTGGTCGCCCCAAGCTTCTTCACAGTGCTTGTGTCGCCTAAGCTTCTTCGTGGCCGCCGGACGCTTAGGGCGATCGCTCGTGTCTGAAAAACAAGATAAGTGCTTCATACCGCACTTTCGACCATTTCCTTATGTGCGTGCGCTAAGATGGGTCAAGCTACAGCGTGATTGTCCTGGCGCCAAAAGTGCGGCCCTCGTGATTGAAGGAAAATCGCTAAAGCGTGGCGTTTAGCGCGCCAGTGGCCGGAGTGCAAGTTAGGCGTGGTACTCAACACGGCTCGTCGCCTCGGGTTGGCTCTCTGAAGCACCGTTGGTTGTCACCGTCGAGTGCCGCGGTCTAAATACACAGGAAACTTGTTGCCTTGCCACGCTCCGTTCTGGCGTGCTTCGATGATCATCGAGTGCGAGTTCGAAGGGTTTGAATCAAGTGGCAATCCAGCGTAAAAAGCCAAGCGCTATGACCAAGTTCGTCTAGCGTTTCTGTCGGATTCAAGGTCGTTTTTTGCCCAAGTCCCCTATGACTTGTGTGGTCTTTGCTTATGTTCGCAGCAAACATGCATAATCCCTAGCGAAACTCGGGAACGCCACCCTAACCTAACCATTCCTCGAGCATTTCCGCTAAGCTAGAAGGCGGCGCTGGCGATTTAGCCCAGAAAAGCGATCATCTTGAGTAAGCGAAGCATGCAGGTAATTTTGACTAAGAAATATTCAAAGTTCGCTGGTGCATGCAGAACAGATGAAGATCAAATAAAGATAAAACAAAAAAGAGCGGCAAGGCGGCCCGGCTCATCAGTCGTCATCGCCAAAGTCAAGCTCGTCGTCGCCCTCGCCTTCCGCCGCCAGTGGGGTGGAGACGTCCATGATCGGCTGGTCTACTTGCAGTAGCCCGGCCATGTGTTCGGCGGCTGCGCGCACCCGCGCCTCCGCCTGAGCAGCGTCTCCCTCAACGTCGGCTGTCACCACCGCCATGGGATCGAAGGCAGCGTCGCGGCCGTAGAATGAGCGAGATGTGGTCGCGGTCATGATCGCAACCTCCGTCCTTCTCTGGCGGAGCAGCGGCGAGGCCGGGCAGCCGGGCGCCTCTGCGGCTGGTTGGTCGCGTGGCTAACTGCAACGCTGAGTCCTCGATGGCGTGTTGGCGCCACCCCAAAGTTCGAGCACCTCTTGGTGCGTTGGAACGCCTTCTTGAGCATGATGGACAGGTTGCGCCGCAGGCGGAAGGACTCCAGCTCCGAGGTCTTCAGCGCCGTTTCCGTCCTCTCCGCCCGTTCTTCTGCCCTCTCTGCCCGCGCCTGCATGGCGGCCGCGTCGGTCCTCTCCCGCGCCAGTGCCGCCTCCGCCGTGTCCGCCCTCGTCCGCTCGCGCAGCAGCTCACCTCTCACCGCGCTAGTGCAGGCGGTCTCGGCCGTGCCTGGCGGCCGGCGAGGGTGTTGCCGTCGTCTCAAGATCGCCGGCCGGGTGAAGATTCGGCGTGGCGTGTGGCGAAATGGCGGCGTGGGAGGCTTGGAGCCCGGAGGCGCTGGCCTCGGGGTCGGCCTCCGCAATTCTCCCCCCGGCGGCGGCCGGAGGCGCTAGGGCGGGGGCTTCCTCCGTTTCGGCGGGCGCTGGGGGCGCCCTTGGCGTGTCTCGAGGGGCCGTCTTTGGCGGCACCCTCAAGCGGAGCCCGGCCATCGGAAGCGTCAGACCACCATGGAGAGTGGTGGCCTGGGGTCCCGTGGCCGGAGGTGTCGGCGCCGCGGTCAACGAGGCGGGCGCCGGAGGCGGTGGCATCGGAGACGAAGTCGTAGCCGGGGCGGCCTGCGTTGCCGCCCCTTGTGAAGACGCCGCCGCGGCGGGCTGGCGGCGGGTGAAGTTTGTTTCGTGGCCCGGACCCTCTTAGGGTCCGAGCCCGTAACATCCGAGACAATCGATTCGCTTGCCGTGGCTTGTCGCCCGATGAGCCGTGTCCACGATCACCGGTAGCGCGTGGTGGCGCCAACGACCCGTGGAGTCCATTAGCGGGAACCGCCTGACATGTTCCAGGCGGTCCGCATATAGCAGATCGGCGAGCGGCCGAGCCAGCGTCGGGAAAGATGAACTGCCCACGGATAGCGGCATCAGCACGGAGAGCCATCTGCCGATGACTATGTCCTCCAGGTTTCCCGCGCCTGGCGAAAGGCAAAAGAAATTGGCTGTTGGTTGGTAGGGAGCCACAGGAAAGAACATGTCTGTGAAAAACTAAGGAAGAATGAAGACTTACGCCAGACCCGCGTCGTGTCTTTGTCATCGTCGCCGAAATCTTGCCATCTTTGGGCGGTGGCGGCGCAAAGGTGATTCTCCGGGATCACGAAGTCGAGCCACCATCACTCCAGTCAATCCGGTGCCCCGCAGTCCGTTGATGCGGGTCGACATGGCAAGGAGTTCCGCTGTCTCCTCGACCGCCGAATTCCAGTTCTCGGAGGCCTCCGCCGCTCCGGTGGGCACTCCCAAGGCGTCGACTTCTGTCATCGTTCGCGTCTGACGACCATTGCGCCATGCCTTCTAGTTGGATTTGGGCTGGAAGGCGATGTAGTGGGAGGCCATCCCGTCTCGAGACGTGACAGAGGAAGAAGTAGCGGAAGAGAGGAAGGTTCGGCATTACCCTATGAACATCTCACGAGGTATGCGAAGATGGAGAGAAAGATGATGGAGTTGGGGGTAAGATGAAGATGGTGGATCCGTAGAAATGAAATGCGGTGAGAAAAAATCGAAAAAGGCGGGACCGGGCCGCCATCGATTGCCAGTGTATGATGATCTCGTTCGAAAGGCACCGTGGCGTGGCGGTCCCCCGAAGCGGAAGGTGCCCTCGGCGCTATGGCGGCCATCCTCTTTACGCGAGGTATCCGCTGATCGAAGGAGGGATGAAATTGCGCCATGGAAGCAAAAAGGCAAACTTTGGACGAAGAAGGCGAGGGAGCGAAAATGGAAGGCGCAAAAGAAGCGAAGGCGTGAACCGCTTGATACAAATGTACCTATATATGCGGCGGCTGCACAAGCAGTTCACGAAGGACAAGATCGTCGCCGTTTGGTCCCAAAGCGAATCGGCAGATTCGGGAGGGAACCGAGGCGATCGTATCCTCATGAGTGGAGGCCCCACCGAAACGCACCGGCATTTAATGAGGGTTCTAAAGAGCCTTTGGCGCGTGTTCGAAGCGGGCCGGTGGCTCTTGTCGGCGTACTACTGTTGAGGTACCCTCTCCGCCGCTAAGCGATCAACAAAGTGGTCGACATACCTAGTCACGTGGCGCGCCGGCGGCGGTGGGCGAAACACGCCTGCTTGCGGCGGAAGCGATCCACGTGGCGCCCGGTGGCGGTGGCGAAACACGCCACTTTCGCCCGGCGAAGCGATCACGTGGCGCCCGGCGGCAGTGGCGAGCACGCCTGCTTTCGCCCGGCGGCGATCCGTGGCGCCCGGCGGCAGTGGCGAGCACACCTGCTCGCCCGGCGAAGCGATCACGTGGCGCCCGGCGGCAGTGGCGAGCACGCTGCTTTCGCCCGGCGGGCAATCCATGTGGCGCCCGGCGGCGGTGGCGGCACGCCACGCTTTCGCCCGGCGAGGCGATCCACGTGGCGCCCGGCGGCGGTGGCGGCACGCCGCTTTCGCCCGGCGAAGCGATCGCGTGGCGCCGGCGGCAGTGGCGAACGGCTTGCTTTCGCCGCGCCGCAAAACAAAAAGGTGGAAGCGAGTGGCTTCACCTCGAAGGCTCCTTCCCCTGTCGTACCGTTCTGAGCCATAGGACAGCAGTGTCAGACCTGTCTGCTGCAAGGATTTCTGCTACAACCCCATTCCTCTGACGCCTCTCACCAACCTGTCAAGAAAGGGTCACATCGCGGGCGGACGGGCGAAGCCATGCGTCGGCATTTAATGAAATTTGGAGGAGCGGGACAGCCTGAAGGCGTATTAAATGTGTAAGGATCAGCATGATGACCCCCTTTTACCTACTCCCGTTAGCCTGGCCTATATAAGGGCCCTCGGGTGCATAGGGAAGAAAGGGGAGCCAGAGGTTGAAGAAAACAAGCAAGAGCATAGCAGTAGAGCCCAAGGAAGAACTTGTAATTCCCAAGCTTTGTACTGCACCAGTAAAAAACACTCTCGATAAGCAATCCAGCAGGAAGTAAGGCTATTACCCTTGAAGGGGCCTGAACACAGGTAAAAAATCCTTGTGTCACCATAGTTAAATAGCGCCAAAGCTTGCAGCAGAGTCCCTAGGGTTTCCCCTCGCTAGGTTTAGCCAGCTGCGAAGACGCCCTCCTTCCGAACCAAACCGGATGCAGTAGATCACGAACTGTCGGCGGAATCGCCGACATTGGTTGTTGGCAAGCAGGTTGTTTTGAGCTTCTGTTTCCAGTTTGTTTTGAACTATGAGTGTGTACAAGAATGATTGGTACGTTTATGATGAGGACCGACAAGATTGACTTATTGAGAAAAGGTTAGCGATACAAGGGAATCTATGGAGGTTGTCAAAATTCTAATTGGTTGCTTAGTTGAGCATCTTAGGGTTTTGCTTTGGTCACTAACGAAGACGTGGGGGTGATAAATTATCGATTAGTGGATGGAAAAGAACAAGTTGAAGGTATAAAGCTTAGTGCTTATTAGGGAGTTCAATGTATGCCGCCCTTGGTGGAGTGGATAGATTACGTAGTTTGAAGGTTTTCATGGTCATAGCCTCATAGGTCTCCTATTCTTGCAGGACCATTTTAAGTAATAGTATTATTTATGTGCTTAATACTTTCTATATTCATTTAGATGGACGAAACCTACAGGTAGGGATATACTTTAACAATATACCAGTTCGTCCATTTCCTGCATAAATTGCAACTTCTTGTGCCTTTAGGAGTGATCAGTGATGGATGGCCAGGCCTTAGCCGCGTAGCATATTAACTACTGTAGGTGCCCTTAGTTAGTATGCATTCTAATCTTACGCAACCATATTGTTTTTGGTGCTCCACCTAAGCTTTAATATACCATATCTGCCAACTCTGCGTAACTGACTCTGTCCAAATCCCAATTAAATTGTGTCGGATGTATAAAATATTTTCTTGGCCTTTTTTTGGTCATGTGTGACTGCCAACTCTGCGTAACTGACTCGTGTGATTTAATCTCTCTCTTCCCTCCTTTTATTGCTGATATCTTGGATAGATTGGTTTGTGCGATTTGCTTGCAAATGTGGCTCCTTTCTTTTCTTCTGCTGCAGGCTGTAGCATGGCGGTTCGAGGTTCTTGTTATGTGCGAAAATTTCCTCATGGGTGATTGGGATTTTTGAGTTACATCTATTTCTGTTTGGAATCTTCTTGAGATTGCTTTCGATTATCTTGGCTATCGCCCGGTTTGATATTTTTTCCATCGAGACAAAGGAAATGTGGCTAGTCTAATGTTGTGCTTCACGTATGCGCACAATTCTTTCTCCTCTTCCAATTACTCAATATAGTTTTTCTTCTATAATTTCAGTTCAGTAGCGGTCATTCGAGAACCACTTTATGAACATTGATCCAAGCACAAATAGTTTAGTATCCCGGATGGCTTAGACTTCATAAAATGGGGGCAATTTGATTGTTCCAAACTTCCAATGCATCTTGAAGACTTTGTATGCTCTATTAGGCAGTAAATAATCCTAACACATTTGATATGGAGTTAATATAAACAGGTAGCGTGGCAATAGTTGGTGTATTTGTTGTCTTGGAGAAATAAGAGTTTGGGTTAGGCAGGTTAATCATGAATCACATTGTTCCTCCTGGCAACTATACCAATAACACAGCACTATCCTTGATAGTGAAGCTTCGTCATTGAAATGTAATCTTAACATAAATTGCTTTTAAGTTTTAACTGATGTTCAATTTTGATGCACCCTCTGGTGTCTTAATTGTCAATCAAATCTATTTTCCTGCCTAACTTCACTCAAAGGGAAAACCAACACATCTAAAGTGTTGAAAGCTAGCAACACATTTTTATATGGGCACCAACACATCTTTTTACTGGCTGCCAACATTTCTTATGCATGCTTTTTGTTAGTAGCAACACCTTATCTAATAGTAGCAACACATCTTTATAACCCAATGAAGTTACCTGGTTTCTTGTTTTAAACAGAATTTGCATCTTGTTTTAAATCACTGAAGTACTCCATAGGATATATAAGGCTATGTAATCCTTTGTTATTGTCTTTGGGTTCTGGAAAGAATAATGCAACCATGCTTCTCCATCCTTTTACTACTATCTGAGTACCATTGGCCAGGCAGATCGGAGGCAGCCATCCTCCCGGCCGCTGCGCCACCCGATCGTCCACCCCTCCGTGGCCGCCGCTCCCTAATCGCCCGTCCGATCAAGAAGCGAGGCTGCTTGCACTTGGTTGTTTTGGTGAGTCGGTTTCCTACATTGGTGGTCTTGATAAATGGATAAAACATGGATGGATATGCCTAAACAAGCGATGAGTATATAAAAGGAGTTGGCATTTTTTGGAGTATGCTTTTAGTAATTCAGCTAAAGGAAACAAGATATTGTGTCCTTGCAAGGTTTGTAAATTGTTGTTGGAGAGTTGGCGATGTAATCTGCGAGCACTTGATATGTGAGGATTTCTTGAAGGGTCAGGACTGGCTGAATCATGGAGAACCGAGCTCTAGTTTTTTGCAAATGACCATCGGTGATAGGGTAGAGGTAGAAAGTCAAATGAAGAAGATGACATTTCGATTTACTTGGGACTTGGCGGGGGTTTGGATGACACGGGGGACTTAGAAGGGAATGAGGGCAGCACAATGAGGATATGGAATCGTTTACAAATTGGTAGATGATCTTTGGCCAAGAACTCTACCGGTTGTAGAAACTTTTCAAAGCTACGTTTCATTATTAGATTATTGCATATCAAATTTCATGGGGATGGAGTAATAAAAGCTTTGACATGCTATTAGAGTTACTTAAGGATGTTTTACGAGGGTCATCACTTCCTATAAACTTCAATGCAGACTAAAAATATTGTAAAATGCCTTGGTCTTGGGTACACCAATATTCATGCTTGTGAGAATGATTGTATCTTGTTTTGGAAAGAGCATGAAAAGGAAAATGTTTGTCCAAAGTGTAACACTTCAAGATGGAAATCGAGAAAAGAAAAGTCCTAATGGGAAACATGTACATAGAGTTCCTATGAAAGTACTTGGTACTTTCCTATAAAAAAAAGGCTTCAAAGGTATTTTATGTCGTCCAAAACATTTGCCGACACAAGGTGGCATGATGAAGGGCATACGAAAAACGACTGCTTAGGCATCCGGCAGATGCTCCTTTACGGAAGGATTTTGACTCTAGGTATCCGGAGTTTGCCTCTGAAAGTCGAAATCTCGAGACTTCTTTGTAGCTAGTGATGGCTTCAATCCTTATAGGACCTTCAATTCAACTTATAGCATATGGCTGTTATTTTGATTCCATATAATCGCCACCTTGGAAGTGTATGAAGCAACCAAATTTTGTTCTCTCTCTGGTAATTCCGGTCCTAAAGCACAGGGGCTGATATGGATGTTTATCTTGAGCAGCTTGTCGATGATATGGTAGATATGTTTATTGATGGTGTTAGGACATATGATGCTTCTAAGGATGAGTTCTTCCAATTGCGTCTTTGCCATATTATGCACCATCTCGATCTTCTGGTCTAGGCTATTTGCTTGGATGTGTTACCTCTGGCAAAGTTGCTTGTCTGAATGACACTCACTTACATGTTCTCTCCAACTAAAAAGGGAGGCAAGTATGTGTACATGTGCCATCGTAGATTCTTAGATGCCAACCACATATTTAGATCTGCTGCGAGAATCATTTGATGGTACTATGGAGCATAGGAAGCCCTACACCACTTAATGGAGAGAAATTTTGGAGGTGACAGCAAACATGCACACTACTTTTGGGAAGGATCCAACTACAAAAAGCCACTAACCCTATCATAAGGGTAGGAATGAGCCACCGCTTGTTTGGAAAAGAAATCTATATGGTTTAAGTTGCCATATTGGAAGGACCTACTACTCGACATAATTTCGATGTTATGCACATTGAGAAAAATGTATGTGACAACATTATTAATACACTTTTAGACATTGATGGGAAATCAAAGGATAATTTAAATGCTCGCTTTGACATGCAAAATCTTGGCATTAGACATGATCTTCATCCCATCAACGTGGATGATAGGTTCTACATGCCTCCAGCACTATATGCAATGAGTCGGTGAGAAGAAGTTATTTTGCCAACTATTGAAGGGGTGAGATTTCGAGATGGTTTTGCATCGATATACACAATAACGTGCATATTCTGAGAGATGAAATTGATTGGACTAAAGAGCCATGACAACCACATTTTGTTGCAACACTTACTTCCGCTTGATGTACGTAGGATATTGCTAACACGTGTAACTGCAGCACTAATTCGTGTGAGCAATTTCTTCAAGAAAATATACTCCCCTACTATTCGTGTAAGTGATATGCAGAGATTAGAGGCTGAAATAGCTGAGACAATAAGCATTCTAGAAACTATATTTGTACCAGCCTTTTTTGACATCATGGTACACTTGATGGTTCATCTTCCTGCTCAAGCAAGACTTGCTAGTCCAGTACAATACCGTAGCATGTGGGCAATAGAGAGGTATTCTAAAACTATTTTCACTAACCACACATATTCTTAACTAATATATTTGATTAAGACTTGCTGCTTTCAACTGGTTTATGAGGACAGCAGCTGCAAAATGGAAGGAGTTCAAATCAGATTTAAAGAAGGTGTATGATGATGATATGGAAGATGAAGAACTGATTGCATTATGTGATGAAAGAGTGCATGAGGACGATTGGAAGTGGCTAATCAATCATTGGAGGTCTCCAGAAGCAGCTGTAAGCAACAATCTGCCCTATCTCCTTAAACTATATCCCTGAATCAATAAACACTCGGAATACTTGATGATAGGCTCATTCAATGAGAGGGAAAGCAAATCGGTCAAAGCTGACACAAAACCACACAATTGGATGTAAGAGTCATGCACGTGTTGGTAATGAAATGGTATGCATCCTTCTTGTCCTCTTTAATCCTCTCTAGATTTTGTGTAGTTGCATAAAACTATTGAATGAAATGCGATGTGAAGAGCTAGGCGCCCCCATGCAGAGATGAATTGTTTATCAAAACACACACACACAAGAATGGAGTACCTCACAAAGGAGCTGAAACAACAATTGTATGTTATAAAATACCACAATTTCACACATGCTATATATTATGCTAATATTTTAATTTCTGTAGAACGCATTTAAAGATGCTATTAGAGATCATCCTGAACTCATAGAGAAGAGTATAGGGGATGGTGATGCTTTTTTCCATGTTTGTGGGCCAGAGAAGAATGGATATATTCGTGTTCTAGGTTTGGGACCAACACCGGTGACTTGGACATGCAGGGCCAAAAATGCACATCAACAAGGGTTCAAATGGAAATTGAAGCACGTCAACAATCTGATAAGAAAGTGGAAGCTCTTGAAAATCGGTTGGACACTCTTCAACAAAAACTTGATATGTTGATTCAGCTACATCAAAGTACTCACGTACAGCACTCCAAATGGATCTAATAATTCAGCTCAAGTGGTAAATTGCTCATCCTTTTTTGTTTTGACTTTCTTTTCAATGAAGTAATTGTTCAATTGTTGTCCTTGTTTAGAACTTGCATAGTGGAACTAGTCTTGCTGAACAACCAGAAAACCATGATGATGATAATGGGTCACATGCTAGGGATGAAATGGAGAACACGCACCTAAATGATGTTGTGATGACTAGGCATAGTGTGCTCTTTCCAAAGGAACAACAGGAAGAGGTAATTGTTGAACCCACAATAGTTTACCTTATGTGTTGAACCCTCAATACTTTGCCTTATGTGCGGAATGTAATTACTAACTTGTGCTGAACTTTAATACATAATGCTCTAGGGTGGAAGGGATGTGATACTTTATAATGTTGTAAGACCCTATAATCTCCCTGTGGCTAAGGGAACAATTCAAACAACAAATCCATCATCTATTGTGGGGGGAACTCCTCTTGGCATTCAATATTGTGAGGTGGTTGTCAATCATGTTTTTATGAGGGATGCCATTCTACCTCGTCCATATGGAGCCTTAAAGTCCGTTGGAGATGCTCGTGGGAGATGCATCGGCGTGGCTACATGATAGAGTAAGACCTTAGCATACATCCATATTTCTAATGAATTTTGGCCTATCACCTCAACATCATACCAACTTGTTGTAGATCAAAGATGATAAGAAGTCTTGAGGCGATCAAAAGTACACAGGGCTGGTATTATTATTTTGTTGGCAGTCAAATTGTATTTTCATGCTTGTTTCAGATTATTTCACATTTTCTAAAAGGCAAAATTCTTCTCTTTTTAGGTACTTAGTTACAAAAAGAAGTTCCAAGGGTTTTGAAGTGAACTCTTTTGCACTGCAGTGCCTATGTGACCACAGGTATGGCACTAGTGTAGATGTAGTAATGTATATGGCATATGTGTTGTGTTGCATCTTTAGTAAGCATGAAAGATATGCAGAGAAAATTGCGTGGGTTCTGAGAGTTTGAAATAGCAAAAATAGACCAATAGATAATCTCTTGTTATCCTCAATGAGAACCTTAAGCTGCATTCTTAGTTCCTCCTTCTCTTTGGCCAACCCAATTGCAGTTTCATGAGCTTCTGCTTCTCTTTGACTTGCAGTAGCTATTGGAAACCACATGTGTTTGCTTTGAAAGACTTAGCCAAGTTGGATTTGGACCCAGCCTTTTAGTTCAGATGTCACAAATGCGCCATTTAAAATTCTGGTACCGTATGCTTGTAAATTGCATGGTCAAAATGAAAATCGAGGTGCATAGCTATCCCATGATAAAATTTGAATTTCTTGCATGCCTTAATTTCAAGCACCAAATGCTGTTTGAACTAGGTTGGAGGATACAAGTCCAACTTTGTCTTGCTTGTCATACTGATAATTTCTTGAAACAACAATACTCTTGTAATAAAATTTAATTTGTATGGTGTTGAGATTGAGCCCAGGCATAGTTTGATCCTTCTTAAATAAACGATTCTTCAAAATTAGTGTTGTGCAACTTATATCAAATCCCATGAAGGCATGAGAATAAGTGAGTAACACACCAACTTGAGTATTTTTTTTTCGGTGGTGTTGTTATTAGTATAAAATCGTCATACATATGTTAATTGAGATAGATCAGTTGAACTATTCCAATAAAATGCCTTTATTCTTGTCGCCTATCAAATATTACCCATGAATACTCGATTACCTTGAGAAGCTGCATTTTCGGCACTCCATTCAAGTATTGCGGTGTTTCAAGTGGTTTTATAAAGTTTGTGGGGGATGTCTTTACGAGGAACCTGAATTCAAGATGCAAAAAGCTAAAGGGATAAAAAATGTATTTGAACTTCTCCTACCTAATTAAATATGCTCTTATAATCAAATCCACATTGGATTCTGGCGCTTTCTAATTTGGAAGGTTTGTAATCCGGGTTGTTATCCAAATGAATTTAGGCGATGGAATTTGATGATAGAAATATTATACCTATTTCAATTACTTTGGTTTAAAATTTCTAATCTTACATTATGGTCAAAAGGTGGTCATCTCCATAACATGAGCTAGAACCATTAGGTCGATGTTAACTTTGTGCTTTAGAAAATTGAGTACTTAGCTGTAATACATTGCCTTTGTAATCTTTTTCTTTGTTGTCGGTAAGTGCCTGAGACACTAGATAGTAATTGCTGTTATATGATGTTTTCTATTTCATTGACTGGCTCAACCATTTAGGGATCAAATCCCCGACACTTGAGAGTAGGTAGGTAATTAATAACACGACTTGAAACTCAAAAGATTGGAGTGAAGAGATCATGTGATAATATGGTGCAGCAATTGGCTACATGAAGACACCTGTGCTCTAGTACGGTTCTTCCTGTCAAGTGACCACTTAAATAAGATAACATCATTGGTTGCTTATTGTCTGCTTTTATGCAATCAAACCTTGACTCTTCCTTCAAGCTGTAGGTTTTCCATAGCAAATCTTGTAACCACGGATTGTGATCCGGTTGGTTTAAATGAGAGCCTCTATCTCCCATAAGGTCTTCCTTTTCTTGTAAGAGATGTGCTTGGTGAAAGAGGCTTCTACTATTAACAAAAATATACAGTGAAGATACTGAACAAGGACCTAACTCACAATGAGATATAATACTAACCAGCTTGTATTGCAATAAGACATAACCCCTGGGGATTTTGATTGTATTATGTCAATGGGTTAAGTTTTTCACTAACCAGGGAATATCTTGTATTACTAACCAGGGAATATCTTGTTCTGGTATTTTTCATGTTGGTATATGATATGTTTGCTTGTTGGCTTTTAAGTACCGCATTTCATATCTTCAGGCTTAGTATTCAGTATACCTTAATTGAAGTTTTTCACTGCTAGTCTACTAATTCTGAAATTTTAATGTGCTACTCAAACTTTCCATCATATCCTATCTTATTGTGGCATAACTTTTTATCCATTTGTCTGATTTGGTCACATATTTGAGATTACCTACAGCTTAGCTACCTAACACTAATTTTCTATTGTTTTTGCTGATTATTCCTTTTCTTCATGGTAGGTACACAGGTACAAGGCGATAAGTTTCTGGAGTAGTAACTTTTGTGTAGTGGGGTGCTACAAGTTTTTGGAGTGGCAACCTTTTGTGCAGTAAGAAAGTAGTGCTGTTTATGGTTAGAAATGTTAACTAGTAGCTAGAAAAGCATATGTATCCTCTCTTTTAGTGAAAATGTATGCCCTTATTTACTAAGTGAGACTTAGCTCATTACCTCATTGTTATTACTTATTTTGGGACGGGCATGTATGCAACAACTTATTTGAAGGATCTATGTTTATCAAACCTGTGGTGGAGATATATGCATTGCATTATTTACATGTTGAAGTGACTATTTGAACTGTGATTGTGTATGTATATGGTTATATATGTGAGTGGCACTATTTGCATGTACAAGTGTGTATGTCAATTCAATGGTGCATAATGTGGAATTGGTTACTGTATATATTGCATATTTAATTTGTATGTCATGTCTTGTGGCACCTTTTGAAACACAAAACTTGTGTAGAAAACTAGCTTTCGTCTATGAGGGGAAAAGTGAGTAGCCAACAAGTAAAGTGTTGGCAATTCATATTAACTGTCGGTAAAGCATGTATTGTCGGCAAAAACTAACTGTTGGCAAAGATTACAACTGTCGGCAAAACATAGATCTTTGCCATCACTTTATCTGTCGGCAAAGATCTAATCTGTCAGCAAAGCATGTACTGTCGACAAAAAAATAACTGTCGGCAAAACTTAGATCTTTGCCACCAATTTATCTGTTGGCAAAGATATCATCTGTCGGCAAAACCTAAGTCGACTGCTTCTACCGCTACTGTTTAGTTACCGTCGGCTAAACTTTTGCCGACAGTTTTTGTGTCGGGGAAGGTGCCTTTTCCCGACTGTACGATGTGTTGGCAAAAGTGTGGCATGGTGTAGTGCCTCCAGTGTTGAAACCTTAGCGGTCAGTACTGGGTTTAGACGAATCTTTGGAAAGGCTTTGTTACAGTTACTCACCTTGGTGGCATTTGACTGTATCTTGTGGGTAAAGTGTATAACCTCTGCAGAGTATACAACCTATTCGAATAGCCGTGCTCACGGTATTGAGCATCGCTCGGTGATTACAGTCAAGGGTTAGATTTTCATGAAAATAACTTGTTTCTAGAAGATATTTGGGGTGGTAAAGATGAACTTGACTTAAGATGGAAAATGATTTACGATTGAAATGTTTGCGAAAGTTACTATCCTTACTATTGTTTTTCTGCTTTGCAATCTATTATTGTTTATCCTGAATGTTGTAATGCAAATGAACCATAGCCTATCCTT
Organism: Guadua angustifolia; assembly: GCA_036346375.1. Classification (NCBI taxonomy): domain Eukaryota; kingdom Viridiplantae; phylum Streptophyta; class Magnoliopsida; order Poales; family Poaceae; genus Guadua; species Guadua angustifolia. The sequence continues at coordinate 42,884,649 of CM070513.1, read as the reverse complement.
TGTACTGAGCCATGCATGTAGAATATTAGAATCGCATTCTGTGCATGACTTGCTGAGTGCTCAAAGTACTCACCCTTGCAACAACACAACCTCAGTTGAAGAAGAAGCAACCCCTGCTCTGGAGGAGTTTCAGGAGGAGCCGACGAACTAGGGAGTGAGCCCAGTCAGTTGCATGTGGCAAATTGGTTGGCGCCACGAGTCTATTTTATTCCGCTGCACTTGGTTATCTTAATAAGTATTAAGCCTGCATGAGGCGTGCCTTTGTAATTCGATCTTAAGGTCGATCAACCATTTGAGTATTTAAATAAAGTACTTACTATTTCATTGGATATATACGTGATATGTACCGATGTTGAGCTGTGTGCACTAAGCGTGATCTGGACTAGTCTTTGAAACACAAAGGGTCGAATTTGCACATTCGGGTCCCGACAACAGCAGCTCGCACCCCACCGTAAAATCCACGATAAGGTCGATGCGTGGCAAGGGGTACGGATCCTTCGGGCAAGCCTTGTTGAGGTCGGTGAAGTCGACACACATTCGCCACTTCCCGTTGGATTTCTTGACGAGCACGGGGTTGGCAAGCCATTCGGGGTGAATGATCTCTCTGATGATACCCGCGTGCAGCAACTTCTCCACTTCGTCGCGGATAGCATCCTGACGCTGGGGGGCCTGGCGCTGGACCTTTTGCCGGACTGGGCATGCCTCCGGGAGCGTCGCCAGTTTGTGCTCGATCACCTCCTTGGGGATCTCGGTCATGTCAGACGGTTGCCAGGCAAACACGTCTGCGTTAGACCGGAGGAAGGTGACGAGCACGTCTTCCTATTGGCGCCAAGGATGGCGCCCGGCAACGGTCCTTTCGGGCTCAGCCACGCTCAGGGAGACCACCTTAACCTCGCCGGACGGGCCGGGCGAAGCGCAGGTCCTCACCGGAGGGGCTCCCGAGTAGACAGCGTCAACCTGTCACACACAGGTGGCGCCTACCAGGTCCAAGGCTTGCTTATCGCATCGCAGGGCCTCTGGCTTGTCCACCTAGATGCTTATGGGACCTCCAGGTCCCGGCATCTTCACCACCATAAAGGCATAGTGGATGGCCGCCATGAACCTGACCAATGCGGGTTGGCCAAGCAAGGCATTGTAGGGGAGGTCGAAGTCGGCGACGTCGAAGTCCACCAACTCCGTGCGGTAGTTGTCCACATTCCTGAAAGTAACGGGAAGGTAGACCTGGCCCAGGAGCATTGAGCCAACCCCCTGGGTGACTCCGTAGAAGGGGAGCGCCGGGCGGAGCTCTCGCTCAAGGATCTGAAGAGTCCGGAATGCCCTGGGGGACAGGAGGTTGATGGAGCTCCCCCTGTTGATCAGCACGCGCCCAAGCTACATGTTCCGAACCGTGGGCGAGACCACAATCAGAAGGTGCCCTAGGCCGGCGGTGCTCGTAGGGTGGTCGGCGTGGCTGAAGGTGATCGGCTCCTTCGACCACCTCAATGGCCTAGCCGCCCCCGTCGTCGTCGTGAGGAGGGCGGCGTTCCCTGAGCCGCTGCTCCACCTTCTCGCGCATGACCTGGGAATGATCCAAATCGTGTGCATTAGTATTATGGATAGGACAGAAGACCTTACCCTGATCGTCCCGCCGATCGTGGCGATCGTCTCACCGAGGCTTGACGACCTTGTTTCTTTGCTCGACAGCCACCTGACCGGACTCAGCCACCAGGCGCTTCTTCTTGTTCACGGAACTAGGACCATTCGAGGTCATGGCCTCGCCTACGCCGCGAATGTCGTCCGCTCCGGCAGTCCGCTCCCGCGCTTCCGTCGCCCGAGCGCACTTGTGCGCTAAGGCGAATAGCTCGGATGTGGTGGCGATGTGATGGGTGGCCATCTTCTCCCGCATCTTACGGTCTCGCACTCCCCTCCAGAAGGCGATGATGACAGACTGGCCAAAGATCTTTGGGATTGTGTTGTGATAGTGGCTGAATCATCGGATGAATGCATGCAACGATTCCCCACTCTTTTGTTCAAGGGCATGGAGGTCATCCTCCACGCCCGGCTGAGCGTAGGAGCCCTGGAAGTTGGTGACAAACTGGCCACACAACTCCGCCCACGAGTGCACCGACCCCCTCGGGAGGTTCATCAGCCAAGAACGGGTGGAGCTCGCCAAGGGTGTCGAGAGATAGTTCGCCATAACCTTCTCAGAGCCGTCGGCAGCCCGCACCACCGTGGTGTAGATCTGGAGGAACTCCTTCGGGTTAGTGGTGTCGTCGTAGTTCTCGATGGTTGCTAGACGAAACCTTTCCGGCCACGCAACACGGTGCAGCCGGTTGGAGAACGCCTGGCACCCCACACCGTAGGGAGAACCACGTAGCCCCTGGAACCTCGGCCCGAGGGCTGCATTGGGGAGCGCAGGATTTGGCTTCTGCAAGACTCAGAGGAGAAAGTCTCCTCCTCTGCAGAGAAATTGGGCTCACGGGAGGAGCCGTCTTCTTCAGGAGCCATTCACTTGCTGCGGTCCTGCTCCTGTGCTTGCCGATGGTGCAACTTGCTGCGCAAGTTACCACCGCGGCTCGGCGATGCTCCTCCAAATGAGCCCTAAAGTCTTCACGAGTGCTCCCCTCACGCTCGGGGGATGTGCGAGATGCCCGGCAATAGAGGGGCCTACGCCTTGAATGCCCTTTCCCTTGCTTCGCCCACCCTGACGTGAGCGTTGCTCGCTTGGGTGGCTCGAAGTGTGGGTGCGCTCTACGCGCAACTTTGACTGTGGGATACCAAAGGTACCCGGCCGTTCTGATGCCTTCGCGTGGAGCTGGGCCGCGTCCACAAGGCGGGCGATGTCCCGTAGCCATGGCGTTGCCGGGGTGTCGCCCCCTAGCTCCACCAACGTGTGCTCCAGGAGGAGGCGGGCCGCATGCAGGTTTTGGGCCAGCGTGGCCTCCTCCATCACTAGTCACCGTCGGACCGGCTGTGCTCCTACCATGGTGGGGGGCGCCGCCGCCTTCTCCGGAAGGCGTCGGACAGTCCCTCGCCTGATGGGAGCATGAAGCCTCCATCTTCACAGCCGGTGCTTGATGATCTGCTGAAGAAAGCAACGGGTGAAACAGCTACTACCACCCTTATCGAGCACACCCTGTCAGCGTGTTTGTGCCAGACAGTATTGGTTCAAGTGTATAACTGAGTTTCGGTAGGGGTTGTTCGCAGCTGCGTCACTCTCGGCTCTCTTCTCTACTCTCTTCGCGTGATAAGTAGGACATGAAGCTCAAGAACACAAGGGAGCACACAAGGAACACACAGGATTTACCCAGGTTCGGGCCCCCAATGTGGGTAACAGCCCTACATCCTGCTCAAGCTCGTGTTGCTCAAGTATTCTGCTTGTTCTTTGCTATGAATTGATTGATCACCGTGATCTGAGTTTTCGACCGACCTCCCTCTCGCCTCATGCACACTAGCACCCTTATATACTCCCGAGACTAGCTAGGGCAGGCAGAGGGAGTAGTTTTACATTAATTACATTGACTGTGTCTAGTCTTGTCGCTACTGTCCCTCAGAGCCTCTTTGTCTATGCCATATCTTGACACACTTTGTCTTGAGCCGCCGAGAGGAGGGTTCGGGCGCTATGTGTGAATGCAGTACCGCATCACCCCGTCTTGCCAGGGGCGGTGTAGATGTAACGGGAGTTGGTAAAGCTGGCTCAGTCGGAGGGATAAGTCATCATGACGTCAGGGAGCCACGCCTATTTAATGGCCTTCAGGCGCACTCCAACGGCTCCCCGCGCATTGAATGGCTCCTATGCGCATTTAATGTCTATGATACATTGTGATCCTGGCGATTGCTTCGGGTGGAAGCCTCCCAGCCCCGTCTGCTTGGACGGCTAGTAATGGGTTGGCTACTCGTCGGGTAGCCACGTGTCCTGGTCTTTAGCGGTTGTGGTGCAGTCGTGGGACACTGGGACACAGTCGACCAGCTGACCAGCAGCGACCACGTGTCTGATCGCCTGGTGGGACACAGTCGGACACCAAGCCTTCTTCAGTATGTTGAGTCCTTTGCACTGGACCTTCTTCTTTTTGTATCTTGCGTGCACGGTCCCACCTGGCAGCTTTGGAGAGAGTACCCCAGTGTAGAATACACCAAAAAGTGTGCTGATATGTTGTTCAAGTCTCTTTTGCCGTTGGACCCGACCAACCCTATGGCACTAGTGTTCGACTAGATAAAGATGCTACTCGATGCAACACAAGCCATCTCGAGGTTCGGACAACTGAGCCAGCAAGGTGCCCGAAGCCGGCTGTCGGGACCATCCCACGATAGTCACCGAGTAGCACGATCAGCGGTGGCTAGCTCCAGCCATCGTATTTCCATAACAGTTCATTTTGATCTCACATAATCGACGAGACTTGCAGGATGTCTTGTGAGATCGAAGGGAAGAATGGGATCACGAAGACTGTGAGCGGCGGGATAATGAGTACACGTCCTCAAGAGGTTGATCCCTGATATGACATGCACGTCGGGGAGGATCTTCGCACTCGAGGGGCCCTTTGTCGCTGCGACACAGGTTCCCCCCTCGGCAAGATGCGTACCGAGGACAACGCCAGGTGACCCATGAGGACATCGATGAGGGGTTTTAAATGTTCACTCCTGCGCTACGCGTGGTCAAGTGGTCGGACAAATTCAAGCCCGGCCCAGTCGAGAAGTACTCGGGGAAGATCAACCCCGTTGAATAGCTGCAGATTTATACTACGAACTTGAGAGCAACCGGAGGGAACTAGAGGGTGATGGCCAATTACCTGCTTACCACCCTCGATGTGGCGGCTAGGTCTTGGTTACTAAACCTCCCACCTCAGTCGATATTGTCGTGGGTAGAGTTACGGGCCCAGTTCATCGCCAACTTCCAAGGCACGTATGAATGCCACAGAACATGCAGCGACTTGCATCACTAGTACAAAAGCCAGGAGAGTGGTTTGTAGCTTCATCCGACGGTTCAGCGATAAGCGTAACCTAATCCCAGACATCTTGGATGAGGCAGTGATTGTTACCTTCGAGAACTAGGTTAAGGATGGAGATCTGAAGGGGAAGCTCACCACCTAGAAGATTAGAACCACCAAGGAGCTCTTCAAGTTGGAAGATAAGTACACCATCCACGTTGAGGCCCGAGACCACCTCGACAACCCCAAGCCTAGCTGTGACAAGCCCGAGTCGTCCAAGCAAGGGGCAAAGAGGAACAAGAACCACGGGGAGAAACGCAAGGGTGACTCCACCGTAGCTGTGGTCGACAGGAGCAAGGCACGCAACCTAGGCGATAACAAGGGCCGGAGTCATGGAGGAAAAAGTACTGCCCCGTTCACCACACAAACAAGCACGACTTCGATGAGTGCCAGTTAATTAGTAAGAAAGTCCAAGAGAAGCTCAAGGCCGCCCTCGCCAAGCGCGGGATTGAGCAGGCTAAGGAGAAGCCTAAGGATGTTGAGCTCGAATACTGTGGGGCTGAGCACACACTGGCACATATCTTCATGGGGTCTGCCACGTATGAGTCTAAGAGGCAATACAAGGCGGTCGAAAGAGAGGTCAATTAGGACACGCCAGCTCCCCCCGATTCCTCAAGTGGTTCGAGGTACCAATTACCTTCGATCAGTCAGATCACTCGTCTACGGTCCCACATCTAGGTCGAAAACCTATGGTGGTCGAGCCCACCATCATGAACGTGAAGGTTGCTCAAACCATGGTCAATGGAGGCAGCTCATTGAACCTCATTTTTGCAAAGACACTGGAAAATATGGGAATCCCTTAGACCAAAATAAAAGCTGGAGCCAAGCCGTTTCATGGCATAACTCCATGCTCATCATCGACTTCGCTAGGCCAGATCGAGCTGCCGATCACATTTGGCATGCCAAAAAATTTCCACATTGAAAAGATCCTCTTTGACTTAGCGAATTTTGAGACTACTTATAATATGATTCTGGGCTGCCCAATGCTTGCCAAGTTTTTGGTGGTGGTGCATTATGCATATTAGAACGTCAAGATGCCAGCGTCAAAGGGAGTCCTAATGATTAAGGGGGACCACACGCCGCGATCAGGTGTGACAAGAAAAGCTTAGAGATGGCCGAGCTTCTCTGCGGATCGATAGCTAGTGTCGACGACGAGAAAGCCAAGCACCAGAAATCTAGATGCGGTGATCAAGCTTCCACATCCAACAGTGACACCAACAACCTGGTCGACGACAGCAAAAAGGATAAGAAGACCCACAGAAATGTCAAGATGATGCCTCTCGACCCGATAGAGCCATCTAAGACGGTCAAGGTAGGCATCGACCTCGACCCCAAATAGGAACTCGAGCTCGTTACTTTCCTTCGGGCAAACCGCGATGTGTTTGCATGGCAACCAACTAACATGCCCTGGGTCCCCAAGGAGGTGATCGAGCATCGAATAGCTGTGGAACCAAGTGCCAAGCCTGTGGTGCAGAAGCAGCGTAGATTTGTAGAAGATCGGAAGCAAGCCATACAAGAGGAGGTCGGTAAACTCCTGATGGTTGGCTTCATCCGAGAGATCCATCACCCAACATGGCTGGCGAACCAAGTCCTTGTAAAGAAGGCCAATAGCAAGTGGAGGATGTGTGTAGATTACACCGACCTCAATAAAGAATGTCCTAAGGACCCTTTTCCTCTCCCCTACATCAACCAAATAGTGGACTCCACTGCCGGTTGTGAACTGCTAAGTTTCCTAGATGCCTACTCAAGGTATCACCAAATTAGCATATCCGCGGAGGACGAGAAGAAGACTGCCTTTACAACCCCTTTTGTTGTATTTTGTTATATAAAGATGCCCTTTGGTTTGAAATGTGCTGGCGCAATGTATCAACGTTGTATTCAAAACTGCTTGAAGTCCCAAATAGAGGGCAATGTATAAGCGTACGTTGACGATGTCGTAGTTAAACCGAAAACCAGGGGCACCCTAATCAGCGATCTCGATGAAACATTCGACAACATCAGGAAGTATCGGATGATGCTTAATCCCGAGAAGTGCAAGTTCAGCATTTCGTCCGGCAAGCTTCTCGGCTTCCTGGTGTCTAGTCGAGGCATCGAGGCTAACCCGCGCAAGATTGAGGTAGTAAACCAGATGCGCCCTCCACGAACGCTAAGAGAGGTACAAAAGCTCACAGGATGCATTGTGGCCCTTAGTTGATTCATCTCTCGGATGGGCGAATGAGGGCTACCTTTCTTCAAGCTGCTCAAGAAGCATGACAATTTCAAGTGGACTAAGGAGGCCGAAGAAATTTTTCAAAATCTGAAAAGGTACTTATCATCTTTGTCAATTCTAGTTTCACCTAACAAAAAAGAGGAGCTCTTTTTATACATTGCAGCTACCCCCTAAGTAGTGAGCACGGTCATGGTGGTTGAACGGGATTGCCCCGAGAAAAAGACCAAAATCCAGAAGCCAGTGTATTACGTGAGCGAGGTCCTGCATGGTGCCAAGTCGTGATATCCTCAGATATAAAAGATGCTATACATCGTCCTGATGACTTCCCAGAAGTTGCGACACTACTTCTAGGTGCACAAGATCACGGTCTTAACAACATATCTGCTTAAGGAGGTGCTGCGTAACCGAGAGGCGTCAGGGTGAGCTGCGTAATGGGTGGTTGAGCTCAACAAGTTCAAAGTCGATTTTGAGACTCGGACCAGCATCAAGTCAGGAGTTCTGGTGGACTTCATCGCAGAGTGGACTCACATCGAGGAAAAGGAATCCAAAATGGTCGATGATCACTAGACTATGTTCTTTGATAGTTCGCTTATGCTCCAAGGCTCGGGGGCTGGCATTGCACTTAAATCACCGATAGGTGAGGAACTTAAATATGTTATCCAACTCAATTTTCAAGCTTTGAATAACATTGTAGAATACGAGGGACTAGTCAATAGACTTCGAATAGCCACAACACTAGGAATCAAGCGATTACTCATGAAAGAGGACTCACAGCTAGTCGTAAACCAAGTGTAGAAAGAGTACCAGTGTTCGGATGACAACATGGCAGCGTATCTGAACGAGGTCCGTAAGATAGAGCACAAGTTCGAAGGCCTTGAGGTAAGGCACATCCAGCAAAGCGATAATGCCATTGGCGACGAACTTGCTAGGCTCGCTTCATCTTGTTCACCCGCGCTCGCAGTAGTCTTCATCGAGAAACTCCCTAAACCATCTTTCTCCCCCCTACCGTGAGAGACAGATGCTGCCCAACTCGACGAGCAGCCTGCTCGAGTCAGCAAGGTAGAACTCATAGACACGGAAGCTGCACTACTCGAACGTGAGCCAACAAGGATGACACCATTCCAGGCCTATCTTGAAGGTCAAGAGATCCCTGACGATGATGCCTCAACCAAGAAAATTACACGTAAGTCCAAGCTATACACATTGGTAAATGGAAAGCTCTATCGAAAAGGGAGTAACGAAATCTTGATGAAGTGCATCACTCACGAAGAGGGCAATAAAATATTGCTCGATGTCCATGGAGGCATCTGTGGCAACCATGCGTCCTATCGCACTCTAGTCAGGAAAGTTTTCTGACATGGGTTCTATTGGCTGACTGCCCTCCAGGATGCTTGCGAGCTGGTAAAAAAGTGCGAAAACTGCCAATTCTACGGCAAGCAAATGACCCGACCATCCCAGGCTCTACAAACTATTCCTTTGTCTTGGCCCTTCTCTGTTTGGGGTTTGGATATCTTGGGACCGTTTCCTAGAGCCCAAGGAGGTTACAAGTTCCTGTTCGTGGCAATCGACACGTTCACCAAGTGAATTGAGGCCGAACCCGTTAGGAGCATCGCCTTAGAAGAAGCCAAGAGGTTCATGAGGAGCATTGTCACTCGATTTGGTATTCCGAATCGAGTGATTACCAACAACGGTAGCCAATTCAAGAGCAATGCTTTTATAGTCTTCTGCGAAGATCTGGGACTCAAACTTTGTTTCACTTCCGTAGCTGTAACATCCCAAAATTTGAGTTTTGGAATGTTTAAATTCAAAAGTGAACCATTTGCATTTTTCTTGAATTAATTACGACTTAAATTGAATTTTCTAATAATTATAAGATTTAATTTGATTAACCTATGCATCAAATTAAAGGTTTCCAGTTTTATTGGGTTCCTTGTGCTTCAAGGAATTTTTACTGTATTTTGGAGATTTTTCTGAATTTATTTGCTATTTATTTGAATTTATTTGCTCTTATTTGAATTTTGGGATTTTCTAAATTCGAAAAAGATTTTAAATTCTTTTCCTCTCCTCGGGCGAATCTCTCGGCCCAACCTGTTCATCGCTTCGCCCGTTCAGCCCCTTGTGCCGCGTCCTGCCGTCCGTCCGTGCCAGCGTTCGGCGAGATCAAGCCACGTCGCCGCTATCTGAAACCCTAGCCGCCTCGGAGACAAAGTGCCGCGCCGCCTTCCGAGTTTTCGCGTCGGGCCCGCCTCTGAGCTTTAAAGCCGCCGCCGACCCTAGCAGAGGTTCGCCACTTCATTCGCATCGCCGCCACCTCTCCCATCGCCGAGACGCCGCCGTCTCCTCGAGAAGCTTCGCCGAAGTTCCCCATCGTGCCGCAACCTTTCACCGCTGTTTTCTTCGCCCGGCGGTGCATCCCGCCGTTACGCTTGCAGTTGAACTTCGGCGCGACGTGCTCTCCAGTTCGCTTTCTCTCGGCCGATCCGGTGTTATTTTTGATTCGGAGTCGTCTTCCCAGTCGGCGGAACATCACCGCCGCTTCGCCGTCGGGTGCCTCCGTAAGTTCTTGCCGTCCGATGTCCATCAAGCGCCCCAGATCAAGCGCGTCATCGCGCGCTTCCTTACCTGCGGCCGTCCGATTCGGATCGGCGTTCGGATCTTGCAGCGTGGCGAACCGCCCCATCTTTGCGTCGGCGCCACGCCCGCCCGGCGTGTGTGCCAAGTCGGCGCCACGTCGGCCCTAGCCGCCACGTGGCATGCCGCGTCGTCGCGATGCGCGCATCACCGAATCGCCTCGGTGCTCTCGGTCTACCGTGGACCGAGCCACTGACATGTGGGCCCCGCATGTCAGTCGGCATTTATTTTCTTTTTCTGATTTTCCGAAAAACCGAAAATCCCAGCCAATCACAAGCTGCCACGTGTCACCCCTGATGAATTTCTTTGATTTTCTCTGAATTAAATCTTCCAGGAGCCCGTTCTCCTTCGTCCGAACTCCGATTGGAGTGATTCAAATTTCTAATTTTTTGTAAAATCGAGCTCTACATTCCAGAGCCATTTATTTTCAAGTTTGAGCTTGTTTTCCTCTCTGTTTTGTATTTATGTGGTTTCGTTGCTTTATTTTCCGGTAGACGCGAATCCCGAAGGAGTGAACGGAGACTTCGAAGACTAAGACTCAGCATTTGAACAACAAGGCAAGTCGTAGACCTTTGATCATATTGAACCCATGTTTGCAAAAGTACTTTGTTTTATACAATTGCATGCTATTTGTGTAACAATGCTAGTTTATGGGAGTAGCTATTTACCTGTTTGAGTATGCCCCTTTGATTATTGGAATGCCATGTATCCATTGTTAACCTTAGGTTGGGACATTACTAGTTGGACATAATCATAATACCAACATTGGGTTAACGTAGCTATGCTTAGCCATGTTTAGTTGTCCGATGGGATTCATATTACATAAGTATTAGTGTTAATCTTGACTTAATGAGATATTGAATCGTGGCTGTTGACCACTGTTGTAAAACTTGTTGTACCATGGTAGGGGATGCCATTGGTTTGGGTTGAACAAAATGTTTTCCCTCGGGCAATTGATCGTGCAGTAAAGGGGGTGCTTTCTAGCACATTGGGATGTGGCTGTCTTGCCTGAGACAATTTAAGGACTTAATCTTGTGCGCCATTGAGGCTGGGCCTAACGTGCAACCACAAGTCCGGTATGGGGCGGTCTGGTGATTAATTTGCAATGTCGAGACTTGAGTATTGCCAGTTGTTGGTGTGGGTTCGAGATGAGCAGGTTAACTCACATGGCTCAAGAGGGGCCCAGAAATGAAACCTTAGAAGGCGATGCGAGTTTAGACATGCATTGTAAAGGCTTTGTCATGATTTCTCTGCTAGGCATACCAAAGGAAGTGTGCTCTTGGCGGCGCAAGGAGAATATCATGTCTTGTGGGTAAAATGTACAACCTCTGCGAGTGTAAAACTATTGAATAGCCGTGTCATGGTCATGGACAAGCAGGAATTTCACACGGGGTATAGAGTAATTTCTTGAAATGGGGAATTGTTGGAATGTGAGCGGGAATTCACTTTGTTGTTTTGTTGTCTCAAGCTATCTTTGTTGAATTGTGTGGTTGATACTTGTTTGAATGATGTAGGGTGATGCCTCGTCATTACATTCATGTTGTCTACCATTGATTTACAGTTATTTGTTATTGTTTTATTAATCGCCTTCAATCTATTTCTTGTATTTCAATTCAAGTTATTGCTTTACGCAAATGAACCATATTATGCCTTCCTTTGTTTAAGCCATGCATTTAGTTACTTGCATTAAGTTTAGAGACTTGCGAGTATGTTGCATACTCACCCCGCTTTTTATTATTGGGTGCTTATTCCATAAAGCGAGATGAAGACATTTGTGGTGAAGACTTTGATGAGGAGGAATACTATGAAGACTACGTGGACTAGGAAGGCGTTCCCCGACGATTACTGTGGCATGTCGAGATAGCCTAAAGTTTTATATTTCCGCCGCAACAGTTTCACTTGTTTCTTAAGCCAAGAGGCATTGGTGTATGAACTTTGACCATAAGGTCGTTTGCTTTATTCAATAATAATTTGCTTCTTCTTAGTTATTTCGATATATGGAGCGATATGTCATCTATGTTTTCCTTTGTGTGCACTAAGCGTGATCTGGACTAGTCACGATATACAGAGGGTTTGATTTGCATATCCGGGTCCCGACAGAGATAGTATCGAGCCATATCATTGTAGGTCGCTTTCTTAGTTAGCATGGTCTTCAAAATTATTTTCTAAATCAAACCAACAAATTGGTATTTAATATTTTGTCTCTTCTCATCTTATTCCTATGTTCTTAATTCCTCTTCTTTCTTTGAAACATTGCTTTGAAATTTAAATTGACCTTATCTCATGAAACTTCTCAAACCCCAAGGCATCTGCAAGAATCAAATCAAGGAGGTGAAGATCAAGTGTTGAAGAGTATGTCTGAGAAGACTACCATATAAGATAGGTTAAGGTGCTTCGTGGGTTGGAGTATGCCATTTCTTTTGGTTTAGCCACGTTTAGTCTGCGTATACTAGGAATTTTGTTGCTTGTGTGCTGGGTATGTTGTACACTTGCCTCCAGCACGGTGTTACAATCGTACCTTAAGTTCAAAGCTTTATTTGGCTCCTTGTTTTATAGCCTTTTCGGCTATGCCTTTGGTTGGCTTTTGTCCTTGGGTATTACCTTCTCCCCTAGATGACCTTACCACTTATCTACTGCTTTTCTCTCTTACCTATCAAACCCTTGTGCTACGTCGCAAATTTTTGACATTAGATTGGAGCAGTCGCGATTAGCGGTGGATGCCAATGCTAATGCCAGTGCCAACCCACCACCACCTCCTGCAATGTTAGATCAGAATTTGGGAATATTTCTTGGCAGCTCAGACTCAGCTTATGAATGCCATGACACAGAACATGAATAATATGATGAATCAGCAGAATCAGACTGCAGTTGCTCTGGCTAATTTGTTGAACCAGCAAAATCAAGCTCTTGTTCTTTGCACCTCCTTAAGCTCGTCCATGATCCAAGCTAGCGAGAATTCATGAGGACTCGTCGCCTACCTTCTCCAACTCTTTAGAACCATTGGATGCAGATGATTGGATTCGCTCCATCGAGAAGAAGCTTGCTATAGCTCAGTGCATAGATCATGAGAAAGTTCTTTATGCTGCTCATCGGTTAAAGGGCACCGCCGTAGAATGATGGAAGAACTACTGATGCCGCCCTTGATGACCCCCAAACCATCACGATTTTGATTTGAGTATGAACCAAGGCTGCCCCGAAGTTAAGATCTTAATCGGAGGGGTAGAATTCCTAGCCAACCTCATTGTCCTAGACACCAAGTCCTTAGATGTGATCCTAGGAATGGATTGGCTCTCTAGGAACCAAGCAGTTCTGGATTGTGGAAACAGAGAGATCACATTAACCAGTCTAGACAGAACCAAATTAAAGTTTCAAAGCTGCAGATCGGGCCAGAAGGAATAAAAGTTTGTAGTGTCAAAGGAATAAACTTGGAAGATGTGCCAATTGCCAGAGTTTTCCCTGATGTGTTTCCAGATGAGTTGCCCGGGATGCCACCGGATAGAGACATAGAGTTCTTGATTGAGCTAGTTCTTGGAACACCACCCATTTGCAAGAGACCGTATAGGATACCTGCTAATGAGTTAGCTGAAGTAAAGAAACAGATCAAAGAGTTGCAAGATCAGGGTTTTGTTAGATCAAGTTCTTAGCCATGGGGAGCCCGGTTCTTCTAGTTGAAAAGAAAGATGGAACTTCGGAGGATGTGTGTAGATTATCGTGCTCTAAATGAGGTCACCATTAAGAATAAGTACCCTCTGCCAGGATTGATGATTTGTTTGACCCGCTTCAAGGAGCAGGAGTATTCTCGAAGATTGACTTGAGGTCGAGGTTACCATCGAGTTGAAGATTCGTAGAGAGGATACACCCAAAACAGCTTTTGTGACCCGGTATGGACAGTATGAGTATCCGTGATGTCTTTTGGTTTGACTAATGCCCTGCCTATTTCATGACCACGATGAATAAGGTATTTATGGAATATCTAGACAAGTTTGTCGTTGTCTTTATTGATGACATTTTGGTCTACTCCAAGAGTGAGGAAGAACATGAGGATCATTTGCGGAAAGTATTGACAAAGCTAAGAGAACATCAACTCTATGCTAAGTTGATAAATGTGAGTTACGGATGAAAGAAGTGGCATTCTAGGTCATGTTATATCAGTAGAAGGTGTCGCAGATTGACGGGTAAAGTACGAGATGTGCTCAATTGGGAATCACCAAGGCGGTAACCCAAGTCGAAGTTTCCTTGGAATGGCGGGATATTATCGCCGTTTCATAGAAGGGTTTTCGGAAAAGCTAGGCCGCTCACTCGACTTACGAAAAAGGAGAAGAAATTTGCTTGGACATCGAGTGTGGCGAAGCTTTCAAGAGCTAAAGAAGTGTTTGTGGCCTTGATGCTTATTTTGCAAATATCGAGAAAGGATTTTGAGATATTTTGTGATGCATCCGTCAAGGACTCGGTTGTGTGCTAATGCAAGATAAGAAGGTTGTGGCATATGCTTGGCGTCGGTGAGGCCACATGAAGTCAACTATCAGGCCCATGATTTGGAATTAGTTTGCCGTAGTGCATGCTTTAAAGATTTAGCGTCATTACCTCATCGGTGTCGTTGTGAGGTGTACTGCGATCATAAGAGCACGAAGTACATTTTACACAAGCGAACTCAATATGAGGCAAAGAAGATGGTTAGAGTTAATCAAGGACTATGACATGGGTATTCATTATCATCCAGGCAAAGCCAATGTCGTAGCTGATGCTTTAAGTAGAAAGGGTTATTGTAATACCCTGATGATTAAGGAAAGTCAGCCAGCACTCTATGAGGAATTTCAGAAGCTCAGTCTAGAAGTGGTGCAAGAAGGTTACTTAGCAACTTTGGAAGTGCGTCCAACATTGGAAGATCGATCCAGGAAGCCCAAGGCGATGATCTTGATATCAAGGAGATCAAGAGTAATATGAAGAAAGGAAAAGCCCTAGGATTCACTGAAGATGAAAAGGGTACTGTGTGGTATGAGAATCGTATTTGTGTACCTGATCAGAAAAAGCTCAAGGAGAACATTACTCAAAAAGCGCATGAGACATTATACTCCATTCACCACAGGAGTACCAAGATGTATCAAGACCTCAAGGAAAGGTATTGGTGGCCAAGCATGAAGCGTGAGATTGCGAGAATATGTAAGCTCGTGTGATGTCGCCAAAAGGTTAAGCGAGCATCGAGAGGCAGCAGGATTGCTTGACCATTGAAGATTCAGTGGAAGTGGGAAGAAATTGGTATGGATTTCATTCTGGGACTTCCTAAGACCCAAGCAGTTATGATTCGATCGGGTGATAGTGGATCGATTGACTAAGGTAGCTCACTTCATTCGATTAAGACTACCTACAGGAGATAAATTAGCGAGGATTATATATGTCAAGGATTGTCAGCCTTCATGGAGTGCCTAAGAAGATAGTCTCCGATAGAGGAACCCAGTTTACATCTCGTTTTTGGCATAGTTTGCATGAAGCCATGGGAACTCATCTCAGGTTTAGTACTGCCTATCACCCTCAGACTGATGGACAAACTGAGCTCGTGAACCAGATTCTTGAAGATATGCTAAGAGCTTGTGCTTTGACCTATGGTGCAAAATGGGACAAGTGTTTGCCCTATCTGAGTTTTCTTACAATAATAGTTATCGAGCCGACTTGCAAATGTCTCCTTTTGAAGCCTTATACGGTAGAAAGTCGAAACCCTCTCAATTGGAAGGAGGCGGAGAAAAGCAGTTATTTGGTCCTGCCATACTACAAGAAGTCAAGAGCAAGTTCGATTAATCAGAGACAAGTTGAAGATAGCTCAAAGTAAACAGAAGAGTTATCACGAGATAATAAATCGCCGAGATTTGAGTTTGAGCCCAATGATTATGTGTATCTTAGAGTTACACCTCTAAAAGGAGTTAAGCGATTTCAAGTAAAAGGAAAGCTTGCCCCTAGATATGTTGGACCGTTCAAAGTCTTGGAACGAAGAGGAGAAGTTGCCTACAAGCTCGAGTTGCCTCAGTCCTTTGCTGGAATCCACGATGTGTTCCATGTGTCTCGGTTGAAGAAGTGCTTGCGAGTGCCAGAAGAAGCAGATGCCGTTGGAAGCTATCGATTTGCAAGAGGATCTCACCTATAAAAGCGACGGTGAAGATTTTAGATGTTGCGAGCGCATCACGAGAAGCAAGATCATTCGTTTTGCAAAGTCGATGGAGTAATCATTGAAGAGGAAGCCACTTGGGAGGCGAGAAGAGGATCTGAAGTCGCGTTTCCCCACCTATTCTCTAGCGATCCGAATCTCGAATTGAGATTACATTTAAGGGGAGGTTTGTAACATCCCAAAATTTGAGTTTTGGAATGTTTAAATTCAAAAGTGAACCATTTGCATTTTCTTGAATTAATTACGACTTAAATTGAATTTTCTAATAATTATAAGATTTAATTTGATTAACCTATGCATCAAATTAAAGGTTTCCAGTTTTATTGGGTTCCTTGTGCTTCAAGGAATTTTTACTGTATTTTGGAGATTTTTCTGAATTTATTTGCTATTTATTTGAATTTATTTGCTCTTATTTGAATTTTGGGATTTTCTAAATTCGAAAAAGATTTTAAATTCTTTTCCTCTCCTCGGGCGAATCTCTCCGGCCCAACCTCATTCATCGCTTCGGCGTTCGGCCCGCCTTGTACCTTAGCGTCCTGCCGTCCGTCCGTGCCCAGCGTTCGGCGAGATCAAGCCACGTCGCCGCCATATCTGAAACCAAGCCGCCTCGGAGACCCAGCGCCGCCACGCCGCCTTCCGAGTTTTCGCGTCGGCCCGCCTCTGAGGCTTTAAAGCGCCGCCGACCCTAGCCGAGGTTCGCCACTTCATTCGCATCGCCGCCACCTCTCCCATCGCCGAGACGCCGCCGTCTCCTCCGAAGCTTCGCGAAGTTCCCGTCGTGCCGCAACCTTTCACCGCTGTTTTCTTCGCCGGCGGTGCATCCCGCCGTTGCCGCTTGCGGTTGAACTTCGGCGCGACGTGCTCTCCCGATTCCGCTTTCTCTCGGCCGATCCGGTGTTATTTATTGATTCGAGTCGTCTTCCCAGTCGGCGAACATCACCGCCGCTTCGCCGTCGGGTGCCTCCGTAAGTTCTTGCCGTCCGATGTCCATCAAGCGCCCCAGATCAAGCCGCGTCATCGCGCTTCCTTACCCTGCGGCCGTCCGATTCGGATCTGACGTTCCGGATCTTGCCGCGTGGCCGAACCCGCCCCCATGCTGCGTCAGCGCCACGCCAGCCGCCGCGTGTGTGCCAAGTCAGCGCCCACGTCAGCCCTAGCCGCCACGTGGCATGCCACGTCGTCGCGGTCTGCCGCATCACCGAATGCCGCCTCGGTGCTCTCGGTCTCAGTGGATCGAGCCAGCGACATGTGGGCCCGCATGTCGATCGGCATTATTTTCTTTTTCTGATTTTCCGAAAAACCGAAAATCCCAGCCAATCACAAGCTGCCACGTGTCACCCCTGATGAATTTCTTTGATTTTCTCTGAATTAAATCTTCCAGGAGCCCGTTCTCCTTCGTCCGAACTCCGATTGGAGTGATTCAAATTTCTAATTTTTTGTAAAATCGAGCTCTACATTCCAGAGCCATTTATTTTCAAGTTTGAGCTTGTTTTCCTCTCTGTTTTGTATTTATGTGGTTTCGTTGCTTTATTTTCCGGTAGACGCGAATCCCGAAGGAGTGAACGGAGACTTCGAAGACTAAGACTCAGCATTTGAACAACAAGGCAAGTCGTAGACCTTTGATCATATTGAACCCATGTTTGCAAAAGTACTTTGTTTTATACAATTGCATGCTATTTGTGTAACAATGCTAGTTTATGGGAGTAGCTATTTACCTGTTTGAGTATGCCCCTTTGATTATTGGAATGCCATGTATCCATTGTTAACCTTAGGTTGGGACATTACTAGTTGGACATAATCATAATACCAACATTGGGTTAACGTAGCTATGCTTAGCCATGTTTAGTTGTCCGATGGGATTCATATTACATAAGTATTAGTGTTAATCTTGACTTAATGAGATATTGAATCGTGGTACATTGACCTTGTTGTAAAACTTGTTGTACCATGGTAGGGGATGCCATTGGTTTGGGTTGAACAAAATGTTTTCCCTCGGGCAATTGATCGTGCGATAAAGGGGTGCTTTCTAGCACATTGGGATGTGGTTTGTCTTGCTCGAGACAATTTAAGGACTTAATCTTGTGCGCCATTGAGCTGGGCCTAACCGTGCAACCACAAGTCCGGTATGGGGCGGTCTGGTGATTAATTTGCAATGTCGAGACTTGAGTATTGCCGATTGTTGGTGTGGGTTCGAGATGAGCAGGTTAACTCACATGGCTCAAGAGGGGCCCCGAGAAAGAAACCTTAGAGGGCGGTGCGAGTTTAGACATGCATTGTAAAGGCTTTGTCATGATTTCTCTGTAGGCATACCAAAGGAAGTGTGCTCTTGGCAGCGCAAGGAGAATATCATGTCTTGTGGGTAAAGCTGTACAACCTCTGCAGAGTGTAAAACTATTGAATAGCCGTGTCATGGTCATGGACAAGCAGGGAATTTCACACGGGGTATAGAGTAATTTCTTGAAATGGGGAATTGTTGGAATGTGAGCGGGAATTCACTTTGTTGTTTTGTTGTCTCAAGCTATCTTTGTTGAATTGTGTGGTTGATACTTGTTTGAATGATGTAGGGTGATGCCTCGTCATTACATTCATGTTGTCTACCATTGATTTACCGATTATTTGTTATTGTTTTATTAATCGCCTTCAATCTATTTCTTGTATTTCAATTCAAGTTATTGCTTTACATAAATGAACCATATTATGCCTTCCTTTGTTTAAGCCATGCATTTAGTTACTTGCATTAAGTTTAGAGACTTGCGAGTATGTTGCATACTCACCCCGCTTTTTATCATGGGCCGCTTATTCCATAAAGAGATGAAGACATTTGTGGTGAAGACTTTGATGAGGAGGAATACTATGAAGACTACGTGGACTAGGAAGGCGTTCCCAGACGATTGCTGTGGCATGTCGAATAGCCTAAAGTTTTATATTTCATTGCAATGACTTCACTTGTTTCTTAAGCCAAGAGGCATTGGTGTATGAACTTTGACCATAAGGTCGTTTGCTTTATTCAATAATAATTTGCTTCTTCTTAGTTATTTCGATATATGGAACGATATGTCATCTATGTTTTCACTGTGTGCACTAGCGTGATCCTGGACTAGTGCAGTATACACAGAGGGTTTCGGATTTGCATATCCGGGTCCCGACAGTAGCTCATCCTTAGAGATCCTTAGAGAACATGATCCTGCAGGGGATTAAGACCCGCATATTTGGTAGGCTAAAGGCTTACTTGACCCGATGGCAAAAGAACTTCCCTCGGTGCTATGGGCCGTTAGAACATCGACTAGCCCAGCCACCAGTGAGATTCCATTTTTCTTGGTCTTCGGAGCAGAAGCAGTGCTTCCGACCAAGTTAACGTTCAAATCACCTCGAGTGGAGAACTACTCAGAAAAGGAGTAGGAGCAAGAGCGAGCAAACGACGTAAATTTACTCGAAGAATATAGAGACGGAGCATCCATTCGAGAACCCAAGTATCAACAAGCCTTGCGAAGATATCACAACACAAAAGTCCATGAAAGAGAGCTCGATGTTGGGGACTTAGTACTGCGAATGGTGCAGAAACAAGACAATCGTAACAAGTTATAGCCTAAGTGGGAAGGCCCCTACATGTTAGTCGAAGCGACTTGGCTAGGATCGGTGCAATTATCTACAGTAGATGACGCGATACTAGACAACTCATGGAACATCGATCAGTTGAGGAAATTCCACACATAAAAAAATGTAGCATTCACAAAATCAAACAAAGCAAAAGGCTCCCGGTAAAAGTTTATTTTATTTACATTGCTAACAAAAGTTTTCTATTACATCTGTAGACAAGCTACCCTAGGCACTATGCAGCTACTTCCCTTCAAAGGCATCTCGCCTCTTCTTTTGCTCGCTTCGAGGTAGGTAGCTGATAGTCTCTGGGATGGGCCTATACCCTCGGTGAGGGCCAAAAGAGGTGGCGAGGGCACGCTCACCAGTTGATGGCAAGGGATCCACCTCCTGTGCCACCAAATGCCCCCAGCCATCGTGATGGCTTGGAGGGCGAGCAAGTGCCAGGTAGGTGAAGCTGTCTTGAGCTTCATCTTCACCGGTGGCCTTGCCTTTTTCTCCTCTAGTGTTGGAGGAGGTAACAACCTTCACGGAGGGAGTGGAGGTCACATGGTCTTGTGGGGAGGTGACGTGCAACTTGCTTGTCACCTCATCCTCTTCCTCAGTCCAAAACTGACTCTTGACGACCCTCCAGTCGATCTCCTCCTCCTCCTCCTTAGGCCAAACCTCCTTTTCGACTACATCCCAGTCGATCTCGTCATCTTCATCCTCAGAAAGGATGATGATGATGCGCCGTGAGGGCCCTGTGGCTAAAGGTAGAGGAGGGATCTCAATGGAAACCGCCTGAGGGGCTCCCTCGAGGATTTCCAAGGAAAGAGACAAGGTCAGCGATGAGGCCATGGAGACGTTTGAAGAAGCTAAAAGCTTCGCAATGCAAAAGTGGAAGAGCAGTGGTGCTAGGTGACCACGCGTCCCATCTATTTATAGTTCTGGGAGCGGGTTAGGCCAGGAGTCACGATTCAATGGGAGTCCATGTCAGTTTCAGTTTACAAAGTGCCCCACTGTACTCTTGCATAAATGCAGAAGTTAAAGAGACACTGAGTCATGATGAGCCGTGCGAAGACCGAAGGACGTGACAGCTGCGGTAGTCCTTAGTCATAATAACTGAGTAAAAAGAGCGCTAAGCCTTATCGGTGCGTTCAGGGGCTCGTGCACCCAAGTGTATGGTCGAAGGACACCAGACATGATGCTTTCACCAAACTGTCACCTCTATGGCATAGTCGAGTGGGAAGTCAGGGGCCACGTCATGCTCTCGCTAGACGTTGAACTCCACTAAGTATGCTTGGGGGCTCGTGCGTTGAGGCATATGGTCAAGAGGTGTCTTTAAAGGGCAATTATGCCCTATTTCTTTCAGTAATCACTTATCGAGTAGGAGGTCAAAGATTATGTCAGTCAAGTTCTCACCTCTGCTTAGCCCCATACTCAGGTTGAGATGCCCATCGAGTAAGGGACCAGGAGCCGCGACAGATGAGTGATGCTAACACCCCGCTGACATCTCGATCCAGCTATCGAGTAGAAGCCAAGAGCCGAGTCATAGCATTATGTTCACCATACTCTACTCCCCACCTGATGGTCTCATCGAGTGAGGAATCGAGGGCTATAGGTAACTCAATGTACATAGGTAACTTGATGCCTTGTTTAATTCTTTGCCATTCGTTAGATCTCTTTTGGTCGATACAGTTATCGAGCAGAACATGCTATAGGCATAGATTGTTTAGCTGTTATCTTAATAAATGCGAATCCCTTTACATGTGTTTACTCGATTTTGCACTTAGGTGGCCCGCGAGCGAAACCAAATCGCAGCCATACTTGAACCCGACGATGAGCAAGTCTATCCTATGCACAAACGAGCACAAGATTGTCAGACATCTAATGCTCAGCGGCCGGTAGGAGACAAGGCCTCTAGTCAGTTCTACATGCGCTGTTCGGCAAGTTCATGTTCGCTATACAGTCTAAGTCATACAGTCGATGAAGGCTTGCAAAGAATCGCATAACTCTTAATGTTGTTTAGACAGCACTGATTTTGCGCACAACCTCTCCGGGAGAAAGCTCAGGGGCTTTAAAATTTGATGAGAATTTTCTCTTTAGTCTTGTGTGCAGGAACTGATAAAATATGGACGCAAAAAGCTAAATGCCCATAGGTGCTAATCGAAATTGCATCTACATATGTCTCCTTTTGTTTCATCGGCAAGGAATCAAAAGGCAAGACATGAAGTGACAAGAAATTCAGTTAGTATTCTCATTCAAGGGCCACAACTTTGGTGCAAGGTCGATTACATTGGCATGATGAGCCTAAGGGTTATTGCTAGCATCGCTATCAAGAGACAGCTCTAGCCCATCCATGAATCTCTCAAACTGGACCCTAAAGGATTCGATGAGGTCGACAACCTTGTTCTCATCACAAGTAAAACCATCTTACAGGCACAAGAGGTCTAGGTCCAGGTGGTTGTTCTTTACCAGGCCTAGTAGGAACGAAGACACGAGACGAGCCGAGGAGGTCATATTGTAGGGGGTTTTCGACTGCAGAGTGGCCAAAGTCGTATCTGTTGTAGTCTTCTCCCCCTCGACTACCTTTAGGTTCATTTCCGCCTTGTATAGGTCAGCTTTGGTCTTGAGCCACATAGCGTCCAAAGAGGTGTTCTTAGCCCTTAGTGTCTCCACCACCGCCTTCAACATTTTCGCTTACGCATCGGCTTCGGCCCTGGCCGCCTCCAACCTTTTTGTCCCCGCATCGGCTTCATCCTTGGCCGCCTTTAGCTCCGCCCGAAGTCCCGGCAGCTCAGAGTCTTTCATTCAGATTATCTACTGATGGGAGGCTAAAAGTCGTTCGTTCCACTGATGAGCTTGCTCGCAGAACAATTCAACGTGGCGCAGGTCTCCGTGACGCTCTCGTGAAAGCAGTCGAAAGAAGCTTATAAAAAAAGAGAGGTGGGGCGGAGGATAAGTCTAAGGTGAAAAAGCAGCAGGATGTGTCTGCGTACCTGTAGTTGCGGCTTCAAGACCGACCAGTACTTGAAAGACACCGTGGGAGTTGGAGGAGATAGGGTTGTTGCCATGGAAGTTGAAGTCAGCACCTCGGAGGCTCGGGTAATCGCGACCATTTCCAGCGGGGGTGGGGCGCTGACCATGGTAGGTGCAACCATGCCCGGTGGTGGCAAGGCACCAGCCGGAATGGGTCCGACTGTGTCAGGTGACGACAGGGTAGTAGCACCCTCGACCACTCCGCTGGTCGCACCCTTCCTGCAGGTGGCCTCTTGTAAGTTTTCTCCAAAGAAGGAGGTGAAGTACAGCGAAGTGGATGAAGAGATAACTTTACTTCCCTATGTTATACCTCCCTCTTACGTTCCCTTCCAAGGCAGACGCCTTCATCGGGGCCAGTTTGGCTCCGGCAACTACAGTCTCGATTGGTCCAACCAGCTGGAGCAATGGCGCTGGTGGGTTAACGACCGAAGGCAGGTCCTACCCACACAAGATGAGCATGAATAATGCACTAGGCTATGAACATGATTAGAATAACTACCTAATAGCGGCATTACAGTTCCAACCATTTCGGTCGATGAAGGCTCCCTTGAGGAGACACCTGTGAAGCAGTTGCCAGACTTCGTGCGTCAGTACCCTAGGTGCCCCGCTAGTCATCCAAAATTTGTTGGATCACGTCAGCAGCAATCTCGTAGCATTCGAGCGAACAATTGAATATCACCTGGTCCAGAGCTCTTGTCGGTGACGTCCGAAGCCGTTTTGTCGCCTGCTTGAACAATGGCGATGCCGGTCTCCTCGCTCGAGGAGAATTAACTGCCTCTTGTTCCTGAGCTACTTTGACCTCCTACTAGTAGCGCCGCTCTAGGAAGAAGTCACCGGAACGGGGATGTAAACACTAGCAGCGCCACTGCAGAGATGAAATCCAACACCCCCAATGACCTCATTTTTGGTTGATCTCTTCAAGCGGTAAAAATGGCGAAATAAATTGAGGCTGGGCCTAATTCCTAGAAAGGCCTCACAAAGATGAGAGAACACACTGAGCATTGTAATCGAATTGGGGCTCAGGTGAAAAAACTGAATTTTGTAGAAATCCATAATAGCAAGCAGAAATTTGGAAGGAGGAAAGCTGAGACTGTAGTGGAAGAAAGACTCGAAAACCACAGTCTCGCCCTCATCCTTAGGGGTCGGGTAAGCCTCACCGATGGATGGTCTCCAGTGGAAGAATTCCCGAGGAGGGATGAAGACGCCTTTCTCCAGTTCCGTGAGAAGCTTCTCCGTCATTGTGGACTTTTGTCGTACTTGCTAGTAGGTTTTGTCACTGAAGACCGGCCTGGTCACCATTGTCTCCTTCTTCGAGTAAGCGGCGGCCTTAGGATTGCCAGAAGGACCAGAAGCCATTGGAGCAGATGAGAAGATGATCGTCCAAGAACGCGAGCGACACAAGAGCTCAATGGGGCAAGACAGAGGCTTCTAGAATGAAAAGCTGAAGATGAAAGATTGAAGCAGCTACAGTTCCGAATCCAAAGATTTATAAGCCAAAAGTGTGCAAGCACAATGGTTCATTTCCCATCGTTCGGCATGTCGATCGCCGAGAAAAGTAGAATGATGGTGCCACATTTGCCGTAGTGCCTCTAATAGGAACAATAAATGCTGAAATTGCTCAACGTTCAGAATTTCTGACAAATGTTCTAACTCCGCTCAAAGTCGGCTTGACCCCGCACATCCTACTCGATACATAGGCCCTGTTTGGGAGGGCTGTGCTACAGCTTTTGACCCAAAGCTCTGCCAAACAATCTTTTTGTATAAGCGGCAAAGACAATTTGTTTCTACGTGAAGCACCATCTGACGAAGCATAGCAGGGGTGCTTGGCTCTTGTTGTCACCGTTTTGACGTTCCAATTCCCAGATAGCCCTCCCGCGACGCATCCTCCTCCCCCCAATGCGGGCATCCTCCCCTCCGTCCAGCGGTGCGTCCTCCTCCCCCCACCCCGCGGCTCCTCGTCCTCTCCCCCCACCCGTGGTGCGGCCTCCTCCTCCTCTCCCCCACCCCGTGGCGCAGCGCCTCCTCCTCTCCCCACGGCGCGGCGTCTCCTCCTCATCCCCCGACAGCTCGGCACCTCCCCTTCGTCCCCCGGCGGCGCGGCGCATCCACTTTGTCTCCCGGTGGAGCGGCGTGGCGCGTCCTCCTCCTCCTCCCCCGGTCGGCGCTTCCTCATCACCTGTGAAGCAGTCCAACGTGAACAGGTGCGCCTCTCCGCCGAATCAGGCCAAAGCTTCCTTCTTTTCTTTTTCCTGATCTAGTATGTGACATCGATCTACATGGTTTCGCCTTGTACGTGGATTTGTGGCCTCAGAGATGTGGTGGAAATGAGGATTAGAGATGGATTTGTAGGCTGTATTTTTTCCCTATTTTTTGTAGCGCCGTTATAATTTGACATTTCTATGGTCTGTGATATCCATGTTCTTGTTCTTGGCTATCGCATATCTGGCTCCTATCGTCGTAGGCTCGTAGCCATTAGGAATTGATAAACGATGGAGTTTGATTAACGCTTAGGAAGGCTGCCACCGGCGATGGAGCATGGCTGGTGATGAGCTTGATAAATCTTCAACAATGGTGACGACCATTTTGGGAAGAGGTAGATTAGGGTAGGAATTACCAGATTTGGGGGTTCCCCAATTTCTCGGTTTGACCAGTAGCTTCCTCCATGCAAAGCCCATAATTAAACATAGAGTCAACATAATGGTCGGATTCAATTCGTAGTTTTATAGCAGTTTGGTGATTTTCTTTGTGGTTCATAGCAATTTGGTGATTTTCTTTGTGGTTCATAGCAGTTATATCATAGAATCTTGGGTTTCTGTTTTCATAGCCTGTGAATTATCAAGAGGACAACACTCACGTAGACCTGCTCCTATTATAGTACCATATGTTCCAGTTGTGAAGAAGTTGGCTATTTCACTAGACCTGCTCCTATCACAGTATCATATATTTTCTTTTGCAACATCCTCACTGGAATGGTAATGGCCTCTAGTAATCCATCAGAGCTTTCCGATAGAAGATTAATTGCCAACGCCACCATTACCAACAACTGTGAAAACCGACAAATCTTCATGCCTTGTTTCAGTACTCACCAATCTGTTAACTATTTCCTCCCTCTCTTTATTGAGATAGATGTCACCATTTGTATATCAGTATGAGATGTAGAATGGTTACATATAGTAGTTAACTCTTGCACCTTGCAGAGGTTCAGAAATACATTTTTTCCCCTTCATGCTGTTACACAAAATTGACCTCTTTTTGTAGGGAACTGACAGTATACGAAAGTAATCGGAGGTTAAACGAAGGATAAACCAAGCTGAGATATTTGACAAGTCTTCAGCGTGCATGTAAGCTCCAACCTGACAACAACCCAAACGACAGAAGCATGCATGGCTGTGCTATCATACTCAAAACGTCTATGCTAAATTTATTTCTTGTCCTCTTTTATAACCCATGTACACAATAGGCAACAGCAAAACACTGTTCCAAAGGATGAAAAAAGATGTGCTTGACAGTTTCGGATTGTACATTTTGCTATCATATTTTTGCATGTGATGTTTAGCATCCATTTTGAACAGCTTCTAACATCATATTTTTTGCATGTGATGTTTAGCATCCATTTTGAACAGTTTACTCAACTTTTGCCCCCATCCAAACTCTGCCTCAAGACATGGCTATCACAAAGTCACCAGAATTCAAAGTCTCCCTCGAGGCATGCTTCACAAGGCCTATTCTTAATGAGACACTATCACAATTGTACTCAGACAGTTGCATTTTTATTTGCCTTTTCATATGGATACAACAGTTCATTCATTAGCAGTATTCTACTTAAGGACACTGTGGTTGTCCTTCCTTATAGCTTGTTGAAGTCGACAAACTGTGGAATAATAAAGCATTTGTGCAAATGTTACTTGCAATCTTTTTCTGATTTGTACCATGTGGGCACCATCAGGTTCCCAACTGTTGAAGAAAACTTTGTTGTTTTCTTAGTTGCTCATGTCATCTTTCATGTGTTATTTGATTGGTAAACTTGGTGGCAAAATTTGTTTTCTTGTCTTAAATCCTCATGGGGTACGCAACCAGAAAAATAAGCAAATGATATGGTAGTTTTGCTGTTAATTTGAGTGAAAATGTTGATGAAGAAAAATAAGCAAAATATATGTAATAATGTGAAAAAATAATATATAACTAACGCTTAGTTATTTATCACTTAATATTTTTACAAATATAATCCAAAAGATCAATATTTAAGTTAAATCAGCGTACAAACAAGCCTTCAGAACTCTCAACGTCATTTCAGTCATTTAAACACCACTCTGTTTGTGGCGATAACTTCTGACCACTTTACCAAACGACCTCTTAAGAAAAGCTCTGTTGCTTGACTCTGGTGCTTCTGACAAACAAGCCAAAATCAGCTTCTGACCCGACCACACCCTCCCAAACAGGGCCTTAGTGATTCCCAACTTGCTTGAATCTTTCGACCACAAGTAGGCAAGGCATTGCTCGACCAAATCAAGTTTGGCAGTAATCAACCAAGCACTCAAATGGACCCTTCCCTAAGCAGAGTTCAGGGGTGTCGATGTTTATGATTGGCAATAAAGAAGAGTGAACGGGGCAAGGCGGAAGATCTGAGCTTGATGGTAACGCAAGACACAAAGCGATTTGGGAGATAATACCCTAGTCCTGCGTTCGGTGTTTTTTGGTGTATGGAAGTGTGTTCTTTCTTACAAATCTTTTTCCTCTCTTTTTTTCTCTCGAAGCTCCCCTCCTCTTTATACAGCAAAGGAGGGTTGCCTGTGTATAGTAGTGGAGGTTGTTGAAGCATAGCAGAGAGGGCGATTGGGCGCAGAGGAGAGATTGTCCTATGCTTGGCCGACCACGCCTGATGGCTGCGCAGGGCGAGCGCCCTTTTGCAGGCGCAGCGCTGCCCACCTAACCTGTTGACACCTTCTCCCGGTCTTTCCCTTGCTGCGCACAGCTGAGGCCTTCTAGAAGGTCCCTCTTCTGCATAACCGGCCTAGCCCACCACCTTGGGATAATCCGGACGGCCCATTAAGCAAATACTCGGGATCCGTGTATTCCACAGTAGCCCCCGAGTGCTTCGCGATCGAGTTGCCGTCCCTTGGTTGCTTCTCGGCTGCCATGATGCTCGCCAGATGTTTCCAAGCTCTGGCACGACTTCCTAACGGGCTCTCTCAGCCAAGTGCTATGCTGTCGGCAAGGTGGTCGTGAAGAACTCAATGTCCCCGTGCTTACTTTTCCAAATGATACTCGGTCGAATTTATTGGGAGATTGGCGGTTGGCTAGTCCCAGAGTGTGTCCTTGTTTGGGTTGGCCTTCAGCCGAGTGGTAATTTGGATTAGTTTAGTGATGCCTATACCCGATCATTTCGGTGCATAGCTTGGCTCGTCATGGGGCGCACCATCATTTGGCTTCTAGCCGAGTGGTACCTGTACATGTACAGCAGTTGGCTCAACATGGAGCATACCTTGGATTAGTTTAGTGATGCCCATACCCGATCATATCGGTGTATAGCTTGGCCCGTCATGGGGCGCACCATCATTTGGCTTCTAGCCGAGTGGTACCTGTACATGTACAGTAGTCGGCTCAACATAGAGCGTACCTTAGATTATCCGAGTGGTACCCATGCCCGATCGTATCGGTGCATAGCTTGGCCCATCATGGGGCATACCCTTTGAATCCTTGATTTGATCCCTTTCGTAATACCTGATTCCGTCGTGCGGCAACCAGCGAGTGACCTGACATGGGGCATACCCTTTGACTCCTTGATTTGAGCCCTTTCGTAATACCTGATTCCGTCGTGCGGCAACCAGCTAGTGACCTGACATGGGGCATATTACAGGGGTACATTTCAATTTTCGGTTCGGAAGGCACCCAGGTTCCGTTCGGAACGGAAACCGGCGATTGACCCAACGTGGGGTGTACCATATCCTGAACTGATTTTTGCCCTGGCGACAGCTGTCCACCACGGTCGTGGTGTTCAGTTGGCTAGGACAAAATGAGGTGTGTCCTTGTCAGACCTAGTAGCGACGTGCGTGAGGAGGCACGGTCCCCACTCCGAGCGGGATCCATCATCACCCTTTATAGTTCCGAGGCGCCGCGCAGGACTCGAGTCTTCCTTCGCACACCGCGCCCCTGCTTCTTCGACTCTGAAAAGTTCATCGCCTTCCTCGCAAGCTTCATTGCTAGGGTTAGTCGCCGCCGCGTTTTTCCCCCTCGCGCCGTCGATGATTCCTTCTGAGAATGTCGATTCCTTCTTCCCAAGACACCCTGCGCCGCCTCCGACGCATGATTGGGTCCCATCAACATTGACGGAGGCGCACCTGGACGCGATGGTCACCCTTGGAGTTATGCCGCCGCTGGCGTTGATCAGCGCTCGTCCGGCTTGGGGTGAATCTTGTCCCACCCCTCGCCCCGAGGAGATCGTCATCTTCAAGTCCTTCTTCCAGCACGGGTTTGGGCTTCCGACTAGCACTTTTTTTCGTGGTCTCCTTTATTTTTACGGCATCGAGTTGGTTCATTTGAATCCCAATTTAATTCTCCACATCGTCGTCTTCATTCATCTTTGCGAGGCATTTCTTGGAATTCGCTCACATTTTAATCTTTTCCATCAACTTTTCCTCCTCAAGCCCTTCCCGACCAGGAGCGCCCCTAAGGCGGTCGGAGGCGCCGGCTTCCAGCTGAGAGATGGGATGAGGAAGCTTTATTTTGCCATCCCCTTCAGGACTTCGAACAAGGGTTGGCACCGGGAATGGTTCTATTGTGCCAATCCTGATCCTTGCCTTCCTTCCTTCTCCAGGGAGCCCCCGACAGTTTCTTTTTCTTGGACCGCAGTCCCCCCGGACCATGAAATGGGCCAGGTCAACGATCTCCTCGCCTTGATTTGTGACCTGAAGGAGACGGGTCTGACTGGCGTCGGGATCCTTTTCAACTTCGCCATTCGCCGGGTGCAGCCCATCAAGGAACGAATCTTCCTGGGGTATGAGTACAGGGAGAACGATCCAACGCGAGAGGTTTCCGAAGACATCGACCGAGACATGTTCATCATCCGGATGAGCGATCTTCTAGCTCCGGATGTATCGATCCTTCCCTAGGGTGTTCCAAGGGCCTTCTGCCTGGCGAATCCCCCTCCCGAGGTGGGTACTTCAAGCTTACTGATGTTTGGTTGTTGATCACCAGCCAACTGCCGACTGATTCTGTACTTGCTGCTCTTCGCAGAATCGCGTTGCCTTTTCCTCGGACCCCCCTTCCTCACTCTCCTCCATGCCAGAGCGCCGCGGTGAAGCGGCCCGCCGATCCCTCATCTGAGGAACCAAGTGCGAAGAGGAAAGGGCCTGCAACCGAGGGAGAAGACGAGCGGGTGTCGGTGCCGCAACGCCCCTCCAAGGGCCCAATTAATTGGAACCCCATGGGGACGTATATCAAGAAGCCGGTGCCGCGACCTCCCTAGGCCCGAGTGATTCCGGACTCCTCCCCGAGTGGTTCAGCCACTTAGAAAGGGCGCGGAATGAGGATAAGGAGATCCGACAGGTTAGTCCCCCTATCACTCCTTGTTCTTATTTCCTTGGCGCTTGACTTTTCCTTCGGCGATCAGGGTGCCGACAGCGGGTATCTGTAAGTTCAACCTTCATTAGTTATGGTTTTGATGTTAATGACAAATCTAATATTGAGATTATCCCTTAATGTGATTTTGTTATTAATGACAAATCTTATATCGAGACTAACTCGTTTATTTAGAATACCCTTGATTAGTCTCATCGCATTGAAAAATGGAAAACCCAAGGTATGTATGCGCATTCCTTTAAGTATAAATTGCATACTTTGGATTCAAGTTAAAGTATGAACATCCCCATTGTATTAACCACAAATGTGCATCATGTTTCCCAATCCATATATTACATGGATGCACACACTTAGGGGGAGTTTGTAGTTTAACTTGAAAGTCTCTTTGTATTGATCTATTCTTTATTGACACATATAAGGATCAAGACAAAGAAACTATATCCTTGAGTATATATTTGAATTGCCTTGTTATAGTATACTCATGGTAATATAGGATATACTCCAATGTGATCAAATTGAATATGTGCATATTATATCCAAGTCAATCATATTTATGCACATATACATGTGGGTTTATTCTATAGTTGATGGCGAGAGTAATGATCAATTCCATATAAACACACATAATGGATCATTACTTTTCATCAACATGAGTATATGAAAACTTGTGTAGTTAATATACTCATATCAATTTAAATGATAATTTAAATTGAGTTCAATTGTCTTGTTAATCATTAAAGAACATTTCATCATGTGTTGATGGTGTTCCTTGATTAATTAAGGATAAATGAATAGTTCTTAAGTATAATGAAGCATGTGTTGCATTATTGTACTTAAGACATACTTAAATCATTCAAATTGATTTAGGTTGCGCTCAATTGATCTAAAGGCATCCATTATGTGTTAATGGAGTGCAAGAGGTAATTGAGACAACCATGCATCTTGGACTAACTATTCTATGAGTTGTGATTGAGTTAGGTTAAGTCCAAGGATGATTGAGAACGGGATAAAGACGGCATCATGAGGTGATGGGCGTCAAGAGAAGATCCCGAAGATAAAGAAGAGTCGAGTGATGATCCCAGGGGAGCGTAATGAAGTAAAGATCATAAAGACCCCAAAGGGGATTGCTTGCGTGCGGCGGAAAAGGTATAACTAGATAGGCTAAGGACTTTGTAGTCTTTGAGTCTAGTTTTTATCGCCGTACTATTAAGAGGGTTGTCTCTAGCTTGAGTTTCATCATGTGTTGGTGATCTCAATCGCGTTCACTCGAGCTCAAATCATTTGGATTTGGTTTTTGCATAAGAGTTAACCATTTGGCATGTGTTGCGAATGTGTTAAGCTTGTGTTTGGTTGTTGTTGCATTATGCTCGGTTTGCATGTGTTGCAAAGAAGAAGCGTATGCATTTGGTTTTCGCATAAAGCTTTGATTTGCATGTGTTGCAAATAGGATAAGCTATATGCGTTGGCTTTTATGTGAAGTTCACTTTTGCATGTGTTGCAAATGTTGAAGCTTCATGTTTCGTTTACAAAACACAAATCTTTCTTAAATCAAAGTGGTTGCTTGGAGCTAAGATTTGCATGTGTTGCAAATAAAGAGCTCATGCATTTGAGTTTGTTTTGGATTTGGTTGGAGCTAGGTTTTACATGTGTTGCAAAACGAGGATGCCCGAGCAAGTTGGATTTGGAGTTTACATGCGGTACTTAGAAGCGTGTGAATAGTATTTACAAATGTGTTTTGCAAATTATTTTGATCACGAGTTGATCATCATATGGTTCAAGTTTTAATCTTGTTGACCCCTTGCTAGCTTGTAGTCATGTTCTTGATCAAGTCTATGTGAGGGATTTCGAAAAATCAGATTTTAGACTTGAGTGACTACATTAGAGTTTTGTTTTGGTGATATTTAAAAATATCTATGGTTGGTTAAATCTTGAAAATGGGTGGAGATTGTAGCCCTCGTCATAAGCTTCGCATAGAATCAAAAATCACCCAAATCGGAGTTCGGAGTAAAAAGTTATGAGCTTTTTAGTGAATATTGCTGCGGTACTACCGCAAAAGCGGTACTACCGCCCGTGAAGGCAGTAGTACCGCCCTTGCTGATAGATTTTTGCCAGAGAAGGCTCTTTTGAAGTCTTAGGCCGGTACTACCGCCCGTAGGGGCCGGTAGTACTGCGGGTACTGTAGCAACGGCTAGTTTTAGCACTTTTAATGCCTGTTTTGCCCCCCAACGGCTAGTTTTCTTTGTGAGGCTATAAAAGGAGGTCATGGGGGGCATTTGCTGGTTGATTGAGTATTTTGCATGAGGTGGTGCATGTGTTGCATACTTATATTTGATTCTTGAGCTAAGAGTGAGACAAATTGCATGTGTTGCAATTAAGAGTGGGTTGAGAGTCTCTTGTGCATGTGTTGCACTTGAGGAGGAGCCTATGTGCATGTGTTGCACTAGGTGATCACCGGGAGCGCATGTGTTGTGCTCGGTGAAGTTCAAGCGAAGGATCGACTTGTTACTCTTGGAGGTTGCCGACTCCTAGGCGGCGTGGGCGTCGTCTTGAGGAGCTCTCAAAGTGTGAGAAGCCCGGCGAAGTTTGTGAAGGTTCGGGTTGAGCCTCGCGAAGCGTGAAAACCACGACTAGTGGAAAGAGGCGGTGCTCGGCGGGAGCGGTCCAAGTGGTTGGGCTTGCCTCAACGTGGACTAGGGGAGACCGGCAAGTATCCGAACACCACGGAAAAACATCGTTTGCCTCTTGTCTCTTTTACTTTCAAGTATTTACATTTCTAGTATATTGTTCAATTGCTTGATTGTAATAGAATTGCTTAGTGTTAATTGATTGATCAATTTAGCAATTCTAGTTTAGAGACATAATTTAGTTAGTGCACTAGTGAGCCTAGTTGATTTAGGCTTTAATTGTCAAAACCTATCTATCGCTTCCGCATATATATACTTGATTAGGTTTTGACATAGGGGTTGATTAGAGCGAATTGTTTAGTGAGCGATCGAATTTTGTAAAACGCCTATTCACCCCCCCTCTAGGCGCATCCTCGACCCTACAGTATCCCCCTGAAGGTCCCGACTGCTGCACCTCCGGGAGATGCAGGTCAGGAGGGAACGGTCTCACCTACAGCTGCTGTGCTTGGCAGAGATAGAACATCTTCAGAACGGGCCGGAGCTGCCCTGCCCACTGCTGCCGGGCCCGGCGACACAGGGGCGACTCCTTCGCCTCCTGCAGGGGCGCCCGAGCCGGCCACTGATATAGCAGCACCAGAGGCCGCCGCCAGCTCCTCCCCTTCCGTGGAGGAGATTCCCCGACGACCCTCCCATCCTGCACCCAGCCCCAAGCCTCCACTCCGGATTTTATTCTACCACAAGGATAAGTGGAAGGCTTTCGGCGAGGGGGATGAGAAGGTGAGGGAGGAGCTTTACCAAAATGCCATCAGAGGCGCCCAGCTGATCCGGGTAAGCCGTCTTCTTCTTCTTCTATTCGTGTCGAGTGGTATGTGTTCTTCATTCTCCCGGAATCATTCAGGAGCTGGGGGACCGCTCCGAGCAGAGGGACGCCCTCCTCAAGGAAATACTTCCTAAGGTTAGGGAGCACGAGGAGTATGAGGCCGACTTCGAGCGCGCCCGACATGATAGCGAAGCTGAGCAGCAGAAGCTCCAGGCCCAAATCCAAACCTTGACGGAGGCGCTTCAGGGTGGGTGTTCCTTCAATTGCTTAGTCACCACCTTGATTGTTATCGTCTTTTGACTTCGTTCATTGCTTCAGCCAAACAGTCCACTGCTTCCAGCCTTCGCGGGCAGGTCCTGGCGCTGAAGGATTCCGAGTTCCAAACTCGGGCTAACAACGATAAACTAGCGCGGGAGCTCGAAGGTATACATATCCCAACTCGGCGCTACATCCCTCGCGTTTGTGATGCTTACAATGATAATCCAACTGGTTTGCAGAGGACAGGAGAAAGTCGCAGGCGCAGTTCGATGTCCTCAATGGGGAGATCAAGACTGCTCATGAGCTTCGCAACAAATACTGTGACTCCGTCAAAGAAATAACCAAGTTCCTGAGCCCTGGATGAGCTGAGCTGAGCAACGAGGATGAAGCCCTCTCCTGACTGTCAACGGGTCCCGAAAGGCTTAGGGCTTACATTCGGGAGACGTCGATCATGAGCGCTAGCCAAGCATTGGCCATCGTGAAGTCGCTCTAACCCGGAGTGGAGCTGGAGATCGTTAAGGAGGGCTTTGCCTACTCCGTCGACGATGATCAAGCTGCCGCCCTTCTTGATGAAGTTAGGGATGTAGCCTCCTCCTTAGCAAAAATCTGGACTTGGATCTTTGTTAAATATTGACCCAAATTGTAATTACTGCACTTCTTTTGATGTGATTATTGTTGATCATGAGTGGCTTCACCGCGCCCGAAGGAGTTTTCTCACGCTTCATGCGCTGTCAGCGTTTCGCTTGATCTCCTGCGCTAGTGCGCTTTTAATGTTGCCTTGTCGCCCGTGTGTCCTCAGAGGCGTTTAGACACTTCCCGTAGAGGTACGACTTGGGCCTGCCCGCCTTCGGCTATATAAGGGTGTCACCGCTACCGGAGCGATCACTCGTTCTTCACATCTTCACATCTTCAAGGTCTTTAGAAGTCTTCTAATGGCGTCTTCCTCTAGCTCCACCATTCCTGGTGGCGAAGCAGCTCTGCCCTCGCCTCTGCCTCCGGTGGAGGAGTTAACTTCGACTTCGGGGATGATGCTCCTGCACCGGAGGTCAACGAGGAGGAGCTCTGGGTGGATTATGATCTCGCCCTTGCTAAGTTGAAGGAGGAGGAAGCCGTCGCTCGCGCCGCCGCCGCCATGGAGGTCCTACTTGAGGTCGTCCTGGCTCTCTTTGAGGTTGCTAACATCCTTGTCGAGGTCTTGGGCCGTGCTCGCCGCACCACGTAGGTTTGGCTGCTTTTTAAGATATGTATGTAAAAATATGTAATTGGACATAATGTTCAATATGGATCTACGATGCTATATATATATATATATTGTGGTTTCTGAATCCACGCGTTAACTTTTTTTGTTTGAGCGCTCTACCCGACTAGCCTAGCCCCTGAGTGTCGGGAGTGAGCACGTGGCTCTTTTTCCTAGAAACGCATCTGGGTAGCTAGATTTCATCATTCAGAGTTTCGCTACTCGGAGTTAACTGCACTCGGATTTAGTCGCAACCGCTAGGAAGAAAAAAGGGAAAGAGCATCTCAAAAGGATAGGTGTTTGCATTCAGACACTCTCAGGTGTAGCCCCCGACTTACTGCTTAGTTGAGAATCAAATAAGTAGCAAGTCAAGAACGACCTTAATTACAATGATACAATGAAAAGCGTATTTAAGTGTAAAAGCGACGTAGCTGTTCTATGTTCCAGGTGTTGCCGAGTGTTGCGCCGTCCTCGCGCTTGAGTCGGTAAGACTCTGGGCGCACCACTTCGTCGACAATGTAAGGGCCTTCCCAGCCTGGGGAGAGCTTGTGTTCGCTTTTCTGATTCTTTCTAAGAACCAGATCTCCTTTAGAGAATGCTCGGCCTCGAACATTTCGATCGTGATAGCGGCGCAAACCATGGAGGTACTTAGCCGACTGGATGGATGCAACGTCCCTGGCTTCCTCCAGCTTGTCGACATCTTCTAGTCGGCCTTCTTCTGACTCGGCTTCCTTGTGGTTTGAACCCGTTGGGATCCGAATGCCAACTCGGTAGGTAGGACCGCCTCCGAACCATATACAAGTTCTATGAATAGTAATAGCACATATATTGCAAGCATAATTAATAGTCAAAAGTTTGGAAAATAAATTTGAAAGTTTTAAATTTTGCTAATTACCTATATAGTTTGCTAATTACCTCTATAGTTTGCTAATTTGAAATAATTGAAAATCAGTGTTCGGGTACTTCACGGGGTTAAGGGGAGGAGGGATGCATTATATATCAGATGTCATCATACCACCACTAAAGTACCGAATCTTATAAGAGCTCTGGATGGGTGACCTCCTGGGAAATGAAATCCTTGTATGACATCCGGATGAACAGAAGAACTAATATGTGTACAGATAATACATTAGTTGTAATTAAAGTTGTACACACACATATATATGGACTGATGCCCTAGCATTAGTCGGTTAATGCCTCAACCGTCTTGATGAGCTATCGATGACGGGTGAGAACAGGACTAATGCCCTTGAGCATCAGTCCCGGATGGCCTGTACCGGTTCAAAAACCGGTACTAAAGATCGTTTTTAACCGGGATTGAAGGCTGGTTCGGTAGTAGTGAATAGAAATGAATAGTATACGTATCCTTAACTTGTTGTAATTACCCAAATAAAATATTAAAATCAATCATGCACCGAAAGGAATCGGAAAAAAGGAATGAGTAATACAAGAATTAACGAAGGATAATTGGTGCTAGGTTTTTCTTGGTAGGACCGTATGAGGGAACTAACATGGAGATCTGGGGCTAGTCTAACACCGGGGGTAGTCCGGCGGCGGCGGGGGAAGGATGGTGTCGGGAGTCAGGCCGTCCTCCACCTCGAACGCCATGGCCAACCCGAAGGGCAGATGCGAGTCCAAGTGACAATGCATGATCCATACACCTGCATGCATCCATGCATGTTCCATCCATCAATCGATCGAATTTGCAATGCAATGCAAGATCCGGTGACAGCGCATGCATTGCATGACGCGCGACATATACAAGGAGTAGGAGCACCTACGTACCTGGGTTGTCGGCCGTGAAGCGGATGACCGCCCATCCGCCGGCAGGGACGGCCACCGTGTTGCGCTGCTGCGGGTTGACGAGGTTGTAGGTGTGGACGGCCCTGTGCGCGTTGAAGTTGCCGGTGCCCTGCGCGAGCACAAAGAAGTTGAAGCCGTGGAGGTGCAGCGGGTGGTTCTCCGACCCCAGGATGGCCGTGTTCTGCAGCACCATCTCCACCGTCGAGTTGAACCTCACTGTCTTCACCTTGGTCCCCTTGGACGTGAACCTGAGCGGCGCCAGGGCCTTGTTGCTGTTGATGGAGTCGCTCGTGAAGTGGAACATTATCGGCGGCCTGTCGGGGAAGTCGCGGGTGTATACGCCCTCCACCGCGTCCCTCATGTGCGCCTCCAGCAGCGACATGCTCGTCGGCAGCAGGAATGACACGTTGTTCATGCTCGCTGCCAAGGAGCCCCGAGTCCGGTTGCACAGCGTCTGCGTCGGCATGCACGCCGCGATGCCCAGCCCGTAGGTCACCAGCATCCGCGTGTCCACGTGCAGGGGCACCGTCGGCTTTCCGTCCTGCAGCAGCCCGGTCAGGCTGCCGTAGAAGACCTGCGCCGTCGTGCTGTCGTTGAACGCCGGCATGCTCGGCGCCACTATCGTCGTCGTATCATCTGCTGCTGCTGGCGACGACGACTCGGAATAGTACCGGAGGAGTGCCGTGGTGGCGGCGGTGTAGGTGGCGTTGGCGATGCTCTCGTACACCTGGGCGGCCATGTAGTAGCGGTGGTCCGGCGCGGCGTTGGCGTGCATCAGAGCGTCCACCGTCTGACCCGGCGCGATGACGATGACGTCCGTGTCGTAGGGGTCGGTGTAGCAGGCGTCGACCGCGACAACCGTGAAGGCGTGGCCCCCCACCTTGAAGAAGAGCTGGTAGTTGAGCGCAGCGTTGATGAGGCGGAGCAGGTACGTCTCGCCGTGCTGCACGGTCAGCTCGTACGACGACATCTCGTCCGAGTAGAGGCCGCCGGTCATGCCGTTGATGGTGAGCGCGACGGAGTTGTTTGGCGGGCCGCCGGTGAGAAAGGCTTGCCTCTCGATGTCGACGACGCTGGCGTTCCACCACTCGCCGAGGAGGAGGGTGGCCTCCCAGTGGGGTGCGGGGAAGGGATAGTGCGCCTCGGGCCTGGGGCGGATGAGGAGGGCGCCGTACACGGTGGCGCGGAGGAAGGAGACGTGGGCGTGCCACCAGAGTGTGCCCTCCTGGCCGGTGACGTTGAAGCGGTAGACGTAGCTGCCGCCGCCGGGGCGGATGGGGCACTGTGACACCATGCTCGGCCCATCCGCCCAGCTTGACAAGCGCTGTAAGATGCCGTGCCAGTGGATCGTCATGTTGTACGGCGAGTCGTTGACGACCCGCACGACGACGGTGTCGCCGTCGCGAGCCTCCACCTTTGGGCCGGGGAACTGCCCGTTCACCGCCGTGATCACCTGCCTCTGCCCCAGCCGCTCGATGGTCAGGTTGCCCACCTGCATCGATCAGTGCATCCAATTAATCAATGCATGCATGCACCAACCACGCATACATACATCAATCTAAATTACCACGTACGATAATTTGAGCAGTTTATTTTGGCGAATCTAATCTATGCAGATTAAACGCACATAGATATGAGAGCACTATTGCGCAAAGAATCCTGCTTGCAGTAACAAAAGAATATCATTTTTTGTTACCTGCAATTAAATTTTCTAAACTTGAGCTATCTTATCTATTGAATATTTAGATTGAAAGCATGGAAATGATACATATGGATTTGTCTCAAAAAATGAAATTTCATAAAAGTATTTTTTTAAAAAAAAATTGGCCAGAAGTACTAGCAATTCATTATAGAAGAGAAAAACAACAGGCAAGCTACATACGCATACACGCAACCCACCCACACACGCACACGCGCAGCCCTCGCCTTCGTGCGCGCCTGCACAAGCCGAGGCTCAAACGCGACCGGCCGGAGTGAGCGCTGCTCACTCGCGCCAACGGGCTAAGGCACCATTCGCTTTCATAAAAGTATTATTTTTATATGTTTTCCATGAATCCAATACAATATAAATTAGTGCTTAAAGTTACGTTTAGAGCACCGTGTCAATATCCAAAACGATATGTTTATGTGAACCGAGAGGGTGCATGTGTTAAGTAGTATACCAAACCGATGTGCAGACGAATGTGTGTAACTACATAATCGTATATTCTATCTATCGCAATCCTTGATTGTTCAACGAACAAAATAGTTAGATAAGTATGGACCTCTGTTGTTGAGAATTGCGTTAATTGTCTGTAAAGCTGAAGGACGGTGCAGCAGCTACACCAACGACGACCCAGGTTAGATCTTAATATGGCATCTGCACTATATTATATTTACGTAATGTTGCGTCCGAAATCAACACCGTGTGAAAGGCTCTTCCTTGGTGACGACTAGAATTGCTGGGTGCGCCAGCCGATTAATTTGCGACTTACAGGGAGTGCTACTCAGAGATAGACATGCCATTATTGTAACGTACGTACATGCATATATATGATATACTTACGCAATTTTTGCAACAAATTAAATATCACCGGCCGGCCACTTGATTGATTTCTCTTCTTGGCAACTGTTGCTACGTACTATTTCAATTCGAAACTAAATTAGACATACATACATACATACATACATATATATAATTAATTAACTTTATCATTTATTAGTGAGCCTAGCTAGTTAGCATTCCATAATTAATTATATAAGGATGTAAAAATCAACAACATTCATTTACGTACATGGAATGTGTGCTCGACGACGGCAGCATCAGCCAAGCAGCATCCGAGGAAAACGAGAGCATATGCAAGATGTAACAATGGCCGATCCATTTCGATTGGTCTCTTACTTGACGGGATCTGATCTGATGATGATTCTTCCCTTAATAAGTTTGGTACCTAGCTAGCTAGAGGAGGATAGATAGTGTATATATGTGTTGTTTGCTGACAACGCAAGATCGCTCGATATGTTTGAGGTGGGAGAATGTCTATATAGATGCTGCGTGTGCAACCTATTTGAACTGAATGCTATATGTTTGCAATGCAGAAGGTATAAATCTCTGGACGCATCTCATATATATATAAGCTAGGAAACGTAGAAATTAAGGATGTAACAAGAGCCCATCGATCGGCATCGCATCACAAAAGCTAGCTTAAAGCCCATGCTATCTAGTAGCTGATGATATGTACTGCTGAAGCTGCAGGTAGTTAGGTAATCTGTACTAGTCTGGAATCGATCGGATGATGTTTGCAGTGCTAGCTAGCTACTGTGGCATGGGCATCTCTGCAAGGCACGATCGATCGATCGATGACCAAATTAACTTACTTAATTTACCCATTGACAAGGAATCGATCGATCGATCACGTACTCTAGCACCCAGCTAGCAAGGATGGATGGATGCATGTATCGATCGAAGTTGGTTGTCAGAAAGCTGCATTTGCCAAGGACAGCAAGCTTACGCAACGTCGTCGATCATGCAAAGCCTGCCTGCTGGAATTGTTTGGAACGGTTTGGTCTTTCTGCTGAGCTGCCTGATAGTGCTTTAGGACTTGCCACTAATTTGACGGTCTTGTTAATAATGCGAGCGAGCAGCCGCCGCTACAGTTACAAATCCTCTCCAGATCATAATCAGCCAGTGCAGCGTGAATTGACCCCCGATCTCCTCATGTCTAATTCAGATTTGAATACTCTTTGCTTAAAAGCATTCATGCCAGCCATTTATTGAAATGTTTTCGGAGCAAGCTAGCTTAAAATTAAGCACATTGCATTTCATAATTTTCATTCCATGGAAGCCGTCCCGTACTAAGTCTTGGCTTCGTATATATATTGAAAATTAATTATAAGACGACTTTTTCGTACCTGCCACCATCTTAATTACTCCACATATTAGTCTTGGCCCTTCAGCGGTGTGACGTGGTGGCATAAATTAATTGAGTTATAATTCTTCGGCTACGCTGTTCCCGTCGATCTTAACATGATTGATGACAAATAATCTGGTACAATCCTACATGATATACTAGTGTTTTTGTTTCTAGAATGCAAGTGATATGTATGCTACACAGCTGTATGAAGGGAAGAACGTAAGGAGATGTACTGTTAAGTAAAAGTGAGTAGATTCTTCCAGGAGAGAAAGTAGCTAGATTCTTGTTATTAATTGTCTCCATAGGCATGCCCAACACGACTATATATACACACATATATGTATATATACTTTTTCTTTTGACAGTTGCATAAATATTAAAGTATGAATGAATGGTAGATGGTGATTACTTATCCCTTCACTTGTTTTAAAATTTAAACAATTTGTATTAGGAGGGAAAGTATTGAAGCATATGTGTGTGTGGGGGACAGCCGGTTTACCAGAATGTGGCCACACCCAACTTACTTCTGTTGAGGAGCTAGCTGTGCTAACTGCATGCATGCACGCTGTTGTGAAAGGGACCGAAAAGGTAATCCATGATTATTTAAGGTTTGTTTGGTAGGGCTCCAGCTCCACTATATCTGTGGATCTGGGTATTTCTAACTCCACCAGATCCGTGAAGCTGAAGATGTGAGTACATTAAGGGTGTGTTTGGTAGGGCTCCAGCTTCACAGATCCATAGAGCTAGAGCTGTGAGTACATGAAGAGTGTTTAGATGGATCATCTTGTTTATATTTTAGACCAAAAATATAAACTTAATTCACTTTATTTTATCCTACAAGTTTCAGATCTCAGGTGAAGCTGGGATCTGGAGCTCTACAAACAGGCCCTAAGAGTGTTTAGATGGATCATCTTGTTTATATTTTAGACCAAAAATATAAACTCAATTCACTTTATTTTATCCTACAAGATTCAGATCTCAGGTGAAGCTGGGATCTGGAGCTCTACCAAACAGGCCCTAAGAGTGTTTAGATGGATCATCAAGTAGAGCTCTCTCTATTCGTACTACATATTGTCTCGTTCCGTGAAGTATGGTTTATTCAGCCACCTCCGTAAACCCTAGCATACGTGTATTTCGATTGGTAGGATGCACACACACACTCATGCATATACGCTATTTGGCTAAAACGGTCTGTGATGAGGGCCACATCACAGATGGTTTTAGTTAAAAACCATTTATGATTTGAATCTCAACATATATTTACCCACTTACATCATCTTTCCCCTAGCTCAAACCCAGGGCTATAGCCTAGCCCCACACGCGCCATCCTTCCCCCGCCGTCTCCTCCGAGCGTCCCACTGACGCCCCCCACCCCGCAGCATCGCCCCGACCTCATCCCCGCTGGCTGCTGCTTGGCACCCTAGTCGTCGCAGTGTTGCTCTCCTTCCTCCTCCTGCATCGACCAATAGCATCTCCCTCTTCCCCTTTACTGGATCCTACTTACCCTACGTGCAACGCCCCTGGTGCTTGGGATCATGCCGTGTGATATGGGAGGCACTAGGATCTAGATGCGGGCCAAGGGCTAGTCGCTCTACGAGGCCGCCGTCGCCAGGACCCACGCCACTGTGGCGGACAGCGGTGGGACGGTCGGCGCCATGCTGTGGTTCCTGGGGAATGTGACACCATTAAGCTGGACGACGCGCTGTCGTACGGCTCCAAGATGGAGTGCTTGGTCGCCGATCTCGTCTTGCCCAATCTACTCATCATTCAGGTAAAAGGAGGGGACTATCTTTCTCCCCATCATACAGTTGACTCAGTAGCGTTAATTTCAATTTGGCTCCTCATTATTTCTGAGACAAATTAATCTATATTAATCTTGGCCTTCAGCAGTATGACGTGGTCTCATAAATTAATTGAGTTATAATTCTTCGGCTACGCTGTTCCCGTCGATCTTAACATGATTGATGACAAATAATCTGGTACACTCCTACATGATATACTAGTGCTAGCTATTTTTGTTCCTAGAATGCAAGTGATATATATGTATGCTACACACAGCTGTATGAAGGGAAGAACGTAAGGAGATGTACTGTTAATTAAATAAAAGTGAGTAGATTGTTCCAGGGGAGAAAGTAGCTAGATTCTGGTTATTAACTGTCGCCATAGGCATGCCAACACGACTATATATATATATATATATATATATACACTCTCTATGTCGTATCTCACAATGTATGGGGTATTTCGTGTGACGGAGGGTATGTATATAAAATACCATCTAGGTGGTATGTACATTTTTTCAGAGGTGGTATACATATTTTTTTAGACATACTCCTTTTCATGTGTGTATATGAAGGTATTTGCAAAATACACTAAAAATCATGAACTCCCTTGAAAATTTTCATATGGCTCACATTGGAGTATCTTAGAATTAGTGTATGAGTGTAACCAAAGTGATAAAGGAGTATTTCAAGTTCGTTTAGGTGGTATTTCAGATATGGGAGTAACTACTCCTAGGAGTAAAAGATATTTTTTTATATATATACACACACACACATATATGTACATACATATATATACATATATGTATATGTACATATGAGAGGTGCTTCGATACTTTTTCTTTTGACAGTTGCACAAATATTAAAGCATAAATGAATAGTAGATAGTGATTATTTATCCTTCGCTTACTTTAAAATTTGTACAACTTGTATTTGGAGGAAAGCATTGAAACACTATATATATATACATATATATATATATATATATATATATATATACAAGTATATATATACGTATATATATATGTGTGTGTATGTATATATACGTATATGTACATACGTATGTATATATATATACGTATATGTATATGTATGTATATACATATATATACGTATATGCGTATACGTATATACGTATATATATATACGTATATACGTATATACATATACGTGTGTGTGTATATATATACATACACATATATACGTACATATACGTATATATATACACGTATATATGTACATATATACGTATATATACTAGATCAATGCCCGTGCGTTGCTACGAAAAATAAAATTAGTAACGAAACATAAAGATCAAGCAATAAAAAAAATTGTCTTACAAGATCAAACAACTATTTCTCCCGATTACAAAAGTTTTTATGGTTTCTTCTCCGGTATGAATTAAAACCAAATATATTGTACATAGCAATATATATTACCAATCTCAAAAATCAATCAATCATTTTTATCCCTTTTTGCAATTTATATTACTAGCTCGCGTTCCTCTTCCTCTCGCCATACCCGCAGTGCGCGCTCCACAGCGCCGTTGACCTCGTCTTTCTCGTCGCCTCGCTCTTCCTCGTCATCCACTGCCTTCGCAGCGTTCACACGGGGGCTTCCCCTGAGCATGAGGCGTTGCTGTCGAAGCCACCGCCGTTCCAGACTATGAGCCGCTACGCGGTCGTGCTCGGGGCGTCCGTCGTCTTCACCACGGTGTCCACCGTCCTCCTCGCGCTCGCGTTCTTCCTCCTGCCGAGCACGCCATGGCACGCTGTGGAGTCTCGCGCACACCATGGTCACATGGTCAGTCGCCTTGGAGAAAGGGTCCACCGCCGCCACCCAGCCTTTGCACCTTCGCTTCTTCTTGATCGCCACTGCCCTCGGCACCGCGCTCTTCTCCACTTCGGCAGTGGTCTGCTACGCCGACGGTTCGCTACTCTTCCCAGATGACCCTCTCGCCTTTGCTAGTCTACTCGTCTCCATGCCTTTGGCGTACTTAGCCATCACTGGTTTCACTAGCCATGACGCTGGAGCCTATGAAGGTGAACCAGAAAACACCAGCGCCGAGGCGCCCGCCACGCCGTGTGCCGCCGCGTCGTTCCTCTCTCTTGCGACGTTCAGCTGGATCAACCCGTTTATCTCTAAGGGGTATGCCAATGACTCTCTCACCGCCGACGACGTCCCACCGGTGTCGCCAGGCTGGAGTCACGACATCCGGTGGGCATCGCGCTCTTGCTGTCCTTCTGACCGCAGTTACTACTGACCACGGCGCTCGGCCTCCTGTGCCTCGTGGCCATGTACATCGGTCTATCACTTATTGATGAGTTCATCGAGTTCATTCGCCGCGGCGGCACGACATGAGAGATCTTGAATGAATTCTCTTGATT
Source organism: Guadua angustifolia (assembly GCA_036346375.1). NCBI lineage: Eukaryota > Viridiplantae > Streptophyta > Magnoliopsida > Poales > Poaceae > Guadua > Guadua angustifolia. Next base: position 42,839,692 of record CM070513.1, on the reverse strand, counting down.
GATTCTGTGAAAACTATACAACATATATAGAGTACAAAAGGAATGATTGGCCGGCTATTAATTACCAGCAATAATTAGCGATTTTGCTATAATAATCAGCCATATTTAGAGAGATATGGCTGGCTGTAAATCAGGAAAAAAATAATTAGCTATAATGACATGCCATTATTGGAGATATGGCGCCGGGAGGGGTTAGGAAGAACGGACCACTGCCACTAATTGCAATTTTATATTAGTAGAGATATGCATATAGATATGTATATATATACATATATACGTATCTATATATATACGTATATATATATATACGTACATATATATACCTCCAGATGTAGGTTCTTTTTAACACAACACAATGGTCATACAAGAACCACTAGAGCGTTTTTCTCCTTTAAGGTCTATAGCATAAAAGTGATACCATAAAACTAGAAAACCAAGATTGAAAGCCCAAGAATTACAAAAAAGCAACTTCAATCTACAAAATAATTTATATATGGTTTTCCCTTTCAGAAACCCCGAACGTTCTAGTAAAAAGAGAAATTACCTTACAATACCTTAATGTTTACAGGCCTTCGCTCAATATATCCAGAAGGCTTGATATTATGGTCAACTATACTACTTAATGAAGTTTAGAGTAGCAAGGCAGGCAAGGATGTCTTACTTCTAGCTTACTCCTAAACTTATGCTATTTTGTGTTGCAAGTGGAGGAGTAGAGGAGGATGGGAGTGGCAGAGTTTCTTCTTTTGCAACTTGTGTTCTTTCTTGTGTCTTCGGAAAGGGGAGGTCTCTCCTTTTATAGCCATTCTCAGTAGTGGTTGAGGCCTTGCTGAATTATTGCTCTGCTACTGTATTCCTTCCTGTAGAGGATCAATAATTGGTCCTCTACCCACTTTGTTTCAATAATATGTCTTCTGGCAAAATAGCCTCAATTATTGGCGATGTGGCATCCTTTCATGAGACTTCACGGGAGAAAGTAGCCCTGCGGGATTCCTCCTATTGTATAGAGCTTTATCTCTTTGACTTTGATTAATATTATATCCCACTTTAGAACTTATCAGTGTTCTTTTATTTTTGGCCGTGACCGACAATATCCATGTCCTCTTCTTCTATAAGAGGGATTTCAAATTTATCATCTATTATCTTTTTCAAATCTTCAAATCTCCTTTCTATATCCTTCTTTAGATCTTCTATAATCTCATTTTTTAATTCTGATTTCAATTGAGGTGCTATTATGTCAAATTTCTTATCTATCTTCCAATCTATATATTCTCCATCCAATGGATCAATGTCTTTCATTAAACATTCTTTATATGATGGCTTCCGTTTTCCCTTCTCATCATCATTTAAGTCTATTATTGATGCAATGTATACTACTTTCTTGTTCTTAGCTCTTCTATAATTTGTCATGTATTCCCTGGCCATTGGTTCTATATAATAATTAGGGCTTAATATTTTTCTAGGATTCTTTAATGCATTATCGATGTCTCCATATTTTTTTTCAAGATATAGTTCTATATAATTTTGAGTATATTTTGGCTGTTACAACTTCTTCAAATGATAAATATATTCCCGGCTTGGGACCTTCAAAAATAACATATAATGGCTTAGGTTGTACTAATCTGGTGTTTCTGTTGTTGGTAAATTAATCTTATTTATAGTGTGAAAATATTCAACCAAACTATTTAATATTGAGAGCATATAACCTTTGTCTTCCCTCTTCACATTATATTGATACCAGAAATTGTCTAATATACATTCTTTTACTTCATTAATATCAATATGATCTTTAGGCTTAAATTTAAATGTATTAGGGGGAAAATTCTTAGTTTGTTATCTCCTCCAAAATTATACGCCTCTACACCATTTGGATGTAATGATTTCTTCATTCCTACAGGACAGACGAATGAGAATATATATCAAGTAATTTATTATCAGTACCCTTTATTGTTCAAAACTAACTTTATAACAATTTCCTGAGATTATATCTTCAAATAACACCCATCTTTTTGTTAAAATCTTCTCACTATTAATCTGATTATAATTCCTACAAATGGCTTCACAGTCGGTTCGAACTATAAACTCCTTAAATCCTAAATATAATCTAAATGACTTTAATGCATATATAATTGCTAAGATTTTTCTGTCTATGTTATTTACCGTTTTTAGCTTATAATTGCCTAAAGCATATCTACATATTTTTTCTTTAGATTTTGGAGAGTATTTGTTGGGTTTTTGCTTCAAAATAGCTCCCCAACCTATCTTGGATGCGTCAGTTTCTATAATGAAGTAATTATCTTCTAATGGTAATTCCAATGGTTTAAGATCTTTTACTTTATCTTTAATTGTTCTTACAATTTTAACATCTTCGAAGTTAAAATATTTTTTATCATTCTTTCTTAATTTAGCATATAAAGGCCTAGCAAACTTCGCTAGGTTGTCTATATAATTCTTGGCATAGTTTACGATTCCTAAAAATTGTTGTAACATCTTTTTATCGTTAATAGTATCAGGAAACTATAAAATCTTTTCAGCTATGTGCTCTTGTAAATATATCTTTCCTTCTCCTATTTCATGTCCTAAGAACATGATCCTTTCTTTACATATTTCCATCTTCTTTTTAGATAATATCAACCCATTTTGTTCTACTTTTATAAAGAATATATCAAGATGAGCAATGTGGTCTTTATAGGTTTTTGAAAATATTAAAATATCATCAATATATACTAGCACAAATTCTTGATGTACATTAAATATTTTGTGTATTTTCCTTTGGAAAATAGCGGGTGCATTTTTCAAGCCTAGCGGCATTACCAACCATTCAAAGTACCCTTGAGGACATGTGAATGCTGTCCATTTTATAGAATCTTCTGCCATTTTAACTTGCGAAAACTCGGATTTTAAATCAAATTTTGAGAAATATTTACTTCCTTGAATCCTTCCACTCTTGTTTTATTATTTTTTAAAAAAGGGGTTTGGTTTCATCTGTTTGTCTTGTGTTGGCAAGAATTGGATGTCTCAATGCTCACGTCCTGGAGGACTGTGAGTTATTACTTATGCTTTACTTGTTATTTTCATATCAGTCAAACTTGCTTTTACAAATTTCATTTTGCAAATTATAACTTGATTTACAAATCAAATTTTGCTTTATGCAAATTAACCGTAGAATTCTCCTTTGACATAACCTGCATTATTGCATTTGCAAATACCACCTTAAGTCTTATTAAGTACGTACGAAAGTACTCAACCTTGCTTATTTGTTGGTTTTAGGTGAAGATAATGAACCTCCAGTCGGCACGTAGTTTGATGCAGATGCGGGAATTATCTTAGCAAGTTTTTCTAGGGTTTATGCCTTATCAGTTGCTTGATGGTTGGATGGGCACACTACAAGACTTTTGCCTTTTCCGCTACAATATACTCTGAACTATAAGACTACATTGTATAATAGCTTCCGCTTTAATAATATTGTGTATGGTTATGATTCCAATTGTTGTAAATGTGCGTACTAGCTACTGATCATAGGACTAGTACTGTATGCACATAGATCATCCTTCTTGGTATTCTGTACCAAAAAGGAGGGTCGCTACAATATGCACGCAAGACTTTACTCTCTCCATCGGCAAGCTTGGCAATGCTCTGAATCTGCGTTGGACACTACTACACAATAGTATATCACTATCGCTTCATTTTGGTCGGTTCTTAAGTTTTTAGGAAAAACGATTGTCATGGATGACTTAGGAGGGGTGTTAATAATGATTATTATTGGTTCCCAGGTTAGAAGTAATTGTGATATAGCACTGAATACATCACAATCGGTTCTTATTTGAGAAGCGATAGTGATGTTAATGCTCATCACTATTGGTTCTCATAAAAGAAGTGATAGTGATGATCACATATGCATCACTATCGCTTCTAAAAAAAGAACCGATAGTAATGTGCACATACTCATCACAATCAGCTCTTATGTGAGAACCGATAGTGATGAGCATGCACATCACTATCGGTTCTCACAAAAGAACCGATAGTGATGATCACGTGCACATCACTATTGGTTCTTTTGTGAGAACTGATAGTGATGTGTGTGCACATCATTATCACTTCTGACAAAAGAACCGATAGTGATGTGAATATGCACATCACTATCACTTTCTAAGTGAGAACCGATAGTGATGTGGATGCACATCAGTATTGCTTTTTATGCGAGAACTGATTGTGATGTACCTTGCTAGTTTATTTATACCTCTCGGGCTAAACTCTCTTCTATTGTTGTTTCAAAGGAGATTTCTCCACTGCCACTTGAAAGCACATCACATATTCTATTTGGAAGCAATACTTGGGTGCACATATTCTATTTGGAAGCAATACTTGGGTGAGAAAATTTGAAATCCTCGATGGTGTTAAGAGGGTAAATTTGAAGCCCTAGCTTGAGGAGATTCTCCTCTTTTTTCTCTTATATGTTGTTTTCTTCAAAATGTGAGCAATCTTTCAAACCCTTTCAATTTTGCACAAGGTAACTTCGATATGTTATGAAGAAAGTTTAGGTTGCACTAGAATTGTGTATATCCTATCATATTTCACACCCTTTATTTGACAAGTACACATCTATTTAGTTATCTTTGTACTGTCCTCATGTTAATCTGGAATTATTATTGCCGTCATATGATGAATGTTAGAGTTTAGGTTGTGTAACCTACGTCTCCCATTGGAGGGTGCATGTTTATAAATATGCCGATAGAAATGGCATATTTATAAGCAAATTGTCTCGAATTGTCTACGTTTTTTGGACAGTTCAAGGATATGTGGTTCAGACAAGTTCCTAAGCTATTGTACAACTCCAGAGTAGATTTGGTAGCATCTCCTTAGTGTTCTCCAGATACACACCCCTCTTGACCTGTTGTCGAGACGTGTATCTGGAGAATAGCGGGGAGATGCTACTGAAATTTTCTCTAGAGTTGTACAACGGCTTAGGAACTTACTCAAGCCACATATCCTCGAATGGGATTAGGACCTAACCTATTTAGAGATTAGGAGTCATCATTAGTACCGTTATTTTATTTTGTTGAAGTCAAAAGATTTACAAGCTACTACACTATATAATTAGGTTATTTGATATCATTGTTGATATTTGAAATATATGTCTCCTAACTAGAGAATTGGAAACTCTAAACTAGGGAAGAAGCTAGGTATCGATCAAGAGTACATTTATATATCTTGGAACCTGTCCTATATTTTGCAAATGTAATATTAATTGAAATGATGTCTCAATATTTGAAATAGCTAGCTAGCTTTCACTCTAGTTTTTCCTTAATTTATTGTATGAAGTTTAATTGCAGATAGACCATGAGGAATGGATGTATCAAAAAAGCCATGTGAGTGCTGAATTTCAGAGGGGTGTTAAGGAGTTCAAAAAAATTGCAGAAGAAGACATGGTGAAGAGGGGTGTAAACTTCATATATATTGTCCTTGTATTGATTGCACCAGTCTCAGAAGATTTAAGAACTCAGCTCAAATTGAGGACCATATGATTTAACATGCCTTCGTGAGAAATTACACGTGTTGGATCCATTATGGGGAGACAAGTAGTACCATTTTGCTACGCAACGAAGGCACGGTGGAACCTAATGATGAGTTACAACATGATATGTTTGAGCAAGACAATTTGGACCAAATTTTGCGGGATATGGAGGGAAATTAAATGGAAAGAGAGTTTGAAAAGTTTAAAAGTTCGATGGAAGATGATGCCAAACCACTGTTCTTGGGTTTTAAAGTAGAATACACCAAGCTGGGTTTGGCCCTTGCATTGTTTGAACTAAAGGCAAAACATCATTGGACAGATACAAGTTTCAATGCACTTTTAGTTCTGCTATCGGATCTGCTTTCAGAAGAAAACGAGTTGCCAACAAGCATTTATGAAGTGAAGAAGATGCTATGTCCCATGGGAATGGAAATAAAAAGGATACATGTATGCTCGAATGATTGCATCTTATACTGTAATGTGCATTAGGAACTACACGTTTGTCTAGTTTATGGTGTGGCCCGGTACAAATGAAAGGAGAAATGTAATGACAAGAGGCGTAAGAGCCGAGGCAACGACGGTGAAGATGTCACTAAAGGTGCACCGGCCAAGATATTGTGGTACTTGCCTATCATTCCCGGTTTAGAGCCGTTGTTTGCAAATCCTGAAGAGGCAAAATTGTTGTGTTGGCATTATGAATCTTGAAAGGAAGATGGTAAGTTCAGACACTGTAGTGACCCCCAATTTTACATACAATGTAAAAATGGAAATCTCAAGTGCTTGCAGTACTAGTCCTTGGATCAGTAGCTAGTACGCACATTTACAACAATTGGAATCACAACCATACATTATATTAATTAAGCGGAAACTAATAAACACATAAATCTTACAACTCAAAGTATATAGCAGCAAAAGAAGCAAAGCCCTGTAGTGTGCCCATCCATCCCGTAGGCAACTGACCAGGCATAAATCCCTAGAAAGATGTGAGGACCCGAATTCACCAATTCGAATCCACTGTGTTTTACCGCACTAGTCCTAGGATCAATCGCTAGTGCACACAGCTTAACATCGGTAAGCATCATATCATACACAACGATAAGAATAATAAGACTTTATTTATTGAATATAACTAGTGTATGATCTTATGATCACTTACAATTATTCAGCCACATGGGCTAGACTGAAAATAACTTGAACAAATGCAGCGGAAAGACAGTAGAAGACGTAGATGTCCCACCAGCACACCATAGGCGACTGACAAGGATTGGCCTAGTGACACGTGTCCACCTGAAAGTCCTCCTCCAATAACGACGATGATACCTCCACTGTTGTTGGTTGTTTAAGCAAGGGTGAGTACACCAACACGTACTCAACAAGTTGTGCACAGAATGCAAAGATATCATAGCTATATGCAGGCTTATTCCAAAGGAAAGGCTAAGGGTTCATTTGCAATAAAGCAGCATTTGAGAACACATACGATACATAGATTGAAAAGACAGTAAAACAATAAATACAAGTAAATAGATTCAGTGAGTCTCAAATAAACCCAAGTTTTTCATCCTAAATCAAGTTCCATTATCCACATGGCATCCCGCCATCCCTTTCAGTTGTCCATTTTAATTAACTACCCCTTGACTGTAATTCCCAAGCATTGCTCAATACCGTGAGCACGGCTATCCGAATAGTTTGTACACTCTGCAGAGGTTATGCACTTTACCCACATGATACAACTATGCACCACACAGGTGAACAATTATAACAAAGCCTTTACAATGCATCCTCTTAACCCAGTGCTACCCGCTAAGGTTTCAACACTGAAGGGTTACACCACCACAACAGGGCCCCCCTCTTGTGTCATGTGAGCCACCCCGAGCATGGACTGGTTATCACCACCCGGGTCTCACGCCACCACGATAGCACTCAAGTTAAGCATTTGCAAATTAGTCAACTAGGCTGCCCCATAACAGACATGTGGTTGCATGATAGACTCAGGTCAAAGGCTCGCAAGGTTAAGTCCTTAGAATTGATTAAAACAAGACATACACATACCCTCAGCTCCTCTGAGTCCACCCTGACACACTTGCCCCTTCCACTTGCTTCAATCATAAAGTGATTACCACCCGGTTGGTTACCAAGCACCACGTGCTTCTCACAAATCAACATCGTTGTGTGACCTCCCCGCCACGACAACCCAATCTCTTTGTGTGACCACACATGACACACAAATTAACATCATTGTTCCATATTCCATTAATCAAAATTAATACTCAACATTTCATGTACATGTGATGACGTGGCATGGCTAAGCAATTCTATTCCGTTCTAACCATCCATGTTGATTTCAATATTAACCAACTATAATGAACCAACCTAAGGTGACAAGTGGATTATGGCATACAAATAACAAGGTAGGGTGTAATTCAAAGGGTTCAATAACTAATCCCACAGTTAAGGTAAAATCATTTGTACTCATAAAATATCAAGCAATAGAGTAAATCAAAATAGCAATTTTACAAACTTGGGTGCAACATGGTCAAAGCACAACTTGCCTTGCTTAAGCTCCTGGTCTTGGTCTAAATATAATTCTTGAGTTAGAAATTCCTCTTCCGAAGCCTCGCACAATTTAACGTCTACGCGAATCGAGAACAAATAGCAAATAAACACCAAAAACAAAGAACAAATTAACTCAAAAATTCAAATAAAAGTCTCCATTGGAAATATCTCAATTTTACAAATTTTTAGGAATTTGAATCACCTCAATCGGAGTTCGTATGCAAAAGTTATAGCACTTTGAAGTTTTAAATTCCTGAAAAATCCCTAAAATCATAAAATCCGAATTAATCGAACTATTTTTATAAAGAAAAATATGAATTTCTCCCGCCCGACTGTACGGATGTGACGTGGCTATGTCTGGACCTTGGGATACCAATCTAACAGATCCGATTAAATCTACCACGTGGCTTAGTATCAATCATCTGATCCAAATCCGACGACCCACGCTTACCCTTACGGTGCACTGTGCTCATAAATGATGTGGCCCATCCGTGACCTTACGATCTTAATCTGGCGGCTAAAGCATACTCGTGCCATTCACTATTGACCTAAACCGACGCGGCTTATTCCCGACCACCCGATTTAAATCTAACGGTGAAAGCTTACCCGTGTGATTCACTGTGCACAAGGCGACGTGGACAATCTCCGGTCGTGCGATGACGATCCAGCGGTTGAAAACCTCCGAACCCGGCGATGAAGGCGCGGCTGTGCAAACCCGCTAGACTTGGGGACGAAGACACTCCCGACGGCGCTCCGGCTTGTTCCGGCGACGAAGAAGTAGCGGCACAGCTCCACCTCGGCGTGACGAACTCGAATCTACCCTCGAAACGGCGGAAGACACTCTCAACAGCGGCGAAACTCGGCGCAACTCCTTCGGAAACTCCGGCGAAATCCCATGACACCCTCGATGCTCCTCCGACAATGGCGCAACAAGGAAACGACGGGACGGCTTGTGGGGAATCTCGGGAGGGTACCCCGGGCCTTAAATAGTCCTCGACGTGCGCGCTAAACATGGAAGCTCTCTCGGACACAGCGGCGGCGGCGTGGATGAACAGGACTCCAAGTCTGAGCTAGAGACGACAACCCTCGACCGCACGATGTTCATCCAACGGCCAGGATAAAAGCTCAATTCCGAATCGGTAAGTTCTAACGTGGACCATGCGATGAGAATCCAACGGTCGGTAATGATTAGGGTTTCTTTGATTGACGTGGAGCGATTATAACCCTTGGATCCCGATCCAACGGTCGAGGTTACCCCTCCCGATTCTAATGCGGTCCGCACAGTAGTTGGGCCGGGCCCAGTACTGTTCACGGTGAATTTCCGGGGTTTTCCCAATTAAAATAATTTGAGAAAATAAACTAATTTATTTAGGGTAGTAAAAATATCGGAAAAATTCCAAGAAAAATCTCAAAAATACTTTGAGACATTCTGGATCTAAATAAAATATTTTTGGTAAAACTTTATTTTAAATATTTCTTTTTATACTTATTTCTTAACAAAAGGCAATATATTTAAATTCAAAATAATTCAAATAAATCTCAGAAAATCCAATTAAATCCAGAAAATTCACAAAAATCATAATTTGCATTAAAATAATATTAATTAATTAAAATGCCAAAAATTGGGATGTTACAAACCTCCCCCCTTAACAAAATCTCGACCCCGAGATTCAGGGCTGACTAGAGAATAGGTTTGGGAATTCTGCTTTCATATCTTCTTCATACTCCCAGGTTGCTTCATTTTCTGAATGGTTACTCCACTGAACTCTACAAAAGCGAGTAGACTTATTTCTTGTCCTACGCTCCATTACATCCAGAATCTTAATCGACTGCTCTTTGTAAGTCAAGTCTTCTTGCAATTCGATAGCTTCTAACGGCGTTTGTTCTGTTGGCACCCTGAGACATTTCTTAAGCTGAGACACATGGAATACATCATGGACTCCTGCTAACGACTGAGGCAACTCCAAATGATACTGTAATAGTGCGGAACCTCATTCCAAATTTCGGGCCTTCCGTCAGGTGAGCTTGGGCCTGTCCGACTAGTAATTTTAGTGGTGGCCGGCTCATTTGAGAGTGTAGGGTTAAGGGTTTTGGGTGGGAGGGGTTTTTCTGGGATTTCCCCTCCTCACCTCATCTCATTTCCCTGTGTGTGTGGCTGAAAAAAATCGGAGTGGGCAGTTCTTTTCCCCAGACCCTGCCGACTGACTGCTCTCCTCTCCCATCTCGCCAGGCGCTGAGGCAGCGCCTCCTTCCTCCTCCTGCCGACTTCCTGGCCTCTCCCCAACACCCTTCCTCCTGGCTCGACGAAGACAGAAGCACTGCGCCCTCCTCCTGGCAATTCCTGGCCGATTGCTCCCTTGGCGACTTCCTCTCCACGCGCACCTCTCCTCTGGCGCCTCTCCTCCCTCCAGCCGCGCCGCTATAACTTCCCAAAAATTTGAGTTTTGGTATGTTTTAAATCAAAAATGAATCATTTGCAATTTCTTGAAATTAACCGAAGCTTAAATTGATTTTTCTAATAATTATAAGATTTTATTTGATTAATCTATGCATCAAATCAAAGGTTTCCAGTTTTTATAGGGTTCCTTTTGCTTCAAGGAATTTGTCTGTATTTTTGGAGATTTTTCAGAATTTATTTGCTATTTATTTGAATTTATTTGCCTTTATTTGAATTTCTAGGATTTTTCTAAATTCGGAAAAGGTTTTAAATTCTCTTCCTCTCCTCGGGCCGAATCTCTCCTGGCCCATCACTGTTCACCGCCGGCCCAGCCAGCCCGCGCGCGCTCCACCGCCCGATCAGCGACGCGTGTGTGGCCCGGATTGTGTTTGGATTGTTTTGAAAGTTCTTGAGCTCAAAACCCTAATTGCAACTCTATTTTGACTAGAGTTGGATTTAATTGAGAGTGTGTGGGTTTGCAAGTATTTCAAATGCGAGTCTTATGAATGTTTTGTAAGTAATTTTGATGGAAAAAGGGGTTTCTGTTGGGAATGAGTTTCCCTTTCTCTTTAAGAGAATTGGTGACGGTTGTGGGTTCAGAAGACTGATTTGAGAATCGATTTTCTCTTCCAAAATGTTGATTTTGGTTAAATTGGGAGGTTTTGATGTCTTGGTCCAAGTTGTTGTTGGGAGTATTGTTGGTTGTAGTGAAGGTGATAGTAATCTGACGTAAAGTGTTTCATTGTAAATAATTATTTTAACTAATTGTTCCTGGGTGTGAGATATGTCTGGGAAAGGATAGAATAAAATTTTATATCATGGTTTACAGCTGGAAAGGAAAATTATGCATAGTGGGCTAATCTTTTCGATGGCATTGGGTGATTTTGGCCCTTGTAAAAAAAAAAGAGAAAAAAAAAAGATCAATCAATTGGGAAAGTTGGTATTATGTGTTTTTGATTCTTAGGGATTCAAATATGGAACCCGAGATGTTTTAATGGATGGTATGAGTGGTTAGTTGAGATATGGTGCGAAGTCTACTAGAATGAAAGGTATTGTGTCGTTCTTGTTGTCATGAATAAGAGGAATTGTGATAAAAGATCAAGATGGGAGAGTAGATTGAAGTTATAAAGGGAATTTAGAGTTGAGTTTAGAGTTGGGAACCATGTTCTCATTGGTTATGTGAAGGTTATATCCGGTGATGCCAAAGGAAATGTTTCGAGTTATATCAAAGTTATTCTTAAGATAGTGGTATGATATGTTGCATATGGAAAGGTGGCATATCAATTATTTTGATTGAATCCTTAAGTGAAGGTATTGAGAATGAAGGTGGAGAAAATTCTTATGAGAAGATACGTAGTATGACTTGAGTTAAACCATTTTTGTTAATGGTTGCATTTGGGAATTTGGTTTATCGCTTGTTTCCGTTTGAAGTCTTCGCGTGGGTGTTGTGGGTTTGCCAAGAAATTTTTGTCCCGTGTGGACTTTGGTTTTTTGGTTGGTGTTCTTCGAATTCGGGGTCGAATTCCATTAAGGGGGGTAGAATGTAATAGTGCGGAACCTCATTCCAAATTTCGGGCCTTCCGTCAGGTGAGCTTGGGCCTGTTCGACTAGTAATTTTAGTGGTGGCTGGCTCATTTGAGAGTGTAGGGTTAAGGGTTTTGGGTGGGAGGGGTTTTTCTGGGATTTCCCCTCCTCACCTCATCTCATTTCCCTGTGTGTGTGGTTGAAAAAAATCGGAGTGGGCAGTTCTTTTCCCCAGACCCTGCCGACTGACTGCTCTCCTCTCCCATCTCTGCTTGTGCGCACCAGGGGCAGCGCCCTCCCTTCCTCCTCCCTGCCGACTTCCCCCTGGCCTCTCCCCAACACCCTTCCCTCCTAGCTCGGCGGCAAGCAGCCTGCGCCCTCCTCCTGGCGATTCTGTTGGCCATTGCTCCTTGGCGACTTCCTCTCTAGGCGCACCCTCCTCTAGCGCCTCTCCTCCTCCACCCAGGCCGCCAGTGGCTTCCCCTCGGCTCGGCGCCCCTCCCCCTGCGGTGATGCAACAGCAGCAGCCAACCGGCATTGCACCTGTCCAGATCTGGGTCTCCCATGTGAGCTCCTCCAACACCACCTTTTCCTCTCCTCTCTAGAGCAAGAATTCTAGCAGATCTTTACATCTTGATTTCATGCTTGTGTTTGGGTGAGGGGGCAGGCGGTGTTGGGGCCTTGGGGGGACTTGTTTGAAAAAAAAAGAGACCTGCGATGCGAGCAAGACGGGACAAGGACCGAGTGGGATGTCGCTGCCCTCTTGAACCCACATGTTGGTGTGGAAGGAAGGAGAAGGGTAGACTCACCACCACCAACAGCTGCCTCTTTTATATTGGTAAAGATATTGCATCGTTTCCCTTTTCAATTGGCAGATTGCTTTGACATTTGCAGGGTAAGGGAATGCAAATTATCTGTTAAGTTAGCAATTACCCTTGTCCAGCCATTGGCAGATGATGCTGAATTGCTTGCACACTTTACGACATCTAGGAATATATTAGGAAGTATTGACAAGTAGAAAAGATGGTTCGAAACTCTGGAATCCTGCAGAAGAAAAAAAAACAGGAACTTGATCAGATTATAAATCCTCAATTTGTTGGAATGAAAATAGATTTAGTAGTATCAGAATTTGCATGCTATTTTAGTTGTTTACAAGAAACAGGGTATAAACTTGTAATAGAATATATGCAAGAATGTTAGATCAAATCTTTCCATCTCACTCTGTACATTGGAAGTGCCAAAAGTTTACAGTACATACCTTCTCAAAGGACATTTGTATGTTGAGTTTTGAGAGACTACAGTTTCAGCTAGATGAAAACACAAAATAAAAAAAAAAGTCAAGAAACTATATGTTTAAGTACTGCAGTTTTGAGATATTGATACAGAAATGAGATATAAAATGAAATGATGTTGATCAAGAGAAATAACAAGATTATGTCACTGAAAACCGGGTTATATGAAGTATTAATGTAAACAAATAGGAGGACCTAGAGTTATTAATGTCATAGTTAATCTTGAAATGTATAAAGTCCCCTATCGAGTAGTGTGCGATTATACTCCTATTTAACTATGCTTCTTTAATTTCCGATAAGGTTGTGAATGTAACAATCGTGTCTTGCGCTATCTTGGTTTGTTGTTCTCTAGGGTCGGTGGTTTCTAGCGCTGCAATGGGCCATCAATTATCGCCGAGGTTAAAAGGCAAGTGCAACCCCTAGAGTGTTATTAGGGGGTTAAATGCTTTGTTTGCGATAAGATTATGAAACTTCTAATGATGTGGTTATGTTTAATAGCATGTCTAGAAGTTGTTTTTAGTATGGTGATGAGGATGGATGAATGTTAGCAAACTGGTAAGTAAGTTATTCAATTCCCATTTATTGCATTGCGTTACGAAATTGTACGAATGGGTATGGTTATGTTGATGCAAGTGTAGGAACAAGTTTGCACTATAAGCACCTAGTTGGTCATATCTGTAAATTTAATCTACCTTATAGAAATTATGTGATGCCTTTCCCTGAATTTTATTCATGACTTTATTTACTCTCGAATGAATCACACCGGGAAATAGCAAGTTAATTGGTACTTCCATATTGGTTATGGCTATGTGTGGTGAAAATGAATGAGGATGAAATGCATTCACGTCAATTGCATAATTGCATTCATGATGGACGAGGCGTCCCATGTTGATCTTGGGCCTCGGTGCTCACCCGTAGTGAGCACAAAAGTCCTACCTCGTAGTCCCATTCATCGAGGTGAATGGGAGCGAGTCGAGAAGAGTAGGCCCCGCCACGGATGGTTGGGATTGAGGGTGCACACCGACGGTGTGCATTCAGCTATACGGTATACGCTATGACAATGTGCATTATGAGCATGCATGGTGCATTCATTTTATGATTCATGAGAAAAAGGATGAGAGCATAAAAGCATCGCATTTCATTATATGTGTTGCAATTGTTAAGTGTTAATTGATGAGAATGGAAATGACAGGTTGAGGATTGAGTCGTGGACTCATCCTGGAATGATTGTTGAGGCATGAGTACGGTTTAGTTATGTTCCGAGTTGGATGTGGTAAATGGGGCTAGTTACTGCTTTCTTTACTGGATGATTTCAATTTAGTTTTGGTTATGTCAAATAATGAAGTAGTTGTGCTCTTATGTTTGGTTTTATATAAATTCAAATTGCTTCTTTTATTTACGGCTATCAAATTAAAGGAACTTTTACTTTACTCTTGAAGCATTTATATTCTAGACAAATTCATTACTTTTCTTACTTGATTGCACTTTGCTGAGTCTTGGACTCACGCTTGTTTGCTTCCTGTTTTAGGTACCTTGCAGACAACTCGCTGGGTTGGGAGTAGAAGCACGTGCACGACTTCGGTCGCCATCGCATTTAATTAATGCATAAAGCCTGATTGTATTTAGTGGGGTTGTAATATGTTATTTGTCATCGCGTAGTTTACCTTTTGTTAGCGGATGTGTGATTGATATCTAAGGACCTGCTAGAATGTCTCTTCGTGATTGAATGATTGAATTATATTGTTATTGCTTTCTATCTGCTGAGTGGATGTCCTTCTTTCTAGGAAGGTCATGCCGAAATTTTGAACTTTTTGCCGGCTTAGTTTTAAGCCGGTTTTAGAGTTAGCGGTTGTTTTTAGACAATTCTGTTGAGTTGTCGTTGAGGGTTTAGAGTTTTGGGTAGCATCCGTGGCGTATCTGGCGCTGGGGTGTTACAGTTGGTATCATAGCGGGCTTCAGGTCCGTGGTGCTTAAACGTAGTGAGTAATCCTAGGATGAATTAAAATTTTGCTGTATGAAAGTAGAAACATGGTTTAGGTTGAACTTTTAAAATGTGGCCCTAAGGCAATAACCTTAAAATCTGAAATAGATTTGGTTAATTAATTTAAAACTTGACACACTCTGATGCACAGTAGGAAGGGGTATGTGAATCGTTGACTTACGCTTAAATGTTGTAATTAAGCTTTGATACTGAATGCTTCATTTAATGATGCATGTTGTTATATTTATGAAAGAAATGATTGAATTGTTTATGTTATTGTGTTAAAGTGGTACCAAAGTGTGTCAATCTTTGTGGGTGTGCCCGTGGTGGTGGGTAGAGCCACAACCGGAAGTTGCGAACCCCTCGTAGATGAAAAAATTTTCGTCTTTTGTGGTATAGTTTAGTGAGTGGGTAGAGAAGGTTGGTTTCTTTTGTCTTCAGTGTTAGGAGGCAAAGAGGAAGGTTTAGTGATGAATCTTTTTGGAGCTGCTCTCTTTATCGTTCTGGCGTTCGGTTTGGTTGGCTCCTTTGTGGAAAAAAAGGGGGGGGTATTAAGGTTCTCGTGTTTGTCGTTCTTTGGATTCAAAGGTGTTACTGAAGTTTTAGTGTAAAACTTTAGTCGTGGGGGTTTAAGTGTTAAAGACTTTTACCCGAAAGAAAAAAAATTTGGTTGATAGCTTGGTTTTTCCTTGTGAGGAAAGTGTTCTTGTATCAACCATCCCTTGTGGGAGTTGTTTATCTTGAGGTTTATTTGAAAAGCTTTTGCTCGTCAGAGTTTGGGAATTCGAGAGTCGAGTTCCCTTGTGATTTATGGTTGGGTTTTTGGCGTTGGTTATTCTTGAGAGCAATAGTTTCCTTAAAGGTTGGGTATGTGACCCACGAGGATGTTCAAGGCGTTAAATGTATGATTAAGAGTTAGAGTTTTCAGATGATGTGGATTCTTGATTCATTAAAGTGAACGTATTGGTTGCTTAAAGAAGACCTAAATTATTGTATTGATAGAGAAAGATTAATCGAAATGATAAGTGATCTAAAATGAGAGTTGATTAAATGTTTTATGCAAAGTGTCGTGAGTTATGGAATTAATAGTAAGTACGGGATTGGGTTTTGATAAGGCTAGTATGGATCACGAATGAGAAGGTCTAGAATCTTCTGATTGATGAATTGATTAAAGCAAGGTAATGGTGTAAAGACTTGAGGGGGGGTTGGTTCATGTTGTTTATGAATCAACTAAATTGTGGATTGACGAAATGACTTAATCGATGTGAAATCAAAGAATAGGGATATGGAATAATGGTATGAAAGGTTGAGCTTGTCCTTGACAAATGTCTGTCTGGGATCTGTATTTATGAAATATGACTAGTGGAGATCGTATTGTGTGGATAGGGTTATTTATTGGTGGAACGAACTAGGGATATTGAATTTGTGGCTTAGGGATTGTACGAAAGGTAATTGTTGATTACGTCGAAATAAATGTTGAGAAGAAAAGGAAGAAAAGACATGTATATATTAAGCTTGGAATAAACCATTGTATGAATGATGGTTCGTCATGGTTTGTGGACCAAAAGAAAATGTTGACGCACGTCTTACGTTGAAGTAACTATTAAGTTATTTGTGTTGAAGAAGTGATGATGTGGTTCTCCTTGTTGATTGTCATGAGATAGACTTAATTTAGGGTTTGATGATAATATGACCAGTGGGGGTTATATGAATAGGAGAAGGTAATTAAAGGAAGTTTGGGTTTTATAACTTATATTCAATTCCTTTGGGTTTTTTTTAGGATACCTTTGGTGGGTAGGAAGCCGTATTGACAAGCGTACGGGAATAATAGAAATGGTGGGATTCGAGTTGAGCCTTCTTTTAAAGGTTTACGGGTTTAACTAAGTGTATGATCTTACGGAAGTGCATGCCTTTTGGTTCGAGCATTCGGATTAGTGTGCAATAGGATTCCTGACTAAGTTGTGTTTTGGTCAAGTGGCGAACTTGGCTTTGATGGTTGAAAATGAGGATGAAAGATCAATTCTGAAGTGATCCATTGATGTATTTTGGAATGCTTTATTTCGTTAGACTATGCCAATTTGTTGCCTTGGCTAAGTTGTTTAGCTTATGTTAGGAATATGGAATTCACACTTAAGAGTGTATGTTTGGATTGTGTTGAAAGTTCTTGAGCTCAAAACCCTAATTGCAACTCTATTTTGACTAGAGTTGGATTTAATTGAGAGTGTGTGGGTTTGCAAGTATTTCAAATGCGAGTCTTATGAATGTTTTGTAAGTAATTTTGATGGAAAAAGGGGTTTCTGTTGGGAATGAGTTTCCCTTTCTCTTTAAGAGAATTGGTGACGGTTGTGGGTTCAGAAGACTGATTTGAGAATCGATTTTCTCTTCCAAAATGTTGATTTTGGTTAAATTGGGAGGTTTTGATGTCTTGGTCCAAGTTGTTGTTGGGAGTATTGTTGGTTGTAGTGAAGGTGATAATGTCGGCGTAAAGTGTTTCATTGTAAATAATTATTTTAACTAATTGTTCCTGGGTGTGAGATATGTCTGGGAAAGGATAGAATAAAATTTTATATCATGGTTTACAGTTGGAAAGGAAAATTATGCCGCCGTGGGCTAATTCTTTCGATGGCATTGGGTGATTTTGGCCCCTTGTTAAAAAAAAGAGAAAAAGAAAAAAGATCAATCAATTGGGAAAGTTGGTATTATGTGTTTTTGATTCTTAGGGATTCAAATATGGAACCCGAGATGTTTTAATGGATGGTATGAGTGGTTAGTTGAGATATGGTCTGGAAGTCTACTAGAATGAAAGGTATTGTGTCATTCTTGTTGTCATGAATAAGAGGAATTGTGATAAAAAGATCAAGATGGGAGAGTAGATTGAAGTTATAAAGGGAATTTAGAGTTGAGTTTAGAGTTGGGAACCATGTTCTCATTGGTTATGTGAAGGTTATATCCGGTGATGCCAAAGGAAATGTTTCTGAGTTATATCAGGTTATTCTTAAGATAGTGGTATGATATGTTGCATATGAAAAGGTGGCATATCAATTATTTTGATTGAATCCTTAAGTGAAGGTATTGAGAATGAAGGTGGAGAAAATTATTATGAGAAGATACGTAGTATGACTTGAGTTAAACCATTTTTGTTAATGGTTGCATTTGGGAATTTGGTTTATCGCTTGTTTCCGTTTGAAGTCTTCGCGTGGGTGTTGTGGGTTTGCCAAGAAATTTTTGTCCCGTGTGGACTTTGGTTTTTTGGTTGGTGTTCTTCGAATTCGGGGTCGAATTCCATTAAGGGGGGTAGAATGTAATAGTGCGGAACCTCATTCCAAATTTCGCCTTCCGTCAGTGAGCTTGGGCTGTCAGACTAGTAATTTTAGTGGTGGTGGCTCATTTGAGAGTGTAGGGTTAAGGGTTTTGGGTGGGAGGGGTTTTTCTGGGATTTCCCCTCCTCACCTCATCTCATTTCCCTGTGTGTGTGGCTGAAAAAAATCGGAGTGGGCGGTTCTTTTCCCCAGACCGACCGACCGCTGCTCTCCTCTCCCATCTCGCAGGCGCACCAGGCAGCGCCCTCCCTTCCTCCTCCCTGCCGACTTCCCCCTGGCCTCTCCCCAACACCCTTCCCTCCCTGGCTCGGCGAAGCAGCAGCGGCCTGCGCCCTCCTCCCTGGCGATTCCTGCTGGCCGACTGCTCCCTTGGCGACTTCCTCTCCAGGCGCACCTCTCCTCTAGCGCCTCTCCTCCCTCCAGCCGCGCCGCCCAGCCGGCTTCCCCCTCGGCTAGGCGCCCCTCCTCCTGCGGTGATGCAACAGCAGCAGCCAACCGGCATTGCACCTGTCCAGATCTGGGTCTCCCATGTGAGCTCCTCCAACACCACCTTTTCCTCTCCTCTCTAGAGCAAGAATTCTAGCAGATCTTTACATCTTGATTTCATGCTTGTGTTTGGGTGAGGGGGGAGGCGGTGTTGGGGCCTTGGGGGGACTTGTTTGAAAAAAAAAGAGACCTGCGATGCGAGCAAGACGGGACAAGGACCGAGTGGGATGTCGCTGCCCTCTTGAACCCACATGTTGGTGTGGAAGGAAGGAGAAGGGCGACTCACCACCACCAACAAATTGCCTCTTTTATATTGTTAAAGATATTGCATCGTTTCCCTTTTCAATTGGCGATTGCTTTGACATTTGCAGGTAAGGAATGCAAATTATATGTTAAGTTAGCAATTACCCTTGTCCACCATTGGCGGATGATGCTGAATTGCTTGCACACTTTACGACATCCAGAATATATTAGGAAGTATTGACAAGTAGAAAAGATGGTTCGAAACTCTGGAATCCTGCAGAAGAAAAAAAAACAGGAACTTGATCAGATTATAAATCCTCAATTTGTTGGAATGAAAATAGATTTAGTAGTATCAGAATTTGCATGCTATTTTAGTTGTTTACAAGAAACAGGGTATAAACTTGTAATAGAATATATGCAAGAATGTTAGATCAAATCTTTCCATCTCACTCTGTACATTGGAAGTGCCAAAAGTTTACAGTACATACCTTCTCAAAGGACATTTGTATGTTGAGTTTTGAGAGACTACAGTTTCAGCTAGATGAAAACACAAAATAAAAAAAAACAGTCAAGAAACTATATGTTTAAGTACTGCAGTTTTGAGATATTGATACAGAAATGAGATATAAAATGAAATGATGTTGATCAAGAGAAATAACAAGATTATGTCACTGAAAACCGGGTTATATGAAGTATTAATGTAAACAAATAGGAGGACCTAGAGTTATTAATGTCATAGTTAATCTTGAAATGTATAAAGTCCCCTATCGAGTAGTGTGCGATTATACTCCTATTTAACTATGCTTCTTTAATTTCCGATAAGGTTGTGAATGTAACAATCGTGTCTTGCGCTATCTTGGTTTGTTGTTCTCTAGGGTCGGTGGTTTCTAGCGCTGCAATGGGCCATCAATTATCGCCGAGGTTAAAAGGCAAGTGCAACCCCTAGAGTGTTATTAGGGGGTTAAATGCTTTGTTTGCGATAAGATTATGAAACTTCTAATGATGTGGTTATGTTTAATAGCATGTCTAGAAGTTGTTTTTAGTATGGTGATGAGGATGGATGAATGTTAGCAAACTGGTAAGTAAGTTATTCAATTCCCATTTATTGCATTGCGTTACGAAATTGTACGAATGGGTATGGTTATGTTGATGCAAGTGTAGGAACAAGTTTGCACTATAAGCACCTAGTTGGTCATATCTGTAAATTTAATCTACCTTATAGAAATTATGTGATGCCTTTCCCTGAATTTTATTCATGACTTTATTTACTCTCGAATGAATCACACTGGGGAAATAGCAAGTTAATTGGTACTTCCATATTGGTTATGGCTATGTGTGGTGAAAATGAATGAGGGATGAAATGCATTCACGTCAATTGCATAATTGCATTCATGATGGACGAGGCGTCCCATGTTGATGCGGGCCTCGGTGCTCACCCGTAGTGAGCACAAAAGTCCTACCTCGTAGTCCCATTCATCGAGGTGAATGGGAGCGAGTCAGTAAGAGTAGGCCCCGCCACGGGATGGTTGGGATTGAGGGTGCACACCGACGGGTGTGCATTCAGCTATACCGGTATACGCTATGACAATGTGCATTATGAGCATGCATGGTGCATTCATTTTATGATTCATGAGAAAAAGGATGAGAGCATAAAAGCATCGCATTTCATTATATGTGTTGCAATTGTTAAGTGTTAATTGATGAGAATGGAAATGACAGGTTGAGGATTGAGTCGTGGACTCATCCTGGAATGATTGTTGAGGCATGAGTACGGTTTAGTTATGTTCCGAGTTGGATGTGGTAAATGGGGCTAATTCTTGCTTTTTTCTGGGATGATTTCAATTTAGTTTTGGTTATGTCAAATAATGAAGTAGTTGTGCTCTTATGTTTGGTTTTATATAAATTCAAATTGCTTCTTTTATTTGACTATCAAATTAAAGGAACTTTTACTTTACTCTTGAAGCATTTATATTCTAGACAAATTCATTACTTTTCTTACTTGATTGCACTTTGCTGAGTCTTGGACTCACGCTTGTTTGCTTCCTGTTTTAGGTACCTTGCAGACAACTCATTTGGGTTGGGAGTAGAAGCACGTGCACGACTTGATTCGCCATCGCATTTAATTAATGCATAAAGCCTGATTGTATTTAGTGGGGTTGTAATATGTTATTTGTCATCGCGTAGTTTACCTTTTGTTAGCGGATGTGTGATTGATATCTAAGGACCTGCTAGAATGTCTCTTCGTGATTGAATGATTGAATTATATTGTTATTGCTTTACATCTCTTTGAGTGGATGTCCTTCTTTCTAGGAAGGTCATGCGAAATTTTGAACTTTTTGCGGCTTAGTTTTAAGCCGGTTTTAGAGTTAGCGGTTGTTTTTAGACAATTCTGTTGAGTTGTCGTTGAGGGTTTAGAGTTTTGGGTAGCATCCGTGGCGTATCTGGCGCTGGGGTGTTACAGATACGCAACCTCTCCTCTGCAGCTAAAGATCTTAAATGGTCCAACAAACCTCGGTGCAAGCTTCCCTTTGGCATGACATCTTTTTTCACTTTTGAGGGGTGACTTTGAGATATACGAAATTATTGGGTCCACAACTTAAATCACGACAACGATTGTCGGCATAACTCTTCTACCTAAACTGCTCTGCTTTCAGTCTTTCCTGACTATGGCAACTTGCTTCCCGGCCTCCCTGAGAATCTCAGGCCCAAACACGAAACACTCTCCCGTTTCACTCCAATTCAACGGGGTACGATAGGCACGACCCTATAAGGCTTTAAATGATGACATCTGCAAACTAGCCTAGTAGCTATTGTAATAACTAAACTCGGCATATGGCAAACATTTATCCCATGATGTACTATATGATATCGCACAAGCTCTCAACATATCTTCTAAAATCTGATTAACTCTTTCTGTCTGACCATCTGTCTGTGGATGATAAGCGGTACTGAAATTCAGACGAGTTCCCATTGCTTCAAGCAATTTATCCCAAAATCTTGAGGTAAATTGGGTACCTCGATCCGATACAATTTTCTTAGGCACACCATGTAAACATACTATTCTCGACATGTATAATTCCGCCAATTGATCCCATGAATAAGTTGTCTTCACTAGGATGAAGTGAGCAACTTTGGTCAACCGATCAATGATGACCCATATGGAATCATAACCCCTTTGAGTGCTGGGCAATCCCGTGATAAAATCTATACCAATCTCCTCCCATTTCCATTCTGGAATCTTTAATGGCTGCAACAGTCCTGCGGGCTTTTGATGCATCGCTTTTACTCTCTGACATACATCGCATAATGCAACATGCTCAGCTACTTCACGCTTCATACTCGGCCACCAAAATTTCTTCTTAAGGTCTTGGTACATCTTGGCACTCCCAGGATGAATAGAATACTTAGAATCGTGTGCTTCTTCAAGAATCAATTGCTTAAGTTCCTTTTCATTTGGCACACAAATCCGGCCTTTAAACCATAGGGTTCCTCGCTCATCTATCGAGAAATTTTCGGCTAAACCCTCTTCCTTCTTAGCCTTGATCCTACTGATCTTCTCATCATTACTTTGCTTTTCCTTAATTTGATCCTCAAGGGTTGGCTTTACTTCTAAAGCAGCTACAAATCCTTGTGGCACAACCTCTAATCTCAACTTCTGAAATTCTTCACATAACTCCGGTTGATCGCTAGCTATTAACGAATTTACACTGTGGCCTTTACGACTCAAAGCATCAGCTACCACATTAGCTTTCCCGGGATGATAATGGTTTCCGACATTATAATCCTTAATTAATTCTAACCATCTCCTTTGTCTCATATTAAGGTCTGATTGGGTAAATATGTACTTCAAGCTCTTATGATCCGTATATATCTTGCATCTATTTCCTATGAGATAATGACGTCATATCTTTAAAGCATGCACTACGGCTGCTAACTCCAAATCATGCGTCGGATAATTTCCTTCATGCGGCCTCAATTGCCTTGATGCGTAGGCTACAACTTTGCCATTCTGCATTAAAATGCAACCAAGTCCCTGTTTTGACGCATCACAATAAATGTCAAAGCCACACTGCACATCTGGCAATACTAACACCGGTGTAGATGTTAATCGCTTCTTTAACTCCTCAAAACTCTTTTCACACTCTGGCGTCCATGCAAACTTCTTCTCCTTCTTTAACAATTGCGTAAGGGGTCTCGCAATCGTTGAGAATCCTTCTATGAACCGACGGTAATATCCCGCCATTCCCAGAAAACTACGGATTTGGATAACTGTCTTTGCCGGCTCCCAATTCATTACAGCTTCCACTTTACTTGGGTCCACGGCAACTCCTTTAGCGGTCATCACATGGCCAAGGAATTCCACTTTCTTCTTCCAAAAGTCACATTTACTAAATTTGGCATATAATTGTTGTTCTTGCAACTTCTTCAAAACCAATCTCAGATGTTCTGCATGCTTTTCTTCTGACTTAGAGTATACAAGGATATCGTCTTTAAAGACAACCACAAATTTATCCAAATATTCCATGAATACTTTATTCATCATGTTCATGTCTCAAACTAGGTCTTAGCTGGTACGCACATGTCATAGCAGCTTGAACCGTAACTAAGCAGTAACTTATAAATCAACGTCAGAGCACTGCTCGACATATCCTCTTATTACAAAAGTCGGACCCGTAGGTCATTTAGCGACAGGGACAATAAACTGGTAACTAAACTTTTAGACTAAGCAAACACCGAGAAAACACGTGATCCTAGGCGTCTGGCTATTCCTCCTCTTCACCACCTTCACCGCAGATATCGAACGGAGGATTGTAGACTCTTGGATAGCTATCTTCGTTCTCCTGATTTTGGTTAGCGAAGAGAGAGTCGTCCTCTTGCTGATCAGCGGCGATGTCGACGTCAAGTATTTCTAGCACAACTTCCACGGCATCCTGGGCTTCATCTGTCGTGATGTGATTGATCCTTCCACGCATTGTCGTTTGAGGCGATGCTCCTGACTGCACTGGTACTCGATTATTTCCTGTCACTGGGGCTTTAGCTGGGGTAGTTCCTAAGTTAAAGTGAATTGGAGTAACATTTCCTTTCTTCGGACACTTGTTGGCAAAATGTCCTGGTTCGTTACAAGAGAAACATTTCTTGACAGCGGTCTGCTGATTTCCTGCTGGTGCATTATTTCCCGGTGCTGGTGTTTGGAAATTTTGGTTGGTAGGGCGAGATGATGGAGTTGATGTCTTGTTGGTCCACTGGGGTTGAATTCTGGCAAACTGTTGCGGTGTCATCCTTAACCTAAGTTGATTAGGTCGCCCTGCCTGACTAGCCATCCTACGCTTACGATCTTCACCCAATTCTTTACGCTTATCCTCAAGGATTAAAGCTTTATTAACTAACTCCTGAAAATCAGGGAAATTGTGGGTAATCAGTCCCACCTGTATTCCAGAAGTTAAACCCTTCAAGAAACGAGACTGTCTAGCCTTATCCGTGGCTACATCTTCTGGTGCATATCGTGCTAACTGGGTAAACTTATTTAAGTATTCTACCACTGACTGGCCTCCTTTCTTCAGAGCCCTAAACTCTTCCTTCTTAAGATCCATCATTTCTTCCGGGACATGATACTAAAGGAAAGCAGCTGAAAACTCTTCCCAAGTAATCTCTTGTGGTGCTTCATGTGCTGCGCAATAGTTCTCCCACCATTCCGCGGCAGTCCCTTCTAGCTGGTGCGAAGCATACAACACCTTCTCATTGCCCTCACATTGCGTGATGTGCAACTTTCTCTCAATGGTCCTTAACCAATCATCGGCCTCCAAAGGATTAGCATTGCTTGAGAATGTTGGAGGACGGGTTCTGATGAAATCCGACAGTTTAGAATGAGAACGCGACCCATTGTTGCCTTGTTGCATGTTAGTGTTGCCTACGGCTTGATTAGTCATATTCTGCATTTTGTTGCATCATGGTTTGCATAAGTTGAGTTTGCGTGGCTATAAAAGCTCCCAAATTCTGCACATCTACTGGTGGTGATGGCTGCAGTGGCGTTCCATCATTGAACTCATCATTCTGATGAAGACCACTTCCTGAAGCTCCATTGTTACCGCGAGTGTTGACCATCTGCTCGGTTTGTTTTTAGGTTAGGAAAGATAGAATTAGCATAGATAAAATGTAAGAATTCCTAATGCGGGGGAATAGGTTAAACCCAAAAACTTTATATCTTTATTAATTAACTTGGTATGGTTGCTTACAAAAGCCTAAAAGCTTTGCAACACATACTGCACACTCAGCAAGCATTAAAAATCCAAACTAAGCACTCAACCTTAACGTCTATTACATTTGGGTAAGACTATTCTATTTGATGCGACTCAATACTTGAGTCTCAACTTAAACTAAGACTCTCACTCCTCGAGCCATCCTCCACGAGAACTTCCTGGTGGGTATACTGGCGGATGAACTGGCGCTGGCGCAAACTGATCTCGGTGTCCCGCAACTAGTGATGCTTCCGGCTCCTCGAACTCAGACTTCATCTCCTCTGATGATGATGGTGTATCGCGACCTCTCTCTTGTAATGCCTCCTCGAGCTCCATGATTCTCTCCTCGTAAGCTACTCGGGTCTCATGTAGTTCCTTCTCCGCAACTCTGAGCGCTTCGTAGGCCGTCCTTAATTCCGTGTCAGTGTCGTGGGCATGAGCTTCCTAAACAGCCTTAAATCGTGCTAAGTGCACTGTAGTAGCATCCTCCCTTCGTGTGACGTATGAACGCCATGAATCTCGAACCATGGGGTGGAGTCTGAACACCGTGTCTTCTAGCTCATGGTAGTAGTCGTAGCAGATCCTCCGTAGAGCGAGTCGTGATGCCTCCTGGATACCGATCTCCCAAGTGGCTCTTCTCACTGTGATGCTGATAGGTTGGCTTGCTCTCTCGCCATTTCTGGCGTAAATTAACAGCTTGCACACCATTCCTCTTGTGGCTCCGTTGACGATCCAATCTTGGCCTTGATACGTTGGCTTGGCGAATCCTCCCAAAACTTGGAGCACCCTCCAGAGCTCTGTCGCGTAGCCTCCCTCGCACTCTACGTATGATTGTGTCCTCCTCATCTATTTAAAGAAAAATAGATAAGTCTTCCATCTTCAAATGGCCACTCCGAAAAATTTAAGGTAGACTTCAGCAAAGGTAAGGAGTAGAGAATAAGATGAGTTGAGAGTGTTGTATTAATCAAATTGTGGTTTTTCTTTTAGAAAATAGTTTTGGACACTCTATCAACTAGGGCCAAGTCCTATAGTCAGTATGCTCTGATACCACCTCTGTGAGGACCCGAATTCACCAATTCGAATCCACTGTGTTTTACCGCACTAGTCCCAGGATCAATTGCTAGTGCACACAGCTTAACATCGGTAAGCATCATATCATACACAACGATAAGAATAATAAGACTTTATTTATTGAATATAACTAGTGTATGATCTTATGATCACTTACAATTATTCAGCCATATGGGCTAGACTGAAAATAACTTGAACAAATGCAGCGGAAAGACAGTAGAAGACGTAGATGTCCCACCAGCACACCACAAGCGACTGACAAGGATTGGCCTAGTGACACGTGTCCACCTGAAAGTCCTCCAATAACGACGATGATTCCTCCACTGTTGTTGGTTGTTTAAGCAAGGGTGAGTACACCAACACGTACTCAACAAGTTGTGCACATAATGCAATGCTATCATAGCTATATGCAGGCTTATTCCAAAGGAAAGGCTAAGGGTTCATTTGCAATAAAGCAGCATTTGAGAACACATACGATACATAGATTGAAAAGGCAGTAAAACAATAAATACAAGTAAATAGATTCAGTGAGTCTCAAATAAACCCAAGTTTTTCATCCTAAATCAAGTTCCATTATCCACATGGCATCCCGCCATCCCTTTCAGTTGTCCATTTTAATTAACTATCTCTTGACTGTAATTCCCGAGCATTGCTCAATACCGTGAGCACGACTATTCGAATAGTTTGTACACTCTGCAGAGGTTATGCACTTTACCCACATGATACAACCATGCACCACACAGGTGAACGATTATAACAAAGCCTTTACAATGCATCCTCTTAACCTAGTGCTACCCGCTAAGGTTTCAACACTGAAGGGTTACACCACCACAACAGGGCCCCCCTCTTGCGCCATGTGAGCCACCCCGAGCATGGACTAGTTACCACCACCCGGGTCTCACGCCACCATGATATCACTCAAGTTAAGCATTTGCAAATTAGTCAGCTAGGCTGCCCCATAACAGACATGTGGTTGCATGATAGACTCAGGTCAAAAGCTCGCAAGGTTAAGTCCTTAGGATTGATTAAAGCAAGACATACATATACCCTCAGCTCCTCTGAGCCCACCCTAGCACACTTGCCCCTTCCACTTGCTTCAATCATAAAGTGATTACCACCCGATTGGTTACCAAGCACCACGTGCTTTTCACAAATCAACATCGTTGTGTGACCTCCCCGCCACGACAACCCAATCTCTTTGTGTGACCACACATGACATACAAATTAACATCATTGTTCCATATTCCATTAATCAAAATTAATACTCAACATTTCATGTACATGTGATGACGTGGCATGGCTAAGCAATTCTATTCCGTTCTAACCATCCATGTTGATTTCAGTATTAACCAACTATAATGAACCAACCTAAGGTGACAAGTGGATTATGGCATACAAATAACAAGGTAGGGTGTAATTCAATGGGTTCATTAACTAATCCCAAAGTTAAGGTAAAATCATTTGTACTCATAAAATATCATGCAATAGAGTAAATCAAAATAGCAATTTTGCAAACATGGGTGCAACATGGTCAAAGCACAACTTGCCTTGCTTAAGCTCCAGGTCTTGGTCTGAATATAATTCTTGAGTTGCAAATTCCTCTTCTGAAGCCTCACACAATTTAACGTCTACGCGAATCGAGAACAAATAGCAAATAAACACCAAAACCAAAGAACAAATGAATTCAAAAATTCAAATAAAAGCCACAATTAGAAAGATATCAATTTTACAAATTTTTAGGAATTTGAATCACCTCAATCGAAGTTCGTATGCAAAAGATATAGCACTTTGAAGTTTTAAATTCCTGAAAAATCCCTAAAATCATAAAATCCGAATTAATCGAATTATTTTTATAAAGAAAAATATGAATTTCTCCCGCCCGACTGTACGGATGACATGTGGCTAAGTCTGGACCTTGGGATACCAATCTAACAGATCCGATTAAATCTACCCCGTGGCTTAGTATCAATCGTCCGATCCAAATCCGACGACCCACGCTTACCCTTACGGTGCACTGTGCTCATAAATGACGTGGCCCATCTGTGACCTTACGATCTTAATCCAGCGGCTAAAGCTTACTCGTGCCGTTCACTATTGACCTAAACCGACGCGGCTTATTCCCGACCACCCTATTTAAATCTAACGGTGAAAGCTTACCCGTGTGATTCACTGCGCACAAGGCGACGTGGACGATCTTCGGCCGTGCGATGATGATCCAGCGGTTGAAAACCTCCGAACCTGGCGATGAAGACGCGGCTGTGCAAACCCGCCGGACTTGGGGATGAAGACACTCCCGACGGCGCTCCGGCTTGTTCCGGCGATGAAGAAGTAGCGGCACAGCTCCACCTCGGCGTGACGAACTCGAATCTACCCTCCGAACGGCGGAAGACACTCTCAACGGCGGCGAAACTCGGCGCAACTCCTTCGGAAACTCCGACGAAATCCCACGACACCCTCGATGCTCCTCCGGCGACGGCGCAACAAGGAAATGACACGGCGGCTTGACGGGAATCTCGGGAGGGTACCCCGGGCCTTAAATAGTCCTCGACGTGCATGCTAAACATGGAAGCTCTCTCGGACACGGCGGCGGCGGCGTGGATGAATAGGACTCCAAGTCCGAGCTGGAGACGACAACCCTCGACCGCACGATGTTCATCCAACGGCCAGGATAAAAGCTCAATTCCGAATCGGTAAGTTCTAACGTGGGCCATGCGATGAGAATCCAACGGTCGGTAATGATTTGGGTTTCTTTGATTGACGTGGAGCGATTATAACCCTTGGATCCCGATCCAACGGTCGAGGTTACCCCTCCCGATTCTAATGCGGTCCGCACAGTAGTTGGGCCGGGCCCAGTACTGTTCACGTTGAATTTCCGGTGTTTTCCCAATTAAAATAATTCAAGAAAATAAACTAATTTATTTAGGGTAGTAAAAATATCGGAACAATTCCAAGAAAAATATCAAAAATACTTTGAGACATTCTGGACCTAAATAAAATATTTTTGGTAAAACTTTATTTTAAATATTTCTTTTTATAATTATTTCTTAACAGAAGGCAATATATTTAAATTCAAAATAATTCAAATAAATCTCAGAAAATCCAATTAAATCCAGAAAATTCACAAAAATCATAATTTGCATTAAAATAATATTAATTAATTAAAATACCAAAAATTGGGATGTTACAAAAGATCACGGCAATAAGGATCTCGCAACCTGCGATGAAATAAATCTTCGAAGCTTCGCTGACTTATCCACCTAAAACAACAAATTAAGCAACGGTGAGTACTTTTGTACTCCGCAAGACTTAAGGTGGTATTTGCAAATGCATAAATGCAGGACAAGTCAAAGGAGGCTACTACAGTTAATTTGCATAAAGCGAAATTGAATTTGTAAATCCAGTTATTTGCAAACGGAATTTATAAGAGCATATTTGATTGATAACAAATAAGTAAAGCATAAGTAACACTCACAGTTCTCCATGACGTGAGCGACGAATAATCCAACTCCTGAAATCCATCAATGTCGGCCCTTTGACATAAAGCAACAGTTGATAAACAAGTTCAAACCAAAACCCATTTTCAAAAAAAAACAAAGTCTAGCATTGGAATGACTTCACCAAGTGCCCATGACCGCGGGCACAGCTAATTGATTAGATTTATACTCTGCAGAGGTGTACAACTTTACCCACAAGGAATGATTAACCTTTTGCTCAACACACTTCCTTAGGTGCGTCGGCAAGGAGATCATACATAACCGTTACATTACCTAGACATGACTTTGATCCAGCCCAGGACGTTAACCCCCACCGTAGACATAGAAACACACACCCAAGTCGTGGATCCACTTTCATCACAGCCAACACAACGTTTCTGAACACGGCATGGCATACACCGTTGCATTGGCAAGTAGAAACCCCGTCAAGCAAACCTGACTGGAATGCCCGTGCTAGCTCCCACCTTCCAAAGGGAAAAGCCATGTCTAAATAACTTAATAAGCTATGGCCGTCCCATACCAGACCTCGCGGTTGCACGGAAATCTTGGATCAATAGCGTCCCATTGCTCGGTCCTTAATCCGACACGGGCGATACTTCACCCTACACTATGTGCAATTCCTTTGGCACACCCGGCTATTGCCAATAATCGCACGTGTCAAAATCATAGTTTTATTTTGGGTTTTTAATCAAAATACCAGCAAGCAACAAAGACATTTCTAAGGTTTTCAGGAAACAATTTTGATCTGATCATGTACATTGCTGATTCTAAAGCATGGCTAAGCATGAATAATATGTAACACACATACCCATGATGACATTAAGTAATGTCTATCTTTAATCTATGGTTGTCAAGGTTCACATGTCCATAATTATCAAAGAACGTTCATAAGACAACAGGTATAACTACCAGTACCACAAAATAGCAAATTTATAGAAAATAAATGCATGCATGAAACCATTTGATAAAAAAAAGAAAAATTAAATATTGGGATCAATATGATCAAAGGGGTGCTTGCCTTGCTTAATCTTTGTTTACGACGACGACGAGGATTGCGGCTGACGATGGCGATGACGAAGTCAGAGGCATCAGGTTCTACACGTCAATCAACAAAAATATAGCAAATAATAAACTTCAATAAGGGCAAAAAGAAAATAGATAGAAAAAACAAATAAAACTCTTCACAAGAAACAGGGATTGCTCTTTTATGAATTTATTAATTTTGTTTTATGAATTCAAGATGCAAAAATTGGTTGGATTAATAAAATTAATCATTAGTTGCAAGGTTCATTCATTTACTATTTATAATATGAGTTTCTGGCAACTTATTACTTATGGGTTTTGCTCTATTAGGATTCGGATTCAAAGCAAGATGAAATAGGAATATTTTTCTAGATTACTGCATATTATATCCTAAAGATCACTTCTAGGCTATTCTTTACAAAATTCAGATTTAGACGAGCTACTTTGTGAGCTGATGAAAATGCTTAAATGATCACAATAGACTATGAGTGAATAGTGCTTATTCTTTGATTGATTTTGTTCAGAATTAGTTTTACGTAAGTTAAAACTACTGATTTAGGCTACTAGTATTATTTACATGATATTTGAGAAGGTTCTGGTGAAACAAACATTATAATTATTGATTTCTTATTTGCAACTAAAATTCACTTGCTTATACTATGGATTTTAGGAATGTGAACACTTAGGGTTATTAGGTGTGGGGAACCGTCCCCGGGACTCCACTGATTCACCCAAATGCACGGTACGTCTCAAGTGAATCAAGGGAATCTCGGGCGTTCCACGATTATACTCGTGTTGGTCCCAGGATAGTTTGCCAACACGAGCATTCTCATCCAACAGTTGACATCACAACACATACACAATTATCGGAAGCATAAACGTTATTACATTCCAAAAGTAGGACTGCTGTCCATAACGACATATTTAGAGTTATTACATCAAGTAGCAGCGGAAATCATAAGATAAACAACAAAAGGGCCAGCATGGCATGCCCCCAAACCCTCAGGCAACCAACTAGGGCAAGAACGGCGACTAAACGTTAGAATTGTCGAAATTTGCCCGGTAAAAGTCCCCGGGCAGTGCCTCATCCTCACCTGCAGCAAGTGGACAATCCGATTGAGTACAAAGAGTGTACTCGCACAATAATATACATTGCATGTTGATTTCTAGCTACATGTGGTTGCTACATCAAAGGAAGGCAAATTGGCAATTTTAGCATAAAGCAATATTTGGGATAAATCGTAAGCATGTATAGATTGATAAGAATTTGCATTTAATAAACATTTACAAAATCTAATACATAATATAACATCATCATATTCACATTTGTATCATGCCTTCAAGCATTCTCCGAACCATGAGTTCCATCGCTCATGTTCGACTACACACACAAGTACTCCAATACATGTGTCTCTTTTCCCACTCCCATCCCATTCTTACCAAGTCCTTAATACTCGCCCAGTGACTGACAGTTCAAGCGATCGTCCTTAACCATGGACGCGGCTATTCGAATAGTTTAAACTCTGCAGAGGTACGACTTTACCCACACGACACGCCACACTCGTAAGCCAAGCTATTAACACATTTCCTTGGATGTGTCGGTAGAGGTGAACGTGACAAACCATTTTCAAAGTATGCATGGTAGTGTATCTAAACCATTAGGATGGTGTGACCCTCGATCCGCGTGCCCAGTGCTCGGTGTGTGTGGATCAAGGAGTACACCCATTGTTGGACATCCCCAACTCAACAAAGTTTGAGGGACTCCGAGGATATTCCTTGGCGCTCCACTAAGCCCAAGGAATTCCGGCGGTCATTCCTTGACGCTCCACTAAGCTCAAGGAATCCCGAGTGCACATGGTTTACATACCCTAGTCATACACAAGTACTTGGTTACGCCGGTCCCATAAACGGCGTGTGGTTCGCACGATAGTTACTCAAAGAGACGTCACCAGGATTTAATCCTTAGGGTCCTTAACCGACAGCTCTACTCATGAACCAACATTTGAAACCATCATAATCATAATAATTCTCAATCATTGCGACCAATGGACTAAGTCCATCTATCGCGGTTTCTAACGATGTTCTAAGCATGGCTAAGCAATTCGTACGAACCCATATACAATAGTAATAAACCAACCACCTAGGGCGACAATGGACATGGAAAGAATATGATAAGGGGATAACATCACAATGTGGTAATTGCTAAGATTTCTACCCAATCATAATTGTAGTTGAAAGTAAGCATGCAATTGATAAAATAATTCCAAAAGTGTAAATTTCAAATAGTAGGAGCAATCATGGTCAAGGAGTAAGGTAGTGCCTTGCTGCTCGTTCTTGATTTTGAAGGCGTAGTCGTACTCGGGAGTGCCTTCCGAAGCGTCAACATCTAACGAGAACATCCAAATCCATAAACACCAAATCAAGAATTCAAATGGTGCACATGATTAAAAAGATGCATGAAATGCTCATGATGTGTGATACTAATCATAATATGAAAGTACTAATTGAGTTTTTGCGTCAAAAGTTCAAGTCTTAGGGCTTTTATTGAATTATGTTCGGAGTATCCGAGTGTCACTTCGGAATGTCCGAGTGGACCCTCTCGGTCTGAAGTTTGAATTATGTTCGGAGTATCCGAGTGTCACTTCGGAATGTCCGAGTGGTTCGGACTATCCGAGTGGTCACTTCGGAATGTCCGAGCAGACCCTCTCGGTCAAGCCAAATCAGCCCTATTCGGACTATCCGAACCTTTATTCGGAGTATCCGAGTGGTTCGGAATGTTCGAGTGAAACCTCGGACTATCCGAGCTGGGCTTCTCTGTTTCAAAACGGCTACGTGCACAGTGGCTTCTACACTTCATAGGGATGGACTAGGGCTTCAAGAGAATGGACTAAGGTAGGAACTTACCACTACAAGGTTGCTTTTGCGCTTGGTGAAAGATTGGTCTTGGTGAGGGATGACGAAAATGTCACAATGCCGACTTTCACGGTTCGTCTCCTCCTAGCTCGTGTAGACGACAATGCCTTCACTTGCTCGTGCTTGCAACCACAACTAGCCCTCCTCCTCAAACTTCTTTGCGACATGTATGGCCCGAGTCAAGGTTTGTTGATGGATTCCATGTAGAAGATAGAAATGTGTTACAAGGGGCAAAATTTCAGAACATGGGAGGAAAGAAAATTGGTTGCCACTTACCTAAAACTTGGTGCCTCAAAAATCCATTTGGATGGATTTGAAGCTCTTGATCTTGGCTTCGACGTGGTGTAACATGCACAAGCTCAAACTCAAGATTGGAGGGAATTTGTGGGGGAGAATGGCAAGAGGTTGAAGAAGTTGTGCTTGCTGTTTTCAGGATTTGGATGAGCAAAATGAGCAATAGGGGGAGGAGAAACCAATGTTTAGACCTTATATAGGCTGCCCACTCATGCCTTACATGTGGGGCTAGGTCCCACATGTCATAGGGTGAGAAAGAGGGTGGGTAAGAGTGATGGAAGTGAGAAAAGACATGGAGAGGATGTGCAGCCCACAAGTTCCTAGGCAAGGTAGGTCCCATGTGTTATTGGCTTGTTAGGTAAGTGGGTAAAGGTGAGTAAAGTAGTAAATGGTATAGTAGGTATGTGCAGCCTACTCTACTCTCTCTTATGAACATGGCCCACATGTCATTGACTAGGGTAAAACAACATGTGTGCAGTTTTGGAAAATGAGTGTTAGAATTTTGTTACTCCTTCTTTATGCAAGATGAATGTCCTAACACTTGTATGATTATAACTAAATGAGGATGTAATGTCATGATGGAAGATGTCAGCATGACAAACCTCGCTTACCGGATGAAAATTGGGCTGTTACATTAGGCTATCAAGATTAACATGCAAATCATGGGGAAGTGAGATTATCTTTTCATAATAGAGTAGTCTATACTCTGTAGAGCACTAGTAAGCTAATTTTGTAAGTTTTAGGATTTATACGAGACATTATATTTATCGTTGAAAAAGCTTATGTGGCATTATAAAGTTTACGTTATACACATGAAGCATGTGATTAACACTTAAGGGTTTTGAGCTAATAAGATTAATATGCAAACCTTGATGAAATAAGATTCTTTCTATAGAATATGGTAGTATAAACTTTGTAGAGTGTTTCTAAACTGGTTTTACTGATTTTAGCATTTAGACGAGTTATTTTATTAACTGATGAAATAGTACAAATGATCACAACGCAAACACTAAATCGGTCAAGATTCATTTTTAGTTTGTGACTACACTATACATGATCCTTTATTAATTTTTTAGGTATTAGCATGGTAAAATCCTAGGAATGTTTTCAAGTTGGTTTTACATTATTTTGTTACCAATCACGATAGATTTCATATTTATTTGTTGTTGCAAGTTGCATTTCATTTTACTAAAAGATTGCAAACTAAGTTATATTTTAAATATTTTTACATACATGGGTCCTTGCTATTTCTAGAAACTTCATAAAAATTATTTCATCATTTTATGAGCTATTATATTTTCATTTTTATTAATGGCCATATTAAGGTTTACTAAAGATTATGAAGCAAATAAATTAAATTTAGTTCAAAATTAAATGTTTATGCACACTTGAGTTTACTATGGTTTCAAAAGCACATGAAAATTTATTTTATGATTTTAGGAGTTATATTTTCCATGTGAGCAATAATGTCCATAATAGTGCATATAACCTTTTTTAATTTTAATAATTGTTATGTGATTCAAAAATAGATATTTTGGTATCTTTGATTTCATCCTAGTCTTAGCATCATATAAAAATTTATATTATTATTTCTTGACTTATTGTTCACATATTTAATATAAAGACCATATTATGGTTATTAACAAATTTAATTAAAATAATTATTCGTAGTTCAAAATTTTAGTATTTTTGTATATTCTGAATACACATAATTGCATATGAACTTAGGATTTTGTTTCATCTTATTTGGATTAAGTATGCAAGAGATAATCAAGATTGATCATCATTCGGCTAGGAAAATGAAAATACGCTTTCATAACAGAGGAAGCGCCTTTACCCTTTTAACTGTGATCGCTTGAGCTGGCTGATAGAGGGGACCCGCGCGGCAGAGACAAAGAATAGAGGACTGGTTAGGGCTCAACGGCGAGGACCCTCCAGTGAAGTTCTGGCGGGTTTCCGGTGATGGCGACTGCACGGGGAGAGAGAGCTCGGCGAGGCGCACCCGGGAATGCAGCCGATTCGGCCGGAGAAGGTCGAAGGCAAGTTGCAGCCGAGGAGGGGCGGCGGCGCAAATGGCGGACCGGTGAAGGGCATAAATCAAGAGATGTGAGCTCGAATGGGTAACAGCTTTAGCTTCT
Organism: Guadua angustifolia; assembly: GCA_036346375.1. Classification (NCBI taxonomy): domain Eukaryota; kingdom Viridiplantae; phylum Streptophyta; class Magnoliopsida; order Poales; family Poaceae; genus Guadua; species Guadua angustifolia. The sequence goes on along the minus strand of CM070513.1, from coordinate 42,803,175 downwards.
AGGGGTCACAAGGAGTCTATTTTTGCACTTTCATGAAGCAGAGCTTGGCTGAGGTGGTCTGCCACTAGGGAAGGGCGGCGGCGGAGAAGGTACCTCACTGGAGAAGAAAAGTAGTGAGTTTCGATTCGAATGAGTAACACAGTGAGCATCAGGTAGTATTACTCATTCCATTTTACCAGTTTGTGGAGTCGGAGATCACGAAATTTGTTCCGCCATCGAAGCCGTGACTTGAAGAAGATGAGCGACTGCTGTGGCGAGCTTTCACATGGAGATGGTTGAATTATATTGGGGGCTTTTGATTCTCAGAGCTTGGTGATGCTATGGCTCGATTGAATTTGGGTTTGGATGTTTGTTTCACAAGGATTGCAATCGGTTTTTGAGCTCCAAAACTCTCGGCCATGGTGGAAGAGCGCAGGGATTTTGGTCGCCTGGCTGTAGAGAGGAAGAGGGAGTAGAGGGGGAAGCTGGGCACTGCTTTGGTGATCACAGTGCCCCCTTTTATAGCTAAGGAGAATGTGAATCCCGGTCGACTTGCACTTGGTCTCGGATGAACGCTTCACCAGGCGCGACAAAGGAAAATGGCGAGCTGGCCGAGCTGTAAATGAGATGGCATGGCGCAGGAATGGCTGAGGACAAACGTGGCAATGGCTAGGTGATGCTGGCGCTAAGGATGCGACCATTCGGCGATGAGCCATCAATCGAGCGAACTCAGCTGATGCGTTGAATCGGGAGGCTCTACTTCGGTCGGACGCACAGGGGAGAAGAAGGAACTGGCGAGTGGCGCAAAGGTTTAAATGTGGTGACATGGTGTGAGAAATTTGAGGCTTGACCGGGGTTGAGTCGGGATGTGGCTGACGCGGGCGAAGAGACCAGACGGTGAGGCGGTTCACCGAACGACCTCAGGCGAGTCACCGTGTTTGCGTCAGGAGACTTCTCGGTCGTGCGCACAGAGAAAGGTGAGGAGGAGAGAAAAGCTAAGCCTAGCAGGTGGGCCTAGGAACCACTATCAGTGGCTAAAGGCTCGACCACTGTGCACCAACAGAATGGAACGGGAACGGTGCTAGCCCACACGTCAGTGAAATGAGGTGGCAGAATTTGAGTTCCAGCTTGGCTGAGTCCAGTACATGAATTTATTGTGCTGTCAAATTTGAGTAGAAATGTTTAGACTTTTTGACCGAGGTCACTGGACAGAGCTTGAAGCCTGGTAAAATTTTGAGATAAATATGAGTTACCGAAAAATTAGTAATATTCTTACAACAGTGATTGCTCTAATTTCTCGTTTCTGATTTTGATTTTTATTTGAGAGTAAATAAAGTCTATTATTTTTGAAACTTTTTTTAGATATGTTTGAGCTAGAAATGCTTATATAAAATTTTTAGCTCAAAAAATTACTCCATTATTTAATATAAATTCTAACATGGCAATTTCCAGATTTTCATAGTTTCAATTTTAAATTCTAAAAGTCATAAATCACATTATTAATTTATAATATTTTTATCAAAGATAGATATTGAATTGAGGTTTTCATGATAATTTTTACAGCTCCAGATAAGTTTTATAAGTGTTGTATAAATTCTGACAATATATTATTTTGATTTAAAAGTTGTCTCTTTATTTTATTTCTTCATTATTGTATGTATAAAATTTCATTTGCTGGATAAAATGGCTTACTTGCATGCTCAGGGTTCTCATGTTAAATTTTTCAAATTTTTACTTTTTATCTTTTTGCCTTTTTCTCTTTTTCATTCCTCTCTTCTCTTTTATTTGTTTATTCTCACAACACAAAAATCCAAAGAAATCCAAATAAAAATCAATAATGTCGAGAGAACTCAGAAATAATAATATTCAAATTCAAAAAATTTATTTTTATTTTACTAAAATTTTTGGGATGTTACAGACACCCCGCTGATTCGGCTCAATGGAGAAACATCGATTGGAAATATGAGGAGTTTGGTGCTGAAATGAGGAACATAAGATTTTGATTAAGTACCGATGGAATGAATCCATTTAATAACATGAGCAGTCGTCATAACACCTAGCCAGTTCTGTTGTGTATCTACAATCTCCCTCCTTGGTTATGCATGAAACGGAAGTATATCACGATGTCATTGCTAATCTCAAGACCCAAATAGTCGGGAAATGATACAGATGTATACCTTGCTCCACTGATTGAGGATTTGGTAACATTGTGGAATGAGGGGGTCATGGTTTGGGATGCATACAAAAGAGAGTACTTCACACTACAGACTATGGTATTTTGCACTACAAATGATTTTTCGGTCCTTGGTAATTTGACGAGCTATAGTACAAAAGGAACCAAAGCGTGTCCTACTTGTGAAGAGGAGACTGAGAGCATATGGCTGCCGAATTCCATGAAAAATACGTATATGAGTCACCGTAGGTTTCTACCTCGAAATCATCGATACTATAAGATGGATGACAAATTTGATGGGAAGAGGGAAGTTTGTTCGGCTCCGCAACCTATGAGTGGAAGATAAGTATATTTACATGTGGAGCATATCGTTGTGCAATACGAAAAGAGTCATAAATCTATTAGTCCTAGGACTATTTGGAAGAAAAGGTCGATATTTTGGGACTTACCGTACTGGAAGGAGTTAGATGTCCAGCATTGTATTGATGTCATGCATGTTGAGAGAACAATGCCTATGACAATTTAGTTGGCATCATCTGAACTTACCTGGGAAGACCTAGGATGGTGTAAATGCTCGTTGTGACATGGCCTACGTGGGAATCAGGTCCAAGCTTGCAGTGATACAGGAGGATAAAAAAAGTCCATACATCCTGTCGGTGTACTTTGCGCCAGGGTACCCTCTATGCCACTGTCAGGGGGGCCACAAGTGCCAAGCCATGACTGGCGGGCGGTGGGTGATCATGCCTATTTGTCAGTCATGACTGCGTGGTGGCCTAGCGAGCAGGTGGGTGAGCACGCCATGCTGCCGGGCAACCGCGCCGCGTGGCGGCTTTGGCGGCGGTGGGCGAGCATGCCTGGCCGACAGGCGGCGCGCCGCGTGGTGGCTTGGCGAGCAGGTGGGCGATCACGCCCTACTGCCGGGCAACCACGCTGCGTGGCGGCCTGGTGAGCAGGTCGGCGAGCACGCCCTGCTGCCAGGTGGCTGGGCTATGTGGTCGGTCGAAGGAGCCAAGGGGTACACCGCCGGTCAGGCATAAAGATGTACGTTGGCGGAAAAGGGAGCTTCACCCCGAAGACTTCTTCCCCGACAACCCGTGTCAGAACCATTAAATGCATGTGGCTTCGCTGACGGCACGATAGCTTATCCCTCTGACGTCCTGCACCTAACTAATCCTATATAGGTCATTTCCCGGGCGGACCAGGCGGAATTAAACGATGGTGCAAAGAATGAGGCCAGAGGATGGGGCTACAGTGACTGATGTAATAAATGAAGTGTAATCATTGTGATGTCATCCTTCTCACATGCCCGAGCCAGCCCAGCCTATATAAGGGGGGTTCGGTGCATGGGAAAAAGGGAAGAGAAAAAAGGAGGAGAAAAGAGGAAGGAGGGGGAACAATCAAGACAAGAGAAGGAGAGCATAGAGAGAGCTTGAGAAGAACCCAGCGTGTATGTTGAGCAATGGTAATTCCCTAAAAACATATTAACAAGAGCCGAAGCAGGACGTAGGAATATTATCCACATCGGGGGCCTGAACCTGGGTACATTGTCGTGTTCTTTAATCTTTGTTTCTGTGGATCCCACGATAGAGCCCATAGGTGTCCGTCCGTGAAGATCCCCTCTATCGAACCACAGGTCCCTTCGAGGCATAATAGCTGGCCAGAGAAAAACGCCGACAGCGACGCGCCAGGTAGGGGGTAGCGGTTGGCTCACCCTTTCATCTCTCCAGCAGGTCTTTGTAATCCGTCCGGAAGGATCTCGCCTCTGGAGATGGCGGGTTCGTGTTCCCAGCAAGAAGAACCGGCGGAGGCTAGCAGCACCCGCGACGCTTCACGGCAATCCCGTCGAATGGGGGACCGTCTCACGCCCTCCATAGAGGTGGGCGGCGTTGTCCCCTCGACGATAGCGGAGCTACCGGTTTGGCGGCGGTTGGCCATGCAAGAGGCCACTCCGACCCAAAATCTACATGCCGTCCGTCTCCTCTTGGACCACCCACCTATAGAACTTGCAGGAGACACCCCAGCCATGCCTTGGCTGTGGGACATTGGCTCACTTATAGACGTGGCTCAGCTCCATGTGGGGGCGCCTGAGCGGTCGGGTACCTCCGGTGCCCCTTTATCAGGGTGGCGTGCGGATCGCACCCAAGCTTTCAGCCACCCAAGCGGGAAGCGCTCTAGCCAGGAGGGCCAGAGCAAAGGAAAGGGCTTGCAGGATGCAGACCCCGCTGGTGCGGGGGGCCGCACAGCTGCCGACGTGTCGCCTCGCGCGTCTCCCGAGCACCGGGGAGGCCGTGAGGATTTGAGGGCACAGTTGGAGAAGCGTCACCAGCGATGCACCAATGATTTGGGCGATGTACTGCAGCACCGCCGCGTGCAGGGGCAAGGCCGCTATAGGCGGATGGTTCCTAAGGGCGACCACTCCTCCAGCGATACCTACTCGCGGGATAAGGAGGAGGCGCTCTCCTCCAAATCCTTGGGGAGCCAAGATCCGTGCTCCCCGGCACGGTCTCTGGGCTGAGGTTCAGGTGGACGGCGTAGCTCCCCCTACGGCATCGGGTGCCAAGCATTCTCCAGTCGACTGCGCTGCACTGCATGGCCAGAGAGGTTTCGCCCGGCGTCCATTGAGAAGTATGACGGCACCACCAACCCGGAGGAGTTCTTGCAGATATACACGATGGTGGTGCGGGCTGCGGGTGGGTCTGAAAAGGCCATGGCCAACTACTTCCCGACAACCCTAATGGGATCTACCTGTTCTTGGCTGTTGAACCTCCCGTGAGTGTCGGTTCACTCGTGGGAGGAACTGTGACCTCTTCGTCGCCAACTTCCAAGGATCGTACACACAGCTGGGCATGGAGGATGATCTCCACGCCCTCGAGCAGGAGAAAGGGGAGTCATTGCGTGACTTCATCCGGTGATTCAGCTACTACCGCAACACGATCCCAAGGATCTCCAAGCAGTCCGTCGTCATCACCTTCCAAAGTGACGTCTGGGACCACAAGATGCGGGAGAAGATGGCTACTCGCAACGTCACCACCACTTCCGAGCTGTTCTCCCTGGCGCACAAGTGTGCTCGAGCGGCGGAAGCTCGGCCCGACCAGTGGTCACGGCGGAGAAGGAGCTGGGACCTCGAAAGGTCACAGCTCCGTGAGCAGGAAGAAGAAGCGCGGGGCGGTTGAGCTTGGGCAGGTCCTGACCGTGAAGCGCGGGCACGGGGACATCGGGTCACGATGGCGCGACCGCCATGACCAGCGGGATGACCACCGCCACCGGCGAAACAACGTCACGAGGAGAAGGAGGGTAGGCCCTATTGCCCAATCCACATATCCAACACGCATGACCTGGCCAACTGCCAGGTTGTGAGCAAGATGATGGAGCAGCATCTCAAGGAGCGTCGTCCACGCGACGACGATCAGGATGAAGACCCCCGCCCGTTGGCTTTCCAGCGGGCAGAGCACACGGTGGCGTATATCCATGGTGGCTCGACCACCTATCCCTCCAACACAAGGTACAAGCGGCTGATGAGGGAAGTCTGCGCCGCTGTACCGAGCCCAAGGGCTTGTAGGCCACTGAAGTTGTCGGAGGAGTCGATCACCTTCAGTCGGGGCGACCACCCTGAGAGCACTGCCAGCTTGGGTCACCTTCCAATCGTGGTTTTGCCCACGATTCGGAACATGAAGCTTGGGTGGGTGCTGGTGGACAGAGGGAGCTCCATCAACCTTTTGTCCTCCAAAGCGTTTCGAGTGCTCCAGATATCACGGTGGGCTGCGCGCCCTGCCATTCTCTGGGGTAACCCGGGATCGCTCAGTGCCCTGGGCAGTGCACCTCCTGTCACCTTTGGAGCGAGAGCAATTATCGTCTGGAAGTGGTGGACTTTGAGGTCACTGATTTCGATCTTCCGTACAACGCCTTACTTGGCCGACGGGTGTTGGTCAAGTTCATGGTAGCAATCCACTATGCGTACATGGTGGTGAAGATACCAGGGTCCGGTGGCCCCATAGTCGTCCGAGTGGACAGGCCGGAAGCCTTGCGCTGCCATAGCGAGCATTAGACTGGCGGCGCCACATGCTAGGCAACTTTGATGCTACGCTCAAAGAGCCCTTTGGCGAAGACCCGTGCCTTGCCTGGTTCATCCGGTGAGGTTAAGATGGTCTTCCTGAGTGTGGCCGAGCCCGAGAAGACCGTCAAGGTGGGCACCCACCTTGACTCCAAATAGGAAAGCGCGCTCGTCACCTTCCTCCAGTCTAACTCCGACGTGTTTGCCTAGCAACCGTCCGACATGACTGGGGCCCTTAGGGAGGTGGTCGAGCACCGATTGGCAACGCTTCTAAGAGTGCACTTGGTCCGACAAAAGGTTCGAAGACAAGCACCAGAGCGACAAGATGCCATTCGGGAGGAAGTAGAGAAGCTGCTACGCGCGAGTATCATCAGGGAAGCCTCTCACCCCGAGTGGCTTGCCAATCCCGTGCTCGTCAAGAAGTCCAACAGGAAGTGGCGAATGTGCGTAGATTTCATCGACCTCAACAAGGCTTGCCCGAAGGATCCATACCCATTGTCGCGCATTGATCTCATCGTCAACTCTACAGCAGGGTGCGAGTTGCTGTGCTTTTTAGATGCGTACTCTGGGTACCATCAAATTAGCATGGCAGCGGAGGACGAAGAAAAGACTGCTTTTGTAACCCCAATGGGCATTTATTGTTATATCAGAATGGCATTTGGGTTAAAGAATGCTGGTTCTACTTATCAACGCGCTATGCTTACTTTCTTCCATTCGTAGATAGGACAGAACCTCGAGGTTTACGTCGATGACCTGGTGGTGAAGGCCAAGGAGGGAGAGGGACTGGTCAGAGATCTGGAAGAAAACTTTGCCATCCTCCGAAAGAATCGCCTGAAGCTCAACCCCGAGAAGTGCATGTTCGGCGTGCCCTCTTGGAAGTTGCTCGGGTTCCTTGTGTCCAGTCGAGGCATTGAGGCCAACCTTGACAAGATAGTGGCCATCGAATACATGAAACCACCAACTCGACTCAAGCAAGTACAATGCCTCACCGGCCGACTGGCGTCCCTTGGGCGGTTTATCGCTAGCTTGGGAGAAAGGAGCCTGCCCCTATTCAAGTTGCTGAAGAAGACCAACCATTTTGATTGGACCCTGGAGGCCCAGCAAGCGTTTGAAGACCTGAAGAAGTATCTCTCCTCTCCACCAGTGCTAGTCGCCCTCAAGCTTGGCGAGCCGTTGCTCTTGTATGTTGCGGTAACCCCTGCAGTGGTGAGCGCGGTACTAGTGGCGGAGAGGGAAGGCGTCCAGAAGCTGGTCTACTACGCCAGCAAGGTGCTGCATGAAGCGGAGACCAAATACCCGCAGGCACAGAAGATGTTGTACGCTGTCCTAGTGGCGTCCAGGAAGCTACGGCATTACTTCCAAGCATGGGAGATGACGGTGGTCACTACCTATCCCCTGCGGGAGATCCTCCATAATCGAGAAGCCGAGGGCCGCGTCGCTAAGTGGCCAGTAGAGCTGGGGGAGTTCTGTCTCAAGTTCACCCCCCGCACTACTATCAAGAGCCAAAGGCTGGCGGAGTTCATCGCCGAGTGGACTCCTGCCACCCCTGGAGCTGAAGAGATACCCGCGCCTTCTCCCTAGACTTTATTCTTCGAAGGCTCCTTCAGGCTTGAGGGCGTGGGGGCTGGGGTTGTCCTGGTCTCCCCGACCGGTGACATCCTTCGGTATGTGGTCGTCCAGGATTTCAAGGCCACCAACAACACTGCCGAGTATGAAGGTTTACTGGCAGGGCTGCGCGCCGCCTTCATGTTAGCCGTCCGGCGTCCACAAGTCAAAGGCGACTCCCTGCTAGTCATCAATCAAGCGTGGAAGGAATTTTAGTGCTCTAATCCTACCATGGCAGCATACCTAGCGGAGGTCAGGAAGATGGAGCGTCACTTCGAAGGACTGGGATATATCCATAGCCCTCGGTGCGACAATCACATGGTGGATGGGCTTTCACAGCTCGCATCGTTAAGAGCCTCTGTCCCGGTCGGGGTCTTTGAAGAAAGACTTACGCGACCGTCCGTCGCTGCCCCCGTTCAAGGTGGGGACGATGGTGCAGCTGTCTCGGCCTCCGACTTAGGTGGGGAAGGCAGTGTGGCTACCGCGGCCTCTAGTTCAGGGAGGGAAGGCAGCGCGCCCGCGTCAACCCTTGGTTCCGGGAGGGAAGACGGCGGTGCCACCGGTGCGGCACTTAGGGAAAAGCCTGGCCAAGCGGAGTACCCAAGCGACCGCCGTGTGATCGCTACACTTGATCGGGAAGGTCAGTGGATGGATCCGATCCTAACCTTCCTACGGGACCGAGTGATCCCCGACGATGATGCGTCAGCTGAGAAAATTGCACGTAAGGCCAAGTACTATACTCTGGTAGGTGGGGACCTATATCGCCAGAGTAGAAATGGAATTCTTCTGAAGTGCATCACTCGGGAAGAGGGGAGCAACCTGCTCTCTGATATCTATGGAGGCATGTGCGGGAGCCATATGTCTAGTCAGACACTAGTCGGAAAAGCGTTCCGCCAAGGATTCTGTTGGCCTACTGCCCTCCAGGATGCTTACGAGCTGGTGAGGAGATGCAAAGAATGCTAATTCTATGCCAGGCAGATCCACCGACCAGCCCAAGTACTGCAAACCATCCCGCTCTCTTGGTCATTCGCGGTCTGGGGGCTGGATATCCTGGGTCCGTTACCACGGGCCATAGGGGGCTTCACCCATTTGTTCGTCGCCATCGACAAATTCACCAAATGGGTCGAAGCTGAGGCGATGTGTGCTATTACGGCCTCCGCTGCCATCAGGTTCATACGTGGGATCTTTACCCGCTTTGGAGTCACCAACCTCATCATCACCGACAACGGCGCCCAGTTCATCAAGCGGCGTTCCTGGAGTTCTGCGAAGAAATGTGCACCAAGGTGTGTTTCGCCTCGGTGGCCCACCCCAAGAGCAATAGCCAGGCAGATCATGCCAACGTGCTAGTGTTGAGGGGCCTCAAGACCAGAGCAGTTGACCAGCTCCACAAGCGGGGACCACGATGGACTGACGAACTTCTGGCGGTGCTGTGGTCGCTTCGAACCACGCCTAGCCAGGCAACCAGGGAGACACCTTTCTTCCTGGTCTATGGGGCTGAAGCTATTCTTCCGTCTGAGTTGTCTTTAGGCTCCCCGCGCGTTTTGGCATTCAGCGAGGAGGGCCAGAAAGATCAGCGCCGAGAAGAAGTCAATCTCCTGGAAGAGGTGCGCGATCGAGCAGCTCTACGCGCTGCTCGATACCAGTAGAGCATCAGGCGGTACCATGCCACCCAGGTCTACAAGAGAGCATTGGCAGTGGGCGACCTTGTCTTGAGCAGAATTCAGGCGCAAGCCGGTCGTAACAAGATGTCTCTCCTGTGGGAGGGACCCTTCAAGGTGGTCTCAGTCTCTCAACCCGGGGCGGTCTGATTGGCCACTGAGGATGGCCAAGAGCTGGCGAACTCTCAAAACTTAGAGATGTTGCAGAAGTTCTACCCCTGAGTTCTGTAAGTGCTCGACGATCTGCTCCGGTCAGCCAGGGAGTGGGTCTTTTCCTCTATTTAGTTGGTCAGTCGATGGCCAGTGATAAGTTAAGTTGTTTGCCTCACGGGCTCCCTGTAAATCTTTTTTACCTATCCCATTTGGCCCTGGTGGGCCGCGTTTTGCATTGTTGTCATGGGTACCGATAGCCTGACGGCTCCTTGCTGATAAGCGGTAACACCAAGCGCTTGCGTCGTGCAGGGACGGGCGACTAGGGGGTCGAGTTCGGCTCAGTGTTCCATGCGGTTAGCATAACTTAGGTTGTCACCACGAACACCGCTGGCCCAAAAACCACCCCTGGAAACCTGTTACCTTGCTACGCATCACTATGGTCAGGTTCCGAGAGATCGCAAGGGTTTAAGATCTGAAAGACAATGGGACAGTGACAATCACACGCACTGGGACTTATGATCTGTTTCTTGCGTATCTTGCGTAACTTCTGCTCGTATTTGTAGTGGTTGTGTGCAAGTGCAGGAAGAATGCCGGAGCATCGATCTGGACTAAACCCCCATCATGGCACGGTCAGGGGGCTGGTCACCCAGGGACTTAGGCAAACAAACGCGGACAAACATACTCACAAACAGGCACTCAGGTAAGTGCGAAAGATAGCCATTTCATTAAGTTTGCTAAAAGGTGTATCTACATGGTTACAACAAAAAAAAGGGAAAGAAAGGAATGAAGAAAACAAGAAGGGCAGCCTGGACCATCATTCTTCATCGGTGACTTGGATGTGCCCAGGGTCATCTCCCGCCTCCTCCGCCATTACCTCATCAAGGGCTGGGTCCTCCACCGTCATCAGCCCCGCCACGTACTCCGAGGCTTCACGCACACGAGCTTGCGCTTGGGCCTCGTTGCCTTCGATGCTAGCCACGGTGGACATGGGATCAAAGGAGGCATCGCAACTGGCGCAGCAGGCCAGCATGTACCCCGAGGTGGCGACGGTGACCTCCCACCCCTCTCTAGCGGAGCGGGCAGACAAAGCGGCGAGCAGGCCAGCAAGAGCATCGGTGACGCGGGTGACGCTGAGGGTGTACTGCATCGTTGAAGACTCCAGCGGATTGCTGAACTCCACCCCCAGGGGCTGCAGGCTCCTAACCATGCGATTGTACGCAGGACAGAGCATGACGGTGAGGTTGTGCAACGAGCGGTGTAGTTCATCTTCAGCCCGCTTCTGTCCCACCTCAACCTCCTCTGTCCGAGCGAGCAGGGCCGCCCCTCTTTCCCTCTCCTTCACAAGCTCTTCGCGCAGCCGCCCCATCTGCTGGCTCAACTATTCCTCTTGCTGGGGGCCACTGTGAAGAGGGTGCCCATTGAAGCATGAACGCTGCCAAGCTCAGTGAGCAGTGTTGCCAGCCGAGAGGCGGGGGCGGCGAGAGCGCTCAATGAAGGGCTGGCGAAGGTGCCGGCGACAGCGACGTCCCCATGAACTGCCTCCGAGGCGCCGGACGGACCACGGGCAGGATCTCCGGCCGCTTGGGCGGGTGCCTGGCCATGCGTAACGTTGCTGGGGGCCGCCCTTGGGAGCACCGGGAAGCGGAAGGAGGACGCAGGAAGGTTAAGTCCTCCCTGCGGAGCAGTGGGGAGGGCACTCGGCGCTAGTGGAGCAGGAGCAGATGAAGTCAGCACCGGGGCAGGAACTGAAGATGTCGCTGCAGCAGAAGAAGACCCCATTCCAGCTGCACTCGAAGGTGTGATGGAACTGGAAGGGGTGGCCGTCCGGTCATCGGTGCGGGGCCTCTTAGGGTCTGCACCCAAGGCATCTGAGGAGGACGACCACTTGCCCGCGCTCCGATCGTCCATTGGGGCGAGGTCCCTGATCGTCAAGGGGCCGCGAGGCGGCAACATCGCCGGCCCGGTGGAGTCCATCGCCGGGAGTGACTTGACGATCCAGAGACGTTCTGCGAACTCCAGATCGCACAATAGTTGGGCTTCGACCGAGAAATCCGAACTGCCTGGCGTTGGCAGGACCAGCCCGCCCAGCCACTTGATGATGGAAGGGGCGTCCAAATTCCCTTCGCCTAAAGAAAGAGAAAGTGTTACCGACTGATGGTGACGACGTGAAATTAGAAGAAACGAAGAACAGGAACTTACGGCCCGGGTAGGTACGGGTTATGTCGTCATCACCCGTATACTGCCACGCTGGTCGAGTGCTCCGGTGCAGGGGGCTGATCCTCCGAGTCATGAAGTCTCAGACCACCAATGCCCCGGTCAGCCCAGAGTCCCGTAGCCAGTTGATGCGGGCCACCATTGTCTGGAGCTTCGCCGTCTCGTCGACGCGCGAGCCCCAGTTCTCATTGGCGTCGCTTCGTGCGAAGGTATCCCGAGCGTCAAAGGCCTTTGTCGTCACTGACATATAGCGATCGCTCCGCCACGCCTTCCAGTTGGTCTTCGTCTGGAAGGGGATGTAGCGGGAGGCAGATCCATCACGAAGACAGATATGGCAACTCCCCACGACCCCACCATCAGTGGAGCCACAGAGAGTGTAGAAGTACCAGAAGAGAGGGAGATTCGGCATCACCCCCACGAACATTTCGCAGAGGTACGCGAAGGTGGAGAGGACGAGGATGGCGTTGGGGGTGAGGTGAAGATGGTGGATTTTGTAGAAGTGGAGGACGGTGAGGAAGAATTCATAGAAAGGAGGGACTAGGCCCGCCAACAGCGCCTAGGAGAAGACGACGATCTCCCCGGCTTCGCATCGCGGCGTGGAGGTGCCACGGCGTAGTCGAAGAGAGCCTTCAGGGGCGATCCGGGAGAGCCTCATTTACCTCTCCTCGTCAACAGTCGAAGCAGGGAAAGTCTGCACCATTACAACAAAGCAACGGCTAAGGACAAGGAAGTTGAAGTGGCAAAGGAAGAAGACGAAGGAGTCCAAAAAGAGCGTGAACTGTCAGCCTTGGGCGCGTGTATTAATAGGTTTCTTGCGATGGCAATTCATGAAAAGACAAAAGTGCATGACATTTAAGGTCCTGAGAGAATGCGGCGGAAGCGGAGAGGGCTGGAGCGGTTGCATGCGCAGAAGTGGTGGGCCCGTCCGGGAGCACGTCAGCATTAAAGAGGTCTGAAAGGGCTGGCGTGCGCTCCAGGACGGGCCCAGGGGCTACTATCGGTGTACTATGAGTTAGGGTACCCTCTCCGCCACTATCAGAGGGGGCCACAGGCGCCGAAGCCCAACAGCCTGGTGGGCAGGTGGGCGATCACGCCCTGCTGTCTGGCTACCGCACCGCATGGCAGCTTGGTGAGCAGGTGGGTGAGCACGCCCTGTTGCCGGGCAACCGTGCTGTGTGGCGGGCTGTCGAGCAGGTGTGCGAGCACGCCCTACTGCCGGGCGGCCGCACCACGTGGTGGCCTAGCGAGCAGGTGGGCGATCACGCCCTGCTACTGGGCAACCGCGCCACGTGGCAGCCTAGCGAGCAAGTGGGCGAGCATGCCCTGCTGCTGGGCTATCGCGTTGCGTGGCCGCCTGGCGAGTAGGTGGGCGAGCACGCCCTGCTGCCGGGCGGCTGCACTATGTGGTCGGTTGAAGGAGCTAGGGGGTACACCACCGGTCAGGCATGAAGATGTATGTCGGCGGAATAGGGAGCTTCACCCCGAAGTCTTCTCCCCCAACAACCCATGTCAGAACCATTAAATGCATGTGGCTTCGCTGACGGCATGATAGCTTATCCCTCTGACGTCCTGCACCTAACCAGTCCTATATAGGTCATTTCCCGGGCGGACCGGGCGGAGTTGGACGATGGTGCAAAGAATGAGGCCAGAGGATGGGGCTATAGTGACTGATGTAATAAATGAAGTGTAATCATTGTGATGTCATCCTTCTCACATGCCTGAGCCAGCCCGGCCTATATAAGGGGGGTTCGGTGCATGGGAAAAAGGGAAGAGAAAAAAAGGAGGATAAAAGAGGAAGGAGGGGGAACAATCAAAACAAGAGAAGGATGGCACTGAGAGAGCTCGAGAAGAACCCAGCGTGTACGTTGAGCGCTGGTAATTCCCTCAAAACACATTAACAAGAGCCGAAGCAGGATGTAGGGTTGTTACCCACATCGGGGGCCCGAACCTAGGTACATCGTCATGATATTTAATCTTTGTTTGTGTGGATCCCTCGAAAGTGTCATGGCCCCAATTTTTTTTATTATTCGTTTCATGCGGCTAACATTGGCACCAAGCGAGTTCTGGCCGCATTTGAAATCAGCACAATTTTTTTCCCTGCCATCCCCACTCCGAGCCACTTCCTCCTGTGATTATTTCCCCAACCAAAGCAACAATTTTTTTCTCTGAGTTCAGCACTCAACCAATGACACCTCATTTTTTTTTTCTCTCCCGGTAGCCCCTTCTTTCTTTCTTCCCCAAGCCGCACTTCCTTCTCCAACCTCCCCCAACCAAAGCCCGGCCTGGCGGCGCCTCCAACTCCTTCCCTGGCGCCTCCTCAGCCCTCCCTGCTGCTCCCTAGTGGCACCCTCCTCCTCCAAGTGCAGCTCCTCCTCTCTCACCTCCACTCCCTTGAGGTGAGGCTCTCCCTAGGGTTAGGGTTTGGTTTTTCCTGGTTTTGGGGGCAGCAATGGTAGAGTTAGATCACCCTCTTGTGGTCTTTTAGAGTCCAAGAAATCAGTTTTTCGATTAAGCATTCAAAAAGTTAGGCCTGTTTAGAGGTGTATGTGTGTTATTTTTAGATTTTTGGCTATAGATTAGAAGTGGGGTTTAACCATAACACTTTCATTCTTTAATTGAATTGAACGCTTGCACTTTTGGAGACTACCTTGGTTGATGCATTTAGTGTTTCATCTCATATGCATTGCATGCACCTCATTTCATATGCATTGTAATCGTGTAGAGACCGAGCACGCGGAGGGTGACGCGGCGGTGACCGAGGGGGTTACCGGAGAGCCGTTTGTTACTGAAAATCCAGCAGAAGCTCAAGGCAAGCACCTAAGCATTTTCAACCTTATATAATGGTATTTTGGCGAATAAATTGCTTATTGGATGATTATGTCTTGCATTAGGAATTGAAATGTGGGATAGGGTTAGAACCTACTTGTTGCATATACACTCATTGATAATTGTTGAATACTTTCCTTGGAACTAGTATATGGGTGTTTATATTGTGTCCATGCTTAGTTTGCTTAGATGTCGGGTATGGGCCAAGTGGTGGAAGGTTCCATCACTTGAGTTTAATTACTTCACACTATTGGGTTGCAATAGTTATGATTATGCTTTGAAATGAAAAATTGAGACCGGGCGAGAGGGTTAGATCATTTGAGTGTGGAGACTCAAATGTTGTAGTCTCGCATGTGTTGGTTAAGGACCGATTCGTTGTTTGCCATGTTGATCGAGCACACCTTGTTGATCGCATGCCCGATATAATGGTACGGTAAGCCACCCTTTCATGGCATACTACTCGATGGGTCATACCCTCATGCGACTGGACGTGGTTGAGGGCGAGGCCTAGGCCGACTCTCGAGGGCTAAGCGAGGCTTGAGCCGCTCGAGGGAGGTTGCTAGGTGCTCGGGCCGCATGAGGATGGTTCAACGAGTAGATATGGATGGGAGGAGGGTTGACATGAGGTTCCTTGTGGCACATGTCGTGCGATTGATGATCCCTGCGGGGTGAATAAGCGGTTGAATTGCCGCGCTCTCGGATATGAGCACGCTTGTATCATCCGACACTTCAACGTAGTAATAACTTAAATTGAAACTAGTTGGTATACTTGATGTTGATACTTGTTTATGCTATTACTTGCTCTCTTTAATGTTTAATTTCAGATTTCACTCTAGCAATAGGTGCTGTCCAGAAGTGCTATAAACTTGAAATTTGTGTAGTTGAATATGATTATGCAACAAAGTAAGCTTTTCCGCACTTTTACCTTAACCTTATACCTTGCTACATCCAAATGCATATTCTTTCGAGTCGGTCATATATGGACCACGGGTAAGTCTTGCGAGTACCTTCTGTACTCATGCTTCTGCTTTGTGGTTTTCAGGTGAGGACCCCGACGGGTGTGAGTTCTGTCCGTACTGCTTCTCGGTGGTCGGGCGGGGCACCGAGTAAAAGCTAGTCCAACGATGTAAACGCCCGGAAGTGTTCAAGGGCAGGACACTTCCGGAGATATCTGACTTTTGGGTTGAATTTGGTGGTTGTTCATTTATTTTGTTGTAAAGTTAACTTTAAAACTTGTTATGGCTATGTTTAATTACTTGCTACTTCCGTTGTTGAACCTCGTTGTATCACCGTGCTTAACTCCTGTTTGTGATGTTATTGCTATCCATGTCATTGTTTATGTTGTGGTTGTAGTTGTGATATATTTGTTTAGTTATTTGTTTCTTATGCCTGCTGAGTGGATGTCCGTACTTCTAGGGGCGTCATGCCGAAATTTTGTAGATTTCCTGAGTCTAGGCTAGTTCTTGCCTCGTGTGGTTGGTTTGGTTTGTCTTTGTGCTTTGGTTTTTAGTCGTTGTTGTGCTTCGGCGTTGCGTGTCTGGTAGTAAAGTTTTGGGTTCGTTGCCCCCTTTATGCGAATTGAATTGATATGGCAATGGAAACCAGTATGCGAGGCGATCTTGGCCGAGTTTCGAGTTGCATACCGGGGGAATACCGGGATTGTTGTCGAGTTATTCGAATGGGTTCATTGTTATCCTAATTGGGCTTGGGTGTTAGCACTGTGAGCACCATCGGTGATCCGTTGCTAGCCTCCAAATTTGATGAGGGCGACTGGGCATTCGAATAACCCGAGGATGGTCTGGGCGGCTCCTTACAAGCTGGTATCAGAGCAAGGTGCATAAAGACGAACCGTAAACTTGACGACCACTTAGGTGATTAATCTTCTAGGTAGCACTTAGCGCTATATTACCCGCCCTATGTCTATAATTAAGGTTGTGTAGGTTGAATGGTGAGCGTGGGAAGAAACGATTACGTTGGAACCGTGCATTTCATACCATGCATGCATATGTCTTGCCATGTCCTTTTGCATCATGATCTATGCTTTTATGTATGTTAGACTTGTAGGATTCCTTTGTCTTGTACTATTGTCTAGTTCATGTTCCCGGATGTGTTCCCAGCGGAATTGCCGGGGATGCCGCCCGATCGGGATATTGAGTTCGTAGTTGAACTTCAGCCCGGGGCTGCTCCAGTTTCCAAGCGACCGTATCGAATGCCACCCGATGAATTGGCCGAATTGAAGAAGCAACTGAAGGAACTGATGGACAAGGGATTCATTCGTCCGAGCTCCTCACCTTGGGGCTACTCGGCTCTCTTCGTGACCAAGAAGGACGGTTCTCTTCGTCTATGTGTTGATTATCGTCCTTTGAACGCAGTCACCATAAAGAACAAGTACCCTCTTCCTCGAATTGACATCCTCTTTGATCAGCTTGCTGGTGCACGGGTGTTGCCCGAATACGTGACAAGTTGAATTCCGGCCAAGCTACTTATTTCCATCTTGATGATTGTGGAACTTTATGGTTCGGGAAGCGCCTAGTCGTCCCTAAAGACCAAGAGTTGAGAAGAAAGATTCTTGATGAAGCCCACAACTCCTTGCTCACAATTCATCCGGGCAGCATCAAATGTCTCCTCTCAAAGCACTCTATGGTCGTAGCTGTCGGACACCCCTGAACTGGTCCGAGAGTGGCGAATGTCCATTCTTTGGACCTGAACTATTCATGACGGCAGAAGAGAAGGTAAAGACCATACGAGAAAATTTGAGGGTAGCACAATCACGGCAAAGGAGCTATGCTGATCGTCGTAGAAGACCTCTCTCTTTTAGCATTGGTGATTATGTCTATCTGAAGGTATCTCCCCTCCGGGGCACCCATCGTTTCGGGGTTAAGGGAAAACTAGCACCTCGATACATAGGACTTTTCCGGATCCTTGCAAGACGTTGTCAAGTGGCATATCAATTGGAGCTTCCTCCCGCTCTAGCGATGGTCCACGATGTCTTCTACATATCGCAATTGAAGAAGTGTCTCCGTATTCCCTTTGAACATCTCGAAGTGGATGAACTCGAGGTTCTGCCCGATCTGTCCTACCAAGAGTATCCTATTCGAGTTTTGGGACGAAGCTGAATGCAAGACTCATAGGAGGACTCTCAAATTCTACAAAATTCAGTGGAGCAATCACACTGAAGATGAAGCCACATGGGAGCGGGAAGACCGTTTAAAAGTCGAGTATCCCGAGTTCTTCCATGCTATGTAAGTGCTGCCATCTAATCTTTTCGCAATTAAAGTCATATCTTTTGTATGTGGCTGCATTGTCCATATAGATTCTATTCTATCCATCTATGCTCTCATTTTCGAATCTCGGGGCGAGATTCCCTTATGGGGGGGGAGGATTTGTCATGGCCCCAATTTTTTTTTATTATTCGTTTCATGCGGCTAACATTGGCACCAAGCGAGTTCTGGCCGCATTTGAAATCAGCACAATTTTTTTCCCTGCCATCCCCACTCCGAGCCACATCCTCCTGCAGTTCTTTCCCCAACCAAAGCAACAATTTTTTTTCTCCTGAGTTCAGCACTCAACCAGCAGCACCACATTTTTTTTCTCTCCCAGCCGCCCCCTTCTTTCTTTCTTCCCCAAGCCGCACTTCCCTTCTCTCCAACCTCTGTCGTGCCCTGAATTTTCACGGATTTGGACACTCTGTGCATTCTGTACTAGTCCAGGATCACGCTAGTACACACAGGATAAATAGGTTGAAGTACCACAATCATACACAGCGGAAATAATTAATAAAGTACTCCAAGCATAATATAATCGAGTTACATGACCTTATGGTCACCTTACAATACTTCGCCGCGCAGGACGATAAATATCATCAGTATCAAGTTCATTCAGCGGAAGCAAAATACGGTAGTGAAACCACTCCTAGCCACAGGCTACTGAGTGTGGCTCAACCCTTAATCCTCCTGGCCTTCGACGAACTCTTCATTCCAAGTGGGCACGGCTTCTTCTTCTTCTGAGGTTTTTGTCGATGCAAGGGTGAGTACACAACATACTCAACAAGTCATGCACAATGCAGTTCTATTACTACATGCATGGCTTATTCCAAAGGAAAGGCTTAATTGGTTATTTTGCATAAAGCAGCATTTCTTTTAACAGGTAATCCTATTAGATTATAAAGCCGTAAAATCAATATTAATAATTTTAATTTCTCAATTCTTTTTCCCAAAGGTTTTGGCACACTGACCCTAATTTGATTCTTTTGGCACACAGACCACCCAATCCACATCTTTTATTTTTAAAATCTACCCCTTATTTGTAATCACCGAGCAATGTCGATCATCATGACACGGCTATTGAATAGATTCACACACACACTCTGCGGAGGTGTACACTTTACCCACGAGGATCTGATCGTTCACCACTGAGCGATTGATTGCAACAAAGTCTTTCAGAGACTAACATTTAACCGTTGAACCCCTCCGATACTTCCTTCTAACACTCCCCTCACTCGAGCGAAGTTTAGAGCGAGCAAGTACCGTTGAATGGGTACCAAGCCGAGCACAGTGCGCTTCTCCTCTGATTACACAGTGTGCCTTTGTCACCCGAGGTTTCAAAGGAAAGAGGTTAGAAACCTACTCAACTAGGTCCGTCCCATTCCGGACAAGTGGTTGTACACGGAACTCAGTTCAAAGGCTCACAAGGTTAAGTCCTTAATTGTCCCGGGCAAGACATCCGTTTACATTTCTCGGCACACGGCCTTCACAATTTTTCATACAACCCATTGCCACACAGGCCCACCTGGCACGAAGCCTTCTTGCCACTTGCCCCGGTCCAAAACATTTCCCACCCCACTTTGTATTTAAGCAACACATGCCATTTTCCACATTATTTCATGAATAGCACCACACAGGTTACTATCCCAATTCCATCGTATGACATCATCGCACTTTTACAAAAATGCGTTCCATAATTGGTTAGGCAATATTCATTTGCTATTCGAAATTCATTCATCGCACATAAGCTGGCTAAGCTACTAATCACGGTCTAGCCTCCCGTGTTGGCATCATTTTAATATCCAACATATTAAACATCTTAGGGTGGACAAAGATTTCAGGGCATATAAACATTATAATCAAGGTGGCATAAACAAGTTTGGCTTTTAACTACCTTTTCCCAATTTAATCAATAGCAGTTGTATTTAACATAGCATGCATTATGAAAATCAAAGTATTCTTTTGAAAACTAGGCGCAAAATGGTCAACGCATGACTTGCATTCAAACAGCAGTTGGTTTTGGTCGAAGCTCTGCGGCGGGTCTTCAAATTCTCCCTCGGCGAATTCCGACGACTCAGAGTCTACGCGCACACAAGTAAACATACAATAGCACTCAATATAGATAGCAAGACCATCACCAAAAATAAAATAAAAATCACCATTAAATAGTTTACATTTTTACAAATTTTTGGGCACTGGAATCACCCAAATCCGAGTTAAAATGCAAAAGTTATAGCATTTTCAAGTTTGCTGAAATTCAAAAATGAATAATCGAGTTATTCTATTTATTTTTCTACTGAAAATCCGGATTAATTCCCCTCGGCGACACGTGTCGGCACCAGGGACGTCCACGTCGGTCTCGGTCACTGACAAGTGGGCCCGGATGACATCACGCTGACGCCAGCACCCATGGTAGTCCTCCCACTAACAAGTGGGCCCGGTGAACAGTGCTAGGACCAACCAGAGACCGACACGCGGCGAGGCAGTATCAAGCCACGCAGCGCATTTCTTCCCGGCCGTTGGATTCAAATCCAATGGTCGGTCGTTACCGAGCGCTGCACTGCCGCATAGCCTACGCGGCGCAACAGGAGCGGTTGGATTGGAAATCTACGGCTATGGTTACCCGAAGAGTTTACTGCTCATCGCACATACGTGGACACACGAGCGAGCGATTACCAACCAGCGGCGAGATCTGCGTGCATAATCGACTTAACTTCTCACGGAGAAGGCGTGGGCTGCGTCGCCGTTGGATGAAATCCGACGGCTACGCTATACCGAGCAGTTTACTATTCCTAAGCCTACGCGGCTCAACGAGTATCGTCCGATGAAGATCCAACGGCAAAGATCTATCTCTACCGATTCATTCGTATATAAAAAGGAAAAAACGTGGCTTTACCGTGAGTGTCCGATGCAAATCCAACGGTGGAGGTGAGTCGCGGCGTCAAGAAGAGCGGCGGTGCTCGTTCGAGTCAAGAAGATGAAGTGGCTTGGCGATTCCGAAGCCTCTCGGCGTGAAAAAGTGGCCCAACGGACGCGGTGCGACGCAAGGAACTCGGTGAGGGTCTCAGCGACGGCGGAGAGCGGCGGACGGCGGCGGAACACGAAGAAAACCGTGGCGGCGGTTGTGCTAACTTCGGCGAGCTACGGGAAGAGCTAGGGAGTGCGAGAGCTACCAAGTGAACGGACCGAATGCGCGGGGTGGTCGGACACGTTAAATAGGCTACTGCATGGTCGCTGAGGAGCCTTGGAACTCACAAAATCCTGACAAATCTCCCCGCCAATGGCGGCGGTGCGACAGTCGCGTCATCCCGAGATTGTGCGGTCGCGCGCCGCCGCGATCACGATCAGCAGCGGATTCATCCTCGGCGTCGTAAGCGGTAATCAATCACGGTAGTTCGATCAAGATCCGACAATGAGCGTCTTGGCGTTAGGGTTTTCGGCGAAACACGATGTTGGGCGGCCCAATACTGTAGCTAGCAATAATCCGGGTTTTATCAATAAAAATAAATGCAGAATTTCAAAGTAATTATTTAAGGCACTAAAATACCTAAAAATTCTAGAAAAATTCTAGAAAATATTTGAGCATTTTGAGCCTAAATAAAATATTTTCATTTATTTTTGATAAATACTTTTTCTGATATTAATTAACCAAGAGAAGGATATTTTAAATAAATGTTAAGTAAATCCAATAAATCCCAAAAAAATTAGATAAATTCAATTAAATGCAATTAAATGCAAATAAAGGTTGGTTAATTCATAAAAATTCAAATAACTCCAAAAATTAAAATCGGACCAAAATTCGGGACGTTACAAACCTACCCCCCTTAACAGAATCTCGTCCCCGAGATTCGAGGCTTAACTATGGAATAGGCTTGGGAATTCCTTTTTCAGACCTTCTTCTCGTTCCCAGGTGGCTTCACTTTCTGTGTGATTGCTCCACTGAACTCTGCAGAAACGGGTTGTCTTGTTTCTTGTTTTTCGATCCACTGTATCCAGAATTTTTATCGGTTGTTCTTTATAGGTCAAGTCTTCCTGTATTTCCACTTCCTCCAGTGACGTTTGTTCCTCAAGCACTCGGAGACATTTCTTGAGTTGCGACACATGAAAGACATTGTGCACTCCTGCTAGTGACTGCGGTAACTCGAGTTGGTATGTGACTTCGCCCTTACGACTTATGATCTTAAATGGTCCTACATATCTTGGTGCAAGTTTTACCCTTTTTGTGAAACCTCTGGACTCCCTTAAGAGGCGTAACTCTGAGATACACGAAATCTTCTGGTTCAAAGCTCAAATCCCTGCGGCGATTGTCCGCGTAACTCTTCTGTCTCGTATGCGATCTTCAACCTTTCTCGATCGGTGCTATTTGCTCTTGACTTCTTGAAGTATATGCAGTGCGAAGACACGACGCTCTCCGGTCTCATTCCAATTTAACGGTGTCCTACAAGGTCGACCATACAATGCTTCAAAGGGTGACATCTGAAGACTTGCCTGATAGCTGTTGTTGTAACTAAACTCCGCATATGGCAAACATTTATCCCAAGTCGATGTATATGCTAACGCACAGGCTCTCAACATATCTTCTAATATCTGGTTGACTCTCTCAGTCTGTCCATCTGTCTGTGGGTGATAAGCGGTACTGAAGTTCAAACGGGTGCCCATTGCTATATGCAATTTATCCCAAAACCTTGAGGTAAATTGGGTACCTCTGTCCGATACTATCCTCCTTGGCACTCCATGCAAACAAACGATCCTTGCCATGTATAGCTCGGCTAACTTATCTCCCGAATAGGTTGTCTTTACTGGTATGAAGTGCGCGACCTTTGTTAATCGATCCACTATGACCCATATGGAGTCATAACCTCCTTGCGTCCTTGGCAATCCGGTAATGAAATCCATTCCGATTTCTTCCCATTTCCACTCTGGTATTTTCAATGGCTGCAGCGATCTGTTGGTCTCGATGCATAGCTTTGACTTCGGGCATACATCACACGATTACTACGTGTTGACAACTTCTCTCTTCATATTCGCCACGAATCTCTCTTTTAAGTCTTGGTACATTTTGCACTTCTGGGTGGATCGAATACTTGGAGTCATGAGCTTCCTCAATATTAAGCTGTTTTAATTCCTTTTTGTTAGGTACACAAATCGCTCTTTCATCCTAGCGTACCATGCTAAATCCGGCTTAAAGTCTTTCGCTTGACCTTCCTCCATCTTGGCTTTGATCCTCTCGATCTTCTCATCATTCTTGACCTTCTCTAATCTGATCTTCCAAGATAGGCTTTACTTCTAATCGACTCTGAATCCTTGAGAACGACTTCCAATTTCAATCTCTGAAGGTCCTTACACAATTCTCCTGGCTTTCTTCCACCTTGAATTTAGACCATGACTTTTTCGACTCGGGGCATCGGCCACTACATTGGCCTTCTTGAGATGATAATGTATACCCATGTTGTAATCCTTGATCGGCTCTAACCATCTCCTTTGTCTCATGTTTAGATCAGATTGGGTGAAAATATATTTAAGGCTTTTATGGTGCGTATACACCTCACATCTATTGCCAATAAGATAGTGATGCCATATCTTCGGTCGTGCACTCTGGTACCGCTAATTCTAGATCATCGTCGGGTAATTCCTTCATGTGGCCTTAATTGCCTTGATCGTAGGCTACTACCCTTCCGATTCTGCATTAACACACATCCGAGCCCTTGGTGTGATGCATTGCGATGAATACTTGAAACTACGGTGCACATCTGGTTGAACTAATCTCGGCGCCGATGTCGGTAGTTTCTTCAACTCTTGAAAACTTCTCTCACAGTCTGATGTCCAAACAAATTTCTTCTCTTTCTTTAGCAATTGTGTAATTGGTCTAGCGATTGTCGAGAATCCTTCTATAAATCGACGGTAATAACCAGCCATTTCAAGAAAACTCCGAACCTGCGAAACTGTCTTTGGCGACTCCCAATGCAGTACTGTCTCGACCTTGCTTGGGTCTACTGCGATTCCTTCGGCAGTCATGACATGCCCTAAGAAATCTACCTTACTCTTCCAGAAATCGCACTTACTGAATTTTGCATACAACTGTTGCTCTCTTAGTTTCTCCAGCACTAATCTCAAATGTTGGGCGTGCTCTTCATCCGTCCTTGAGTAAACCAGAATATCATCTATGAATACGACCACAAATTTATCAAAGTATTCCATGAATACTTTATTCATTAGGTTCATAAAGTATGCTGGCACATTTGTCAATCCAAACGACATAACTGTGAACTCATAGTGCCCATATCTTGAAGAAAATGCGGTTTTGGGTATGTCTTCTGCCTTGATTTTCAACTGGTGATATCCTGACCTAAGGTCGATCTTGGAGAATACTCCTGCTCCTCTTAATTGATCGAAAAGATCGTCTATCCGGGGTAACGGGTATTTATTCTTTATCGTCACTTCGTTGAGTGCGCGATAGTCTATACACATCCGAAAACTCCCATCCTTTTTCTTAACAAATAGAACCAGTGCTCCCCATGGTGACAAGCTCGGTCTGATGAATCCTTTTTCCAACAACTCCTCGATCTGTTTCTTCATCTCTATCAACTCTTCGGTGGACATCCGATATGGTCTCTTTGCTATCGGTGCTGTTCCAGGTACTAAGTCAATTACGAACTCTATGTCTCTGTCTGGTGGCATTCCTGGTAATTCCTTGGGAAAAACATCTGGGTATTCACTGACCACTGGTACATCTCTTATACTGACAGCTTCCAAATTGTTCACTAACATCTACCTTTCTCGAACTGCCTTTGCTTGAAATTCCACTTTTCTACCATCAGGGCTCTCGATAGACACTACTCTGCGTCCGCAGTCTAATATAGCCTTATGTTTAGCCAACCAATCCATTCCCAGGATAACATCCAGGGTTTGGGTTTCTAATATAATAAGGTTCGCTAGGAACTCTACTCCTTTTATTAATAGCTTAACTCCAGAACATCCAACCTTAGAACGGAGTTCTGATCCAGGGGATTGAACTAGGAGTGTACTTTTAAGGTTAACAATATCCAGATCATTTGTCATGGCGAAATCTCGAGAAACGAACGAATGTGAAGCTCCTGACTCAAACAATACTATAGCTGGCACTGAGTTGACTAGGAACTTACCGAGCACGACGTCCGTAGCGTTCTGGACTTCGTCTGCGGAGATATGATTAATCCTCCCTCGCGTGAATGCTTGCGGTGTAGCTCCAGCTTGAGCAGGTCCTCGGCTTCCTCCCTGGGTAGGGGTCTTAGCTGGGGTGTTCCCTAAATTGAAGCGCACTGGCGTCACAACTCCTCTCTTGGGACATATGTTAGCAAAATGTCCAGTCTCGTTACAGTTGTAGCAGCGTCTTCCCGACATTTGCTGATTTCCTCCGTTCTAGTTAACAACCTTAATCGGAGTGCAGGGGGTTTGTCGGCGGGTCTTGGCATTGGGGGTGGTGTCGACACTAATTCCTGCTTGGAACTGTGGCGAGCTCTTTGAGGTATCATTCTCGTTTTCTGATGACCCTGACGTCCTCCTTGTAGAGCCATGCGGCGTTTGCGATTATCGTCAAGCTCCTTACGCTTATCTTCTAGTATGAGTGCCTTGTTTACTAATTCTTGAAAATCCGGAAAGGTGTGGGTGATCAATCCCACTGCAGACGATATTGAGTCCTTCATAAGCGAGATTGCCTAGCCTTGTCGGTTGCCACATCTTCTTCGGGCGTGGCGCTAATCGCGAGTGAATTTATTCAGATAATCGGCCACTGTCTGGCCTCCTTGCTTCAGCGCTCTGAATTCTTCCTTTTTCAACTCAATGATACCCTCCGGCACATGGTATTGACGAAAAGCTATAGTAAATTCCTCCCAAGTAATTTCTTGCGGGTTTTCCTGCGATGCGCAGTAGTTCTCCCACCATTCAGCGGCTGTTCCCTCTAGTTGGTGAGAGGCATAGAGCACTCTCTCGTTTCCTTCACACTGCGTTATATACAATTTCCTTTCGATGGTTCTTAACCAGTCGTCCGCCTCTAGTGGATTGGTATTGCCTGAGAATGTCGTGGTAGCGTCGCATAAACTTCGGACAATCTTGAATAGGGCGTGGCCCATTGTTCATAAGCAGTTGTTCGTGATGACTTGAGTGTTGATTTGTTGCCTTTGTTGCCATCATAGTGCGTAAGCGAGTGCGTCTTTGCGAAATGCTCCCGATTCTGCATATCCTTTGGCGGTCTTTGCTGCGGGTGGTGTACCATTCTGACTACCTCCAGGGCGCGAACCACTGCCTCCTGCTCCGTTGTTGCGAGTGTTCACCATCTGTTGATTGCTTCGGTGGTTTAGAGATAAGGGGGAAAAGAATAGATACGTAGAGGAACTTATGGGGGAAACAGGTGTAACTTAAATAGAACCATAAAACATTAAAGCATTAATAGTAATAGGTATGGCTGCTTACATAGTCTAGGGACTATGCAACCACACAGCAGTCACAACATCACATCAATAATTCATTACAACATCGCACACTAATGTTCGAAATAAAAGACGCGACTCAACACATCTGAGTCTCAGCATAAAAGCTGATTCTTGCAACTCTGACAAAGCATCACTCCTCAAGCCAACCATCTTTGCTGCTCGCCGATCACATACTCTGTTGGCGGGTGGCTGCATCGGGCGAATGGTCCCCATGCCCTCCCCTTTGGTGCAATTGGGGCACCACAGTTCTTGGTCCTCCGGCGCTGGCTCCTCTGGCTCCTCGTCGTCGTCGTCGAGCTCCATGACGGCGTCCGGCTCCCCCTGACCTTAGAGAGCCTCCTCCAGCTCGGCGATCCTCTGCATTGCGTGCATCCGGGTCTCTCGTAAAGCCACCTCGGTCTCCTCCAAGGTGAAGTAGACTGCTTGAAGCTCCGAAGTCGTGGCGTCCATGACCTCCTCTGTGCTGTGGCGAACACGCCCAGTGCCACGACAGCGGCGTCGTCCTCCAACTCAAGCGTGCTGAAGAGGCCCTCCCTGGTGCACAGTGCACCTGGCGGTATCCACAGCTCGAAGCCGTGGTCCTGCTGATCCGGCCTTGCGCAACCCGCACACTCTGTATGCCGCCTCGTAGCTAGCTTCGCTTCACGATGGCGAAGTGGACGACTAAGCACGCGTGCTCCCGGCGTACAAAGGTAAGAGTCGTCTCCCATCCGCGAGCAATCCTGTTGACTATCGGTGCGCAATCGGTAGAGAGAACGGTCAAGCCTCCCAACACAGGAGCATCCTCGAGCTCATGACATAGCCTCCGTGGCGCTCACCAAAGAGTGAACCATCGCATCTGCCAAAGCAACAGCGTCGATTACTAAAATTTTTAAAGAGCATAAAAGTAATAGCGAGAATCTGCGAGAGATATGAAGTAAGGAAGAAGGGATAAGTCAAGATTTCTTTGATTATTCTTGCCCAAATTTTATCCTTTAGAAATTAATTTGGACTCCTCTAAAGCGGCCGATCTAACTAGGGTTAAGTCCTACATCGGTATGGCTCGATACCATCCTGTCGTGCCCTGAATTTTCCGCAGTTCGGACACTCTGTGCATTCATGCTAGTCGAGGATCACGCTAGTACACACAGGATAAGCAGGTTGAAGTACCACAATCATACACGGTGAAAATAAGTAATAAAGTACTCCAAGCATAATATAATCGAGTTACATGACCTTATGGTCACCTTACAATACTTCACCGTGCAGGGCGATAAATATCATCAGTATCAAGTTCATTCAGCGGAAGCAAAATACGGTAGTGAAACCACTCCTAGCCATAGGCTACTGAGTGCGGCTCAACCCTTAATCCTCCTGGCCTTCGACGAACTCTTCATTCCAAGCGGGCACGGCTTCTTCTTCTTCTGAGGTTTTTGTCGATGCAAGGGTGAGTACACAACATACTCAACAAGTCATGCACAATGCAGTTCTATTACTACATGCATGGCTTATTCCAAAGGAAAGGCTTAATTGGTTATTTTGCATAAAGCAGCATTTCTTTTAACAGGTAATCCTATTAGATTATAAAGCCGTAAAATCAATATTAATAATTTTTAATTTCTCAATTCTTTTTCCCAAAGGTTTTGGCACACAGCCCTAATTTGATTCTTTTGGCACACAGCCACCCAATCCACATCTTTTATTTTTAAAATCTACCCTTGACTGTAATCACCGAGCAATGTCCAGTACCGCGGACACGGCTATTCGAATAGATTCACACACACACTCTGCAGAGGCTGTACACTTTACCCACAGGATACAGTCGTTCACCACACAGGCGATTGATTGCAACAAAGTCTTTCAGAGACTAACATTTAACCGTTGAACCCCTCCGATACTTCCCTTCTAACACTTCCCTCACTCAGAGCCGAAGTTTAGACAGAGCAAGTACCGTTGAATGGGTACCAAGCCGTAGTACAGTGCACGCTTCCCCTCTGATTGCGCTGTGTGCCTTTGTCACCCCGAGTTTCAAAGGAAAGAGGTTAGAAACCTACTCAACTAGGTCCGTCCCATTAGGACAAGTGGTTGTACACGGAACTTCAGTTCAAAGGCTCGCAAGGTTAAGTCCTTAATTGTCCCGGGCAAGACATCCGTTTACATTTCTCGGCACACGGCCTTCACAATTTTCATACAACCCATTGCCACAGGCCCCACAGCACAAGCCTTCTTGCCACTTGCCGGTCCAAAACATTTCCCACCCCACTTTGTATTTAAGCAACACATGCCATTTTCCACATTATTTCATGAATAGCACCACAGGTTACTATCCCAATTCCATCGTATGACATCATCGCACTTTTACAAAAATGCGTTCCATAATTGGTTAGGCAATATTCATTTGCTATTCGAAATTCATTCATCGCACATAAGCTGGCTAAGCTACTAATCACGGTCTAGCCTCCCGTGTTGGCATCATTTTAATATCCAACATATTAAACATCTTAGGGTGGACAAAGATTTCAGGGCATATAAACATTATAATCAAGGTGGCATAAACAAGTTTGGCTTTTAGCTACCATTTCCCAATTTAATCAATAGCAGTTGTATTTAACATAGCATGCATTATGAAAATCAAAGTATTCTTTTGAAAACTAGGCAAAATGGTCAGCATGACTTGCCTTCAAACAGCAGATTGGTTACAGTCGAAGCTCTGCGGCGGGTCTTCAAATTCTCCTCGGCGAATTCCGGCGACTCGAGTCTCTGGCGCACACAAGCAAACATACAATAGCACTCAATACAGATAGCAAGACCATCACCAAAAATAAAATAAAAATCACCATTAAATACTTTACATTTTACAAATTTTTGGGCCTTTGGAATCACCCAAATCCGAGTTAAAATGCAAAAGTTATAGCATTTTCAAGTTTGCTGAAATTCAAAAATGAATAATCGAGTTATTCTATTTATTTTTCTACTGAAAATCGGGATTAATTCCCCTCGGCGTGCGATGTCGGCACGGGGACGTCCACGTCGGTCTCGGTCCTTGACAAGTGGGCCCGGATAGCGTCACGCGAGCGCCGGCACCACGGCGGTCCTCCCACGGACAAGTGGGCGGTGAACGATGCTAGGACCAACCGAGCGGAAACCGCGGCGGCGATATCAAGCCCGCGGCGCATTTCTTCCCGCCGTTGGATTCAAATCCAGCGATCGGTCGTTCTGAAGCGTATTTGCCTTGCCGCATAGCCTCGTGGCGCAACGGGAAGCGGTTGGATTGGAAATCTCTTTGCTACGGTTGCAAGAGTTCTTGCTCATCGCACATCGTGGACACACGAGCGAGCTGTAGTGACCGAATTCACCAATTCGGATCCACCGTGTATGCCGCACTATTCCGGGATCAACGCTAGTGCACCACGACTTAACATCGGTAAGCATCACATCATACACAGCGATAATAACAATAAGACTTTATTTAATTAATGTAATTAGTGTATGATCTTATGATCACTTACATTTATTCGGCCTCGTAGGGCAAGACTAAGATAAAATAAGACAAATGCAGCGGAAAATCGTAGAAGACGTAGTGACTCATCAGTACACCACAGGCGACTGACAAGGCTTGGCCTAGTGACTCGCGTCCACCTGAAAGTCCTCCTCAAGCACAGGCGATGACTCCTCCACTGTTGTTGGTTGTTAAGCAAGGGTGAGTACACCAACACGTACTCAACAAGTTGTGCACAGAATGCAATTCTATCATAGCTATATGCGGGCTTATTCCAAAGGAATGGCTAAGTAGCTCATAAGCAGTAAGCAGCATTTTCAAACATAAACAATATATAGATTGAAAAGACAGTAAAACAAATAATAACAAGTAAATAGATTCCATTGTTTCTCAAATCAAACCCAAGTTCTCCATCCTAAATCAAGTTCCATTATCCACATGGCATCCCGCCATCCCATCCGATTGTTCATTTTAATTAACTACCCTTATTTGTAATTCGAGCATTGCTCAATACCGTGTAAGCACGGCTATCCGAATAGATTGTACACTCTGCAGAGGTTATGCACTTTACCCATGATATAACCATGCACCACACAGTGACGATTACAACAAAGCCTTTACAATGCATCCTCTTAACTTCGGTGCTACCGCTAAGGTTTCAACAACTGAAGGGCTAAAACCACATATGAGGCCCCCTCTTGCGCCATGTGAGTTTCCTCCGTAACCCCCGGACTCACACCACCAAGATAGCACTTAAGTTAAGCATTTGCAAATTAGTCAGCTAGGCTGCCCCATAACAGACGTGTGGCTACAAGTTTGACTCAGGTCAAAGGCTCGCAAGGTTAAGTCCTTAGGATTGATTAAAGCAAGACATACACATACCCTCAGCTCCTCTGAGCCCACCCTGGCACACTTGCCCCTTCCACTTGCTTCAATCTAAAGTGATTACCCTCCCGGTTGGTTACCAAGCACCACGTGCTCTTCACAAATCAACTTCGTTGCGTGACTCCGCTGTCACAACAACTCAATCTCTTTGTGCGACCACACATGGCCCACAAATTATCACCATTGTTCCATATTCCATTAGTCAAGATTATTAACAATATCTCATGAACATGTGATGACGTGGCATGGCTAAGCATCTCTAATTCGGTCTAACCATCCATGTTGATTTTCTATTAACCAACTATAATTAACCAACCTAGGGTGACAAGTGGATCATGGCATACAACTTAACAAGGTAGGGTGTAATTCAAGAGGGTATAATATCTAAATCCCAATCTAGGTCAAAATCATTTGTACGCATGAAATAACAAGTGATAAAGTAAATCAAAATAGCATGCAGTCTAATTTATCGGTGCAACATGATCAAAGCACAACTTGCATTCGTTAAGCTCCTGATCCTAGTCTGAAAATAATTCACGGTGAGAAATCCTTAGAAGTCTCGCACAATTCAACGTCTCTGCGAATCGAGAGAAAAGCAAATAAAAACCAAAACCAAAGAGCAAAAAAATTCAAAAATTCAAATAAAAGCCACCATTAGAAATATATCAATTTTACAAATTTTTAGGAATTTGAATCACCTCAAACGGAGTTCGTATACGAAAGTTATGAGGTTTTGAAGTTTGAAAATCTTGAAAATACCCTGAAAATAGAAATTCCGAATTTAGCGAATTATTTTTATAAAGGAAACTCTGATTTTCCGGCATCAAGTGACACATGCGCTCGCGTGGCACCAACTTCGGTCAAGACACGCCACCTCGGCGAATCCGCTCACGTGGCGCCGGTGTCGCCAAGCATCAAACCACGTCGGCGTGGCGCAAGACGACCCTAAGTCGCCGGCGGCAGCGGCAGCACCTCTTGAGACTCACCTCGACTTCACCTATCGAATAGCCGAGGTGGCTTCCTCTCTTGGTCACCGAACAACGGCGCTGGCGTTCTTCTCCGGCGGCGACGGTCTCCACGGCGAATCCTCTCTCCGGTGTTGCTCCGGTAAAACGGCGGTGCGAAAGAGGCGCCTCTGATCACGGCGAAGCTGACAAGCTCAGTTTGGGGCTTCGGCGGCGGCTGGACGGCGTCGAATCGGCAAAGTTCCTCCTCGGCTGCGCCTCGACGAGATCTTCGATTGCGGCAACTACTCAGCGTTTCTTGGGCTACGGCTTGGAGCTTCAAAGCTTTGAGAAATTGCGCACTCGATGCCCCCTTTTATACGGCACGAGGTGGACGGATAAGGCAGGTCCTTAGCGCGGAATCCATGGTGGCCACGGCGAAGAAACAGAATCCTGCTCGGTCACGAGAGGAGAACGACGATGCACGACCGTCCGATGCGCATCTGACGGCTGATCATTTTCTGGGTTTCCTAAATCGTGTGGGTGATGAAGGCCGTTGGATCTAGATCCAACGGTCGGAAAAACCTTCCTTTTAAAGCCGTTAAGCCCGCCTGATGGTTAGGCGGCCTGCTCTCGTTCATTCCTTATTTTCCCGAATTTCCTATTTTAAATAATTCGATTAAATGTTTTGATTTATTTGGGGCTTTAAAAATACTCTAAAAATTCCCATAAAATTCTCAAAAATATTTTGAGATATTCTGGACTTAAATAAAATATTTTAACAAAAACTTTATTTTGCAAATATTTTTTATAATTATTTCTTGACAAAAGATAATGTATTTTAATTCAAAAGAATTCAAATAAATCTCAGAAAATCCAGAAAAATCATAAAATTCATAAATGGCAATAAAATAATATTAATTGATTAAAAAGCTGAAATTTTGGGATGTTACAAACCTCCCCCCTTAACGGAATCTCGACCCCTAGATTAGAAATTTGGAGAATAGGTTTGGGAATTCTGCCTTCAAATCATCTTCACGCTCCCAGGTTGCTTCATTTTCTGAATGATTACTCCATTGAACTCTGCAAAAGCGGGTGGACTTGTTTCTGGTCCTACGCTCCATCACATCCAAAATCCTGATTGGGTGCTCCTTGTAGGTTAGATCTTCCTGCAACTCAATAGCCTCCAATGGCGTCTGCTCAGCTGGCACTCGAAGACATTTCTTAAGCTGTGACACATGGAATACATCCTGCACCCCTGCCAATGACTCTGGTAATTCCAACTGATAAGCAACCTCTCCTCGACGGCTCAATATCTTAAACGGCCCCACAAACCTAGGTGCAAGCTTCCCTTTAACATGGAACCTCTTAACACCTTTAAGGGGAGTAACCCTAAGGTACACATAATCATTGGGCTCAAAACTCAAATCACGACGGCGATTGTCAGCATAGCTCTTCTGTCTTGACTGCGCTGTCTTCAATCTCTCCCTGATCATGGCAACTTGCTCTTCGGCCTCCCTAAGAATCTCAGGTCCAAACACCGAACGCTCTCCCGTCTCATTCCAATTCAATAGGGTACGACAGGCTCGTCCATACAAGGCTTCATATGGTGACATTTGCAAACTAGCCTGATAACTGTTATTATAACTAAACTCGGCATAAGGCAAATATTTATCCCATGATGTGCTATAAGTTATCGCACAAGCTCTCAACATATCCTCCAAAATCTGATTAACCCTCTCGGTCTGACCATCTGTTTGTGGATGATATGCGGTGCTAAAATTCAAGCGAGTGCCCATCGCTTCATGCAACTTGTCCCAAAATCTTGAGGTAAATTGGGTACCTCTATCCGACACGATTTTCTTGGGCACACCATGTAAGCACACAATCCTCGACATGTATAACTCTGCCAATTTATCTCCGGAATAAGTTGTCTTCACCGGGATGAAGTGAGCGACTTTAGTTAACCGGTCAATGATCACCCATATAGAGTCATAACCTCTCTGAGTCTTGGGCAATCCTGTGATAAAGTCCATTCCAATCTCCTCCCACTTCCATTCCGGAATCTTTAACGGCTGCAACAATCCAGCGGGCTTCTGATGCATCGCCTTCACCCTCTGGCATACATCACACAATGCTACATGCTCTGCGACTTCACGCTTCATGTTAGGCCACCAAAATCTTCCCTTAAGATCCTGATACATCTTGGCACTTCCTGGATGGATAGAATACTTGGAATCGTGGGCCTCCTCAAGAATCAACTGCTTAAGCTCCTTCTCGTTCGGCACACAAATCCGACCCTTGAACCACAGGGTTCCTTGCTCATCTACCGAGAAATCCTCAGCTAACCCTTCATCCTTCTTGGACTTGATCCTGCTGATTTTCTCATCCTTAATCTGTTTTTCCCGGATTCTATCCTCCAAGGTTGGTTTCACTTCCAATGCAGCAATAAATCCTTGCGGCACAACCTCTAATCCCAACTTTTGAAATTCTTCGCACAACTCCCACCGCTTGCTCACCACCAATGAATTCACATTATGGCTCTTTCGACTCAAAGCGTCAGCCACCACATTAGCCTTTCCAAGATGATAATGGATTCCAACATTATAATCCTTTATCAATTCCAACCATCTCCTCTGCCTCATGTTAAGATCCGACTGAGTGAATATATACTTCAAACTCTTATGGTCCGTGTATATCTCACATCTATTTCCGATGAGATAATGACGCCATATCTTTAAAGCATGCACTCTGCCTAACTCCAAGTCATGTGGGGTAATTCCTTCATGCGGCCTCAAGCGCCTTGATCGTAGGCCACCACCTTGCCATTCTGCATTAACACACATCCAAGACCTTGCCGCGATGCGTCACAGTAGATGTCAAAACTGTTCTGCACATCCGGCAACACTAACACAGGGGCAGATGTTAATCTCTTCTTCAACTCTTGAAAACTATTCTCGCATTCAGGCGTCCATGCAAACTTTTTCTCCTTTTTCAACAATTGCGTGAGAGGTCTTGCAATCGTCGAAAATCCTTCAATGAATCGGCGGTAATATCCGCCATTCGTAAAACTACAGATCGTGTGGGATCGTTGGTTGCTCCCAATTCATTACAGCTTCTACTTTACTTGGATCTACGGCAATTCCTTTAGCGGTCATTACATGCCCAAGGAATTCCACCTTCTCCTTCCAAAAGTCACACTTGCTGAACTTGGCATATAGTTGCTGATCATGCAACCTTTCCAAAACCAATCTCAAATGCTTGTCATGCTCTTCTTCCGTCTTGGAATACACTAGGATATCATCAATAAAGACAACCACAAACTTGTCCAAATATTCCATGAACACCTTGTTCATGAGGTTCATGAAATAGGCCGGGGCATTGGTTAATCCAAATGACATGACTGTAAACTCATAATGTCCGTAACGGGTTGAAAATGCTGTCTTCGGAATGTCCTCTGCTCTAATCCTCAGCTGATGATAACCCGATCGAAGATCTATCTTGGAGAAAACTGCTGCTCCCTTCAACTGATCAAACAAGTCATCAATCCTTGGCAAAGGGTACATATTCTTGATTGTTACCTCATTAAGTGCACGATAATCGATGCACATCCTTAAACTTCCATCTTTCTTCCTGACGAACAAAACTGGCGCTCCCCACGGGGAAGAACTTGGTCGAATGAAACCTTTCTCTAGCAATTCCTCAATTTGCTTCTTCATCTCCACCAGTTCATCAGTTGGCATCCGATATGGCCTCTTCGCTATTGGTGCTGTTCCGGGTACCAACTCTATGACAAACTCGATGTCCCTATCTGGCGGCATGCCTGGTAAATCCTCAGGAAATACTCTCGGATAATCTCTAGCTACCGGCACATCCTCCAAATTAACCACCTTCACACTGTTGATCATCAACTGACCATCACGGACAGCGGTAGCCTGCACTTCCACCCTTTCACCATTAGGGGTTTCTAAGGTCACCATCCTTTGGCCACAATCCAACACAGCCTTGTGCTTTGACAGCCAATCCATCCCTAAGATAACATCTAAGGTTTGGGTATCTAGCAAGATGAGATTCGCTAGGAACTCTATTCCATTCATAAGTAACTCAACTCCTAAACACCCAAGGTTAGATTGGAGTTCTGATCTTGGGGTTTGGACTAAAAGCACACATTTAAGATTCTTAACAGTAAACCCATTCTTCAATGCAAAACTCCGAGAAACAAACGAATGCGAAGCTCCAGAATCAAATAAAACTGTAGCCGATACTGAGTTAACTAGGAACTTACCCAGTACGACATCCGATGCCTCCTGAGCTCCATCAGCGGTGATATGGTTGATCCTTCCACGTACCGTGGTCTGAGGCGACGCTCCCGACTGCACTGACGCTCGGTTCCCTCCTGTTACCGGAGTTTTAGCTGGGGTATTGCTCAAATTGAAGCGGACTGGGGTGATCCCTCCCTTCTTCGGACACTTATTGGCGAAATGCCCAAGCTCATGGCACGCGAAGCATCTTCTAGCATCCGGCTGCTGACTTCCAGAAACTGCATTGCCCATTGGTGCTGGAGTCTGAAAATTCTGACTAGCGGGGCGCGGTGTTGGGACTGGTGCTCTGCTTGACAACTGGGGCTGAATCCTGGCAAACTGCTGAGGTGTCATCCTCAACCTGAGATGATTTGACCGTCCTGCTTGACTAGCCATCCTGCGCTTGCGGTCTTCACCCAACTCCTTGCGCTTATCCTCAAGGATCAAAGCCTTATTGACCAACTCCTGAAAGTCAGGGAAGGTGTGGGTGATCAATCCCACCTGCAGTCCTGAGTTTAGCCCTTTGAGAAAGCGTGATTGCCTGGCCTTATCCGTAGCCACATCCTTAGGTGCATAGCGTGCCAACTGAGTAAACTTATTCAGATACTCAGCCACTGACTGGCCTCCTTGCTTCAAAGCCCTAAACTCCTCCTTCTTGAGATCCATCATCCCTTCTGGCACATGGTACTGACGAAAAGCAGTTGAAAACTCCTCCCATGTGATCTCTGCTGGGCTTCATGCGGCGCAAGTGATAGTTCTCCCACCATTCTGCGGCGGTTTCTTCCAAGCCAGTGCGAAGCGCCTACACCCTCTCATTGCCCTCACATTGCGTGATGTGCGGCTTCTTCTCCATGGTTCTCAACCAATCATCGGCCTCAATGGGTTGACATTGCTCAAAGCGTCGGAGGACGAGTTCTCATGAAATCGACCAACTTGGAGTGGTTCGTGGCCCATTGTTGCCTTGTTGCAGACGTTCTCGGCGAAATTTTGGCTCGCCAGATTCGTGCATTTCTTTGCATCATAAATGCATAAGTGAGTCTGTCTTTGTCGAAAAGCTCCCAAGTTCTGCATATCCTTGGCGGTCTTTGGTTGCGGTGGTGTACCATCATGATCATTCGGCGGAGACCACTTCTGACGCTCCATTGTTGCCTTGAGTATTCACCATCTGTTTAGGTTAGGAGGGGGTAGAAGTAGCATAGATGAGATATAAGAATCTCTAAAGCGGGGAAAGCAGTTTAACCCAAACTTTATCATTTTATTGAATAACTTGGTATGGTTGCTTACATAAGCCTAAAAGCTTTGCAACGCATCTTTTGCACACTCAGCAAACAATAAAATCCAAACTAAGCACTCAACCTTAACGTCTATTACAATTGGTAATGCTATCTTATGGATGCGACTCAACATTCAAGTCTCAACTTAATCCTAAGTCTCTCACCCGTCAAGTCGGACTCAAGGTGCATCTCGAGGTCGGGTAAATGTAGCTCCATCTCCGGTTCGCTCGGTCCAAATAATGCATCCTCCAACTCATGGATCCTCGAGAGAGCGATCTAAGACCTCTTGAGTTGAGCTTCGCATCCACAGCCTCGTTCTGAGTTCTCTGCAGCTCGAACCATATCGTCGAGGGCATCCTCCCGGCGATGACATATCTCACGGATGGGTAGCGTGGCGTCTTCCTCCACTATTGGCGCTCGGTCGAGTCGGTTGTCTCGGCGTGGATGATGTCGAACACGATTGCCTTCCAACTCTCGGGGATAGGTGCGAGCAAAAGTCGTCTCATCGCCAAGCGTCTTTGCCGCTTGGATCTCGGCCTCGGTGTAGATCTTGACGGTGATTCGGATGGAGCGACTTCCTCTTGCTCTTAGCGTCGTAGATCGTAATCTGAACCCTCCGATAGCGTCGAGTCCGGCACGTACTATGGTCTCCCCTCGGTAGATCGGCCTGTCGAAACCTCCGAGCATCCTCATCATGTGCCATAGCTCTGCGGCGTAACCTCCTTCCTGCTCTCCGTACTCTTGGACCATCCTCATCTATTCAAAAGAGAAATAGATAAGTCCTCAATCTTCAAGCGGTCTCCTTGAAAAATTTGGGGTAAATTTTCAGCAAAGGTAAGGAGTAGAGAATAAGACGAGTCAAGAATGTTGTTTTAATCCATTTATGGTTTTTCTTTTAGAAAATAGTTTTGGACTCTCTACCAACTAGGGCCAAGACCTACAGTCAGTATGCTCTGATACCACCTCTGTAGTGACCGAATTCACCAATTCGGATCCACGTGTATGCCGCACTATTCCTGGGATCAGCGCTAGTGCACACGGCTTAACATCGGTAAGCATCACATCATACACAACGATAATAACAATAAGACTTTATTTAATTAATGTAATTAGTGTATGATCTTATGATCACTTACATTTATTAGGCCTCATAGGGCAAGACTAAGATAAAATAAGACAAATCAATGAAAAATCGTAGAAGGCGTAGTGACTCATCGATACACCACGAGGCGTCGACAAGGCTTGGCCTAGTGACTCGCGTCCACCGAAAGTCCTCCTCAAGCACAAAGCGATGACTCCTCCTTTGTTGTTGGTTGTTAAGCAAGGGTGAGTACACCAACACGTACTCAACAAGTTGTGCATGAGAATGCAATTCTATCATAGCTATATGAGCTTATTCCAAAGGAATGGCTAAGTAGCTCATAAGCGATGGCGACATTTTCAAACATAAACAATATATAGATTGAAAAGACGATAAAACAAATAATAACAAGTAAATAGATTCCATTGTTTCTCAAATCAAACCCAAGTTCTCCATCCTAAATCAAGTTCCATTATCCACATGGCATCCCGCCATCCCATCCGATTGTTCATTTTAATTAACTACCCCTTGACTATAATTCGAGCATTGCTCAATACCGTGTAAACACGGCTATCTGAATAGATTGTACACTCTGCAGAGGTTATGCACTTTACCCACACGATATAACCATGCACCACACAAAGTGACGATTACAACAAAGCCTTTACAATGCATCCTCTTAACCCGGTGCTACCGCTAAGGTTTCAACCGAAGGGCTAAAACCACATAGCAGGGCCCCCTCTTGCGCCATGTGAGTTTCCTCCGTAACCCCGGACTCACACCACCAAGATAGCACTTAAGTTAAGCATTTGCAAATTAGTCGACTAGGCTGCCCCATATGAGCGATGTGGTGCAAGTTTGACTCAGTCAAAGGCTCGCAAGGTTAAGTCCTTAGGATTGATTAAAGCAAGACATACACATACCCTCAGCTCCTCTGAGACCACCCTGGCACACTTGCCCCTTCCACTTGCTTCAATCTAAAGTGATTACCCTCCCGGTTGGTTACCAAGCACCACGTGCTCTTCACAAATCAACTTTGTTGCGTGACTCGCTGTCACAACAACTCAATATCTTTGTGCGACCACACATGGCCCACAAATTATCACCATTGTTCCATATTCCATTTGTCGACGATCGGGATCGCCAACCGCAAGAAATGAGGTAGGGGTCAGTATGTTACGGGACCCGAGCAGTGTTTCGCTTGAACGGAGGAAGAGAGTAAGCGTGACGAAGGTCGGAGCAAGACGACAACGAGCACGAGGCAAAGGTTTATACTGGTTCGAGCCCTTGTGAAGGTAATAGCTCTACTCCAGTCGCCTTGCGGCGGTGACTCTTGTTATATCGGTGTCTGAAGTGTTTACAACTCAAAACAAGTAAAATGGTGATTCCTAACTCAAAACTCTTTGTATATTGTCTTTGTCTTCGTGTCCTTTTGGAGGCTCGCGTCCTTGGTCTTTATACCCCCAAATGCATAGCGGTCGGGAGATATCCCCGGGAAGGGGCCTTCACGGACGTTGAGGGGCGGCAAGAATCGCCGGACTTCTGCGCACTCCTATGTCATCCCCCGACCGCTCTCGATAGCTAGGGTGAAATGCGGATCCAAAATCGAGGCGGACCATGGCTGAACGAGATCTCGCCGAGCCCGAGTCGGCGGGTCGAGCTTAGGTCGACGCTCTAGGTCGAGCACCTCAAAATGCACCAGTCGTGGCGGGGCCTCGAGCTCGAGGGGTCCGATTGACGTGCCGCCTTGACGTCAAAGGACGCCCATCCTCGTCAGCTAGCCCCCGAGGCTTAAGGTCGTGGCCGGAACGTGGGCCGACCTTGAGTCTCCATAGCCGGGATTGATTTCCGGAATTTCCTTGAGGTCGAGGTCGTGCGGAAGTGTAACGCTAGGTCCTGAGGATACGACACCTGGCGCCTCTTGATCTCCGTCGCCCTGGTACGGATACGAACGGTTGGTGACACCTGCCGTGCCTCGAAACCGCCGCCTCGGCCTTAATTGCATCTGTCAAATCGTGGCCGGTCGAGTCTTTCGAAGCGCCGTGGTCTGGACTTGGCAACGGTGCGGCTTATAAACCCAAAACCCGACTTCTTTGAGGAAAATTGCCCGACCAACGCCTTTCGCCCAAGCAAAAAGAAACCTTCCTCCCCCAGCCTTGATCGCAACCGCCATGGCCAAGCTAGGGAGGAGCACTTTGTCGCCTGTGAGGATGAAGGAACTCAAGACCCTGGGGCTGCTCGACCCATTCACATGGCGTCTGCCGGGCAAGGAGACTGAGCTCGCCCCCAGGGACGACGAAATCGTCTGCACCGAGCACTACGTCCTCTTCGGCCTGCGGACCCCGGAGAGCGAGTTCCTCTCCGTGGTCCTCACCAGCTGCGAGATCGAGCTCATAAACCTAGTGCCGAACTCCGTCCTCTCTCTCACCATCTTCTCCCACCTGTGCGAGGGGTTCCTAGGAATCCTCCCCAACCCCTCGCTCTTTTTTCGGTATTTCAGCCTCTTCCGCTCCGGGAAGGACCATGTGGTCGGGTGCCTTTATTTCCGACAGCGGACGGGGCTCAAGTGGTCCTTCCCCAAGATCCAAGCTCGGGACTCCCTCGGGCGTGGGAGCGCTAGTTCTGAAGAAAGGAGCTCGGCCTGTTGTCGTCTGGAAAGCCCGTCGGCGAGAAGAAGAGACCCAGAATCAGGCGACCTCGAGGGCAGCGAAGAGGCCATCGCTGCCATACATCTACGGTGCGGCGCGGCTCTCACCTATGAGCGATCGCCTTTGAT
Organism: Guadua angustifolia; assembly: GCA_036346375.1. Lineage (NCBI taxonomy): Eukaryota > Viridiplantae > Streptophyta > Magnoliopsida > Poales > Poaceae > Guadua > Guadua angustifolia. The sequence goes on along the minus strand of CM070513.1, from coordinate 42,762,046 downwards.
TTCCTACAAAACCGAGTGTCTCCCCTGCGGAGGCGGACGCACCCGTTCTTTGAGATCCAGGGGCGCATCGACCCGACACGCGAGAGTACGTCCGGTAAGCCCTTTCCCGCTTCGTGGTCTTGCTCGAACCCGCCCTTCGATGGTCCCTGAAGGCGCGCCTTTGCAGCTCGAAGAGTCTTGGGTCGCCGAGCGGGATGTACGAGATGTTGAAGCGGCGCACAACTATTCCATGGACGACTCCGTCCCAAGGAACGTGCTCCGCCGAAAACCCGAGGTAAACCCACCAGACCAAAGGCTTGTCCTGGCGGCCCCAAGGCCTTTCTTGACCCTCTCGTGCGCACAGGACCACCAAGAGCTACTTGACACGGCCAGGCGGATGCTCCCGCTGCCCGGAGGGGGCAAGGGCAAGAAAGGGAAGAAGAGGCTTCCCGCTGCCGGAGCGGACCAGACGGGGGCGAAGAAACGCCATGTCGAGTGGGGGCCGCGCCATGGTAAGGGCCCTACTGGTTGAGCCCCCGAGCTTGTGTTCATGTGCCCCGCTGATTGGTGAGCGCTTCCTTGCAGCAGCAGAGCGCGGCGGTCGCCGCCAGATCCTTGAGCCCTCCCCCGGTCTTGGCGCCTCGAGTTCGGACCTCGAGCCCCCAGGTCGCGAGGACACGAAACGAGGTCCCCCTTCGGCAACGAGGCAACAAGACCCTCGCCGACCTTCAGCGAGGCGGAGGCTGGTCACTCAGGTGAGTTCCCGGTTTCTTGGGCCGCCTCATCCCATTTAAATTTTTCTGGCTTAGTTTATGCTTTTGATCGCAGACCTCGAGCGCCCGAGCTTGAGACTTGCCCGTTTTGACGATGGCTGTTATCCAGGGCGAGTCCGAATCCGAGGGGGAGGATACATTCGAGTTGGTCCCGCGCCGCCTTTCGCGCCCGACGCGCACACCGTCGGGGTCGTCGAGCCTGGTTCCGGCCGGTGAGTTCGACCAGGGCCTCGACGATTCGGACGATGAAGAGCTCTAGCCCGCAACCAGCGCGGATTTTGACACCGGCGAGGCTCATGATACAGCCGCCGTCGTCGACTCTCCCGTCGCCACCGCGAGGGAGGATGCCCAAAGCTTCGTGGTCGTGCCCGAGGCGACACCCCGAGTTCCCGGCCACGGCGCTCGACGCCGAGGCCGCGATTCCGCTTTGCGCCGAAGGTGACCGGTCGTAGAGGGCTCCGCAGACTGCCGCGAGCTGCGCCAGACGGCACCGAGGCCGCGGTACCCCCGGCCATGGAGGTCGAGGATCCTGCGGCGGACCCGGCCGCCGCCCCTTTGGAGCCGGAGACGGGTGGGGCCCCCGCCGTAAAGGCCGGGACCAGTACCGCCGTCGCGCCATCCCCGGTTGTCGACGGGCCGAACCCCCTGGAGGAGGTGATGGATGACCAGGCCGCCCCTGGGGCGGTAACTCAAGACCCCAGCCCGAGCGCGCCAGTGGTGGTCGGGGGCGACCTTGACCCTAGTACGCCGGTCGACGAGGGGGAGGAGATCCCCCACGATCGTATTGACGACCGCGAGGAATTTACCCGCACACGCCTCGAAGGCCATCTCCGCAAGGTAAGGGTCTTCCTGCGCACTTCATAGTTGGTAGCCTGTGCTCCTTACCCCCTCATTTTGGGCCTCCCTTCTCGTCGTGAAGGTGATCGACCATGCCACCCATGGGCTTCAAGGCCTCCGAGAGCACACCGAGGTCTTGAGGGGGCCTCTGGGCCTTGATCGAGACGCAGGGGAGGTTGAGCGCTAGGCTCATCCAGACAATCGAGGTCGAGCAAGGAGCTCGGCGTGCCAGTGGCCTCCAACGCGACCACGGTTATAAGGCCGTGGAGCAAAACGCGCACAGTCGGCCAAGGTGCTCGAGGTCGGCGGGCCAAAGTCGAAGCCATGGAGAAGGCTGCTGCAGAGCGGGCGACTCCCCTCGGGCGTCCCGAACTCGAGGCCAAGATCACGGAACTCAAGAGAAGCTCGGCCGTGCCAACATGGCGGTCGAGGGCAGAGTGGGCCAAGGTCGAGGCCTTTGGAGAAGGCCGCCCGCGGACCGGTCTTCTGGCGGCGTCCCCGAGCTTGAGGCCAAGGTCTCAAGCTCGAAGGAGGCTTGGCGTGCCAAAAGGGCGGCGGCGAGTCACGATGGCCCGGCTTCAAGGCAAGCGGCTGAGAAACGCGGATGCAACCACGGTGGCCCTCGAACTAGAGTGAGCTATCGACCACGAGGGCCAAAGTCGTAGAGAGCTCGAGCAAGAGAAGCTTGCCCGAGATGGTGACTAAAAAAGCGTTAAAAAGCAAGGAATGTATAGCGAAGCGGATCGTTTTGGTGAGCGAAGAAACCTCGTCCTGTTGTAAACCCGTAGTTTGGGGATACTTGAAGTCTTTCTTGCTTCACTTTGTTAGCCGTGCCCATACTCTTTAGGTCGTGGCGCGTTAGGGTAGCTTTACCCGGCCAGATTGGGCTCGAGGTCGGCGACGCGTGCCTTGGGCACAAAAGCGTGAACGCATAAGAGGCCACGACACCGCAAAGTTGAGGAACAATTGCAGAAGGTAGGACACGAGCGAACATCGTTAAGTAGATTAGCGTTGAGCGGCTCTCACGACCCGCAGCGCATTGCTCGACATCCAAAGTGACAAGGTACTTGGCTCGAACCCGGGCACAGGGAAGAGCTAGATTGCGAAGAGGTTCGGCTTATGTTTAGCTCGTCCGCTGGGGGTGAACGTAAAACCCGCGACACTTTGAACGAATGTGGTACGCGCGAAGATCGCGCTCGAAAAAAGAAGGAGCCACTGAAAAAGAATAGTAGCAATACCAATGGAAGTAGATATGAAAGGGAAAAAATGAATGACTAGCTTTATTGAAATGTGAGGCATAGAGGTTACACATGAAACTTCCGAAGCTGATCTATGTTCCACGAGCTAGAGAGCTCTCGCCATCGAGCATCGCTATTTAGTAAGCCCCGTGCGATCTGTTGAAAGCGACTCTATAGGGGCCCTCCACATGAGGATAACTTGTTGGTCTTTGGGCCGAGCTCTGAATCCGCCTCGGGGCGGGTCCCCAACAAGGAGCTTCCTAGGTCGTGCGACCGAGAGGCGCATGTCTGCGAAGAGCTTGCGGTAGTCGTTGATCGTGGCGATGCCGACATCTTACTTCTTCTGCGAGGGTGAGGTCGAGACCGTTCAGTGCTTTCAAGTCGACTTAGTCGACCAAGCTAACCTGGAAGAGCCCAGCGTGACCTCGGGGAGGCGGGGCGGCCGCATGCGAACACGAGCTGGAAGGGTGTGGACCCTGTGGCTCGGCTTGTCGTGGTACGAATAGACCATAGGACGGTGGGAAGTTTGTCCACCCAGGCCTTGCCGTATCGATCGAGCTCATCGCTTTCGTTTCTTGGCATACTGGACAATTTGTCCGTTGGCTCGTTCTGCTGCTCCGTTGCTCTGGGGGTGAGCCATAGAAGCGAAGCATATTTTGATGCCGAGTTCCTCGCAAAACTCCTGGAACAACTCACTGTTAAACTGGGTACCGTTGTCAGTGATAATTTTGCATGGAACCCCATACAGGTGACCACGAACAAGCGGAAAAAGCGAAGCGCCGCCGGCGATTATGGTCGAGACGATTCGGCCTCTATCCACTTGGTGAAGGTGTAAACGACGGCAACAGAACCTCTTCCCCGGTTGCTTGAGAAAAGGGCGAGAATGTCCAGCCCCCATGTCGAGAAGGGCCGGCGGCGGGATGGTGCGGAGCGCGTGAGGCGGTGATGCGACTTTCGGCGTGGGCGGCATGCTCGGCAAGTGCGAGCGATATCCCGAGCATCTGAAGTGCGAAGGCTAATAGTACCCATGCGAAAGGCCTTGCCGACCATTGTCCTGTACGAAGAGTGTGCCCCGCAGAGGCCTGAGTGAATGTCATGTAGGAGGTACTTACCCTCCTCCGTGGAGATGCACCGTGTCGGGATCTGGGAAACATTTAAATCTGTAGAGCTTTCCCTCGTGGCGTGTATAGACTCGCCGGTGCTTGATCCGCTCCTCTCGGCGGTCGGGTGGCATGTCGCCCGGGCAAGAAGTTGTGGATGGCCTCGGCCGGAGGGATACCCCGACCACAGTGAGCACGACCTCTTGGTCGGAGATCGACAGGGCTGCCAGTGTCTCCAGGATGACATCGGGTGGGATATCGTCATCGGAGGAGCCGAGCTTGGAGAGGAAGTCTACGCTGGAGTTGTCTCTCCTGGGGATGTACTTGATCTCCAAGCTGGAACCACTTCTCCATCTTCTTGCGCCTCGTAGGTACTTTGCCATCGAGTCCCCCGAGCACTGGTAGTCCTTGTTGAACTGGTTGATGACGAGCTGGGAGTCGCCCTTCACGACCAGGCGGCGCACACCCAAAGTCTTGCAAGCTCGTAAGCTGGCTAGGAGGGCTTCGTACTCCGCCACATTGTTAGTCGCTGGGAAGCCAAAACGAATTACGTACCTCAACTTATCGCCGCGTGGGGTAAGGATAATGTGGGGAACCGTCCCCGGGACTCCACTGATTCACCCAAATGCATGGCATATCTCAAGTGAATCAAGGGAACCTCGGGCGTCCCGTGATTATACCCGTGTTGGTCCCAGGATAGTTCGCCAACACGAGCATTCTCATCCAACAGTTGACATCACAACACATACATAATTAGCGGAAGCATAAACGTTAATACATACCAAAAGTAGGACTGCTGTCCATAACGACATATTTAGAGTTATTACATCAAGTAGCAGAGGAAATCACAAGATAAACAACAAAAGGGCCAGCATGGCATGCCCCCAAACCCTCAGGCAACCAACTGGGGCAAGAACGGCGACTAAACGTTAGCATTGTCGAAATCTGCAGTAAAGTCCCGGCGATGCCTCATCCTCACTGCAGCAAGTGGACAATCCGATTGAGTACAAAAGTGTACTAGCACAATAATATACATTGCATGTTGATTTCTAACTACATGTGGTTGCTACATCAAAGGAAGGCCTAATGGCAATTTCAGCATAAAGCAATATTTGAGATAAATCATAAGCAAGTATAGATTGAAAGATTTGCATTTAGTAAACATTTGCAAAGTCTAGTACATAATATAACATCATCATAATCATTCATATCATGCCTTCAAGCATTCTCCGAACCATGAGTTCCATCGCTCATGTTCAATTAATTCATATCATGCCTTCAAGCATTCTCCGAACCATGAGTTCCATCGCTCATGTTCAATTACACACACACAAGTACTTCAATACTTGTGTCTATTTTCCCACTCCCGTCCCATTCTTACCAAGACCTTAATACTGCCCGATGGTGACAATTCAAGAGATCGTCCTTAACCATGGACGCGGCTATTGAATAGTTTAAACTCTGCAGAGATGCGACTTTACCCACGACCGTCACACTCGTGAGCCAAGCTATTAACACATTTCCTTAGATGTGTCGGCCGAGGCTAACGTGACAAACCATTTTCGGTATGCATGGTAGTGTATCTAAACCATCGGATGATTGTGACCCTCGATCCGCGTGCCCGATTGCTCGGTGTGTGTGGATCAAGGAGTACACCCGTTGTTGGATATCCCCAACTCAACAAAGTCGAGGGACTCCGAGGACCTTCCTTGGCGCTCCACTAAGCCCAAGGAATTCCGGCGGACATTCCTTGACGCTCTACTAAGCTCAAGGAATTCCGAGTGCATATGGTTTACATACCCTAGTCATACACAAGTACTTGGTTACGCCGGTCCCATAAACGGCGTGTGGTTATACGATAGTTACTCAAAAAGGCGTCACGAGATTTAATCCTTAGGGTCCTTAACCAATATCTCTACTCATTAATCAACAATTAAAATCAACATCATCATAATAATTCTCAATCATTGCGGCCAGATGGATTAAGTCCATCTATCGCGGTTTCTAACGATGTTCTAAGCATGGCTAAGCAATTACGCACGAACCCATATAATAATAATAAACCAACCATCTAGGCGACAATGGAACATGGAAAGAATATGATAAGGGATGGCATCACAAGGTGGTAATAGCTACAAATTTCTACCCAAACATAATTGTAATTGAAAGTAAGCATGCATTGGTAAAATAATTCAAGATGTAATTGTCAAAATAGTAGGAGCAATCGTGGTCAAGGAATAAAGTAGTGCCTTCTTTGCTCGTTCTTGATTTGAAGGCGTGAGTCGTACTCGGGGTGCCTTCCAAGCGTCAACACCTAACGAGAAAATCCAAATCCATAAACACCAAAACAAGAATTCAAATGATGCACATGATTAAAAGATGCATGAAATGCTCATGATGTGTAGTACTAGTCATAATATGAAAGTACTAATTGAGTTTTTGCGTAAAAGTTCAAGTCTTAAAGCTTTTATTGAATTATGTTGAGATATCCGAGTTTCACTTGGATTGTCGAACCGACCCTCTCGGTAAGAAGTTGAATTTATACTCGGACTATCCGAAATTATGTTGGAATGTCCGAGTGGTTCGAACTATCCAGTGTTAAGCCGGAATGTCGAGTGGACCCTCTCGGTTAGCCAATTTAGTTCTCAAGCTAATTCCTATTCGGACTATCCGGAAATTCATTGGAGTATCCGAAGGTGTTCGAATATCCGGGTGAAATCTCGGACTATCGGAGACCCCTCGGTTAGCCAAAACAGCCCTCGGTCGAATTCCTATTCGGACTATCCGAACTTTGTTGGAATATCCAAAATGTTCGGAATGTCGAGTGAAATCTCGGATTATCCGAGCTAGGCTTCTCTGTTTTAAAAGCGACAATTCGTGTATTGGCTTCTCGCTTTATAGCAATGTACTAGGACTTAAAAGGGTGGTCTAGGGTAGAACCTTACCACTACAAGGTCACGTTGCACTTGGTGAAGATTGGTTTTGGTGAGGAATGACAAAAAGTGTCGAAAGCGCCGGTTCTCACGGTTCGTCACCTCCTTGCTCAGCGTGAGCGACAATGCCGCCACTTGCTCGTGCTCCCAGCAACAACTAGCCCTCCTCCTCAAGCTTCCACGTGACATGCGACCGATTCATGGTTGGATGATGGATTCCATGGGAAAAGAAAGGAAATGAGTTACAAGGTTCTAAATTTCAGAACATGGAGGAGAAAAGCGATTGCTACTCACCCAAAACTTGATGCCTCAAAAATCCACTTGGATGGATTTGAAGCTCTTGATCTTGGCTTCAAGATGGTGTAACATGCACAAACCAAAACCCAAGTTTGGAGGGATTTGAGGGAGAAATGGCAAGAGGTAAGGAAGGTGCTCTTGCTGTTTTTCAGGATGTGCAGCAGCAAATGAGCAGGAAATGGAGGAGAAACCAAGGTGTATCACTATATATATGGCTGCCACTCATGCCTTACATGTGGGGCTAGGTCCCCATGTCATAGGGTAGGTGGAAGAGTGGGTATGGGTGGTTGAAGTGAGAAAAAGCATGGAGAGGATGTGCAGTCCACAATTTTCTATGCAATGGTAGGTCCCATGTGTCATTGACTTGTCATGTACATAGGTAGGGGTGAGTGATGTAGCAACTAGTAGGGTAGGTATGTGCAGCCTTCACTCCTCTCTCTTAAGAACATGGCCCACATGTCATTGACTAGGCAAAACAACATGTGTGCAGTTTTGAAAAATGATTACTAGATTTTGGTTACTCCCTATTTATGCAAGATGAATGCCCTAACCCTTGTATGATTATAATTAATTTAGGATGCAATGATTATTATGGAAGATGTTAGCGACAAGCCTCACTTAGGATCAACGAAAATTGAGGCATTACAAGCCTCCCCCTTAAAAGAATCTCGTCCTCGAGATTACACGCTTCGTTGAAGAGGTAGGGTATTCGGCTCGAAGATGATCCTCCGCTCCCATGTGGCCTCATCGAGGTGTGATTACTCCATTGAACCTTAAAGAATTTGATGGAGTGGTTTTGAGTAACACGCTCCCTCTCGTCGAGAATACAAATGGGATGCTCCTTGTAGGACGGATCGGGTTGTAATTGAGAGTGTCCAACTCTGTGGCCGGTTGGGACACGAAGGCATTTCTTCAATTGAGAAACATGAAAAACATCGTGCACATCGGCTAGTGAAGGAAGCTCCAATTGATACGCCACTGCTCCTCGTCTTGCGATAATCTGGAAAGGTCCGATATAACGAGGGGCTAGCTTTCCCTTCACTTGAAACCGCGAACACCCTTCATCGGTGAAACCTTGAGATAAACATGATCACCAACCGAACTTGAGTTCACGGCGGCGATCAGCGTAGCTCTTTTGCGAGCTAGCGCGATCATAACCGTTCACGAATCATCGGACTTGCTCCTCGCTTGGCGACTAGTTCGGGACCAAGAGGGTCTCTCTCGGACTCGAGACCCGATTAAGTGGAGTTACGCAAGATCTTCCATAGAGTGCTTGAATGGACTCATTTGGAGACTAGCTTGATAGCTGTTGTTGTAGGAGAACTCCATGAAAGGTAAGCATTTCTCCCAATTCTTGCCGTAAGTAAGGGCACAAGCCCTAAGCATATCCTCAAGGATTTGGTTCACCGTTCACTTGTCCATCCGTCGAGGATGATATGCGATGCTAAAGAGAGTTGGGTACCCATGGCCTTGTGGAGGCATTGCCAAAAATGCGAGGTAAGCTGGGTACCCGATCCGAGACAATCCTTTTGGGAACACCATGAAGAGACACAATTCGAGAAAGATATAATTCAGCTAACTTGCTCCTTTGTATCCGTCGTCTTGGCGGGAAGGAAATGAGCGATTTTAGATTAGTCGGTCAGCGATTACCCATATAGAATCAAAACCTTTTTGCGTCTTGGGCAACCGGTGATGAAATCCATACCAATCTCTTCCCACTTCCACATAGGAATGGGTAGTGGTTGAAGTGTACTGCTGCGCAAATGGTCGGCTTTCACCGTGACATCGTCGCTTTCGGCGACATATCTGGGAACAATTCTCGTTTCATCGGGTCCACAAAGTCTTGGCTTAAGATCTTGATACATTTTCGTACTCGGGATGAATGGAGAATGAGGAATTATGAGCTTCATCAAGAATTAGTGCCTTGATTTCTTACAATTTAGCACCACTAGCCGTTTGCGAACCACAAGACACCTTGTGAGTCCTCGGTGAAACAATTGGCCTTGCCTTGCTTGATCACGGGCTCGGATGAGTGCTATGCCCTTATCATCCTTTGAGCCTCTTTGATTTGGTCCAATAGGTTAGATTTAACTTCCATGACAGCAAGGAATCCTCCTTAACCACTTCGAGTTGAACCTCGAAACTTCGGCGCACATGGCGTCCGATTCGGTTCTACTAAAAACGATTGCATTGAGGCTTTTGGCTCGAACATCGGCAACAATATTAGCCTTTCGGGATGATAATGGAGTCCCATATCATAATCTTTGATCAATTCAAGCCACCTTCTTTGCCTCAAGTTCAGATCGGCTTGAGTAAAGATATACTTGAGCTCTTGTGATGGGTGTAGATTTCTAGCGATTACCGATGAGGTAATGTCATGATTTTTAGAGCATGCACCACTTCTTGCTAGCTCTAAATCATGGGTGGGATAATTCATCTCATGAGGTCTCAATTGCCTCGATGCATCGCCACAACTCGGCCTTCTTGCATAAGTACACAACCCGGCCGAGCGGGATGCATCATAATAGATGTCAAAACCCTTGTGAATATCCGGCGGGACTAAGGCAGTCGCGATGGTTAGCGAACCTTCAACAATTGGAAGCTTGCCTCACACTCTGCTGACCATCTGAACTTGTTCTCCTTCTTCAAAAGTTCGATTCGATGGTTTCGATTTTGGAGAAGTTCTCCACGAATCGGCGGTAATAACCCGCGAACCGAGAAAACTTGAACCTCTGTGATGTTCTTAGGCTGCTCCCAATCGAGTCTGATCTGTATCTTGCGGGGTCAACCGCAACTCCGCCTTCCGAGATCACATGGCCCAAGAAGGCAACCTCCTTGACCGAATTCACATTTGCTGAATTTTGCGTAGAGTTGATGCTCTCATGACTTTTCTAAGACTTTCAGAAGGTGTACTTCATGCTCCTCTTCGGACTTGGAGTAAACAAGGATATCATCAATGAAGATGACAACAAACTTGTCGAGATACTCCATGAAAACCGAATTCATAAGGCTCATGAAGTATCTTTGGTGCATTGGTCAAACCGAAAGACATGACGGTATACTCATATAGGCCATAACGAGTGGAGAATGCCGTTTTTGGAATGTCTCGATCTGATCTTAATTTGATGGTAGCCTAATCTCAGGTCAATCTTGGAGAAGATCTGAGGCTCCGGTCATTTGGTCGAACAAATCATCGATCCGCATGAAGTGGATACTTGTTCTTGACCGTGACTTCATTCAATGGACGGTAATCAACACACATCCGCAAGCTATCATCCTTCTTCTTCACAAATAGCGCGGGCATCCCTAAGGTGAGGAGCTCGGTCGGATGAAACCCTTCTCTTGCAGCTCCGTAAGTTGTTTCTTTAACTCGATCAACTCATTTGGAGGCATACGGTAAGGTCGTTTTGATATCGGGGCCGTTAGGGTAGAAGCTCAATAGCGAACTCAATCTCGGTCGGTGGCATCCCGGCAACTCTTCCGAAACACATCCGGGTAATCACATACCTTTGGTATGCTACTTATTTCAAGGAATGGCTCACCCTTCAAGGCATAAAGGTGAGCATAATGCAGACAGGATGCAAACACGACTTGTTTGCCGCTTGCGTTGGTGAGTGAAATGGATCTGCTTGCACAATTGATGCATCCTTTGTGCTTGGATAGCCAATCCATCCCAAGAATAACTTCGATTCCCTCCGTTTTAATCATTATCAAATCAGCTAGGAACTCTACCCCATTGACTTCAATCTTTACCTCCCGGCAGACTCGATCGGTCCTTAATTCCGATCCCGGGGTTTTAATGAGAAGTGGTGGATGCATAAGTTGTATAGAGAACTCATGATGCACAGCAAACTTCTCTTTAATAAATGAATGAGATGCTCGGAATCGAATAATCTGTAGTCGGGTATGAGTTAATGAGCGTACCCAACACCACTTCGGTGCATTCGAGCTTCTTGGCGGTCACATGGTTGATCGACCACGAGGTGGGGTTGGTGCGATTCTTGGAGGCGTTGGTCGAGGTGATGGGGTTGCTGCCCCCGGTGCAATAGTGGGTCGAATCCCCGACGTTGCTTGGTTCTTTTGTGGGCATTGGCGTGCAAAATGCCCCGGCTGTTTGCACTGGAAGCAAACCAGAATTGGGCGAGCTTGAGTGTTGGTTCCTTGCTGATTTCCACCTACAATTGGTGGAAGACTTGGCTGCGGTGGGCGAGCAATGAATGTTGGAGGCCTCGGCGGTGCCGGAGCTTGATAGTTTGGAAGTGAGGGGCGCACCATGCGCGATGGCTGCAAGTGGCTGCTTGCTGAATTTTGTGCAATCCGCTTGCGCTTGCGCGAATCCTCCAATTTTCCCCACTTCTCTTCCACCACTATGGCCTTGTGGACCAAATGCTGGAAGTTTGAAAGTCGTGAGCAGCGAGCTCTAGCTGCAACTCCTCTGAAAGTCCCTCCATGAAGCGCTCTTGCTTGCGCTCATCGGTGGAGATTTAAATGCAGGGCATAACGAGCCAAATAGTTGAACTCGTGAAGATAATCCATAGCGGTCTTGCCACCTTGCTTCAATGCGAGAAATTCACGCTTCTTCCTTGCCATAACGCTGCGAGAACATGAGCCTCGCGGAAAGCGCGCGAAACTCCGCTCCATGCGTGATGATATGATTGGCGGGTTGCATGGCGGTAGCTGTCCCACCATGCGCACGCTGCTCCATCGAGTTGATGCGAAGCAAAGAGGACCTTCTCATGGTCCGGGCATTGAGCGATGGCCAGCTTGCGCTCAATAGTCCGAAGCCAATCATCGGCCTCGAGTGGATCCGCAGCACGGGAGAATGTTGGCGGCTGCGTGCGGAGAAACTCGCCAAGTCCGCTGGCGGCGTGATGTCCTGCCCTCTCGGCTCCTCGAAAAGGGGCCGGTGCAGGGGCCGTGTTACGGGCGATCTGCTGCAAGATCAAGGTTTGATCTTGCCTGTTTTGCTCAATCAGAGTAAGGACTTGAGCCATGGTAGGAGGGGGTGGAAGTTCCTCCTCCACGCGAGCGGGGTGCTGATTTTGGTGATGCGAGGACTCCGGGTGGTTAGGAGTGACCCCCTGAGTCGGATCCTCAGTCGCTTGGGAGCCGGTGGATGGCGGCCTCGCCTCACGCTGAGCTTGGGAACGAGTGGTAACTCCCGTCATCTGTTGCCAAAGCCAAATTAGCAACAAGTAACAGGAGAGCCACAACTACGCCGAACTAGAATATTTGGACAGCAAGTCATACAAATTTAAATTCTACATGTATGCAGCAAGAAAACATGCGCCAAATCCAAAAGACATCAAAATAAGAAGTTTCTCAAACCACAACATCACCCATGAAAACAAATAACAAGATTCCGATACTAACACAAGTTCACAACCCGTAGGTCAAGGGCGACAGCTAAGGGTGACTAAAACCAATAGCCCAAAACTCATCTGTCATGTTGAAAAGGATAAGAGGAGTTAGAAACTTATTTGCATAACCAAATGAACATAAGGGTGAGATATAGAACTAAGATGGGTAAGAAATAAAGGAATTGCACAATGTTATTAGTTCTGAAATTATTTGATAGCAAAATAGTTTTTGACTCAAAACATCCTCTAACTAATCGTAGCATGGCCGTTCTAACCTACAGTCAGTATGGCTCTGATACCAAGCCTGTGGGGAACCGTCCCCGGGACTCCACTGATTCACCCAAATGCATGGCATATCTCAAGTGAATCAAGGGAACCTCGGGCGTCCCGTGATTATACCCGTGTTGGTCCTGGATAGTTCGCCAACACGAGCATTCTCATCAACAGTTGACATCACAACACATACATAATTAGCGGAAGCATAAGCGTTAATACATACCAAAAGTAGGACTGCTGTCCATAACGACATATTTAGAGTTATTACATCAAGTAGCGGAAATCACAAGATAAACAACAAAGGGCCAGCATGGCATGCCCCAAACCCTCGGGCAACCAAGCTGGGCAAGCAAACGGCGACTAAGCGTTAGCATTGTCGAAATCGCCCGGTAAAGTCCCGGCGATGCCTCATCCTCACCTGCAGCAAGTGGACAATCCGATTGAGTACAAAGAGTGTACTCGCACAATAATATACATTGCATGTTGATTTCTAACTACATGTGGTTGCTACATCAAAGGAAGGCCTAATGGCAATTTCAGCATAAAGCAATATTTGAGATAAATCATAAGCAAGTATAGATTGAAAGATTTGCATTTAGTAAACATTTGCAAAGTCTAGTACATAATATAACATCATCATAATCATTCATATCATGCCTTCAAGCATTCTCCGAACCATGAGTTCCATCGCTCATGTTCAATTAATTCATATCATGCCTTCAAGCATTCTCCGAACCATGAGTTCCATCGCTCATGTTCAATTACACACACACAAGTACTTCAATACTTGTGTCTATTTTCCCACTCCCGTCCCATTCTTACCAAGACCTTAATACTCGCCCAGTGATTGACAATTCAAGAGATCGTCCTTAACCATGGACGCGGCTATTCGAATAGTTTAAACTCTGCAGAGGTACGACTTTACCCACACGACACGTCACACTCGTGAGCCAAGCTATTAACACATTTCCTTAGATGTGTCGGCCGAGGCGAACGTGACAAACCATTTTCCAGTATGCATGGTAGTGTATCTAAACCATCCGGATGACTGTGACCCTCGATCCCGCGTGCCCAGTGCTCGGTGTGTGTGGATCAAGGAGTACACCCGTTGTTGGATATCCCCAACTCAACAAAGTCGAGGACTCGAGGACCTTCCTTGGCGCTCCACTAAGCCCAAGGAATTCGGAGACATTCCTTGACGCTCTACTAAGCTCAAGGAATTTCGAGTGCATATGGTTTACATACCTAGTCATACACAAGTACTTGGTTCTGCCGGTCCCATAAGCGGCGTGTGGTTACTACGATAGTTACTCAAAAAGCGTCACGAGATTTAATCCTTAGGGTCCTTAACCAATATCTCTACTCATTAATCAACAATTAAAATCAACATCATCATAATAATTCTCAATCATTGCGACCGATGGATTAAGTCCATCTATCGCGGTTTCTAACGATGTTCTTGTAACATCCCAAAATTTGAGTTTTGGAATGTTTAAATTCAAAAGTGAACCATTTGCATTTTCTTGAATTAATTGAAGCTTAATATGAATTTTCAAATAATGAAAAGATTTAATTTGATTAATCTATGTATCAAATTAAAGGTTTCCAGTTTTTATTGGGTTCCTTTTGCTTCAAGGAATTTTTCTGTATTTTTGGAGATTTTTCTGAATTTATTTGCTATTTATTTGAATTTATTTGGAGTTATTGGAATTTCTGGAATTTATTAATTGGAAAAAACGTTTTTTTAATTTCCAAAATTTCTTCGGGCTGAAATTGCCTCCGGCCCATTTCCTATTCATGCCGGCCCACTCCGCGCGCGCGCACCGCATCCGTCCGATCCGCGCCACGCGTCCGGCTCTGATGCCTCCGTCGTCATTGCTGCCGCCGCCGCCCAAACCCTAGCCGCCGCCCTTTTCGGCGTCCGAAGTGAACACGGCTCGAGGCTATTAAAGCCGCCGCCACCTCCCGTCGAGGTTCGCCTCGTCACTTGCTTCGCCGCCATCTCTTATGCCGAGACGCGCCACCGCAGAGAACGCCCTCGCCAAAGTTGTCGTCTCGTGCACCTTCTCCGCTGATTTCTGGCCTCTCCGACGCTCCTCCGCCACCGGTTGCACGTCCGAACTCACCTCAAGCCCTCTCCCGATCCGCAGATTCTTCGCCCGATCCGGCCGTCCTCCGCCGTTTAGTGTGTCGTCTTCTCCGCCTCCGGTAAGTCTTGCGCCGCCTCGCCGTCGCGCCCTTCATAAACCTCGGCCGATTCGATCTCGGTGGGCGCTCGAATCGCGCGTCCTCGGTAGTGAGCATCAACCGTCGCCGTCCGATTGAGCCGGCGTTCAAGATTTCGCCGCGTGGCGAACCCGCCCCATGCGCGTCATCGTCGTCGTACCGGCGTGTGTGCCGCAGCTGGCGCCACTCGACCCTAAGCCCGCGTGGTATGCCGCGTCGTCGCGGTCTACCACATCACCGAAGGTCACCTCGGTGCTCGGTCTCTAGTAGACCGTCTCACTGACATGTGGGCCCCATGTGTCAGTGGAATTTCTTTTCCTTTTCTCTGATTTTCCCGAATTTACGAAATTCCAGCCAATCACAAGCTGCCACGTGTCAGCCCTTGTGAATTTCTCTGATTTTCTCTGAATTAAATCTTCCGGAGGCCCGTTCTCCTTCGTCCGAACTCCGATTGAGCCGATTCAAATTCCTAAATTTTTGTAAAATCGAGATCTACATTCCAGAGCCATTTATTTTCAATTTTGAGCTTGTTTGCTTCTCTGTTTTGTATTTATTTGGTTTCGTTGCTTTATTTTCCGGTAGACGCGAATCCTGAGGGAGTGAACGGAGACTTCGAAGACCAAGCATCAGCACTTGAACAACAAGGCAAGTCGTAGACCTTTGATCATATTGAACCCATGTTTGCAAAATTACTTTGTTTTATACAATTGCATGCTATTTGTGTAACAATGCTAGTTTATGAGAGTAGCTATTTACCTGTTTGAGTATGCCCCCTTTGAGTATTGGAATGCCATGTATCCATTGTTAACCCTAGGGTGGTACATTACTAGTTGGACATAATCATTATACCAACATTGGGTTAACGTAGCTATGCTTAGCCATGCCTAGTTGTCCGATGGGATTCATATCATCTGTGAATTAATGTTAATCTTGACTTAATGAGATATTGAATTGTGGTCGTTGACCACTGTTGTAAAACTTGTTGTACCATGGCAGGGGATGCCATTGGTCTTGGTTGAACAAAATGTTTTCCCTCGGGCAATTGATCGTGCAGTAAAGGTGGTGCTTTCTAGTACATTGGGATGTGGCTGTTTGCCTGAGACAATTTAAGGACTTAATCTTGTGCGCCATTGAACTGGGCCTAACCGTGCAACCACAAGTCCGGTATGGGACGGACCTAGCTGATTAATTTGCAATGTCCAAACTTGAGTATTGCCAGTGGTTGGTGTGGGACGGGTAGACTCACATGGCTCAAGAGGGGGCCCCGAGGGGCGAAACCTTAGAGGGCGGTACCGAGTTTAAACATGCATTGTAAAGGCTTTGTCATGATTTCTCTGCCGGCACACCAAAGGAAGTGTGCTAATGGCCAGGCGCAAGGAGAATATCATGTCTTGTGGGTAAAATTGTACAACCTCTGCGAGTGTAAAACTATTGAATAGCCGTGTCATGGTTATGGGCGAGCCCGGGATTTCACACGGGGTATAGAGTATTTTCTTGAAATGTGGAAGGGTTGGGAGGTGAGCAGGAAGTTCACAGTTGTTTTGTTGTATCAAGCTATCTTTGTGGAATTGTGTGGTTGATACTTGTTTGAATGATGTAGGGTGATGCCTCGTCATTACGATCATGTTGTCTACCATTGATTTACCGATTATTTATTATTGTTTTATCAATCGCCTTCAATCTATTTATTGTATTTAAATTCAAGTTATTGCTTTACGCAAATGAACCAGTATAACTATCCTTTGTCAAGCCGTGCATGAATATATTGCATCATTTCCCTCGGCTTGTTGAGTACGTTTTGTACTCACGGCTTTATCTTGTTGTTCGATTCTTGAGGAAGGACCGGTAATGAGTATCAAGAGGAGAGTACTATGAAGACTAAATCGACTAGGAAGGCGTTCCCAGACGATTTCTGTGGCATGTCGAATAGCCCAAGTTATTTTATTTCACGCCTTGATTTAATTGTTTCTTAAGCCAAGAGGCATTGATGTATGAACCTTGACTATAAGGTCGTTTGCTTTATTCAATAATAATTTGCTTCTTCTTAGTTATTTCGATGTATGGAATGATATGTCATCTATGTTTCCTTTGTGTGCACTAAGCGTGATCTGGACTAGTCTTTGTATACGAGAGGGTTTGGATTGCATATCCGGGTCCCGACGATTCTAAGCATGGCTAAGCAATTACACGAACCCATATAATAATAATAAACCAACCATCTAGGGCGACAATGGAACATGGAAAGAATATGATAAGGGGATGGCATCACAAGGTGGTAATAGCTACAAATTTCTACCCAAACATAATTGTAATTGAAAGTAAGCATGCATTCGGTAAAATAATTCAAGATGTAATTGTCAAAATAGTAGGAGCAATCGTGGTCAAGGAATAAAGTAGTGCCTTGCTGCTCGTTCTTGATTTCGAAGGCGTAGTCGTACTCGGGGGTGCCTTCCGAAACGTCAACACCTAACGAGAAAATCCAAATCCATAAACACCAAAACAAGAATTCAAATGATGCACATGATTAAAAGATGCATGAAATGCTCATGATGTGTAGTACTAGTCATAATATGAAAGTACTAATTGAGTTTTTGCGTTAAAAGTTCAAGTCTTAAAGCTTTTATTGAATTATGTTCGGAGTATCCGAGTTTCACTTGAATTGTCGAACCGACCTCTCGAAGAAGTTGAATTTATACTCGGACTATCCGAAATTATGTTGGAATGTCCGAGTGGTTCGAACTATCCAGTGTTAAGCCGGAATGTCGAGTGGACCCTCTCGGTTAGCCAATTTAGTTCTCAAGCTAATTCCTATTCGGACTATCCGGAAATTCATTGAGTATCCGAAGGTGTTGAGAATATCGGGTGAAATCTCGGACTATCCGGCAGACCCCTCGGTTAGCCAAAACAGCCCTCGGTCGAATTCCTATTCGGACTATCCGGAACTTTGTTCGAATATCCGAAAATGTTGGAATGTCGAGTGAAATCTCGGATTATCGAGCTAGGCTTCTCTGTTTAAAAGCGACAATTAGTGTATTGGCTTCTCGCTTTATAGCAATGTACTAGGACTTAAAAGGGTGGTCTAGGGTAGAACCTTACCACTACAAGGTCACGTTTGCACTTGGTGAAGATTGGTTTTGGTGAGGAATGGCGAAAAGTGTCGAAACGCCGGTTCTCACGGTTCGTCACCTCCTTGCTTTCGCGTGAGACGACAATGCCGCCACTTGCTCGTGCTCCCAGCAACAACTAGCCCTCCTCCTCAAGCTTCCACGTGACATGCACGACCCGATTCATGGTTGGATGATGGATTCCATGGGAAAAGAAAGGAAATGAGTTACAAGGTTCTAAATTTCAGAACATGGAGGAGAAAAAGCGATTGCTACTCACCCAAAACTTGATGCCTCAAAATCCACTTGGATGGATTTGAAGCTCTTGATCTTGGCTTCAAGATGGTGTAACATGCACAAACCAAAACCCAAGTTTGGAGGGATTTGAGGGGAGAAATGGCAAGAGGTAAGGAAGGTGCTCTTGCTGTTTTTCAGGATGTGCAGCAGCAAATGAGCAGGAAATGGAGGAGAAACCAAGGTGTATCACTATATATATGGCTGCCACTCATGCCTTACATGTGGGGCTAGGTCCCCATGTCATAGGGTAGGTGGAAGAGTGGGTATGGGTGGTTGAAGTGAGAAAAAGCATGGAGAGGATGTGCAGTCCACAATTTTCTATGCAATGGTAGGTCCCATGTGTCATTGACTTGTCATGTACATAGGTAGGGGTGAGTGATGTAGCAACTAGTAGGGTAGGTATGTGCAGCCTTCACTCCTCTCTCTTAAGAACATGGCCCACATGTCATTGACTAGGGCAAAACAACATGTGTGCAGTTTTGAAAAATGATTACTAGATTTTTGGTTACTCCCTATTTATGCAAGATGAATGCCCTAACCCTTGTATGATTATAATTAATTTAGGATGCAACGATTATTATGGAAGATGTTAACGCGACAAGCCTCACTTACCGGATCAACGAAAATTGGGCTGTTACAGATAAGGATCCCAGCCCCCGAGCGCTTGAAGGACCTCGAGCCGTCGAAGAACATGACCCAGGGCTTCTCCTCTTCGTCTTGAAGCTCGGGAGCGGGCTGCGACGTCTGCTCGACCACGAAGTCGGCGAGCACTTGCGACTTTATGGTCGTCGGCGCCCACGACACAGGGCGTCGAACGTCGCCAGTTCCATGGCCCACTTGGCGATTCGTCCACCACCATCCGGGTTCCTCAGGATGTCCTCGAGCGGGAAGTTGCTCGGGACAACCACGGAGTGCGCCTGAAAATTGTGCCGGAGCTTCCGCGAAGCCATGAGGAGAGCATACAACAGCTTCTGTACTTGCGGGTAGTGCTCCTTCGGGCCGTGTAGGACCTCGCTGACGTAGTAGATTGGGTGTTGCTGGGACTATTTTCACCGCCCCACGGTGGGCACCAGCTGTCGACGATCGGGATCGCCAACCGCAAGAAATGAGGTAGGGGTCAGAATGTTACGGGACCCGAGCAGTGTTTCGCTCGAACGGAGGAAGAGAGTAAGCGTGACGAAGGTCGGAGCAAGACGACAACGAGCACGAGGCAAAGGTTTATACTGGTTCGAGCCCCTGTGAAGGTAATAGCTCTACTCCAGTCGCCTTGCGGCGGTGACTCTTGTTATATCGGTGTACAGGGGGGTGTTTACAACTCAAGACAGTAAAATTGTGATTCCTAACTCAAGCTGCTGTGTATATTGTGCTGTCTTCGTGTCCTTTTGGAGGCTGCGCGTCCTTGGTCTTTATACCCTCCGACGCATAGCGGTCGGGAGATATCCCGGAAGGGCCTTCCGACGTTGAGGGTGGCGGCAATCGCCGGACTTCTGCGCACTCTGTGTCATCCCCGACGACTGCTCTCGATAGCTTGCGGTCAAATGCGGATCCAAAATCGAGGCGGACCAAGGCGAAGAGATCTCGCCGAGCCCGAGGTCGGCGGGTCGAGCTTAGGTCCTGGCGCTCTAGGTCGAGCACCTCAAAATGCACCAGGTCGTGGCGGGGCCTCCGAGCTTCGGGGTCCGTTGACCGTCTTGCCCGGTCAAAGGACGCCCAGTCCTCGTCACCATTAGTCAATATTATTAACAATATCTCATGAACATGTGATGACATGGCATGGCTAAGCATCTCTAATTCGGTCTAACCATCCATGTTGATTTTCTATTAACCAACTATAATTAACCAACCTAGGGTGACAAGTGGATCATGGCATACAACTTAACAAGGTAGGGTGTAATTCAAGAGGTATAATATCTAAATCCCAATCTAGGTCAAAATCATTTGTACGCATGAAATAACAAGTGATAAAGTAAATCAAAATAGCATGCGATCTAATTTATCGGTGCAACATGATCAAAGCACAACTTGCCTTCGTTAAGCTCCGATCTGGTCTGAAAATAATTCACGGTGAGAAATCCTTCGAAGCCTCGCACAATTCAACGTCTACGCGAATCAAGAGAGAAAAGCAAATAAAAACCAAAACCAAAGAGCAAAAAAATTCAAAAATTCAAATAAAGGCCAGTATTAGAAAGATATCAATTTTACAAATTTTTAAGAATTTGAATCACCTCAAACGGAGTTCGTATGCGAAAGTTATGAGGTTTTGAAGTTTGAAAATCTTGAAAATACCACGAAAATAGAAATTCGAATTTAGCGAATTATTTTTATAAAAAACTCTGATTTTCCGGCGTCAAGTGACACATGCGCTCGTGTGGCACCAACTCAGCGCCAGCACACGCCACCTCAGCGAATCCTGCTCACGTGGCGCCGGTGTCGTGAGCATCAAACCACATCGGTGGCGGCAGACGACCCTAGGGTCGCCGGCGACGAGCGGGCAGCACCTCTTCAGACTCACCTCGACTTCGCCTATCGAATGACGCAGCTGGCTTCCTCTCTTGGTCACCGGAGCAGTGGCGGCGCGGCGTTCTTCTCCGGCGGCGACGGTCTCCACGGCGAATCCTCTCTCCGGTGTTGCTCCGGTAAAACGGCGGTGCGAAAGAGGCGCCTCTGATCACGGCGAAGCTGACGAGCTCAGTTTGGGGCTTCGGCGGTGGCTAGACGGCGTCGAATCGGCGAAGTTCCTCCTCGGCTGCGCCTCGACGAGATCTTCGATTGCGGCAACTACTCAGCGTTTCTTGGGCTACGGCTTGGAGCTTCAAAGCTTTGAGAAATTGCGCACTCGATGCCCCCTTTTATACGGCGCGAGGTGGACGGATAAGGCAGGTCCTTAGCGCGGAATCCATGGCGGCCACGGCGAAGAAACAGAGTCCTTCTCGGTCACGAGAGGAGAATGACGACGCACGACCGTCCGATGCGCATCTGACGGCTGATCATTTTCTGGGTTTCCTAAATCGTGTGGGTGATGAAGGCCGTTGGATCAAGATCCAACGGTCGGAAAAACCTTCCTTTTAAAGCCGTTCGGCCCGCACAGTAGTTGGGCCGGCCCGCTACTGTTCATTCTTTATTTTCCCGAATTTCCTTTTTTAAATAATTCGATTAAATGTTTTGATTTATTTGGGGCTTTAAAAATACTCTAAAAATTCCCATAAAATTCTCAAAAATATTTTGAGATATTCTGGACTTAAATAAAATATTTTCACAAAAACTTTATTTTGCAAATATCTTTTTATAATTATTTCTTGACAAAAGATAATGTATTTTAATTCAAAAGAATTCAAATAAATCTCGAGAAAATCAGAAAAATCATAAAATTCATAAATGGCAATAAAATAATATTAATTGCTTAAAAAGCTGAAATTTTGGGATGTTACGACGATTACCAACCAACGGCGAGATCTCGCCGTGCATAATCGACTTAACTTCTACGGAGAAGGCGTGGTGCAACGTCGCTTGGTTGGATGAAATCCAAGCGGCTCGCTATCTGAAGCGATTTACTATTCCTAAGCCTCTGGCGGCTCAGCGAGTATCGTCAATGAAGATCAACGGCAAAGATCTATCTCTCTGATTCGATTAAGTATATAAAAAGGAAAAACGTGGCTTTCTGGTGGCGTCGATGCAAATCCAACGGTGAGATGAGTCGTGAGGCGTCGAAGAAGAGCGGCGGTGCTCGTTGCCAGAGCTGAAGAAGATGAAGTGGCTTGAGGCGATTCCGAGCCTCTCCGGCGTGAAGAAGTGGCCCAACGGACGCGGTGCGACGCAAGGAACTCGGTGAGGGTCTCGGCGACGGCGGAGAGCGGCGGACGGCGGCGGAACACGAAGAAAACCGTGGCGGCGGTTGTGCTAACTTCGGCGAGCTACGGGAAGAGCTAGGGAGTGCGAGAGCTACCAAGTGAACGGACCGAATGCGCGGGGTGGTCGGACACGTTAAATGGGCTCTTGCCGCGATCGCCGAGAGCCTTGGAACTCGCAAAAATCCTCGGCAAATCTCCCGCCAATAAAGCGGACGGCGGTGCGGCGATCGCCTCGTCCCAAAGCTGTGCGATCGCGTCAATGCGATCACGATCAACGGCGTGGATTGATCCTCGATGTCGCGAACGGTAATCAATCACGGTAGTTCGATCAAATCCGACGGCGGAGCGATGCGGCGTTAGGGTTTTCAGGCGAGCACATGTTGGGGGCATTATCTATAGCTAGCAATAATCGGGTTTTATCAATAAAAATAAATCAGAATTTCAAAGTAATTATTTAAGGCACTAAAAATACCTAAAAATTCTAGAAAAATTCTAGAAAATATTTGAGCATTTTGAGCCTAAATAAAATATTTTCATTTATTTTTGATAAATACTTTTTCTGATATTAATTAACCAAGAGAAGGATATTTTAAATAAATGTTAAGTAAATCCAATAAATCACAGAAAAATTAGATAAATTCAATTAAATGCAATTAAATGCAAATAAAGGTTAGGTTAATTCATAAAAATTCAAATAACTCCAAAAATTAAAATCGGACCAAAATTCGGGATGTTACAACCTCCCCCAACCAAAGCCAGCAGAAGCAGCGCCTCCAACTCCTTCCCTGGCGCCTCCTCAGCCCTCCCTGCTGCTCCCTGGTGGCACCCTCCTCCTCCAAGTGCAGCTCCTCCTCTCCCACCTCCACTCCCTTGAGGTGAGCCTCTCCCTAGGGTTAGGGTTTGGTTTTTCCTGGTTTTGGGGGCAGCAATGGTAGAGTTAGATCACCCTCTTGTGGTTTTTTAGAGTCCAAGAAATCAGTTTTTCGATTAAGCATTCAAAAAGTTATGCCTGTTTAGAGGTGTATGCGTGTTATTTTCAGATTTTTGGCTATAGATTAGAAGTGGGGTTTAACCATTACACTTTCATTCTTTAATTGAATTGAATGCTTGCACTTTTGGAGACTACCTTGGTTGATGCATTTAGTGTTTCATCTCATATGCATTGCATGCACCTCATTTCATATGCATTGTAATCGTGTAGAGACCGAGACGCCTTGGGTGACGCGTGTGTGATGGGGGGTTCTGGGAGAGCCGTTTGTTACTGAAAATCCAGCAGAAGCTCAAGGCAAGCACCTAAGCATTTTCAACCTTATATAATGGTATTTTGGCTAATAAATTGCTTATTGGATGATTATGTCTTGCATTAGGAATCGAAATGTGGGATAGGGTTAGAACCTACTTGTTGCACATACACTCATTGATAATTGTTGAATACTTTCCTTGGAACTAGTATATGGGTGTTTATATTGTGTCCATGCTTAGTTTGCTTAGATGTCGGGTATGGGCCAAGTGGTGGAAGGTTCCATCACTTGAGTTTAATTACTTCACACTATTGGGTTGCAATAGTTATGATTATGCTTTGAAATGAAAAATTGAGACCGGCGAGAGGGTTAGATCATTTGAGTGTGGAGACTCAAATGTTATAGTCTACTTTGTGTTGGTTAGAGGACCGATTCGTTGTTTGCCATGTTGATCGAGCACACCTTGTTGATCGCATGCCCGATATAATGGTGCGGTAAGCCACCCTTTCATGGCATACTACTCGATGGGTCATACCCTCATGCATTGGGCGTGGTTGAGGCGAGGCCTGGGCCGACTCTCGAGGGCTAAGCGAGGCTTGAGCCGCTCGAGGAGGTTGCTAGGTGCTCGGGCGCATGAGGATGGTTCAGCAGTAGATATGGATGGGAGGAGGGTTGACATGAGGTTCCTTGTGGCACATGTCGATGCGATTGATGATCCCTGCGGGGTGAATAAGCGATTGAATTGCAGCGCTCTCGGATATGAGCACGCTTGTATCATCCGACACTTCAACGTAGTAATAACTTAAATTGAAACTAGTTGGTATACTTGATGTTGATACTTGTTTATGCTATTACTTGCTCTCTTTAATGTTTAATTTCAGATTTCACTCTAGCAATAGGTGCTGTCCAGAAGTGCTATAAACTTGAAATTTGTGTAGTTGAATATGATTATGCAACAAAGTAAGCTTTTCCGCACTTTTACCTTAAGCTTATACCTTGCTACATCCAAATGCATATTCTTTCGAGTCGGTCATATATGGACCACGGGTAAGTCTTGCAGTACCTTACGTACTCATGTACGCTTTGTGGTTTTGGTGAGGACCCGACGGGTGTGAGTTCTGTCGTCTTGCTTCTCGGTGGTGGGCGGGGCACCGAGTAAAAGCTAGCTCAACGATAAACGCTTAGGAAGTGTTCAAGGCGAGGACACTTCCGGAGATATCGACTTTTGGGTTGAATTTGGTGGTTGTTCATTTATTTTGTTGTAAAGTTAACTTTAAAACTTGTTATGGCTATGTTTAATTACTTGCTACTTCCGTTGTTGAACCTCGTTGTATCACCGTGCTTAACTCACTGCGTGATGTTATTGCTATCCATGTCGTTGTTTATGTTGTGGTTGTAGTTGTGATATATTTGTTTAGTTATTTGTTTCTTATACTCTTTGAGTGGATGTCCGTACTTCTAGGGCGTCATGCGAAATTTTGTAGATTTCTGAGTCTAGGCTAGTTCTTGCCTCGTGTGGTTGGTTTGGTTTGTCTTTGTGCTTTGGTTTTAGTCGTTGTTGTGCTTGGCGTTGCGTGTCCAGTAGTAAAGTTTTGGGTTCGTTGCCCCTTTATGCGAATTGAATTGATATGGCAATGGAAACCAAGATCTCGAGGCGATCTGGCGAGTTTGAGTTGCATCTTGGGGAATACGGGATTGTTGTCGAGTTATTGAATGGGTTCATTGTTGTCCTAATTGGGCTTGGGTGTTAGCACTGTGAGCACCATCGGTGATCCGTTGCTAGCCTCCAAATCCGATGAGGGTGACCGGGCATTCGAATAACCCGAGGACGGTCTGGGCGGCTCCTCACAGAGAGAGCCCATAGGTGTCCGTCCGTGAAGATCCCCTGTATCAAACCTCGGGTCCTTTCGAGGCATAATAGCTGGCCGGCGAAAAATGCCGACACATCCTATCCAAGAAAGAGAAAGAAGACCTCTACAAGTGTCTCCATGGTATTAAAGTTCCATCGGGCTAGTCCACAAATATTAACAAGCCTGTGTCCATAGATGATTTGAAGTTGCTTGGTGTGGACAATTCAGGCTTAATTTGAAAAACTTCTAACTTTTCTACGGTTTTCGCAAAAATCATTCCTACGAAATGAAATTCGGTGTATTTCTTGAATGAGCACTATTTTTCAAAAATTCTTTTTGAAAAAACTTTGGAGTATCCCAAAATTTGTTCCTACAAAATTTCAAATAATTTCAACTATATATAAAAAATTTATGGCCTTTTCTCTCTTTAATGAAATGCTAACAATTGAGAATTTACCATTGTATGATAAAAAGTTGATATTTGTATCGGTTTCTATGTAAAACCGATAGTGATATTTGTACATTTCTATCGGTTTTATTTCCAGACCAATATAGTGATTTGTACAAGTATTTGTACCAGTTTTTATGTAAAAATGATACTAATTTATGCCATCATTTGTATTGGTTTTGCCTTAAAACCAATAGTGATATTTCTACATTTGTATTGGTTTTATTTCTAGACCAATAATGATTTGTGCAAATATTTGTGTCAGTTTTTTCATAAAAATGATAGTGATTTATACCAGCACTTGCATCGATATTTATGTAAAAATGATAGTGATTTATGCCATCATTTGTATCAATTTTGCCTGAAAACTGATAGTGATATTTCTACATTTGTATCAGTTTTATTTCTACACCGATAGTGATTTGTGCAAGTATTTTTTTTGTAAAAATGAGAGTGATTTATGCCGTTATTTGTATTGGTTTTTCCTTAAAACCAATAGAAATGATATTCTATTCTATTTGTTTTATTGAAAAGCAACACTGATGTTTCTAGGATAGCTTTTTGACTTCGATGACTACCCTGTTATTATTGCCATCAGTTTCACTAGAGAACTGATACAATTAACTAAGTTATTGCAATCGGTTTAATGAACAAACCAACACAGATAGTTAGTATATATTGCAATCGGTTCTACGTTGAAACAGACACAAATAATTGTTGTTATTACCATCACTTTGTCTGAAAAACTGACCGAATACATGACTCTATTAGTGTTAGTTCTTTTGTTTGAACCGACACTGATAGCTACCTCCACAAATATACAAGCCCGAGTCCGGTCGATAGAGGCTACTCGATCGACCCCTCACTAGCTTCCTTCTCCACTGCCGTCCCTCCAAGTATCGTCATCTCCAAGCCACCGCCACCGGCTCTCCCTCTGTGTCCCACTCTACCGCCACCCCTCCAAGCCACTGCCTACAGGCCGAAGCTCCACCACTGGGTCTCCAAGCTGGGCCTCCAAGCAACTACCTACAAGCCGCCCCTCTAAGCGCCATCGCCTCTAAGCCACCGCCGCCAAGTCTCCCTCTGCCTCTAGCTCCACCGCTGCCCCTCCAAGCCACCGCTTGTAGGCCGATCTCCACTGCCAGTTCAGGATTTGCGGTAAACCCTAGCTCACCTTGAGACCATTTGCGGTAAACCCTAGCTCCCTAAAAAAAGTTAAGTGGATACTAGCTTAAACCAGAAGTAAGAACTAGACCACCAACATAGTGTGAATTTGCTCTTGGTACTAATATGAATTAATATATAAAGTAGAATAAGTGACTTTCAAAATTCATTAATTCATTTATCAATGGCACCTTATAATATTGGTACTTCTATTTGGAGATGCTTTTTGCTGTATACAAAAAGAACCACTACCAGATTTGCTACGTCATCAAACCCATATTTAGGCACATTTACGAACATATAATATGCTTCCTTGTCAAAAATAAAATGTCATAGAACGACTTAGTTGCTAAAGAATATTTTTTTCAATGATGAATGCTTGCAATGGAATTGGACATTTGAAAGAAGAAAAACAAATATGCATGTTGTGCATCTCTAAGTTATTGGTGGAATCATTTTATTTTCCGATCAACACTTGGCTTGTCAGTTCACTATTTTCATATGAGCATGAAACATTGTAGGGACTAATACAACTTTGCTTCTCTATAGATGATTCTTAGATTTCTTAAAAAGTCTAGTTTCAGCAACCATATATACCTAGTTAATTGACAAGCTAGTGTAGTTGCCATGTATATTCAAATGACGCCAACAATGGTGGCAACTATGATGGTCGTGGCAACCATAGTGGCAATAACCTACCCTCTGGAAGATCTTCCTAGCTAGTATCCATTTGCATTTTATGCCTTTCGCTATGGTAGAACTAAATGTATATTTGAGGACATCAAACTATGATCTAATGTAGTTAATTAAGGCCCCGTTTGGCAACTTGGAACCGGACTGTTTCTCCTAGAATCTGAAATAAATCCAACCAAACGGAATAGGACTCAGAACGTTTCAAAGCGAATCGTTTCGATTTTTACGCCGTGGTCGAATCGGCTAGCAACCCGTTCCTCGAATTCGATTCTACGAAATGTTTCTACCAAGAATCCGGAACCGTTTCCGTTTCTACTAGAATCTGGAACCGTACCAAACGGGGCCTAAAAAGGCAGGTTGAGTAAAAAAGAATTGGATAGCAATACCAAATATGAGCACTTCATGTGTTAGCTAGTAGCAAACTTTGAGTTAAATACTCTTTTCACACACTGTCTTAAGGATACAATGATTCACTTGTCATATGAAATACACTTTTCAGTTATAATTGCACAAACAGAAAGTAACAACATAGAGAGTACAAAAGTAAGATGTGCCATCATATCTAACTGTGACTGACTAAAGGAAGTCAAAATGAAACAAATATATGGTTGCGACAGACATTAGTTTATTTAGGTTTGGTAAATTTATTTCATGTCTATATTTTGTTAATTTATCAAGGAAACAATTGAGTACTCATCATCGACTCCTCTTTTCAACAGTGGATGCCAGAGTTTCGCAGATTTGTGCCAAGTGTTCCTGTAGTTCTTATAGGAACCAAACTAAGTAAAATTGATAACACTATGCTTCATTTATTTAACAAGTTGTGTAGTTGTTGATCTTAGTATGAGACATTACATATATTTTTTGTCTCTTAATTTCTTTTTCTTTCTTTATAGTGTCCTCAACAGGGCAGTGATGACCACTGCGGCTTGTACGTCATGCATCATATGTTGATCGTGGCCACGGTACGTTCAGACCTTTTCACTAAGGTATATGTACATGCATAATAATACAATTAGCCTTTCACATAGAAATTTCGAAACTTAAATTAGAGCACTCGTTTCTATTTTGTAGTATATCAATATCCCCAGAAGTGCTTAGACAGCTCTGCACTCAACAAGTTACGAGATCACTTATGCTAGTCGTACTGGATAGAAGTTATGTCGGAGGACGGTAGGTTTAGAGATCCTAAAAGCTCCTACTTGTCCATATGTGAACAATATTACATATGTGAATGATATTGCATGTGTACTGACTGTTAGGCATGTTTGAGTTCTATTTTGTGAACAAATGTGATATGTGTTGTAATAAAGTGTTTGTGTTCTATGAATGTGATATGTGCATAATGCGTGCAATGATTTATGCTGTGCGAATATGATATGTGCATGCATACTATGTGAAATATGTGCCGATTAGAGGGTGAATTGAAAAACAGTACACCCCCTTATCTTTATTGGTTCTCAGAAGAAAATGATAGAGATGAAGGGATCATCTCTATCTGTTCTTTGTAAGAAGTGATAGAGATTACCCCCACATCTCTATCGATTCTTCGTCAGAAGCGATAGAGATGAAGCACACATCTCTATTAGTTCTTCAAAAGAAGCGATAGAGATGATACCTTAGCTCTATCGGTTCTCAAAAGGAACCGATATGGATAAACCACTTATCTCTATTGGTTCGTCGAAAAAACTGATAGAAATGTGCACTTCATCTCTATCGGTTCTTTGTAGAAACCGATAGAGATATTGATCTTCTCTATTGCTTCTTACAAAGAACCAATAGAGATGAGGCTCATCACTATCGCTTCATTCTGAGAACCGATAGAGATGAATGTTCACCTCTATCGCTTCTTTTAAAAAACCGATAGAGATGATCCCTCATCACAATCGGAAAAGAACCGATTATGATAGATCCGTCTCATCTCTGTCTAATGACTTTCTGTCGCCACCAAAGCCGACTGTGGTGATAAAAAAGAACCGATTGTGATGTATATTTGTGTAGTAGTGGGAATAGGCTAACCTGCTAGGTATTTAAGGACAACTCTTTGCTTTCTTAATGCGTGAGGTCATAAATCCAAAAGGCGAATACTACTCAAGCATCACCTGATATCAGAGTCATTGTGAATTTGTTAGTTACCATTTCGATTAATTTGTGAACCTTGTGCTATAAATTTGTGAGTTGTAGTTCTGAATTTAATTGGTTTTTATATATGTGACTTGATTTTTGAAATGGCGGATGCGTTGTACGTTGTAATGTGCAATTGTAGTTGATTTCTAAAATAGTTGTGCTATATGTTGTAATATGTAATCTGAGTTCATTTCTGAAATGTATGTCATAATAATATGCTGGTGATGCTCTATAATGCTTTTGTTTCACAGGGCATGGCTAGCATTTATAAGCTAGCTAATAAATAAAAACAGTAAATACTGGAAAATAAGTATCACGGACAGTTCTTGTTTGGAAACGTCTGTGATGAGGGCTACATCACAGATCATTGCAACCAAGAACCATCTGTGATGTACCCCTCAACAGGTTCTCTAAGGGCTACATCACAGACGGTTCCAAAAAAGAACCGTCTGTGATGTATCCTCAGCATAGACAATTGCATCCAAGAACCATCTGTGATTTATCCCTCATCACATATGGTTTCAACACTTCACAGACGGTTCACAAATCGTCTGTGATCACTGAAGTCATCACCGATAGTTGCTCACAGATGGTTTGCAAAACCATCTGTGATGACCCTTACGTGATGTGATTTTTGTTTATTTTACCCATCTTAAAACAATGACTAAGAAGGTAAGACTTAAGCCTCTTATACCAAGTTCTAGAGGTCTGTTTAAGTCCATACAAAGTTTTAGAAAAGCTTCTAGACATGCATTAGGTATATACAGTTCTCGAATTCTGGAGACTGCCTCACATAAACCTATTCTTTAATATATTCATTGAGGAATGCACACTTGACATGCATCCATCTGATACAGCTTGAAACTCTTGGATGCCAAAAATACAAATAGGATATTAATGGCCTCTAGTCTAGCTACAGGGGCAAATGTCTCCTTTTATTCCGAATCAAGTGTTCCATTTCGTCAATCATAACAGTAGTACAGTCATGGGGTAGACAATTACCAAAAAAAAAATTGATGTTTGGTTTAAGAAAAACCCTACTCATGCTCCTGTATTTCACGGATAATCAACATGTACACTCCAGACTGCAGAGCGAGCCACAAATTAACATATGCACGCACACAACTATATATATATATGAAGTGGATAACATACATGAACATACCAGCATATATATATATGTACGCCCATACATACCAGCTGATCTAGGGACTCAACCTCAGGGGCGCGCACAAGCCATTTGGTTTACAGTAAACATGCATGCAGATATGTAGCTACGAAACATGGACACACACAAGTACAATATACATACCATCTGGGCTACAGACGGCAAATGTGACTAATTAAGCTGATGATCGGTCAATCGGTCAACCTATATATATATATATATATATATATATATATATATATATATATATATATATATATATATATATATATATATATATATATATATATGATGCATGTAATTAAACTAGAGCCGCATGATCGATCATCGACCTTCTGGATCCAGGCCGCGAGTAAGTTATCAGTGAAGTTATTAATTACATAGTGCTAGTTACTTCATCTTTGGTGCTGCCAGAACACCCACCACTAGCTGTCACAAAAGAGAAAAGAAAAGGTTAATTACTACTCTCTCTGTTACTGAATAGATGACGTTTAATAGGATTTTACATTTCAACTAAGGTATAGGTGAAAATAACCGAATTGTCTTCTTTTATTAACTCACTTATTGCTTTTTGATGGTGTGTATTGCTTATATTACATAGTAATAAATAATATTAGGAATCATAAATTAATGGTAAAATACACAAAGGAAAAAATAGTTAAAAATTATGTTCAAATTGTAGAATGATATGTATTTAAAAACAAAATTTGAAAGCTAGAATACAATGTATTTAGCAACAGATGGTACTATAACTACTCATTTCTGATGCAGCTAGCTGACAGAGTGCAGGTAGTAAAATTAATTACCCTAGTTTTCGTGTCGGAGGGCTAGATCGATCTATCCTAGTACCCCATAAATTGCTTGCTGCTAGTAGTAGAGGGAGCCTGGAAGATATCATCCATATATTTTAAGACAAATATAATTAATGATGGCAAAATTAACGATCAAGTTTCAGAGATCGATCAAAATTAATATAAGGAGGCTAGGACGTCACCTTGCCACCAGTCACCACGACTGGCTGCCGAACTGTCCTTGTCGTAGTCCTTCTGCTCCTACCGAAGTTGAGCGGTAGTTAACAAAAGCAAGAGAATTGATCGAATTAGATGAAAAGCTAGCTAGAGTGCATATGTACGTACAGTAGTTTTGGGCGCTGGTGCAAAGGTTTCGTCGGCTGTTTTGCTGGGATAAAATTGCTTGCTGCTGGCCGCCGGAGATTGTTGGGAGGAGGCGGCGGCGTAGAAGTCCCGGCCGCCGTAGTGCACGGATGAGGAGCCAAAGTAAGGCGACTCTGCTGTTGCGGATGACCCATACTGCGGCTGCTTGCTGCTCATGCTTCCGCTCCCCTCCCCTGACAATAATTTGCAAGCATGCATCTGATCGAGTTAGTACCCTTGCGTACATATCCATCGATTTAACCAATGCGCCAAAAACGAGTTAATTGTTAATACTACTATATGTAGTACTATCGCATGCATATCGCATTCCGATGTACACATACTGATGCAAAGCTAGCTAGAGCTGGCCTTACCGTGAGCCCGACGTGACGCATCATTCCCCACTGCCTGGCCATCCCATCCATGCGCGCAGACATGCGTACATACATGTATAATTAGTGAGTAATTACTGCATCATGGTGATAAGCATGCAGTATGGCTGACGTTGACCCAGTAGACTATACATATAGTAAGTGTATACATATATAGTTAATACATTCAGTGAATCTAGTTTTTTTAAAAACCATGGACGTTTTTTATTGTTTTTCGGGTCCATTATGCTAAAAACAGTCGAGAGGAGCTGAACGTAAACTGCAGAAGGACCTAAACATATTTTTGTTTTTTGCACGATTCATTCTGCTAAAAAACATCAGAGGAGCTGAACGTAAACGTAGAGGGACCTAAACATAATTTTAATTTTTTTTATCCTTTCAATTAAAAACCGACCGAGTGATCTAAACACGAATTTTCTGGAGAACCATATCACGAAGGGGTGACGTGGCCACACCGGTTGGCCTGCAATCCCCTTCACTATGATGATAAGTATACATTTCAGTAAAACGGACCAGATCGACGAGACTGGGGATCGATATGACGGAGCTAGGTAGATAGTAATTAAGGCGGACGGACCGCGGAGGGAGGCGGGAAGACGGTGCTGAAGTAACCGGCGGCGGAGGAGCTGCCCGCGGCGGCGTCCTTGGCGCCGAAGAGCTCGTCGACGATGGAGCTTGTTGATCCCGTGGTCGCCTGAAGCTGCCTCTTCTTGCCTGCGCCTTCTTCCATGGTTAATTAGTACTCGGTCGCGCGTATTCCGCACTAGCTAGCAAGTTAGATGACCGGGCCGGCTGGTACGGTGTTTAATCGAGAAGGAAAACGATCGATCGAGCTGCTGCAAGCTAGCCAATGGAAGGATCTGTGGTTTCTTCAGTTGCAGCTAGTTGCTAGCTCGCTGGTGTATAGCTCGCTCGGTCGAAACTTCACGCCCCCTGACGCCGCCTTTTAAAGGCCGATCCATCGAGCCACTTGGGGCTAGTCGCAATATCTAGAAAGATAGGCGCAGGCAGCTGGGAAGAACATGCATGTGACGTCCGATCTTCATCCGAAGGTCTCAGTATCTGCCCGACCGCATATTTCTATTCGCACCGGGTCGCAGTTTTAATTAAGGAATTCTTCAGGGGGTGGGTCCAGTTTCAAGATATTAATTCTTCAGGTGATCGTCCATCCTCCATGCATATGATATGCATCCACACATACATATAGTTCGGTTTTGGGTGGAGCCGAGCACATGGATAAGTAGTAGTAGGGCCATGCATGCATGTTCCTCTTCAACAAAAACGCGCTGCACAAAAGTCCAAAAAATTTGGACCTCCGTTTGCCTCGTTAGCTCTCACATAGTCAGGAAGGTGGTTGGATGGAACAAGTTGAAGTCAGGTGACAATTATTCATTTGATTAAGACGTACAATGGAAGACATAAAGGAAAAGGAAAATATTTTGCACAGATCTAGCTTGATGAAACAAATGAACGATATTTCGCACAGATGTGTACGTAGCATGTGTAGCTACACATCTTTTGAGAATGTCACTACTACAGGATAGAGCATCACAACCGGCCTATTAGAAGCGATTTGGTGTGAACCCGTTGTGATGTTCGCACCAGAAGCGGTTCGTAGGCAACGATCTGGAGAGGGCTTTCAGAAGCGGTTTGAGACACGAACCGCTTTTGAATGTTGAGTTCTAGAAGCGGTTCTTGTCTCAAACCGTTTCTGATTTTCAGAAGCGGTTTAAGACAAGAACCGCTTCTAGAACTCAACATTCAGAAGCGGTTCGTGTTTCAAACCGCTTCTGAAAGCCCTCCCGCCCAGCGTATTTAAACCATTCTTCCTCCACGAGCCAGCAGAGTACGATCAAATAGAGAAGGGCTGGCCCAGCGCTGTTCTTGGGGAGGTGCTGTCCAAATTTTTAATTTGAGGTGATTAGCTCCAAATTAAGTGTTTCAAGGTTAGTAACATCATGTGAACATCCTTCTCACCTAGAGACTGCTATTTTTTTCAATGGATGTGGAGAAATCTTGAACTTTTAAAGCAAGATCACCATGATCAAAATTTTGTTTTCTATGCTTGTTTTTGTTGTTGTATGAAGATGTAGGGTGGAGATCTAGTTCAAAATATGACATTACACAAGGTAAAGGAGATTGGAAACTTTAGATCTAGGTGGTTGTTAGCTTTAGAATCTTAAATATCACAATATTTCAAGGAAGTAATTATTGGTGTATGAAATAAAATAGAAAAACATGTAGAAGGATAAAAAATAATTACAAAGGTAGGAATGAATACAAAATAATTAGAAAGGTAGGTCTTTAATTGGATGACGGTGTAGGTGGAGGTTTTTTTGTTGGGTTTAAGTGGTTGTGAGCTTTAGATTTTTAAATGTAACTATAAGTTACGTTATAATTTTTATAACGAAATTTGTTATAATTTTTAATGAAATTATAACTTGGTGTAGATGAATCGGCAATGGATGTACAATGCGGACCGTCGCTCGAGAGAGTTCATTGATGGCGTCGAGCTTTTCTCAATCGATCGTTGCATTTTTGCCTCTAAGCGACTTCATATGTTGTCCGTGTGTAGATTGCAAGAACGAAGGAGCACTCCCAGCGATGGCAAGTTATGAACCATTTGATCATGAGAGGTTTAATGCCAAACTATACCTGTTGGACCAACCATGGCGAAGTTGAGGCGGTTAGCCAGGAAGACGATGAAGAAGGCGAGGAAGGGAAGAAGATTGAACAGTATCCCGGACGGCACGCAATACTGTTTCGTGGAAGAAACACTTGGTGACTTTGTGTTAGTGATATGCCCTAGAGGCGATCATGTGAGATGATTGTATCATACGTCTATATTCATGTACTTATCAGTTCCATGAATAAATGTCACTCCTTTGTTCATTGAGTATGACTTAATTGTGAAACACATTGGTTATATGATATTATTCTAAACGATCCCTGGTCACATATCATTATGTGGGATAATAGTGATCTGACCAGCACATGTTTTGATTGATGGTAATGTTTCACATACCATAGATATGGAGATATCAAATCAGTAATGTGGGCACATGTTAGAGAACATGGGGTTGGATAGACCCGCTCCGAGACACTGATCATGAGATTGTTATCTTAGAAGTGCTATCAGGGTGTAGTCTTGAGTGGTATACCTATACGATCTTTTGACCTGAGATTCTTATTGATTCTCAGTATATATAATTGTATACTTTGGGGCTATCAAACGCTTCTCCGTAGCAGGGGAGTTATAAAGGTAGCTTACGAGTATGCCATGAAACATGACGTGAGATATAAGAGATCAAGATGGAATTTGCCCCTCCTTGATAACGGGAGAGATATCTCTGGGCCCCTCGGTGTGGATGGATAAGGAAAAGTGCATGGCCATGCCAATACGATCACTCTGTGCATTCGGGGGACAACATGTCCTGCTAGGAACCCTTTGTTGTCGATGGTGCGGAAAAAGAGGTTTCGGGGCCATGGCCGTTCTTGCATGAACCTAACGGGTCGCACACTTAGCGGGTTGGAACATGCCAAAATGGATTAGGATCCATTAGTGGGTTTTCTTGGATATGGATCTACGGGGACGAGGTTCCTAATGGGCTTCTATCATAGAAGGCCCATTAGCGTGCGCTCTATATAAAGGGGCATGGGGTGGCACTGCGGTGAGGAGTTTTTCCACCACGAAACCCTAGCCGTCGACTCCCTTCCCCTGCCAAAACCCTAGCCATCGCGCGCGTGGTGTTAGCACACCGACGCACGGCATTCCAACCCTGGACGTGTGGATACCGTAGAGGCGTCGTTGCATCTGCCTCAGCGCTGATTGGCGAGAACATCTACTTCCTCTACAACGTTGCGTGCGTGATCACGAGGAGACGATCAACTCCAGCATCTACTACTGTACTTTGGAGTACGCGGGGACGCATCACCCACTCTTCTTCCGCTGCTAACGTGCTCCAAGGGTAATGATCCATGATCTACTACTCGCATGTATCCTAGTTGAATGCGTAGAAAATTTTTGTTTTCGGCTAGCGTAGCCTACGCGTTCCCTTCACTTTGGTGATGATGAGCTAGACAAGATACTGCGTGATGGAGAGGGAGACTACACAGATGAAAGACAGTTCGAGAAGTTCCAGCGCATGTTAGAGGACCATAGAACTCCTTTGTACCCAAACTGTGGGCAGGGTCACAAAAAGTTGTGTACCACATTGGAACTCATGCAATGGAAGGCTACAAATGGTGTGTCAGATAAGGGATTCAATGAGTTGTTATCACTCGTAAAGAAGTTGCTTCCAGAAGATGACACTCTGCCGAATCTACATATGAAGCCAAGCAAGTAAATCGTCCTTTGGGATTGGAAGTACGAAGATACACGCATGTCCTAATGATTGTATCCTATATCGTAATGAGTATGCCGATTTGGATGTTTGTCCAGTGTGCAAAGAATAACGGTATAAGGTGAAGCGTGATGATGCAGGTGAAATAGATGAGGAGCGTAAGAAGAAGAGACCTCCAGCTAAAGTGTTGTGGTATTTCCTTGTGATCTCCCGATTGAAACGTATGTTTGCTAACAAAGCGCAGATGAGGTGAGAAACATAAGGTTTGGGTTGAGTACCGATGGGATGAATCCTTTCAGAGAATTGAGCAGTGACCATAGCACGGCTGTTACACTATGTATCTATAACATTCCTCCATGGTACGTGCATGAAGCGAAAGTACATCATGATGTCGTTGTTGATCCAAGGCCCCAAGCAACTTATAAATGACACCGATGTCTACCTGAAACCATTGGTTGAAGATCTTGTGACGTTGTGGGATGATGGTGCAAGGGTATGGGATGAGTACAAAAGGGAGTATTTCACCCTACGTGCATTGTTATTTGTAACAATCAACGACTGGCCTACTCTTGGTAACCTGTCCGGCCTAACTGTCAAACATGAATTTTAAAATTTATTTCATATAAATTGGACCATTGGTTCAAAAGATATTCAAACTTGAATTCACTCGGGTACAAAAATCCCTCAAAATAAAAACTTTCCAAAAACGGAAATGGCGCTTTCCCTCTGGAGAATACTCCTTCCCTTTTTGGCTAAAACGGCTCGAACCTTTCTCTTGGGACCCATACGTCGTGATCGAAATAGGGATTGGAGTTTGACTCTGGCCGGCCGTAGCAGTGGCGGAATCTTTGGAATGGGTGGCGACCACAGCATCGGTAGGCGAGGAGTCGAGTGGTGGTACTCATTCGCTTCGGGCAGCGGGAGCATGGTTGCCCATGCACGCCTGCGGTGGCCGCCATGGATCTCCGGCGAAGCTTCAACGCCGGCGAACCATTGGCTCGGGGGAAAGCTCGGTGAGCATCAGTGAGACAAGGAGGTTCCATTTCACCTGAGTGCGGTGCCGGGGAAGAAGCAAAGAAGCCCGCCCACGGTACGCCTGAGTCGGAGAAGAAGACCGGCGGAATCAAGCGAATAACGCTGGAATGAGTGAAAACAACGATTGATCAATAACATAGGGGCTGAGGCGAAGCTCTTGGACCAAGAAATTTCGGAGATTACCAGTTGATTCGAGTTCTGCGTTGCTTCCCCCCTTTCCCTGGCTTCCTGCGAACAATGGAGAAGAAGAAGAAAGGAGCCAGGAGACTGACGAAGGGAAAGGGGAAAGAGTGCTAGAATGGCTCTGGAGTGGTTTTGTAGTGGCTTTGGCGGATGTGGAAGCAGTCATGATGACAATCGCCCTTCTTGGTTCGGAAGGGCGAGGGAAGCGGGGGAGAAGGTAATGGTGAAGCTCAGTGCGTGCGACTCGTGGCTAGACCGTGCGGTGATGAGGGAGGGTGACGCAGAGGAATGACCGAACGAAGAGCTGGTTCGATGAATCGAGCACTGGCTGCGTTCAACACTTCTGGAGAATTCGCCTCCTGCTCCCAGTGGATCGAACGAAAATGGAGAAGATGAGCTTGGTAGCTGGGCCTGGGACCACTGCCAGGGACTGAGGATTTCATTGCTGCACCAGCAAAATGGGACAAGAAACGGATTGGCCCTCATGCCAGTGATTGACCAAAAGAGAACAGAGTGGTTAGGGGTCAATTTCTCCCTCTCTCTCTCTGATTTTTTCTGGTGGTCAAATTGAGGTAGAAAGTGATGAAAATTTTTGACTGAGGTCTCCAACTAGTATTTACCCCCTGGTAAAAATTTGGGCTTAAATTCAGTTACTGAGAATTTACAAATATTCTTTCAATAGTGACTGTTTGAATTTCTAGCCTCTGACTTTGATTTTTATTTAATATCAATTGTAGTCTATTATTTTTTATATATTTTTTAAATTAAATTTGAGCTAAGATTATTTATGAAAAATTTTCAGCTCAAATACTCAAGTCATTATTTAATTAAAATTCGACATTGTAATTTTCATTTTCCCAAGCTTTTGGGTTTTCAGATTTTAATAATTCTCAAACCATTTTATTAATTTATTATATTTTTACTATGTGTATATATAGTAATGAGGTTCTCATATAAATTTTTTCAAGTCAATTTACTATTCTAATATTTTGCACAAATTCTGACAACGCATTATTTGGGAATAAAAATAGTTGTTCTATTTTTCTTCCTCATTTTTTTATGTGAAGATTTCATGTGGTAGTTAAAATGGCTTATTTACATGCTCAGGATTCTCCCAATAAATTTTCCAAATTTTTGCTTTTTGCTTCTTAGCCTTTTCTTCTTTTCATTCTTTTGTTGACTTTTATTGCAACTCAAAACATAAAAGAATTTATAAAATTCCAAATAAAATCAAAGGCATTATGAACAAGCTGAAAATATTCACATTCAAATTTAAATATTATATTTTACTGTTCCTGAATTTCTGGGCTGTTATAGATCTACCCCCTTACAAAAATCTCGACCCCGAGATTTGGCGGGTCTAAAGGAAACTATTCTTGAAAGAACTCGGGAAATTTCTTCTTGAGTCGATCTTTCTGCTCCCAGGTTGCCTCATCTTCGGAATGATTACGTACTCCATTGTAGCTTAATCATCTTGTGAGACTTATTCTTGAGTCTTGGCGTTAAACTTCTTCTAGGATTCTAATCGGGCGCTCCCGATAAGTTAAATCAGGTTGCAAATCAATTTCTTCTAGCTGGGTAAGTTCAGAAGGAAGACGAAGGCATTTCCTCAATTGCGACACATGGAAGACGTTATGAACACTAGATAGTTGAGGTGGTAATTCCAGTTTGTACGCCTTTTCGCCCATCTTCTCAAGGATACAATACGGCCCAATGTATCGCGGCGCCAATTTACCTCGGATTTGGAAGCGGCGAATACCACGAAGTGGCGAGACTTTAAGATATACATGATCATTAACCTCGAAACTCAAGTCACGTCGACGATGGTCGGCATAACTCTTTTGACGAGATTGAGCTTCCCTCAGTCGACTTCTTATTAAATCTACATGTTTTTGGGCTTCCTGAATAAGATCTGGACCGAAGAACTGCTTCTCTCTAGTTTTTGACCAGAATAACGGTGTTCTACATTTTCTTCCATAAAGAGCTTCAAATGGTGACATTTGCAGACTTGCTTGAAAACTATTGTTGTACGAAAATTCTACAGACGCCAAGCATTTTTCCCAATTAGTGCTATAAGATAGCACACAGGCTCTCAACATATCTTCCAATATTTGATTTGTCCTTTCAGTTCGTCGATCCATTTGAGGATGATAGGCTATACTAAAATTCAGCTTGGTTCCAGCATACCATGCAACTTTTCCCAAAAACGAGATGTGAACTGTGAACCATGATCAGACACAATTGTCTTTGGGACTCCGTGCAACCGCACAATATTGTTGATATAAAGTTCAGCCAATTTATCCCCAGAATACGTAGTCCTCACAGGAATAAAATGAGCTACTTTCGTCAACCGATCAACAATTACCCAAATGGAGTCATTTCCTTTTTGAGTTCTGGGGAAACCAGTGACAAAATCCATACTGATATCATCCCACTTCCATTCTGGAATATGCAATGGTTGAAGAAGTTCGGCTGGACGTTGATGCTCAGCTTTAACTCGTTGGCATATATCGCATCTAGCGACATATTCAGCAATGTCCTTCTTCATACCAGGCCACTAATACTCCTTTTTAAGATCTTGATACATTTTTGTGCTTCCCGGATGAATGGATAATGGCGACTCATGTGCCTCAGACAGAATTAATTTCTTGATTTCTGAATCATTCGGCACATAAATACGAGTTCCATACAATATCATCCCATCTGAGCCTATAGTAAATTTAGACTCCCTGCCTTCTTTCAATTGATTCTGAATTTTAACAATAGCTTCATCTTTAAGTTGTGCGGCTTTAATTTGGCTCTTAAGGGTAGGCTGTACATCAAGAGCAGCTACATAACCATCTTCAACTAAATTCAGATTAAGCTTCTGAAATTCATTCATTAAATCAGCTTGATTAGAAATCCAAGTGCAAGAAAGTTTTCGACTGAGAGCATCTGCTACAACATTTGCTTCTCCCGGATGATAATGAATACCAATGTCATAATCTTTAATTAATTCTAACCATCTCCTTTGCCTCAAATTCAGATCTGGCTGAGTGAAGAAATACTTAAGGCTTTTGTGATCTGTATAAATTTCGTCCGATTTCCAATATGATAATGCCGCCATATTTTCAAGGCATGAACAACAGCGGCTAATTCCAGGTCATGTGTAGGGTAATTCTGCTCATTAGGGCGAAGTTGTCGGGAAGCATACGCAACAACCTTTCCCTCCTGCATTAATACACAACCTAGACCATGATGTGAAGCATCACAATATACTTCAAAGCTTTTATGGATATCAGGTAACACTAGCACTGGGGCCGATGTTAACCTCTTTTTCAATTCTTGAAAACTTTCTTCACATTCCGAAGTCCAGATAAATTTCTTCTCTTTCTTCAACAGCTGGGTCAATGGTCTTGCAATTTTGGAAAAGTTTTCAATGAACCGGCGATAATATCTAGCCATTCCTAGAAAACTTTGAATTTCTGGAACTGATTGCAGCCTCTCCCAAGCTAATACAGTTTGTACGTTGCTGGGATCAACTGCAACCCCTCCTCTTGACAGAACATGACCAAGAAATGCTATTTCTTTTAGCCAAAATTTACACTTCTCAAATTTGGCATAAAGCTTATTTTCTCGCAATTTACTAAGAACCACTTGTAAATGCTAAGCATGCTCTTCTTCATTTTTGGAATAGATCAGAATGTCATCAATGAAGACTACCACAAATCTATCCAGGTACTCCATGAAAATTTTATTCATTAGATTCATAAAACTTGCTGGAGCATTTGTGAGGCCAAATGACATGACAGTGTACTCGTACAATCCGTAACGAGTAACGAATGCAGTCTTAGGAATATCGGATGGTCTGATCTTCAATTGGAAATAACCCAGTCTGAGATCTATTTTGGAAAATACTTGAGCACCATTCAATTGATCAAATAAATCATAGATGTGGGGAAGTGGATATTTGTTTTTGATGGTGACGTCATTTAGCTTACGGTAGTCCACGCACATACGCTAACCACCATCCTTCTTTTCAACAAATAAGACAGGACTACCCCAAGGTGAAGTACTAGGGCGAATAAAACCTTTGTCTAGCTGTTCTTTAAGTTGCTTCTTCAGTTCCATTAAATCATTAGGGGGCATTCGATACGGACGCTTGGATATGGGTGCAGTTCCAGGCACCAAATCAATAACAAACTCCATATCACGGTCCGGCGGCATTCCCGGCAATTCATTAGGAAACACATCAGGATACTCATTAACTACAGGCACTTGATTAATTTCGCAAGAAGCTACAGAACATAGTACTGGTTGATGTGTGGAAGATGTAATACTGGACGAGAATTCTACTCGGACACCATTTTGATTTGTGAGAGTTACTGATTTATTAGCACAGTCTATGTAACCTTGGTGCTTTGCTAACCAATCCATTCCTAAGATTATGTCTAACCCAGAAGTTTCTATCAGGATGAAATCAGCATAGAACACTACTCCACTTATTTCTATACTGACATTAGGACAAAGACCTATAGTTTTAATGGTGGCTCCTGGGGATCTAATAATCATAGGAAAAGACAATATGTCGGCTTCTAAATCACTTCCCTCGAAAAACTTCTTAGACATAAAGGAATGGGAAGCTCCAGAATCAAATAAGACCAATGTAGGAACTGAATGTACCAAACACGTACCTAGCACCACATCAGGTGCTTCTTGGGCTTCCTCCGCAGTTACGTGATGCAATTGACCGCGGTTGCCACTTGGAGTTAGGGCCGAAACTGCTCCTGGGGCCGGCTGCCCACCAGCTCCACGGGGTCGGCCTTGTGATTGGGAGCGCGGTTGCCCGGCCTTCTTCTTGGGACAGGAACTCGCATAATGTCCATGCTCATTGCAATGAAAACAAGTGACATTTGGCACTGGTTTCTAAGCGGTAGTTGCTGCCCTTACTGGCTGTGAAGAGCGAGTGGCTCGATGTGATTGCTGTTGAGGAGCACGAACCACTTGCCCTTGGGCTGAATGGCTAGTTGTTGAATATTTGGGTTATTTGCATCTGTGGTGGGGGTCGGCGAGCAGATGACAACTGACAACCCTGTGATCGAGAGGATCCCACATTAGCAGACTTGAGCGCAAG
Organism: Guadua angustifolia; assembly: GCA_036346375.1. Lineage (NCBI taxonomy): Eukaryota > Viridiplantae > Streptophyta > Magnoliopsida > Poales > Poaceae > Guadua > Guadua angustifolia. The sequence goes on along the minus strand of CM070513.1, from coordinate 42,718,867 downwards.
TCACTTGCACTTCCTGCTTTCCAGAACATCCTTACTGCCATGCTCCACTCAGACTGCTTTATCGACCAATGTTTGAAATTCATTGATATCCTGAGCGATGAGAGCCCACTTGATTTCTTCATTAAGATGCTTCCTAAACCGCTCCACCTTTCTAGCTTCATCAGCTACCTCATGAGGGGCATATCGAGACAGGTATACACTACTACAGCGAGGCTTATATCAGAAGCACGATCACAGACGGTTTTGAAAAACCGTCTGTAATATGGAACATCACAGATGGTTATGTACTCAAACCGTCAGTGCTAATATCACGAGCGGTTTTATATTACAAATGCGTGATGTAATAACTATCACGAGCGGTTTCAAAATATAACCGTTTGTAATTGCTCTGATACTCATTACGACGGTTTAAAGTAAAACCGTGCGTGATATCCTGACGGTTATATAACACAACCGTCTGTAATATCTGATAGTCATTACAGAGCGGTTATATTTAGAAACCGTCTGTGATATTTTTATATTCTGAGCGGTACGTAATATAAAACCGTCTGTGATAAAACCGTCGAGGTCAGTAAGCGAGCCTCGTTCCATGCATCCACTTTGTTTGTAGGGTTTGGTTTCTATCCTAAGTGGCGGTTTGCGGAAGTGAGGCGATTTTTAAAAGCCATTGATTTGAAGGGTGATATTAGATTCATTTGATTTTGGTGATCTAAGGTTAGTAATGAGTTCTCTAATTGCATGCATCAATTCAATATATATCTAGGTTGGTTAGAGAGAATTAATTTAAAGATTGTTTGGTTAGATCTAGCTTAATTGTAGTTGGATCCATATGTTGTTGTGATATTTGGTTAGTAATGTGTTTTAATTGCATTATATTCAACATCTAGCTTGATAAGGAAGGAATTTGATGATTTTTTAGATCTCGCTTGTAGAACCATGTGTTGGTTTTTGATGAATAAGGTTAGCTAGTAATGGTTCTATTTGCATAATATAATATTCGATCATGATGTAGCTAGCTAGCTTGTTAAGGATAGAATTTAAAGATTGTTTAGATCTAGCTTATAGATCAATTCAAGTCTTTTGGTGATCTAAGATTAGTAATGGGTTCTAATTTCATTATTATATTGAAGATTAATTTGAATTTTGTTAATTATTTCTTTGTGATGTAATTAAGGTATGTAATTGCATAATTAGTTTAAGAATGTGTGCATCGCACTACACAGTGCATAATATTTAACACTAAGTGTTACATGTGTAGCGTAGATGGATCGAAGTTGGATGTCTGTTGAGAACCGTCTGATCTTGAGTACCTTAATGGCGTCTCCACTTTCAAAAGAGCTGCGAGAGGAGGATATGTTTAATAAGGGGTGCAATTCATGTCATGTCCGTGCATTGATTGCGAAAATCTGAAGATGTTTGAAACTTCGGTATGGATCGAAGCACACTTGATTGAAGGGGTTTCAAAAGGGCTATACATGTTGGACCGATCATGGCGAAGAGCATAATATATAGGAAGCGGCAAGTAGTGTTAATATAAATCGGCGATGTCAATGATATGTCGGATGATCATATCGATTGTGCTTCCGATGAGGACAAGTTGCACGATGACAATTTGGATCGAGATGCTACGCGATGCGAAGGAAACCTTGATGACGGGGAATATGGGCAGTTCGAGGGCTTAATGGAGGACTCGGAGAAACCTTTGTTCGCAGGGTGCAAGTTGAAATACACAAGGTTATCATCCGTGCTTCAACTACTCAAATTGAAGGCAAGCAGCGGTTGGTCCGACAAGAGTTTCACAATATTTATTCGTCTATTGGCGGACATGCTTCGAGAGGAAGCGAGTTGCCGACAAGCACCTACAAAGCCAAGCAGGTTCTTTGTCCCTTGGGAATGGAAGTAGAAAGAATACATGCATGTCCAAGCGATCGTATCTGTGCATAAAGAGTACACAAACTTGCATATATGTCCGTGTGCGCATCGGTACAAGCGTAAAGTTATTCAGATGATGATGGCGAGAGCATTGAGGTGAAAAAGGTCCTCTGCTAAGGTGGCATGGTATCTGCTGTAATTCCCGTTTGAAGCGTTTGTTTGCGAACCCAAAGGAGGCAAAAGCTGTTGCGTTGGCACTTTGAGGCGTAAGAATGATGGAATGCTAAGGCACCTGCTGATTCCATCCGGTGGAGAAACATCGGAGAGCTTTCAAGAATTTGGTGCGGATCCAGAAATATAAGGTTTGGATTGAGTACAGATGGAATGAATCCTTTCGGTAACATGAGCAGCGTAGGCATAGCACTTGGCGTAAATCTCTGTATCTACAACCTTCCTCCTTGGTTGTGTATGAAGCGGAAGTACATTATGTTGTGCATGCTTATCCAAGGACCGAAACAACACAGGAGCGATATTGATGTGTACCTAGCTCCATTGGTGGAAGATCTAAAAACACTTGTGGGTTCTTAGGGTTACGTATGGGATGCGTACAAGCGAGAGAACTTTACTTTGCTTTGCTTGTTGTTCGCACCATAAATGATTACTGCCCTTGCTAACTTTCGTGCCGCAGTACAAAAGGAACCAAAGCACTGCACTCCTTTGCTTAGATGATCTGAGAGTTTATGGTGAATCACTCCCAAAACCGTGTACATGCGTCACCGTAGGTTCCCGGAGGAATCACCCATATCGCAAGATGAAGCAACTTTTGACGGAAGAGCGAAAATGGTCCAGCTCAAAGGCGTTTGAGTGGGAGAGATGTTCATGACATTGTTAAGGATTTGGATGTTGCGTATGGAAAGGGGCGTAAATCAAGTACCGTGAAAAGAGCATGTGGAAGAAGAGATCAATATTTTGGGACCTACCTTCTTTGGGAGCACCTAGAAGTTCGCCCTTTGCATCGATGTCATGCGTGCGAGAAGAATGTGCGTGACGGCGTGATTGGTCTCTTACTCAACATTAAGGGTAAAACAAAGGATGGTATCAGCATGCGGCTTGACTTGGTCGATATGGGCATAAGACACGAGTTAGCACGAAAGAGGCGATAAAGGCCGTGCGTACTTGGAACACCTTGTTATACTCTGTCAAAGGCGAAAGAACTGAAGCGTGCGATGCTTGCATGGTGTGAAAGTTCCGTCAGGTTACTCCTCCAACATGAAGAGACTTGTTTAGTTGGAAGATTTGAAATTGTCGGCATGAAGTCTCATGATTGTCATGTCTTGATGACCACAGATGCTCCCTATCGCAATTAGAAGTATTTTGCGGTCAAGGTCCGTGAGACAATCACTAGGCGTGTTATTTCTTTAACACAATCGCTCGAGAAGGTCATCGATCGAAGGACTAGATGCTCTGCAAGTCTGAGGTGGTGATGACTCTATGTAATCTTGAGATGTATTTCCTCCATCATTTTTCGATATCATGGTCCATCTCATTGTTCACCTTGTGACAGAGATAAAGATATGCGGGCAGTGTTCTCGTAGCATGTACCGTTCGAGAGGTACATGGGAATTCTCAAGTCTTCGTCTGGAATCGATCTCGTCCGAGGGTAGCATTGTCGAAGGTTATACAAATGAAGAGGCCGTCGAGTTCTGCGTCGATTACATGGCCCGGTCGAACCAATAGGTGTGCCTCGATCTGCGCCATGAGGGAGGCTCGAGTATCGGGACCATCGGAAGAAAGCAATCACGCTGATTCGGTTGATTATGCTCGAGCCCATTTCACGGTTTTGCAACACATGGCTGTAGTGTCGCCTATATCGTCGAGCACAAGCAATGGCTAAGGCAAGAGAATCCAAAGCCTGGCAGAGTCTTGGATCACGAGGCAACATAACCTTGATTCAACAAATGGTTGAAGGCGACCTATCCTTTGGGAGCTCGTCGGATGACTCTGTTGACATGGTTGGCAAAAGGACCAACTTTACGGTTGTCACATGGAAAGGATATGACTTAAATGGGTACACATTTTACGAGAGATCAGGATATGAAGAGCACAAACCGAGCAGTGGTGTCGCATAGATGCATTCAATAATACCTTTGGGTTGACGAGGAGCTCCTACTATGGGTTCATAGAGGAGATATGGGAGCTCGACCACGTACTTTTCAAGATTCCCTATTTGGTGCCGTTGGGTCCACCTCCGGCGACGTGAAGGTCGACGGGAATGGCATCACTCTTGTGGACCTCGAGCGTGTCGGATACCAAGGCGAACCATTCGTACTCGCTAACCAAGTTGTTCAAGTCTTCTATGTAAGCCGTCCAACAAGAAGCGCCACGTAGTTCTTGAGGGAAAAAGGAGAATTGTCGGAGTTGAGAATGTAGTAGATGAGGAAGAGTACAATCAATTTGATGAGTTGCCACCTATCGAAAATGACATCTGGTCCCGGAAAGAACAACATGAGGAAGCAAGCTACACAGCGTCGATCATCATGAAGGGCTAATTTTCATACAAAAGAATAAGCATGTGGTGGGCGTAGTTATGAGAAGGGTGCATTGTCATCATGCTTACTAATTTTCATGTGTAATAATATTACATTAATGCTATTGTAAAGATGATCGACCCATCATGCTTTGTACATATGATTGTGATGATCTTTGTAAGTAGCTTGTGAAGCATCTGAATTATGTATATATGATTGTGATGATCTTTGTAAGTAGCTTGTGAAGCATCTGGATTGATGGAAAAGATGCAAGTATAAAACACGTATTTATTCGTTAATATCAATATGATTCCAAATACATGATTCAAAGATGGCCATTCAGACATAATTGATGACAAGAACAGAATCATGTCTACTTTGGCAATATGGAAATAGTTGTATGTGATTGCTCTCAGATTTTAGGGTTTGAATTGAGGATTAGAATCTCCACTTCAACCCGAAGATAGATCTATATTCTGTTAAAGACAACTTTCCCAGAAGATACAACAAAGTGGCACAGACAAGAGTCGACTGAACTGAACCGACAAGTGAATGTCAGTGAACAGTATATATCACAGACGGTTCTTTAACATAACGATGCAGTGATGTTATTGTCCTGACGGTTATGTTACCTAACAAATGCGTGATATCTCAACATCACGAGCGGTTCTATTATATAACCGTCGTGATGTCACCAACATCACGAGCGGTTCTATTATATAACCGTCCGTGATGTCACCAACATCACGAGCGGTTCTATTATAGAACCGTGCGTAATATCAAACATCATAGATCTGTTCTATTATAGAACCGTCAGTGATATCTCATCCTGAACCGTTATATTATAGAACCGTGCGTGATGTGCTCTCTCTATATATCTCCTAGCGTAGATCTCATTCACATGCGCCAAACCCTAAACCTTTGAGGCGTTTTGCCTCATGGCGGCCTCCCCTCGGCGTCCTCCCTCCCGGCGTCCCGGCCTCGGCGTCCTCCCCTCCCGGCGTCCTCCCCCCTCGGCGTCCTCCCGGCCTCCCGGCCTCGTCCTCCCCCTCCGCGTCCTCCCCGGCCTCGGCGTCCTCCCCGGCCTCGGCGTCCTCCCCTCGGCGTCCTCCCTTGGCTTCAGCCGTGAGTATTTACGGGGACTAGCCATCGAGCTAGAGGCGTTTCTCGATCTGGAAGCCTTTGCTGGCCATTTGCTCTATTTTTCGGTGTTGCTCTGCTAGTTAGTGAGTTAAGGACACTTTACGTGATTATTCTCGGTCTTGCAAAGGGCGGTCGTCTGCGGCTTAGGGACCTTGCGTGTGGGCTTAATGTTCATGATGATTTAGGGATGGAATAGACTAATTGTGACAACAAATCTTAGCGATCAATTTCACTTTCATATATATATATTTGATTAGTGTGAGTTGGCGATGATGTTTGTTTTACGGTTGTTTAGAGCCCGATGGCGATAACTAGTTAAAATGTCTTTGTTACGGTTGGCTAGGAGCGATGGTCTTTGTGGTTGTACATGTTCATTTGTGAGATGGTCTTTGTGGTTGTACATCTTTGTGGTTGTACATCTTTGTGGTTGGCTAGGAAGCGATGGTCTTTGTGGTTGTACATGGTCCTAGAATAAAAAGGGAAACCTTTTGATCTAATATATATATATATATATATATATATATATATATATATATATATATATATATATATATATATATATATATATATTTGATTAGCTCTATTGCAAACTGTCTTTATATGCTTAGTTAGTGAATATGCATATAAGATAACCAATTGAGTAGATTTATACTTAACTTTGTCAAGTATTAAATCATTATTGAGATAAAGTTGTCACAATCTAGTCTATTACTTGTCCATTGTGGCGAGGAGGGCCTTTAAAGGCAACCCGACATCTAAGAACATTCAAACAATCAATATGAGCTTTATGCTAATTGCTTTATTCGTATCTTGTACATGTTCATATGTGAGATCTGAGCTTACATTCTATTATTTTATTAGCTGTCAAATGGTTGAATCCATATGTATTCTTACGCTTGTCTGCTGTGTGGATGTCCTAGTTTTAGGAGAAGTCTTTGCGAAATTTTAATTAAGTTCGGCAACCTCCTAGTTCGCTTCTTTGCTAAAAGGCTAATAACAAGCCATTTAGGCTAGTTCTTTTAAAAGGCTAATAACAAGCCATGGTATCCACAAACTCATTCACTCTAATGTGATTTTATTTGTTCTTCACTTTTAGTTACTTTGAAACTATTTTAACTTGTAAAGAAGATGTAGTCCTCTAATCCATCGTCCAGAAGGACATGATGTGCCCTCAAAAGAAGAATCGACCCTTGCTGCAAGAGGACCAAACAAAAGGCCAGCAGACCGATATACCATTACGAGATCGATCCAAATGATGGGGCCCTAGAAAGCCAAAAAAGGCGGCGAATGCATTTGAGTATGTGTGGGATAGTGGCAGGAGCGGGTTCGATCACGCTATCTTCTGGAGGTTGGTGACTATTGAGGCTCGCAATGCCTTGCTAACGGAAATTCTTTCATCGTTCAACATTCCAGAAGAATCCGCTCCCCTAGTGCGACGGTATGCACTGCTAGCGGCGGGAAAGGCATGGAAGACCTTCAAGCATACGCTTTTCGTAGACTACGTCAAGAAGGATCTGGTTCCATACTCGAAGTATGGGTTCATTGATGAGGACACGTGGGGGCGTTTTGTTGGGATGAAGACCATAGGCGAATTAAATGCGTCCACGATGAAGCAAACAAGGCCTTGTAAGCAAGAACACTCACCCCCACAGACTTCGGCGCTGCGCTCTCTGGGAAGAGAGCGCAATGGGACAGGAGGGCGAGGAGGGTATCGCGCCATTTCCGCCGATCCGCAGATCAGCGTGCGAGAGGCGGCTAAGAGCGAGCGAGTCGGATGCCACGTCCTCCATAGCCGTCTCCTTTGTAAACCCGCAGACGAGGAAATGCCTAGCGCTGTAATATATAAATCGAACTACCAATTTCGTAATTAGTCCATGACTTCATAAGTGAAATAACTTGTCCGAGATCTTGCGGTGGCGTTGAGTACACAATCGTGCGATGGCTCTTTTTCCCGAGACGAGAGAAAGATGCCTTTGTCCATAGCCTTGGGAAACAAGGAACACCACAGTCGTACAAGAGGCAAAGGGTTTTTGTTCCATGGAAAACTGGATTCGGGCGACTTCCACATATACCGAAATAAGAAGAGAACTAGAGCGGAGCGAGTCAAATCTTATAAAGAATTTGGAGGACAAGTTGAGAGGAGAGTTGAGAGAAGAGTTGAGGGAGGCGAGAGAAGAATTTCATGAAAGGATAAGAATCCTCGAGGAAAGGCTCACCAATCAAGAAAGAAATCTTGCACAAGCCCGAGTATGTCATAAGTCAGCCCCAATGCCCGTAAGAGCAGGTGTGCATCCGTTCCTCCAAGTGACATAGATGAACATAGCGGGACTTATCTGTATGTGACATTAAGGTGGCCAGCGGTGCAATCTCAAGTGAAATTAGCAATGGCACCGTTCCTCGGCGGTTGCTTGGGGCATGGCGTATCCATCCCTAAAAGGGACCATGGTGCAGTACCATCATAGCGCAGGTTTCACCAAGGTCAATGTGGGCGGGTGTTTGATAGTTTCAAAATTGTCGATCTCTGAAGCCGCCGAGCAGCGAGATCGTGAAACTTGGGGATGCCATTGGCACATTCATCCAATGGCCTAGCGGCGACATCTCCTGAGTGCCCCTTACGTCATGCAACAACGCGACGATCGATTCGCCTATTGTATCGCCGTCGATCGGTTGGCTACCAAATCGGCGATCGTAGAGAGACTCCACTTGATGTACATAATGTTGACCTCTTTCCTGCCCATTCCTCTCCGTGAAGGGTTCATACAAAACAAAAAGAAAGGCAAGGGCAAAAAAGAAGAAAGAAGCGGCAAGAACAAGTTGACTATCCATCTGTGAGTTGGCTAAACAATACAAGCTAGGAGAGCCGTTTCTAACGAAAGGCAGCGTAACTTCATAGTATACCTTGCCAACAATTGCATAAGTGGTACACCCAAGAAATTGGAAAGCCAGGCGTGAGCGTACAACAAGTATCGGCGTTAAGTTCAAGTATGAACATCTATTCAACGACTCGTGGGGGCTTCTTCACGGTCGATTTTTGGACTTGTTCCATCTCTACAACCTCGGCGCCATCGGCGCGCACTCATAAGATCTTGGACCTTGTAAGTGTGTGCTATCACAGTCTACATTCGTCTAATAGTGATAAATGTCCTCAATATATATATAATCCGCCTTTGTATATATAGATACATGCAACAAGCGACAAGAAGAAACTATCGATTGGTTTCCTCGACCCACATATAGTCTCAAAGCAAACAATGGATGATGATATAAACATGGTAGAAATCGTGATAGAGGCATTGCTAGCACAAAAGATAAAGAATTCATACTTATACCCCATAACCCGAGGTAAGTGCTACCACATGCTATACTTTAGTGCATCTTGTGCACACAACTCTGTTTTGTTCATTGTCCATTGTGATATACTGTGTAGGTATCCTTTGGGTTCTCATTGTAATTGAACCGACCACAAACCGGGTTAAGTACCTTGATTCGGACGTGGCGGAAACCACGACTTGACACCTATCGCAAAATTACTCACGGTAATCACGTTTCCTATGTACATGGTCGTGTAAGTTGTTCGAGTTTATATTGCTATTGGAATGGCTTAGGCTAACCTTTTGCAATCTTGTAGAAGCGTTCAAACACGTGAAAGATTGGACTAAACTACTGACATGATTTGAACTTTCGGTATCCGCTATACACAACAATTCTATATCAAACCCGTAATAGTGACTCTAGAACTAGTAGGTTTTATTTGCGATGCCACCGGCAAGGTCAGGAAATAACCTATGTGGATTTTATGTTTGCTACAACATGCAAACCATAAATAAGCTAAAAAAGTAGCGATCAGATTAAAAGCTGCGTTGAGTAGGCCGATTTGAGCAACATTAGAGGAGAGTTTGTTTCTTCCTGCTCACCCAAGTAATACATAAAAAGGCGCGTTCCACGCAGCCTTATAAGTTCTGAGTTGTACAATTGTCAAATGGTATTCATTAATTGGAAAATATGTCAAAAACTTGCGGTTATTCTTGTTTATGCGATTCATTGTATTGTCACATGATATTATCCTTAATACATATTTGCTCATCTTGAATGCAACAACTTAACAATGTCTTGCTTGTTGGAACTAGATGTTTTCCTACACCCTCGGCAAAACCTCCATTATTTATGGGTTGTTGTTAAAATTTCCATCTACTTAGGTATTCTGCATCAATATTTCTGAGACACGGCGATTATAGATGTTGTAATTGAATATCTGCACTTCCTATATGCATTGAGGCAGCGATTTGTCCGATCGGGATAGACTTAAAATATAAACATTTGTAGCGTTTTTCTCCTTGTTATGATAAAGTTGATGGAACTCGACTAATAAATCAACCAAGACCGTGACTGACATGGCGGCGGCGGCAACCACGGTCTTCTCCATCGAACCGGTCACACTAGAGTGTGTGATTTGCTTCATGCCATCTGAAGTGGCTGCCTTGAAGTCACCGTAGTGCCACGGTCTTGAAATGGCCGGACGGCATGCTCTTGTCTTGGCGTCACCGTCGTGCCACAGTGGGAGATCGAACATGGTACTTTGGTAAAATTGTAGATGTACTTGATAGATTACTTTAGGTAGGGTAATTAAAGATTGAACAAATGTGATTGCAAGTCGGGTCTTCCTTGCGGAAGGACTTTGGAACACCGACTTGAATGGAGAAAGAAGGCGGGAGGAAGCCGATGGACGTTAGTGCAGCGGAAGAAGCGGCCTTGGTTATAGATAAAGTACGTCTTCTTGAAATCCATACAACTTGCTTGGTAAATATCGTTGGGAAATATTGTAGGAATATTGATGAAACTCGAACAATGGAGTTTAAGGTGTGGAAAAAAAAGGCCATCACTGACGGTTCCCGTGATGCAGTGATGAGTTAATATCACGAGCGGTTGTGATTTGAAACCGTCAGTGATATTAACTTATCCTGAGCGGTTTTAAATAATAACCGCTCAGAAATAAATTATCCTGAGGCGGTTGTGAGTTGAAACCGTGCGTGATATTTAATTATCACGAGCGGTTTCAAATTACAACCATGCTGTGATAGTTTAATTTCCTGAGCGGTTGTATTAATAAACCGTCATGATATATATTTTCTCGAGCGGGTAGAGAACCGTCTCGATGAGCTCCTTCATCACGGACTTATTATTCTTGACGGTTCACAAAACCGTCTCTGATGACGTTTGCGAACCGTCTGTGATGATGTTTTCTGTAGTAGTGTAATTGAAACGATGTAAATACTCCATAACGGTCACATTGCCCTGCTTCAAATCCAGGAACTCTTGCTTCTTTACTTCAACTATGCTGGCCGGTATATGTGTGCGACGGAAAGCCGTCTTGAACTCTGGCCATAGCACTACTCAGCCTTCTGGCAGGGTCGCTTGATAGCTCTCCCACCAAATGGCAGCATCTCCTTGCAACTGATAAGAAGCATACAAAACTTTCTCCCTTTCATCACACTGAGCAATTTTCAATTTATTCTCCATTGCCCGCAGCCAATCATCCGCTGCAAGTGGCTCCGCGGATGATGAGAACACCGGTGGCTGGGTTCTTAAGAATTCATTCAGCTTTGACCCTCCATTGCCACCTCGGTTAGCATTCTGAGCAGCTACACCTTGGGCGATCTGTTGCAGCAACAGAGTATGAGTCTGCCTTCCTTGCTCCATCATAGCCAAGACTTGCGCCATAGTCGGCGGCTCTGGCAACTGTTCCTCAGGAATATCTTGCTCCTGATGAGTAGCGGGTGGCTCGCGGCGAGTACCCCGAGATGTTGAGGCCCTCGCCGATGGATCTTTGTGGGTTAATTTGCATTAGGTAAGAACGCTTTGTCCTGAAATCTGAACATTTTGTTCAGCCTCGCCCTCCAAAATATAGCTCAATGACCTTGTGGATCGCATCCTGCACGCAATCTTTATTAGATGCTGACAACGAAAGAAAGTACCAATTACTTCTATTCTTTTAAATGCGCCCCAACATTTTACGGTTACTTTATTTTTAATTTTAACTGAACACAAGAATAATCTCATCGTAAATTTCCACTCTAATAGCTAAAACTTGTGAGAGAAAATTCACATATTTATTCACAGAAAGCTATACAACCAAAAGCTGACCATAGCATAGCACATACTCATTTTACAACTACTCACTTTTCAGTACTTAAAATATACACAGGAATACACATAGGCTCACTTGCCCACTTATCTTCCAGTGCTGAAAATACACACATATATATCTTACATCCAGCATATTACAATACCAAAATAAGTCACTACCCTTGTGACTCTATTAGCTATCTTCTAGCCACATCTAAGCTTCTGTTCCCGTCAATCACCACACCTCCAGCTAGTCCTCGGAGTCGCTGGACAAGATCATCATCACACCGCGATTTTTGGGATAAGGCGGCGGCACTAACACGTCACAACTACTTTCCGAACTAGAAGGTGAAAGTGACTAATCTTGCACACCCGCGAGCTGAAATTGTTGCAAATATTCATTCTTATTCCCGGTGCGGCGCGGCTTAGGCTCAACCGTAGAATCGTTAAGTCCCCTAAGATTCTCATATATGCGCAGGTAAGCATCTACACTAATATTGTGAACTTTGCACATCCTTCGCATCAATTTGCGACCTATCTCCTGCATCGCCTGGTGCCTAGTTTCGTTGCAATGCTTCGCATGGTGCTGCACTACTCGATCTCTAGTGTGAGTGGTCGCGTGAGCTCGGACTTTAAACCCAACTGGAGTTTGCCTTATGCTAAAAATTAGTTTACTTCTCTTATGACCGAAATCAACTGCAAACTCCCTCGCCACATCTGACCACACTATATTGTTTGCCATCTGTAAAATTCAAAATAATTGGATCAGTACCCAATAATATTTTTAGAACAAATAATTACAACAAAACTGCATTAATCTTTTAATTATACGGTCATCCCATAACACCTTTAGAGCAAATAGTTATAACAAGATAACATCCAACTTTTAATTATACAACTTATGCCAACACATTACATCCTAAACAGAGATACATACATTAGGATTTTTAGCTCCAATTCACATGCTCCCAGCAAAAGCCATGCCGATCCCCTCACAAGGCATGTCAATACAAAGGTTCTTACAACCTTTTTCATTACCCTACTAATTTCCATCCTGAACCTTAGACACATACACTAGCAATTTCAGCCCCAACCTCACAAGTGTACAGCAAAAGATAAACTTACATCTCACCATACATATTAGTACAAAAGTTTTCACCACTCACTGATCATCCTACTGATTCTCACCTAAGACCTTGGACACATACTCCCTGCGCCTATATACACAAGGAGACGCGGGATGATACATGCACGTGCTACAGGGATTTATTCCCTTGTCATTCACTAGACACGGCAAACTACCTATACTAGACATCCTAGCACCTCGAGATCTACCTATAGTAGGTACATACGAGGCTGGCGGGGCGTGCTGAGCGGATGGTATCTGTAGGGCACCACCACTTAACACTGAACGTGGCACCCTACCTCTCGCCACGCCCGATGCTAAAGTGGTCTCTAAAAATGCCATATGCTCACGTGTCTCTCTAAGCTCCTGCGCTAACTGCACAAAGTGCTGATCTAGCCTATTTATAAAATCCACCATGACTCGCAAGCTAGCACTATCAACACTGCTAGAATCCTTATACACACTACCTCCCGCTACCGGCCTCCCAGGTAAGTAATAGTAAGCAGGGTCTAAATTTGGGAGAGCATGCCTAAGATGGATTATCGCTAGATACGCCGCCTCATTCATGGACGCATCTATCGACGACCCGAAGCCCACAAAACTCCTCTCTCCCTCATTCAATGCAGGTCTAGGGGGCACAAACACCCTAGTGGCGAACTCCTTCGTCTCCGAACTAAGGTAAGCTTGGAACACCACATAGCGAGGATGGCCTTCAAAGTGACAAGCCTCCAACAGACTACATAATGCTCCCATCATTCCTGTTGGTTCCACACCTGTTGACTCATGGCAGGGCACAAATCTTGCCATCTACAACAATAAAATAAGGAAGAAGGCGAGATTAGTATACATAATTAAGAAAACAAAAGAGACTACAAATAAGAAAATTAGCAAATATAAATTAAGTTTTAGGTTTTTACTAATGACCTTAACTTCCGGGGTTTCCTACAGACTCTATGGCTCTGATACCAATCTTTGTGAGACCCGATTCGATGAGCAGGAACCTCCATGTGTATCTGATACTAGTCCTGGATCGGTAGCTAGCACACACATGTTTACAACAACGATATCACAACCAAGCAAGGTATTTATAACTTGCACAAGATTAATTATCTGAGAGAATTTTTTCTTAATTTACAACACTTAGAATTAATAAGCGGCAACAACACGGCAATGAAAAACCAAAGCCTAGGTGGATTGCCCTAACAACCCGAGGCATCGATGCAGAAACTCCTAGAAGAAAAAGTCGTCATCTAAACTCCCACGTCCTGATTGGAAATACACGTCATCTGGCAGAACTGAATCTTCATCTTCTGAGACAGCAGGTAAAGCAAGATTGAGTACATTGGTACTCAGCAAGACATGATAGTGGTTAGCAAATGCAAATAAATAATCATGCAGGCTTGATCAAATGACAGGCTCTAGTTATTTTGCAGTTGCTAAAGAAGTAAAACATAAACTAATATTAGATTGCAATTCGCATTTATGAAATTGCTAAGAACAAGTAATTTACAGAAAGTAAATTCAACAACACAACCAGTCTACCCGACTGAACAGCCATACATGTTGATTCCTTTGGACATAAAACAGTTGCTAAAACCAGTTTCAAACCAAAACTCCAGTTTTCAGAAAATAATAAAATCTAACATGGGAATGACTTCACCGAGTGCCCATGACCGCGGGCGCGGCTAATTAATTAGATTTATACTCTGCAGAGGTGTACAACTTTACCCACAAGGAATGAATCATCTTTTTGCTAGGCCATACGACACACTTCCTTAGGTGTGCCGGCAGGGTGATCATACATAGCCATTACATTATTCAAACATGACTTTGATCCAGCCCGGGACATTAACCCTCGCCGTAGAACCAGAAACACACACTCAAGCCGTGGATCCACTTTCACACACAACACAACGCTTCGAACACGGCAGGCGTACCGTTACTGACGGCCGAACAATTACCCACGGGCGTGTGGAAGCCCCTCACAAGCAAACTGAACTGGAGTGCTTCCGCTAGCTCCCACGTACCAAAGAGCAAAGCCATGCCTGAATAACTTAATAAGCTAAGGCTACCCCATAAATAGCCCTCGTGGTTGCACGAAAATCTCGGATCAATAGCATCCCATTGCTCGGTCCTTAATGTGACGTGGGCGACACTCCACCCTACACTACGTGCAGCTCCTTTTTGCACCTCCGGCTATTGCCAATAGTCACCCACATCCAAATCATAGTTTTAGTTTGAGTTTTTAGTAAACTAACAGCAACCTTTTCAAATGGCAGTTGGTTGAATAAACAGTTTGAAGATGAACCATTTTGATGTTGAGCATGGCTAAGCAAATATAATATCTAATGTTTATACCCGCAGTGACATTAGTTTATGTCTAAGCCATACGTACGGTTACAAGGTTCACATGTCATACAGATTAAGAAAAACCATATTACACAGGGATAACTATTGTTCTACCCAATATAACTGTTTTTACGGGGAATTACTCGCATGCAATATACAGTTGCAAAAACAACATATCGTAGGTAAATTATCGGGTTCAACATGATCAAGGGGTTGCTTGCCTTGCTCTGCACTGTCAGGCTCAAACTCAGGATCAGCTTCGAGGTCGTCCTCCTCGTCAGGCACATCAACGTCTACACACCGCAAGACAAAGCAGAAAAGCAACAATTAACAACTAAAATGGGCAAAAAGAAAGGAGATAGCAAAATAAATAAATTTACCACACAGAACAGAGTTGCTTAAATGAATTTATTATTTGTATTGTATGAATTCAAGATGCTAAAATTATGAATTCTTTTATCTATATTTTTGAATTCAAGATGCAAAAATAGGTTAAGATTATAATGATTTAATCATTTCAGGCTTAACAGATTCTTATCCCTTTTGATTGGATTCAGATTTGAAGCAATATTTTAATAAAGTTCTAGTTATTGATAGCAATCTCATTGCTAGAACATATATATGAATCTTCATATATATATATATAATAGCTTATGCAGGATTATGCATGCAAGGATATGCATGAATAACCAAGAACTCAATTGAGTTCAATGCCATCACAGACTTAACTAAAGTTGCATTTTATAACTTCTGGTCATACCATATTTCTACTCTATTTAAGCAGACATTCACTTTTAACCATACATATGACATTGTTTCACTTAAAGATTTATTAAGCTACTGGAATATCTCCACTTAAATACCATTTCATTACATTTTTAAGCTATTAACAGTACCAGGGTTTCATAAAAATTCACTTCTCTTCATTTTGCCTAAAGTTACCATTATTAATTTCTTAAGACATAATGCTTTTCTCATGTATTTCCTTTACTAAAAATTACACAGTGATTATTCTAAAACTATTTTTGTATATTCTAAATCTACTAGATTTTACACGAATTTTAAAATTTATTTCATATAAATTGGACCGTTGGTTCAAAAGATATTCAAACTTGAATTCACTCGGGTACAAAAATCCCTCAAAATAAAAACTTTCCAAAAACGGAAATGGCGCTTTCCCTCTGGAGAATACGCCTTCCCTTTTTGGCTAAAACCGGCTCGAACCGCTCTTTGGGGCCCTTACGTCGATGTTGAAAGCGAGGATTGGAGTTTGGACTCGCCGCCGTGTGCGGTGGCCGGAATGATGGAATGGGTGGCACCCTGACATCAGCCAAGAGCAAGGGAGTCGATGGTGGTACTCATTCCGCTCGGGCGGTAGGGAGCATGGTCGCTACATGCGCGCTACGGCGGCCGCCATGGATCTCCGGCGAAGCTTCAATGCCGGCGAACCATTGGCTCGGGGGAAAGCTCGGTGAGCATCAGTGAGACAAGAAGGTTCCATTTCACTGAGTCTTGTTGGGGAAGAACAAAAGCCCGCATACGGTATGCCTGAGTCGGAGAAGAAGACCGGTGGAATCAGGTGAATAACGCTGGAATGAGTGAAAACAACGATTGATCAATAACATAGGGGTTGAGGCGAAGCTCTTGGACCAAGAAATTTCGGAGATTACCGGTTGATTCGAGTTCTGCGTTGCTTCCCCCCTTTCCCTGGCTTCCTGCGAACAATGGAGAAGAAAAAGAAAGGAGCCAGGAGACTGACAAAGGGAAAGGGGAAAGAGTGATAGAATGGCTCTGGAGTGGTTTTGTAGTGGCTTTGGCGGACTGTGGAGCAGAGATGCGCGGCAGCAATCGCCCATCTTCGGTTCGGAAGGACATGGAGCAGGCGGGAGAAGGTAATGGCGAAGCTCAGTGCGTGCGACTCATGGCTAGACCGTGCGGCGATGAGGGAGGGTGACGCAGAGGAATGACTGAGCGAAGAGCTGGTTCGATGAATCGAGCACTGGCTGCGTTCAACACTTCTGGAGAATTCGCCTCCTGCTCCCAGTGGATCGAACGGAAATGGAGAAGATGTGCCTGGCAGCTGGGCCTGGGACCACTACCAGGGACTGAGGATTTCATCGCTGCGCCAGCAAAATGGGACAAGAAACGGATTGGCCCACATGCCAGTGATTGACCAAAAGAGAACAAAGTGGTTAGGGGTCAATTTCTCCCTCTCTCTCCGATTTTTTCTGGTGGTCAAATTGAGGTAGAAAGTGATGAAAATTTTTGATTGAGGTCTCCAACTAGTATTTACCCCCTGGTAAAAATTTGGGATTAAATTCAGTTACTGAGAATTTACAAATATTCTTTCAATAGTGACTATTTGAATTTCTAGCTTCTGACGTTGATTTTTATTTAATATCAATTGAAGTCTATTATTTTTGATATTTTTTTTAAATTAGATTTAAGCTAAGTATATTTATGTAAAATTTTCAGCTCAAATACTTGAGTCATTATTTAATTACAATTTTGACATTGAAATTTTCATTTTCCCAAGCTTTTGGATTTTCAGATTTTAATAATTCTCAAACCTTTTTATTAATTTATTATATTTTTACTATGTGTAGATATAGTAATAAGGTTCTCATATAAATTTTCTCAAGTCCATTTTCTATTCCAATATTTTGCACAAATTCTGACAATGCATTATTTGGGAATAAAAATTGTTGTTCTATTTTTCTTCCTCATTTTCTTATGTGAAGATTTCATGTGGTAGTTAAAATGGCTTATTTACATGCTCAGGATTCTCCCAATAAATTTTCCAAATTTTTGCTTTTTGCTTCTTAGCCTTTTCTTCTTTTCATTCTTTCGTTGACTTTTATTGCAACTCAAAACACAAAAGAATTTATAAAACTCCAAATAAAATCAAAGGCATTATGAACAAGCTGAAAATATTCACATTCAAATTTAAATATTATATTTTACTGTTCCTAAATTTCTGGGCTGTTACAAAAACTCCTGTAGTTCTATTTATTTTAATTGTCAAAATCTATATCAAAAACCCTCGAAAACATATTCTATATTGAATATAATAAAAAGCAGCGTGTTATCGGCCTCTTCTAGCGGTTGGTAGCGACAACGCTTGTGGAAGACCTCTCCACAAGTGGTTGGTAACACCAACAGCTTGTGAAAGTGTCATCAACGAAGCGGTTGAGGAACCGCTTCGATACCAACAATTATCACTTTCATGATTGCTTATAAGCGGTTCTAAACCGCTTGAGCGCTTCGAACGCTTGTGCATGCCCGATCCACTGTAGTGTGTCCATGTCAACATACCTATTTTAGATCATGGTACCCATGCTTAATAGTGCCCCATGTAATTATACTAGTGTCCTGAGTGTACATTTGCTCACCATTGTGAGAGAGAAATGGAGTAACCATCCAATCAGTACCGTCCAACTGGTATCTCATTGAGTCCGAACAACCCTCTGGTCCTACACCTATTGGAGTAACCCTCCAATTTGTGAGGACCTGAATATACAAATTCAGACTCTCTGTGTATACTGCATATTCAGACTCTCTGTGTATACTACACTAGTCCAGAATCACGCTAGTGTACACAACGGCAACATATATAGATGAATATCAAAATCATACACAACAAAAACATTATAGAAGACTACATTTATTGAAGATGGTTGATTGACCTTATAGTCAACATTATAATATTATGCCATACAGGGTTTAAACTCTAAGAAATATAGTAGTAGCAGGACAAAAACTTCGTAGATAACCTATTAATATGGCATAGACAACTGACCAAATTCACTTCCTAGTAACTCACCTCCTGCTACACGCAAGAGTGAGTATATAAAGCAGTCAACAAGTTATGCATAGAATACAAGTCTATTTTAACTATAATCAAGGCCTATATATTACAAAAGAATGGCTGATATGCTTATTTTGTAATAAAGCAGCATTTTCACTTGGAATGCAACCCCGGGGAGGTAATTACCTTCGTCTGGGCGCTGGCGGCGGGTCTGATGCCGCCCTACTCTGAGTTCTTCCTCACCGTTCTCCACTTCTACGAGATCCACCATCTTCACCTCACTCCCAACTCTATCCTCGTCCTTTCCATCTTCGCATACCTCTGCGAAATGTTTGTGGGGGTGATGCTGAATCTTCCCCTCTTCCGATACTTCTATACTCTCCGCGGCACCACCGACGGTGGGGTCGTGGGGAGTTGCCATTTTTGCCTCCGTGATGGCTCAACCTCCCGCTACATCCCCCTTCAGATGAAAAGCACTTGGAAGATGTGGCGGAACGAGTGGCTGTACATTGCTGACGACAGCGGGCTCGATGTCCTGGAGCTGCTGTCGACGTATTCCACCAGACAGGCCCGAGTCTACAGACCGGGTTTGGTTCAGTAGGAGGGCGTCTTCGCGGCTGGCAAACCCTAGCGAGTGAGAACCCTAATGACTCCCGCACGAAGGACTTCAGAGCCTATGAACTAAGATGACACAAAGACTTTTACCCATGTTCAGGCCCCCTCCACCAGGGTAATAGCCTTACGTCCTGCTAGATCTTTTATAGAATGTTTGAAGCTAGTACAGAGCTCTCAGGTTACGTGTTCTTCCTTAGGCTCTACTGTTGAACTCTCGATCGTTCGACCCCCCTTCCCCATGCACCAGAGGGCCCTTATATAGCCCAGGCTAACGTGGGTAGGTAAAAGGGGGGTCATCATGCTGATCCATATACATTTATTACACCTTCTGTCTTTGTCCGTTCCTCGGCCTCATTAAATGCGGCGCATGGCCGCCCGATCCGCTCGGGATGTGACCCTTCTGACGGGTAGGTGAGAGGCGTCGGAGGAATGGGCTTGTGCGTAAATCCTCATAGTCAAGGGACTGACCAGCGAGCTGCCCCGCCCACTTGCTCGCCTCGCCGTCGCCATGTGGGCCGGGCGCGGCCAGCGGCGTCTCGCCCACTTGCTCGTCCGACGCCACGTGGGCGGCACGGCCAGCCGGCGTGCTCACCCACCGCCCGAGCCGCCACGTGGGCTGGTGGGCGCAGGCGCCTCGCCCACCTCTACCTTCGGCACCGACATCAGTGCCAGCGGCGGTGTCGGTACCAACGGTGCAAAGCGCTGGGCCCAAAAGTGGGCTAGCGCTTAGCGCTTCTTCCATCCGCTTCGGGGGTGCCTCTGCCACATAAGCCTCTTCTCTTCTTTTCTTGACATATTCTTCCATTTGCTAGTGCTAACTCCCCTTCTTGGTGTCTTCAAGGTGGGCCCTCAAGACGGTGCAAGTGGTAGGACGACCACACCATCTGCTACCACCGGGGCCGCTGCCCCGTAGCTGCCATCTGCCCAGCCATTGGGCTAGATCGAAGCTGCTCACACCGGGGTTGCTGCCTCCTGCTCGGCCACTCCGTCTGCTCCCTCCGTGCTCGCCACTCGGCTTGCCGATCTGGTCGCCGAATTAGCCGCGGCGACCTCCCTTCATGACAACCAAACGATGTCGCTGCGGGAGGAGCTGGCGTTGGCGAAGGTTGAGAAGAGCGTTCTTGGTGGCTGGTGAGGCTGGCTGAGGCGCGCGAAGGGTGCGAGGAGAAGTGCAGCGTTGAGCGGAGATGGGCGCGATGCGCAACCTTGTCACCATGCTCGCCCAGCGTTTAAGCGCGTATGGTCGGCGACCTCACGGTTCTTTGGGGTAATAGTGAGCAGTTATTTGGAAGAATCGATTGCCATACGCTCACAGTGTCACCCTTGTCGCTGAAGCCCTCGCTGGCCTTCCTGCCTCCTTGGCAGACCACTCCGCCCGGGAAGGGCGGGAAGTCGCGATCGCCACAGCGGGCTTCATCTTGATGTGCTGCGCCCGCCGCGATGACTCCTTCGACCCCATGGCGACCGTCACCGGGGTGGAGTGTGACCCGCATAGGCACCGGCCTTGGTCGCGAGGTGGTGGAGTCGAGCGAGCCAGTGATGGAGATGGTGCCTCTGCCCGTAAGACAGCGCTACCGAGGTGGAGGAAGAAGCCGGGGCCGACACCGGTGATATCGAGATCATCGACGATTAGCCCGGGTAACTGTCTTTGCTGTCTTCTTTCTTTTTTTCTTCTTCTGTGTAAACATATACATAGGCCTTTCGGCCATTATGAATGAAAATACCTTGCTTTTACCTGTTGTCTACCCTTGCATGTGCTTGCTCGTGACTTGTTCGATTCAGTGCCAGGCGAGCAGCCCCCGAGCATTTTGCACGAACCTTCTGGGCGACCGAGTGGATCAACATTTAGGAGTCTTTTCTGCAATCACACAGAGCCACTCCAAACACGAGCCAAGGTTAAACCATGCTTGTTTGGAAATAAACAGGCAAACAAGCACACAAAGCCTAAGTCCCTACCATCGAGTGGGCAGGAAGTGCATACTAGGTTGTCATTTTCCTATCACCATTCAGAACTTGATCCCTTGTACTTTACCGGGACTAGACCAGAGAACTGCAAGGCTAGGGAGCAGGTCGCGTAGAGGCGGGGCAAATGGTGAGTAGAACTCGGCCGTGAATCACCTTGGTGGGTGGAGCATAGCATGGCCTTGGGACCACACGCACTTTGCTAGGCGCCGTCAGGTCTCGGCCAAAGACAAAGCCGAGGTCCACAGTAGTATCGCCAAGGGACCCTTGCCATCCTTTTGGATCAGACCAGAGAACTGCAGGGCTAGGGAGCAGGTCGCGTAGAGGCGGGGCAAATGGTGAGTAGAACTTGGCCTCGAAGCACCATGGTGGGCAGAGCATGGCCGCAGCGCACCATGCCACACACACCTGCTAGGCACCCGTCCAGGCTCGGCACAAAAATTGGGGGTTTAAAGGGATTGCCAAAAGGCTATAAGGTTACTGGTACTTATGACAACCAAGTATAGCACACACCCTATATGTCTAAGCAAGTTGAATGGATCAAAATGATAATCAACTGCATACTGAGCATGTGGGACGCCAAAGATCAGCCAGGGAAGAGTGCAACAACCTACTGGCTGACCCGGGGCGAAGCCACGGAAAACTTACAACATGTCGAACATCGCTCGTTGGGTTGTCATTTTCCCATTGACGCCTAGGACATATGCCCTTGCCATGTTTATGAGACCAAGCTAGAGAACTACGGGGCTAGGGAGCAGGTCGCTAGAGGCGAGGCAAATGGTCAGTGGAGATTTGCCGCGAAGCACCATGGTGGGCAGAGTATGGCCGCAGCGCACCGTGCCGCACGCACTAACTGAGCGTCTATCCGGTCCAGGCGCAGGGCTGGGGGTCCATGCTATCGCCAAGAGCCGCCGAGATACTGGTATCTAAGATGACCATGCAAGAGCGAGTTGAGGTGAACTTCCGACAACTCTATATTGCAGGAGTTCGCCCGACTCCGACCATCTTCATGACTAATCGAACCGCCACAGGTCGTGAGGCGAGACCACCTTGAAGGACCCTCCCAGCGGGAGATAGTTTGTCATGACCCACATGTGGTGGAATTCAGCAAGAAGGCGAGTGCGCCACCCCGATGTTCTCTCACGGACCGGGTAGCGTGGTAGCGCCAAAGACTTTCTTTGATGCAAGGCAAGCCGCGGAATCTGCCGATCTCGTACTTCCTCCAAGAAGTTGACGTCATCTTGGCGTCGGTCCTCCTGGTCTTCTTCGTTGAAGGCCGATACGTGAGGCAAGCCCAAGGAGAGCTCAGAGGGCAGTACCGCTTTGGTGTCGTAGACCAAGAAGAACGGAGTCTCCCCGGTCGCACGGCTGGGTGTGGTTCGGAGAGATCACAGCACCGTCGAAAGCTCTTTTGCCCATTGTGCTCCGCGCTTGCGGAGCCTGTAGAACGCCCTAGTCTTGAGGCCCCTCAGGACCAGCGCGTTGGCGTGCTCAGCTTGTCTGTTGCTTCGCGAATGGGCCACGGAGGCAAAACACACCTTGGTGCCCATCTCTTCGCAGAAACCTAGGAACGCTGCGCTGGTGAATTGGGTGCCGTTGTTAGTGATGATGCGGTTGGCAACTCCAACATGAGTGAAGATCCCGCACATGAACCTAACGGCAGCGAAGGCCGTAATGGCGTGCACTGCCTTGGCTTCAACCCATTTGGTGAATTTGTTGATGGCGACGAACAAATGGGTGAAGCCCCGTGGCATGAGAGCGGACCCGGGATATCCGGCCCCAGATTGCTCGCGACGGCCATGAGGCGGGATGGTTTGCGAGCTTGGGCGAAAGGTGGAGTGCATTTGGCGTGGAATTGGCATGCCTCACAACTCCTTACCAGCTACGCAAGCATCCTAGAGGCGAGAGGCCAATAGAATCCTGGCGGTAAGCTTTTTAGTCGGTGTCCTCTTGGACATATGGCTCCATACATGCCCCCATGGATATCGAGAGCGACTTGCTTCTGCTTCAGAGTGATGCGCTTGGAGAATTTTGTTTCTACTCACGGTGATATAGGTCCCCACCTATCGAGTATAGCACTTAGCCTTGCGTGCAATTCTCTTAGTGAAGCATCATCATCGGGATCACTTGATCACACAGGAAGGCGGGATGGGATCCATCCTTGACCCCCCACCAAGTGTGGCGATCTCGTGATGATCGCCCTGGGTACTCCGCTTGGCCGGGCGTTTCCACCAATACCGCCTTGGCGGTGTTACCGTTCCGTCTCCCAGAACTAAGGGATATAGCAGCCGCGTCATCGACCGAGCTGGAGTTGGGGGCTGAGATAGGTGCGTTGACTCCTCGCGTAGAACCGGGGGATATGGTAGCCGCATCGTCGGCCCCGCCGGAGTTGGGGGCCGAGACAGATGCGTCACCTCCCCTCACGGGATCGAGGGATGTGGCAGCCGTGTCGTCAGCCCCGCCGGAGCTGTGGACCGAGACAAATGCGGTGCCTCATTGCTCGTAATTGGAGGACGGAACAACCGCACCATTGGCCCCGCCGAAGTTGGGGGTAGCAATCACTACTAGAGAAACGATCTTTCGTACCGATTCATCAGTCCCGATTAGCCACAAACCAGGACTAATAGTAGCAAAAGTCCCGGTTCGTGGCTACTAGGCTAAAAACGTGATTTTTCGCTCACATTAGTCGGTTCGTGCCATGAACCGACGTAAGAGTTCTTAGCGAACGGTGGCATGTGCACACATTAGTCCCGGTTCGTGTTATGAACCGGGACTAAAAGTAATGCTTTAGTCCCGGTTCGTATTATGAACCGGGACTAAAAGTAAGGCTTTAGCCCCGCCAGCAACCCTTCATATTCGACGATGTTGTTGGTCGCCTTGAAGTCCAAGACGATCAGGTACCGGAGGATGTCTGCGGTCGGGGAGACCAGGACAAACCCAGCCCCCGCACCCTCGACCTGGAAAGAGCCGTCGAAGAACAGGGTCCATGGGGGGAGCGCGGGTGCTTCTTCAGCTTCAGGAGTGGAGGGAGTCCACTTGGTGATGAACTCGGCCAACCTTTGACTCTTGATAGCAGTGCGTGGGCGAAACTTGAGGCAAAATTCGCCTAGTTCCATTGACCACTTGGCGACGCGACCTTCGGCTTCGTGGTTGTGGAGTATCTCTCGAAGTGCATAGGTTGTGACCACCGTGTTCTCTAGTCCCTAGAAGTAGTGTCGAAGCTTCTGGGACGCCACCAGAACAGCGTAAAGCATCTTTTGGGACTGCGGATATCTGGTCTCCGCGTCGGATAGCACCTTGCTGACGTAGTAGACCGGTCTCTGGACACCTTCCCTTTCCGCCACCAGCACTGTACTCACCACCGCCGGGGTAGCCGCGATATATAGGAGCAGTGGCACACCGGGAGTAAGAGCGACCAGCACCGGGGTAAGGAGAGGTATTTCTTTAGGTCTTCAAACGCTTGTTGGGCTTCAAGTGTCCATTTGAAGTGGTTGGTGCTCTTCAATAGATTGAACAAGGGGAGACTTTTTCTCCCGGTAGGCGATGAATTGCAGGGGCGTTAAGCGACCATCGAGACCTTTGGACATGCTTGAGTCTGGTCGACAGCTTCATGTGTTCGATGGCCGTAATCTTGTCAGGATTGGCCTCAATGCCCCGACAGAACACAAGGAATCCCAACAGCTTCCTAGAGGGTATGCCAAAGATGCACTTCTTGGGATTGAGCTGCAGGTGATTCTTCCTAAGGTTGGCGAAGGTTTCTCTCAGATCTTCAATCAATCCTTTGCTCTTCACAGACTTTACCACCAGGTCGTCGACGTATACCTCCTGGTTCGGTCCGACCTGTGGTCGAAAAGTGGCATGCATGGCACACTGATAAGTAGAATCGGCATTTGTTAACCCAAATGGCATTCGAATGTAGCAATAAACACCCATAGGAGTTACAAAGCGTAGTCTTCTTCATCTTCTTTCACCATCTTGATCTGGTGGTACGGATGCGCATCCGAAAGCCTGCAGCTCACACCCGCCATAGAATCCACGATCAGGTCGATGCGTGGCAAGGGGTATGGATCCTTCGGGCAGGCCTTATTGAGGTCGGTGAAGTTGACACATATTCGCCACTTCCTGTTGGATTTCTTGACGAGCACAGGGTTGGCAAGCCATTCGGGTGAATGACCTCTCTGATGATACCCGCGTGCAACAACTTCTCCACTTCCTCGCGGATGGCATCCTGATGCTCGGGGGCCTGGCGTCGGACCTTTTGCTGGACCGGGCGCGCCTCCGGGAGCATTGCCAATTTGTGCTCAATCACCTCCCTGGGGACCCCGGCCATGTCGAACGGTTGCCAGGCAAACACGTCTATGTTAGACCGGAGGAAGATGACGAGCGCGTCTTCCTATTTGGCGCCAAGGTTGGCACCCAGCTTGACGGTCCCTTTGGGCTCGGCCACGCTCAGGGAGACCACCTTAACCTCACCGGACGGGCCGGACGAGTTGGGGGTCCTCACCGGAGGGGCTCCTGAGTAGACGACATCAGCCTGCCTCACACAGGTGGCGCCTGCCAGGTCCAAGGCTTCCTTATCACAGCGCAGGGCCTCCGGCTTGTCCACCTGGATGCTTATGGGACCTCCAGGCCCCGGTATCTTCACCACCATATAGGCATAGTGGGTGGCCGCCATGAATCCGCCAAGCAAGGCGTTGAGGGGAGGTCGAAGTCGGCGACGTCAAAGTCCATCAACTCCATGCGGTAGTTGTCCACATTTTCAAAAGTAATGGGAAGGCAGACTTGACCCAGGGGCATTGAGCTAGTCCCCGCGGTGACTCCGTAGAAGGGGAGCGCCGGGCGCAACTCTCGCTCTGAGATCTGGAGGGCCCGGAACGCCCTGGGGGACAGGAGGTTGATGGAGCTCCCCCCGTCAATCAGCACGCACCCAAGCTTCACGTTTCGAACCATGGGCAAAACCACGATCGAAAGGTGCCCTAGGCCGGCCGTGCTATAAAGGTGGTCGTGGCATTTGAAGGTGATCGGCTCCTCCGACCACCTCAGTGGCCTAGCCACCCAGCGCTTAATGCGGCGTGAACTTCCCTCATCGAGGGCTTGTACTTCATGTTGGGCGTGGGTGGCGAACCGCCATGGATGTAGGCCACCCTATGCTCCTTTGCTAGAAGGGCGGTGGTAGTCGTCGCCCTTGTCGTCGTCGTGAGGAGGGCAGCGTTCCCTGAGCCACTGCTCCACCTTCTTGCGCACGACCTGGCAATTATCCAAATCGTGTGCATTAGTATTATGCATAGGGCAGAAGACCTTACCCTTGTTTTCCTGTCGACGGTAGTCCTATCGATCGCAGTGGTTGTCCTGCCGATCGCAGTGATCGTCCTGCCGCGGCTTGACGAACTTATGCCTACGCTCGACGGCCAAGACCTGACCAGACACAGCCACCGCGCGCTTCTTCTTGTTTGCAGAACTAGGACCTTTCAAGGCCCCGGCCTCGCCTGCACCATGAGTGCCGTCCACTCTGGCAGTCTGCTCCCGCGCCTCCGCCGCCTGAGCGCACTTGTGCGCCAAGGCGAATAGCTCGGACGTGGTGGCGATGTCGTGGGTGGCCATCTTCTCCCACATCTTGCGGTCTCGCACGCCTCTCCGGAAGGCTATGATGACGGACTAGCCGAAGATCTTGGGGATTGTGTTGCGGCAGTGGCTGAATCGCCGGATGAACGCACGCAACGACTCCCCTCTCTTCTGTTGGAGGGCATGGAGGTCATCCTCCACACCTGGCTGGGTGTGGGAGCCCTGAAAGTTGGTGATGAATTGGCCACACAACTCCGCCCATGAGTGCACCGACCCCCTCGGGAGGTTCATCAGCCAAGAACAGCGGAGCCCGCCAAGGCTGTCGGGAGATAGTTCGCCATAACCTTCTCAGAGCACCCAGCAGCCCGCACCACCGTGGTGTAGATCTGCAGGAACTCCTCCGGGTTGGTGATGCCGTCGTACTTCTCGATGGTTGCCGAGTGAAACCTTTCCGGCCACGCGACACGGCGCAGCCGGTTGGAGAATGCCTGGCACCCCACACCGTAGGGAGAACCATGCACCCCACAGGGCCCGGCCGGCGGCCCGTCCGAGGCGCGAGGCTTAGCTCCGCAAGACTCGGAGGAGAAGGTCTCCTCCTCTGCAGGGAAATCGGGGTCACGGGAAGAGTCGTCTTCTTCAGGAGCCATCCACTTATTGCGGTCCTGCTCCTGTGCTTGACGACGCTTAACTCGACACGCAAGTCACCGCCATGCCCCCACCGTCGTTCCAACAAATGAGCCCTAAGATCTTCGCGGGCGCTTCTCTCACGCCCGGGGGACACGCAAGACAGTACTGGAGCTGTCGCACAACCCTCGGCGGGAGCAGGGCCTGCGTCTTGAATGCCCTTTCCCATGCTTCACCCATCATGATGTGGGTGTTCCTCGCTTGGTTGGCTCGAAGCTTGCGTGCGCTCTGCGCATGACTTCAACCGTGGGATACCAGAGGTTGTCGGGACCCGAATCTTTAAATCTGGACCCTCTGCGTATTCTGTACTAGTCCAGGATCACGCTAGTACACACAGGATAAACAGGTTGAGATACCACAATCATACACAATGGAAATAATAATTAAGTACCTCAAACATAATTATAACGAGTTACACGACCTTATGGTCACCTTACAATAATTCATCACGCAGGACGATAAATATCAAAAGTAGCACAAGTTCAATAGCGGAAGCAAAAGTACGACAATGAACCCTCGTTACGCCCACGAACTGGCGACGAGGCTCAACCCTAATTCTCAGGACCTTCGTTAAACTCCTCCTCGCAAGCTGGTGTTGCTTCTTCTTCTGAGGTTTTGTTGAAGCAAGGGTGAGTATACAACATACTCAACAAGTCATGCACAATGCAGTTCTATTACTACATGCATGGCTTATTCCAAAGGAAAGGCTTAAATGGTTATTTTGCATGAAGCAGCATTTCTTTTAACAGATAATCTTAATTAGATTAAAAGCGGTAAAACCATTACTATAATAATTAATTTCTCAATTCTTTTCCAAGAGTTTGGCACACAGCCCTAAGTTCAATTCACCTGCCTTTGGCACATAGCCACCCATTCCACATTTTATTTTGAAAATCTAACCCTTGACTGTAATCCCCGAGCATTGTCCAATACCGCAGACACGGCTATTCGAGTAAATTTAACACACACTCTGCAGAGGTTGTACACTTTACCCACAGGATATAGTCGCTCACCACACAGGTGATTGATTGCAACAAAGTCTTTCGGAAACTAACATCTAACCTATGAACCTCCCCAGTATTACCTTTCTAACACTTCCCTCACTCAGAGCCAAAGTTTAGAACAAGCGAATACTGTTGGATGGGTACCAAGCAAGTAGCAGTCGCTCCCCCCCACAGTACACTCATGTGTAGCTGTCATGCCCGAGGTGTCAAAGGAAAGATATTAGAACCCTACTAAACTAGGTGCATCCCATTCGAGACAAGTGGTTTGTCTGAGTAACTTCAGTTCAAAGGCTCGCAAGGTGAAGTCCTTAACTGTCCAGGGCAAGACATTCTTCTTGAAGATCCCGGCACGCAGCCTTCACATTACTTAATTCATCCCGTTGCCACATAGGCTCACCTGGCACGAAGCCATCTTGCCACTTGCCCCGGTCCAAATCATTTCCCACCCCGATTTGCATTTATGCAACACATGCCAATGCCCACTTCATTGTATAAGTAGAACCACACAGGTTGCCACCCTCCAAATCCATCTCATGACATCATCGCATTATTCCAAAATATATTCCATATTTGCTTAGTCAATATTCTTTTGCAATTTAAAGGTCATTCAGCGCATACAAGCAACTAAGCATCTACTCACGGTCTAGCCTCCCGTGTTGGCATTATAATATCAACCAACTCAATTTAATATCTTAGGGTGACAAAGATTTTAGGGCATACAAGTAATAAACAAGGTGGCATAATCAAGATAGGTGTATTATCTACTTTACCCAAATTAATCAATGTCATTTTCTAATTAATATAGCATGCATAGTTTAAATTGAAATACATTTTAAAATCTAGGAGCAATATGGTCAAAGCATGACTTGCCTTCAAAAAGTAGTTGATCCTGATTTGGAACTTGCAACGGTTCTCCGAAATCCTCCCCGACAACTTTCGGCAACTCGGAGCCTAATCACATCAAACAACATACAATAAATACACAAACATATAGCAAAATCAACTCTAAAAATAAAATAAAATTCACTAATAAATAGATCACATTTTTACGAATTATTAGGAATTGGAATCACCCAAATCGGAGCTAAGATGCAAAAGTTATAGTGATTATAAGTTTGGATAATTAAAATAAAAGAAATACCCGAATTAAACTATTTATTTTCCTACTAGAAATTCCGGATAATTTCTTCGGCCGACACGTGTCAGCACCGGAGCCAGCCACGTCGCCTCAGTCTATGGACCGGGCTCACGGCCTGGGACGGGTTCACCGTGCACTCGGTCCACCGAAGAGTATGGCTGACAAGTGGGCCCGACAACACTGTGCAACGCACGGCCCGCAGTCCTATTGCCAACACGTGGCAAGATCCCAGTCGCCCGTTCAAATCAACGGTCACGATTGGACCGGCTCACCCCCGAGCCACACGTCGACACACGGTTGGGCCACGCGGCACACACGCTCCCACCCGTTGGATTCTAATCCAACGGCTGGTCCAACACGGTCAACCCCCCCACGCGGCACCATCCGAGCCATTCGCTGGATCCAACGGCTCAGGCACGACGCTACCTCGGAACCTAGGGCTACGTGGCGCATTCCTACTGGCTAGCGGTGCGGCGACATCCCGCCCGCTCGTTCAAAATCCGACGGCTCAAATTGAGTGCGGTGACCCTTCGGCTCTTGCACGGACACGTGGCATGAATCTGCCCGTTGAAACAAGATCCAACGGCCATTTTCAACACCTCAAGATCGGTTACGTGGTGCTACGGTGGCGGTAGGATTAAGGATCTACGTCCATTTTCAATCCATCTAAACGCAGCTACGTGGACTCATCGGGACGGCACGATGACGATCTAACGGCCATTTTCAAGCGCATCTTCTACGGTTACGTGGTGCTACGGTGGTGGTCGGATCAAGAATCTACGGCCGAGATCTACCGAAGCTATTCAAGTCTAGCTCTACGAGAAGGGCGACGTGGCGTTACCTCGGACGTTAGATGGAGATCCGACGGTTCTTGGCGCTCGAAGAAGATGGCGGCGGTGCGGTGGT
The DNA here is from genome assembly GCA_036346375.1 of Guadua angustifolia. Taxonomy (NCBI): domain Eukaryota; kingdom Viridiplantae; phylum Streptophyta; class Magnoliopsida; order Poales; family Poaceae; genus Guadua; species Guadua angustifolia. The sequence continues at coordinate 42,688,047 of CM070513.1, read as the reverse complement.
TTTCGAAGACCGGATACGAATAAGAAGACTTGGTTGGTGGCGCTACGGGGCTTCTCCGACGGAATGAGTTAGCGAGGATGACGCGCCTTGGCTCGAGGGTCCCAAATCCGAGCTTCAAATTGGTGGACCGTGACTAACGACGGCGCGAGGAAAAGCGCGTAGCAATGCCAACTCGGCGAGCAACCGAGAGGGCTCTGAGCGGCGATTAGGCGAAAGCAAGCGGAAAAAGATGCGAGGCGGCAGGACGATTAAATGCGCTATAACACGGGCACTGAGATGATTTGGAAAGCACGCAAATCAACCCCAAATCCCCGGCAGCCAACCACGTCCTAATGGCGGCAGCGGCGCTCTGTTCAACCAGGCGGCGTGGCTCAATCAGCCCGTTTGATTGGCTGCGATCCGCGGCACGAGCGGCGGCAGTGCGGCGGCACACACCATCGATCGCGATCTAACGGTCTAGAAGCGCGGCGGTTACGCCTCCCGGTAGCGACATGGCGCAATCGATCCGCCGAAGTCGGCGGTAGCGATCCGACGGCCTCGCTTGGATACGACGCGGCCCAACCTCAGCCGTCCGATGGAGATCCCGGTGCGAGCGGCGCTAGGGTTCCAGCCGAACAGTGGGCACAGTGTTGGGCTCGGCCCAACACTGTAGCAAGGCATTTTCTGGTTTTCTAATTAAAAATAATTACAGAAAAATCAAACTAATTATTTAGAGTACTCAAAATACCCGAAAAATTCTAGAAAAAATCCAAAAATTAATTCAGGGCATTTAGAGCTTAAATAAAATATTTTTATTTATTTTTGATACTTACCTTTCTGATATTTAATTATTCAAGAGAAAGATAAATTCAAATTAAACTTAATTAAATCCAAAAATTCACAAAAATTCAAATAAATTCAAATAACTCCAAAATTTTAAATTAAGCCAAATTTTGGGATGTTACAGAGGTATCCGGCCATTCTGATGCCTCTGCGTGGAGCTGGGCCACGTCCACAAGGCGGGCGATGCCCCTCAGCCATGACGCAGCCAGGGTGTCGCCCGCTAGCTCCACCGGCGGGTGCTCCAGGAGAAGGCGGGTCGCGTGCAAGTTCTGGGCCGGCGTGGCCTCCTCCATCGCTAGTCGCCGTCGGACCGGCTACACTCCTACTGCGCAGTGGGGCTACCGCCGCCTTCTACACAAGGCGTCGGACGGTCCCCCACCTGATGGGAGTGTGAAGCCTCCATCTTTGCTGCCGGCGCTCGATGATCCGCCAAAGAAAGCAAAGGGTGAAACAGCTACTACTACCCCTACCTGGCACGCCCTGTTGGTGTGTTTGTGCCACACAGTATTGGTTCGAGTGTATAACTGAGTTTCGGTAGGGGGGTCTTCGTAGCTACGTCACTCTCGGCTCTCTTCTCTACTCTCTTCGCATGATGAGCAGGACAGGAAACTCAAGAACACACAGAGATTTATCCAGGTTTGGGCCCCCAATGTGGGTAACAGCCTACGTCCTGCTCAAGCTCATATTGCTCTAGTATGCTGCTTGTTCTTAGTTCGCCCGATCTTTCAATCAACCGAGTTAGGGATTTCCTCTCTGTTATGAACTGATCCACCGACCGACCTCTCTGTTGTGAACTGATTGACTGACCGACCTCCTCGCCTCATGCACACTAGCTCCCTTATATACTCCCGGGACTAGCTAGGGCAAGTAGAGGGAGTGGTTTTACATTAATTACATTGACTGCGTCTAGTCCTGTCGCTACTGTCCCTCAGAGCCTCTTTGTCTATGCCATTGATTGACATCACCTGTCTTTGGATCGCCAGAGGGGAGGGGTTCGGACGCTGTGTGACGAACACCTGGTACACACGTCTCCCCGTCTCGCCTTGGGCGGTGTAGATGGAATGGGAGTTCGTGAAGCTGGCTTAGTCGGAGGGACAGGTCGTCATGGCGTCAGGGAGCCACGCCTATTAAATGGCCTTCAGGCGCACTGCAACGGCTCCCCACGCATTTAATGGCTCCCATGTGCATTTAATGGCTCCCATGTGCATTCAATGGCTATGATACGTTGTGATCCTGGCGAATGCTTCGCGCCGAAGCCTCCCAACCCTGTCTGCATGGATGGCTGACAATGGGCTCGCCTGCTCGTTGGATGGCCATGTGGCCTGGTCGCCCGACTGCTCGTCGAGTGGCCACGTGTCCTAGTCCTCAGCGGTTGTGATCTGGTTGCCCGGGGCTGGGACCTTGTCGCCCAACTGCTCGTCGGGCGGCCATGTGTCCTGGTCGCCCGCCAAGTCTCTCTTTAGCAGGTTGAGTCCTTTGCACAGGACCTTCTTCTATTTATATCTTGCACACACGGTCCCACCTGACAGCGGTGGAGAGAGTACCCTGGTGTAGAATAGACCAACAAGAAGCGATTAACATCTGCCCCTATATTGGTATTGCCAGATGTACAGAGCAGTTTTGACATTTATTACGATGCCTCAAGGCAGGGTCTTGGTTGTGTGCTAATGCAGAATGGCAAGGTAGTGGCCTACGTGTCAAGGTAGTTAAGGCTGCTTGAAGGGAATTATCCAACGCATGATCTAGAGTAAGCTACCATAGTGCATGCTCTGAAGATATGGCGTCATTATCTTATTAGAAATAGATATGTGATATATACGGACCATAAGAGTTTGAAGTATATATTCACCCAGTCGGATCTTAATATGAGGCAAAGAAGATGGCTGGAGTTGATTAAGGATTATAATATTTGAATTCATTACCATCCTGGAAAAGCCAATGTGGTAGCCGACGCATTGAGTCATAAAAGCCACAGTATAAATATGATGGTAGCAAGCGATCAACCAAAGTTGTGTGAAGAATTTTAGAAGTTGGGATTAGAAGTTGTGCCACAAGGTTTTGTAGCTGCTTTGGAAGTAAAGTCAACCCTTGAGGATCAAATCAGAGAAGGGCAGATTAAAGATGAGAAAATCAGCAAGATCAAGTCTAAGAAAGAAGAAGGTTTAGCAGAGGATTTCATAGTGGATGAGCAAGGCACCATGTGGTTTAAAGGTCGGATTTGTGTATCAAACCAGAAGGAGCTTAAGCAGCTGATTCTTGAGGAAGCTCATGATTCTAAATACTCAATTCATCCGGGAAGTGCCAAGATGTATCAAGACCTTAAAGGAAGATTCTGGTGGCCGAATATGAAGCGTGAGGTGGCAAAGCACATTGCGTTGTGTGATGTGTGCCAAAGGGTAAAAGCTATGCACCAAAAGCTTGCTGGATTGTTGCAGTCACTGAAGATTCTAGAATGGAAATGGGAGGAAATTAGAATGGATTTCATCACTAGGTTGCCCAAGATGCAGAGGGCTATGATTCTATATGGATCATCATTGACCGATTTACCAAAGTTGCTCACTTCATTCCAGTGAAGACAACCTATTCAGGAGATCGATTGGCAGAGTTATATATGTCAAGGATTGTGTGTTTGCATGGTGTGCCCAAGAAAATTGTGTCAGATCGAGGTACCCAGTTTACTTCAAGGTTTTGGAACAAGCTGCATGAAGTAATGGGGACTCACTTAAATTTCAGCACCGCGTATCATCCTCAGACAGATGGCCAGACAGAAAGAGTTAATCAAATTCTGGAAGATATGTTGAGAGCTTGTGCGTTAGCTTACGCTACGTCCTGGGATAAATGCTTGTCATATGCAGAGTTCCATTATAACAATAGTTATCTGGCTAGCTTGCAAATGTCACCGTTTGAGGCATTATAAGGTCGTGCCTATTGTACCCTGTTGAATTGGGAAGAAACGGGAGAGCGTTCGGTATTTGGGCTTGATATTCTCAAGGAGGCTGAAGAGCAAGTTGCCATGATCAAAGAAAGGCTGAAAACAGCACAATCAAGGCAGAAGAGCCATGCTAACAATCGCCGCCGTGATTTGAGCTTTCAACCCAATGATTTTGTGTATCTCAGAGTTACTCCCCTTAAAGGTGTAAAAAGATTTCATGTCAAGGGAAACCTTGCACCCAGGTTTGTTGGACCATTCAAAATTCTGAGCCGTCGAGGAGAGGTTGCGTATCAGTTGAAGTTGCCACAGTCATTGGCAGGAGTGCATGATGTGTTTCATGTGTCGCAGCTCAAGAAGTGTCTCAGAGTGCCAGCAGAGCAGACGCTATTAGAAGCAATTGAGTTGCAGGAAGACTTGACCTACAAAGAGCAGCTGATCAAGATTCTGGATGTGATGGAGCACAGGACTAGAAACAAGTCTATCCGCTTTAATTTTGCAGAGTTCAGTGGAGCAACCACTCAGAGAGCGAAGAAACCTGGGAGCGCGAGGAAGACCTGAAGGCAGAAATCCCCAACCTGTTCCCTAGATAGCCCAAAATCTCGAGGTCGAGATTCTATTAACAGGGGAGGTTTGTAACATCACAAATTTTGTCTTCTTGATTTAGTTAATAGTGTTTTATTGCCATTTATGAGTTTTGTGGATTTTTTGGATTTTTCTAGAATTTATTTGAATTACTTTAAATTAAGTATATTAGCCTTTTGCCTAAAACTAATTATATGTAGATAAAGTTTAAAAAATTTTGCCAAAAATATTTTATTTGAGTCCAGAATTTCTTAAAGTATTTTTGTGATTTTCCTACATTTCTCCTAGTATTTTAGTTGCCCTAAGTAAATCAAATTAATTTCTCTAATTATTTTAAAAAGAAAAAGCCCGATTTAGCTCAGTGAACCTAGTACTATGCGTGCCAAAGCCGGTTTGATGTGGCCCAGTCACACGGTTAATTGGCCCGTTCGGCCCAACTTCTAGAAAACTCGCCGCCAACCATTAGATCGCAATCGGACAGAGCGCTGCCGCCAAACCCTAATCGCTTAGCGCCGTCAGATTTGCATCGGACGGGCGTCGTTTGCCACAGTAGATTAGAACCCTAAATAATCCCGACCGTTGGATGCAACTATCGGGTGGGATCATGCCACGGTGGGAGTCTCGCATGGCTGTTCGATTAGGATCGGACGGCGGTCGAACGTCATCTCCGAGAAGGATTCGGACGCCGCCGCCGTACCAAACCCGGGCGCTATCGCAGTGTTGGTTGCGATTCCCGAGCCTGTATGCGTTGTCCAAGGGCTATTTAAGGCGCTGACCCCCCCTCCTGAGGTTCATCAGCCCCTGCGCAACCTTTTCTTCAAAGCACCGATGCCCGAGAAGCCCTAGAGTTCACGCGGGACCTCGTCGAAGTCTGCAGGCCTTGCGCCGCATTTTCGTCGCCACCGGGAGCTTCTTCCGTTGCTCTGAGCCCAGTTCTAGATTTGTCTCGTCGTGCCATGCCCCTTACGCCATTCCGTGTCGCCGAGATCTCACTTCAGTGCCACAAGTCGTGTTGTCGTCTTCATGTCCGGAGACTTCATGCCACCGCACCGCCATCGTTGAGTTCAAGCGTCACCAGCCGTCGGATTTTTCGTGAACGCATCAGATCAATCCACGTTGCGGAGAAGAATAGTATGCGCCTCAGATACTCCTCACTGTTCGATTGAAGATGAATGATTGGGATTGCGCCACGTTATCATGTCTCCGGTAAACCCCATCGTCTTGGACGTACCGTCAGATCTAATCCGTGGGTCAAAATTTAGCCGCGTGGCCGAGATCGTGGCCGTTAGATTGGATCCGAATAGTGCAAGATCCAATCGTATTGAGAGTCATCAGATATATGCCGTGCAGATCAGATCTTACCTTGGATTGAACCAATCAGAAGGCGGCATGTGGCGGGTGACGTCAGCAATGGCATCATCTGGTGCACTGTACAATACTCATGGTCCATGGTGAACCGACTCTACGGTGCACCGGGTCTATGGAACAGTACCGAGCCAGGTGTTAGCACCTGGTTGGCTCAGATCCGATGCTGACATCAGCGTGACGCAATAAATCGTATTTTCTTTTACAAAATAATTCGGATATTATTTGATTTTCTCATTTTTCTAATTTGTTTGATTTTTGAATCTTCCGAGAGCTCGTTCTCCCTCATATGAACTCTGATTGAGGTGATTCAAATTTCTAAAAAATTTTAAAATTAAGATCTATCTAATGGTGGCATTTGTTTGATTTTTTGGAGTATATTTGCTCTCTATTTTATGTGTTTATTTGTTTTCCTTTTTGATTCGCGTAGACGTTGAACTGTGTGACACTTCGGAGGAGGATTCGACACCTCAAGACCAGATTCTAGATCAAGACCAGGAGCTTTATCAAGGCAAGTTGTGCTTTGATCATGTTGAACCTATGTTTATAAAGTTGCTATTTTGTTTCATGATATTGCCTGTTATTTCATATGTATGAATGTTTTCAATCTAAATTGGGACTTAGATATCATACCCTTTGAATTATACCCTACCTTGTCAATTGTATGCCATGATCCACTTGCCACCTTAGCTTGGTTTCTATAGTTGGTTAATAATAAAATCAACATGGGATGGTTAGATCGCAGTAGATAGCTTAGCCATACCACGTCATCACATGTACCTGAATCGTCGATAATTAATCCTGACTAATGGAATATGGAACAATGTTATAAACTTGTGTCATGTGTGGTCACATAAAGAGATTGAGTTATGGTGGCGGGGAGGTCACACAATGATGTTGATTTGTGGATAGCACGTGGTGCTTGGTAATCATTTAGATCAGAGCAAGTGGCAAGGGCAAGTGTGTTAGGGTGGGCCCGATGGGCTGAGGGTGTGTGCAAGTCTTGCTTTGATCACCTTAAGGACTTAACCTTGCGAGCCTTTGACCTGAGTCAATTATGCAACCACATGTCTGTTATGGGGCAGCCTAACTGACTAATCTGCAATGTCTTAGCTTTAGTACTACTTTGGTGGTGTGAGTCCAGGTGCACGAATGAACTCACATGGCGCAAGAGGGGGGCCCTATTGTGTTGGTTTAGCCCATCAGTGTTGAAACCTCAGCGGGTAGTACTGGGTTAAGGCGGGGCATTGTAAAGGCTTTGTTATGATCATTCGCCTGTGTGGTGCATGGTTGTATCGTGTGGGTAAAATGCATAACCTCTGCAGAGTGTAAATCTATTCGGATATTTGTGCTCACGGTACTGATCATAGATCGGGAATTACAGTCAAGGGTTAGTTAATCAATTAGACAACTGAATGGGATGGCAGGTTGCCATGTGGATGATGAAACTTGACTTAGGATGGAAACTTGGTTTACTTGAGAATCATTGAATCTATTTATTGCTATTATTTGTTTTACTGTCTTTTCAATCTATGTAATGTATGTGTTTATAAATGCTGCTTTACCACAAATAAACCACATAGCCATTTCTTTGGAATAAGCCTTGCATATAGTTATGGTAGAAATGCATTCTGTGCACAACTTGTTGAGTGCTTTTGTACTCATCCTTGCCATCATCAACAAATTAACAGTGGAGGAGTCTTCACCTTCGTTGGAGGAGGAATTTCAGGAAGATGCGAGTCACTAGGCCCAAGCCTTATTAGTTACCTGTGGATCGGATGGGCACACTACAATACTTTGCTTCTTTTGGTGCTATATATACTCTGAGTTGTAAGTTTGAAAAATATAAATAGCTTTCGCTTTAATAATATGAGGTCTGGTTATGATTCCAATTGTTGTAAATGTGTGTACTAGCTACTGATTATGGGACTAGTACTATATGCACATTTACATTTTATGTAAAAATGGGGGTCGTTACAGTTGGTATCAGAGCCGTACTGACTGCAGGATAAACCCTAGGTAGAATGGTCGTTAGCATTGGAATAAGCAAATTCAAAATTTATTTTCAAAAGTTACTATATTTGCAAAATGTAGTCTTTGCTATTCTTACCTCTTTCTTAAGTTCTTACCCTTATCCCTACTTTCATTTTGATTTGCAAACAAATTCCTCTTTTCTTAGAAAGAAATTCTTGCCTATGGAACATGTTCACTATTTGCTTCTAAAGACGATCGAGACATGTTGCTACCATCTATCATGCCAACCGATGAAGACTACAATGTCTACGCCAACAATCTCAAGGAAATAGACAACACTTCACTAACCTCGATAAAGCAAAAGTAAAGCTCGAAGATCCTGCTTCATGAAGAGACAACATCACCTAAGAGTAAAATGTGGAAGATTAGAATATATTAGAATCCACCTTAAGATAAGAACCCTTACGCATAGCATATTATTCCACTCTAGTTATATAAAGCATTTTATGTGGTGTTTATAACTTGCTACTTGAAAATTTGTTCTTGTTTTAATTGTCAGGAGTAATTTATGTGTGAACTTAACCTCTAGGTTAAAGTTACATAATAAATTGTCCTTATGTATAAATATGGAAAACTTAACCCATAGGATAAATAAGAAATTGTAAAATTGTTTATCCCTTCTCTCCATAGAACTTCTCATCTGTGTAACCTTTTTGGTCATTAACCTTTCTCAAAATCAGGCATCATTAGGATTAATAGTATAGTCTCCATGCCATTTCTAGCTTCCTGAGACCACACCATCTATATATAAACCAAGGCCAAGATGTGCACAACCACCAACTTACCAAAGCTATTTTAGGCTATTTAAAACCTAATTTTTCCCAATAATAACTATTGACCATGCCTCAAAACTCACCTCATTACTTTGCCTAGATTATATACCATGAAAGTGAGCTAGAACCAGAAAATTTCTATACTTTTGAATAGAAACTTCATAATGGTTGTTAAAATGGAAACTGGAAAATTTGGAAACCCTATTTTTCTAAAATAAATATAAAAAGAGTGGCATTAGTTGTATATACTCTTTTTCCATCTATAGGATTTTGGCCGTGTTTGGTAGAGCTCCAGATCTCAGCTCCACCTGAGATCTGAAACTTATAGGATAAAATAAAGTAAATTAAGTTTATATTTTTAGTCTAAAATGTAAACAAGATGATCCATCTAAACACTTTTAATGTACCAACAGCTCCAACTTCACGGATCTGGTGGAGTTAGAAATACCCAGCTCCACCAGATCCACGAATCTGATGGAGCTGGAGCTGTACCAAACACACCCTTAGTTCCCTTATTTGTATACTTTTTCCTCTTATTGGATATCTCATATATTCATTTTCCCTCTATAGAACCTTCTTATTTCGCTCCTAGTTATTCTTTCTAAATTTAATCGATTAGCCATACCTGCGGTCATGGGATTCTTGGTGAACTGACACATGTTAGATGTTTTACTATTTTCAAAATGCTTTGGTTTACTTGATTTGCCACGTATTGGTGAAAACCATATTGTGTGATGATTGGCAGGATTATTGGATGATTTCGTTGCTCGCAAAGGACTATGAAAATTACTTATGCTTTACTTATTTCTTATCCATCAAATTTGCTCTTACAAATTCCATTTGAAAAATTACAACTTGATTTACAAATTCAATTTTGCTTTATAGAAATTAACTGCAGTAGCCTCCTCTGATTCATCCTGGATTATTGCATTTGTAAATACCACCTTAAGTCTTGCTGAGTACGAAAGTACTCACCTTTGCTTAATCTATTGTTTTAAGTGAATAAAATTAGCGAAGCTCTGAAGATTTGTTTTCGTCGTAGGATGCGGGATCTTTAATGAAGTGATCTTTCTTGGGATTTATGCCTTGTCAATTGCCTGCAGGTCAGATCGGCACACTACAAGACTTTGCTTCTTTTGCTGCTATATATACTCTAAGTTGTAAGTTTGCCAAATATAAATGCTCTTGCTTTAATAATATGATGTATGAGAGTTGTGTTGTATGCACATTAGATTTCTATTTTTGCATTTTATGTATAAATGGGAGTCGTTACATATATCATTAAGCAAGTTTTTCCCCTGTCCTTGGGATATGCAACACATTAGAACACCATGTGTTCCCTTTCTGTATAGAGTATTGTCGAGCAATTTTGTCGACGATCGGGATCATCTGACTGCAAAAGTGAAGAGGGGTGAGTCGAGTATGTGGGACCCAAAACGAGCTTCACTCACCGAAGGAATGAGCTCGCTACTTCGTTGGTCGAGTTGAAAGGAAAACGAGCAAGACACGGGGAGTTATACTAGTTCGAGCCCCTGTGAAGGAAAAAGCTCTACTCCAGTCTTGCCCTAAGGCAAGGATGTTCTCTATGCTTGAGTACAAGTGTTTGCTTTACAGCTTGAGCTCTGGGGAATTCTAGGCTGGTTGTGTCTACTATCTTGTAGCTTTGATCGCTTGCCCTGAGCATGTTCGCCTCAAGGGGTTTTATACCTCTCCTGGCCATTTCTAGAAATGGCCAGGAGAGATTCCCAGAGTTGTGGCCTGATGCGCACTAAAGGTGGGCTGTAACCGATCCACATCTGCCGCCCACGTTTGCCTAAACTCTGGCATTCAAGGTCCTGGTAACTGTCGAGTAAACGCACATCTTCAAACCAAGGTCGAGGTCGTGCGGGAGTTGAATCCGTGCCCCCCAAACTCAAGGTCACATGGGAACTACGCAGCTCAGATCATGGCTAGAGACCCTTGCAGCTCAACCCCGAGCTAGGGGCCCCGTTGACTGTGCGTTGACCTGTCAGAGATTTCTCAGTCCCCGACAGCTAGCCCCCGAGGCTCAAGGTCATGTCAAGCACTTGGGACAACCTCAGGCCTCACGACATGAATAGAGGGGACGGTCTTCTGGTCGCGCCAAACTCAGGGTCGAGATCGGGCAGAGACCAATGAAAGGGCTTCAGCGTCGCTACACCTGGCACCCCTTGGACTTCAAAATTCTGGTACGGACAAGATAGAGCAGCGAAACCGCCTGTAACGCCTCGATCCTACCACTCAATCCTTAATTGCGCCTGTCGAATCGCCACCGGCACACCTTTTGAAATGCCTTAACCTCTGGCCAACAGCGAGCAGGGCTTATAAAACCCGAGCCTACAGCAACATCGAAAAACTCTCGACCTCCCTGCAATCTTCGCCTCCTAACCTTCTGCTCGAGCCCTTCCTCTTCTTCCGACCAAACATCCCACAACCGCCATGGCCAAGCTCGGAAAAAGCTCTCTGTCAGTGGCGAGGATGAAGGAGCTTGAGAGCCTGGGACTGCTAGACCCAGCAACATGGCGGCTGCTGGGTGGAGAGATCGAGCCGCAGCCACGAGACGATGAGCTCATCAGCACCGAGCACTACATGCTCTTCGGCCTGCGGACGCCGGAGAGCGACTTCCTGGCAGCAGTTCTCGCCCAATGCGAGATCGAACTCATCAATCTGGTGCCGAATTCTATCATTCTTATTTCCATCTTCTCCCACCTGTGCGAGGGGTTCCTTGGGATCCTTCCCACTCCCTCTCTTTTCTTCCGCTTCTTCTCCTTGTTCCGCACTAGGAAGGGCCCTGTGGTCGGTTGCTTCTACTTCCAACTGCGGGCAGGGCTTCCTTGGTCCTTCCTTAAGATCTGCTCCTGGGACTCCCTCGACCCGTGGACCGAGCGGTGGTTCTACTTGAAGAGGGGCGAAGACGACGCACTGGCGTACGACGGAACCCCCATCACCGATAAGAGGCAGACGCCGGAGGCGGACGACCTGAAGGTCGATCAGGAGGCCATCGCCGCCATCCATATCTGCACTACGTGCAGCCTCACCGAGCAGGCCATCGCCAATGACTTCCTGCGAGGCCAGGTGTTCCCTCTGCGGAAGAGGGAGCACCCCTTCTACGAGATCAAAAGCCGCGATGACCTTACCCGCGAAGGAGCATCTGGTAAGCTTTCCTACTCTGAAGTTTGCTCGAGGTTGATCTTTAGGCTTCTTTGATGACCTTGTCCCCCCAGCAGCGCCGAAGGAATCCTGGATTGTGGCCAGGATGACCGAGATGTTCGGGAAGGCGGCGCACGACTACACGATCGATGACCCGTCTGAAGAAGCGTCTTTGCGGAGCAACAAGTAAGCCCCTTGAGTGAAGTCTTAGCTCATGAATACTTAGGGCTTTCCTTGACCTCTTGAATATGCTCACAAGACAACGAAGAGTTGTTCCGAACGGCGAAGAGGATGCTGCCGTTGCCCGGAGCGAACAAGGGCAAAAAGGTGGGCAAGCGGTTACCCCCAGACGGAGCAGGCGGCAGGGGTCAGAAGAAGCAACACCTTGAATGGGGTCACCACGCAGCGTTTCTAAACTGATTTTACTGATTTTAGTATTTGGATGAGTTATTTTATCTACTGTTGAATTAGCCTAAATGACCATGTTGGTAAATCTTGATTCGGCCACGATTCAAACGTAACTTCTAACTACACTAAACATGATCTTTGAGTCATTTTTCAGGTGTTAGCAGGTAGAGATCCTAGGAATGTTTCAAAGCTGGTTTGGGATTATTTTAACTTCAATTGCAATAGATTATCTATTTACTTATTGTTATCATTAACATTTCCCTTCATTAAGAGAATGCAATTTAAGTTTGATTTTAAACATTTCTGCATACATAGGTTCTTGCTGTTTCCAGGAACTTATTACAAACTACACTATCATTTTGTGAGCCATTATGCTAGTATCTTGCTAATGGCCATACAAGGGGTTTAATGATGATTAGCAAGCAATTATATTAAACTTGGTTCCAGGATTAAATATTTTTGCATGATTAGGTTTATTACAATCCCAGAAGCACATAATCACTTATTTCATGATTTTATAAGTTATATTCTTCATGTGTGCAATAAGGTCTATAATAGTGTTTATCTCACCTTTAACGTTAAACAATTGTTCTATGATTTAAAAATTGAATATTTTTGTATATTTGAATTCATTTCAAAGTCAGATCCACACATATGAATTTATCTTATCATTTTATAGCTCATGGTGAATAACTTTTATTTAAAGTCCATAATAGTGTGTGTTTGTTCCTTTCTTGATTTGATAATTGTTTCTATAACTCATAAATTGTTTATTTTTATATGTTTGAATTCATTCTGGGCTTAGAATCACATGAATATTTATTTTATCATTTTAGTTCTTATTATTCACAAGGTTCCATTATAAACCATATTAACACCATAATCAATGTTTAACTTGAATAATAATCCTATACTCCGAACATTTAATCTTTTTGTATATTTAGATTCATCCTGATTTTATATGATTATATAAATTTATTTCACTGGCTTGTGACTAAAAATACACAAGTTACTACTAACTGAATGCACCTCGGCCAGGAATTTGAAAATACGTTTTACCCAACTGAGAGGCGCCTTCTGGACTCTGTCTTCTTCCACCCGAGCTTCTGACTTCCAGACTCCAAGGAAACTCAAATAAAAATCAATGATGCCAAGAAACTCAGAAATAAATATTTTCAAATTTAAATTATTCATTTTCACTTTATTAAATTTTTGGGATGTTGCAGATCTACCCCCCTTACAGAAATCTCGACCCCGAGATTTGGTGGGTCTAAGGGAAAGTATTTCTAAAAGAAGTTAGGAATCTCCTTCTTGAGTTGGTCTTCTCGTTTTCCACATTGCTTCTTCTTCAAGATGAGTGCTTCGCTGAATCTTGATCGTCTTGTGGGGTTTATTACGAGCGTGGCGTTTAGTTTCTCTTAGGATTCTAATTGAATGCTTTCGAATAGTTAATTCAGATTATAGATTGATTTCATTTAGCTGGATGAGCTTAGAAGGAAGATGAAGACATTTCCTTAATTGCGATACCTAGAAGATATTCTGAATACTAGAGCTAAGATGACAACTTTAATTTATATGCCTTTTGTCCCAATTTTCTCAACGTTACGATATGGCCTAATATATCGTGGTGCTAGGTTACTTCAGATGTGGAAACAGTAAATACCACAACCTTACAATTCTCGAGGATGAGATAGATTCGGGGATTCTTATCGGAGGCGACTTTGTCGTTCTGTTGATACGTCGTCTTCATTGCAATTGCTTCACTGGACCTTCATCTTGCGATTCCAAGGTGACGTGCGAAGAAATAGAGAAGAGAATCCTACCTGAGTTTTAGGTAAGCAAATGAGGTATACTAGTATTTTCTACATATTTCTTTTGATTAAATATTCAATACTGTTAACCAGGATGATCTAATTTATAGAGTGGCATGTGGTATATTTAAAATCCTTGAAGTAAGAGAAAAGATGTATTGTTACTAGATTCGTTTGGGAAAAACTGAATGTTATCATCAAGAAGGGTATTTGAATACAACGGCTGGTTTGCATAATTCGACATTGGTTGATGAAATGAGCCAAGAATAAACGTCATTTCGGATTAACTTTAAATTGAAGACAAGGTAGAGATAATTCAAGGATTGGATTGAGGCAAGAGGGTTATAAGATGATCCTGACGATTCAATTCATTTGATCATTTTAAATAACAGAGGGTTTACATTTTCTTAGGATTTTGGCAACTATGAAGGAATGTAATGTACAGAATCCAAAGATTGATCGCAAGAATTGAATACGCAAGGAACGTACTCAATACCACAACAAGGGTCGGGTACCGTCACATCAGAAGATGTCTTACGTTCAAAGCCTGATGCCAAAGCAGGGGTTGCTTTAGGCACTTGATGTTTTCTAAGTCTTTGCGATAGCTTGGAAAAAAAATTTTGATGTCTTTCTTGTCGAGGTGAATTAAAACTCTTCTCGGGTAGGTGTTGCGAAATATCCGAGTTCTTCACCATTGATGCAAGTGGCATTATCCATATTATTCGAAACAACAGAAAGGTTGTTTGTCAAGGTTAATAAATGATCAGGAAGTGACTAGGATTAAAGAGTTGAAATGGAGCCAACTTGAATCCTGGTAGGTTCAGATACATAGGTATCATACCTAGTACTATGTCAGGTAGGTTATAAACTTCTTTCATAGGTAGATGCCATGAATAACTGGGATAGATACTTTGGGTTGGATTGGATGCATGACTTAGGAATCGTTGGTTTTCAGATTCTTAAGGTTGCCCTGGAGAATGTTGCATAGCTTCCTGGGGTTGTGGATGAGGGGGGGTTTTATTTTTCTTAGATAATCGTTGGCATAATATCCAGATTTATCATAATAAAAGCAAATAAGATTAGCCTTCGACTTGGAGTAATGGACGGGCGTGTCGAGGCGAAGATATCAAGTTGAAGTTTACATCGGATGAAGCTGGTTCGAGTTAGCAAGCGGCTAGGATTCTGAGATAACCTTGAGTAAGTGGCATCAAAAGGTGAGAAGATGAAGTTAAGCGCAAGTTCTAATGACTAAGGATGAATTTGTTGTTTACTTATTCTTGCATTAGCTTTACTAATTGCTAAAGTTTATTGTTTGACAAATTGTTTTTTGCGGTCTGCGAGATATAAGCAGCTCTTCCTTGCTTTAGAAGGCATGAGTCATTTGATACTTTTGTTACGCTATGCCTTACTCTTTCAACGACAATATATCTATCTCTGGCGATTACCTTGTTCTTCTTTCTGTCGAATCAGGAGTCTTTTGAATACTAGTTCTTCCAGAATACCATCACGTCTGTTCCCTTTCCATTTCCATGTGCATTTTGTTTGAATTTTCCTCTTGCGATTTGGAACTGAAGTCAGATTTCTTTAAGAGTCTGACAAGACGTTCAGTGATGTTTGTTGAAGGGATGATAATTGAGATTGAGGATAAAGTTCAGCCAAATTCTATTTGGGACAAGTATTCTTGCTCAAGCGCCTTTTCTTTATTTGATTCTTCAGCCAAACTATTTCAGGGTTTATCTCTTCTATTTTTTGAGTTATAATATGGACTGATGTAACTTTTGGTATAGTTATGGTTGCAGGATATATTTGTTCAACTTCGGACATGGTTTATGTCACGGTTCTTTGGTGACAATTGAAGCATTTATGCGTTTCCCGTGGTGTCAAGTTCAGTTAACGGCATGCTTAATATTACTCTCCTTATGAATTTCAATTTGTTGTTTCTTAGAATATTCTTTAGCCTAATGACTTTCTTTATCAGACAAGAAACATGTCGTTGGAAATTGCCATTTACTACTTTCCTAGTGAAGGTAGTTGGGATTTGAATGTTGTTTCTTCAATTCCTTAAGTGTTATTTCCTATGCGGCTAGTTTTCTTCCTCTTTTGATCACCAAATCTTGAGCAAAATTGTATTGGCGACTATTAGATCGAGGGAGCCTTGCATTGGACAATAATCTTGACCTTCACAAAGGCAACAAACGGTATTACTTATAGGACGTCTTCAGGAGAATAATTTCCTTCACAGCTAGGGCAATTGATTTCACTCTCATCAACAGCATGTCTTATTTCTCCCTAGCAAGAGCAAGCATGATCTTTGGATCAATTGGGTTAGCAACATTTCAAAGAACAATGTGTAGGTATCAAATAAGGTATAGAAGTAGGTTTCTAGTCTAAACCATTTCCTTTTCTGATAGAAGCTGCACCAATATTAGAAATATTTCGTGCAAGTTGTTAGAACAGAAGGATGTGCATTTGGTGATTTGTTCAATTATGGTGAGCAAAGGCAGCTAAGTTGCAATGGTCGTGCAACAATTGTTGTTTTCACCATTTGATTTACCAAAAAGCAGGAGAAGCTTAACAACCGAGTGTATTTGCGGTGATGGTAACCAATAGGGTTGAATGAGGCGACCTTGATGACTCTGGCAGCTATAGCGTGGCGATGTACTTAGGGAAGATATGGGCAATAAGCGCGCGCAAGTGTTGGATTCGATTCACACAGCGTCAATTGGAACACTAAGCGGAATGATGCTCTGTGTAGCGACAATCGGCAAGGGAAGAAAAGAAAAACTACCACATCAACTCTGGCATGGAAGGAGTGTTATGACAATGATCAGTTTGCCTTGGTTGATTTAATCCATGGAACGATATGACAGTGCTGACAAGGACAAATTAATTACATGCGACGAGATTGGCCAGCAATGGGCTTTGCAATTTCCAGCTGAGGTCGATGCCGGTTCGAAAGGTTGCCGTGGCAAAGAAATTAACAGGGGGTAACTACCGTTGCAACGAAAAGGAGCAAGGGCAGCAAATGGGCAATCAATATAATGTTGATGTTTGGCATTGGCCAAGACACAGAGAGTTGGTTGCTTGCTGTCATGGAGCAGAAAAGTATGTGTATGATGCTTTTATTCGATTACAGCAAACATTAGCGCCAAGGTTGGAGATTTTGGCATTCATTTTTCTTAGTTGGGTTCTTGCAACGTAGATAAGGTGCTTTAACAATTTGTACTGAGAATCGTTAGCAAGAACAAATTAGTGTAAGAAGAGGCACACAATATGTTAAAACGTTTGAGATGAATAAAAGGATGCATCTTACCCAGAATTGTTTGGAGAGAGCCAAAGGTTGACTTCAAGGGGAGTATTCAAATACAATTGCTATTCGAATAACTCAATGAATATTAATGAGATTAGTGGCAAATAAATCTCATCCAAGGCTGACCTTGTAAAACATAAATATGAAGTGAAAGTTTACATTGAGTAAGGCAGCAACAATTCAAAGAATGAACTGAGGTAAAACGATCAACTTTGCAAAGATTGAGAATCTTGTTGTCCCTAATGGACGTATTGATAGATTGGGTCACGGGCATCCTGTA
The DNA here is from genome assembly GCA_036346375.1 of Guadua angustifolia. Lineage (NCBI taxonomy): Eukaryota > Viridiplantae > Streptophyta > Magnoliopsida > Poales > Poaceae > Guadua > Guadua angustifolia. Next base: position 42,670,562 of record CM070513.1, on the reverse strand, counting down.
CGATATTTATTAGAGTAAAGTTACTTAGATGGAATTCTGTTGGGTTTTACGGCAACATTTCATTCTTTAAAATATTATTTTATGAAAAGTTTCTATGTGGGTTAAGTAGTTTTTGGCTTGGTTTATAAGGCAACATTTCGTTCTTTAAAATCTTCTTAATTAAAATTTTCTTATTAAGCAGGATTAACACATCGCAAATTTCAACCTAGTGGTTTAACATTCACGAGAGCAACCGAAAGCAATCGAAAGATTTGCAACCAAAATTTTCAACGACATAGAAATACTACATATATATTCAACTTAATATGTAGGAAGGGTATCTAAGGTTCTTCTTTCTCTGGCCATATGTATTTATGCATAAAGGTTTTACTATATAGCTAGAATAATATGTAGCTCGTATACTGCTATGTTCCAAAGTAGACTATTCAGTGACGAGTTTCTTTAATCTTTGCACCACTTGCTGTGTTAGTCTTCCGAGGCTTCTATGAAGTCGGAGAGGTTGTGCTACTCGTTATTTCCATCTTCTTGAAGTTGTTGATGTAGACGTCATAATATTCTCAACTTGTTACCAGAATTTCTTACAAAGGACTTGTTGGTGTTTTCATTTTGCAAAAAGACAGTGAGAGAAATATTGCTAAAAAGAATGACTTAGGAGTAGAGAAAGAAAATCCTACAAAGGAGGAAATGGGTGTACAGATGTGAAGATGAAATTCTATAGTTGGGGCAAAGGGTATATGTATAACTAATGCTAGTCTATTTACATTTCTTTTTAGAAAATAAAGTTTCTGATTTTCTTTTCCAGTTTTCAGTTTTAACATTCATTCGAAGATTTCTGTTCAGAAGCATAGAACATTTCTAGTTTAGGGTCACTTTATGGTACATACTTTAAGCAAGGTGGTGAAGTGAGTTTTGAAACATGATTAGAAGTTATTATTAGAATATTAAGTTTTAACTAGCCTAAAATAGCTTAGGTAAGTTGGTGGTTACTAATATGGTAAGATCTTAAACTTGGTTTATATATGCATGGTAGCATCTCAAGCAAAGCTAGGAGTAATAATAGAGACTATACTACTAATCTTGATGAGATTAAATTTTCAAGAAAGGTTAATGACTATAATGGTTACACAAGTAAGAATTTCTATGAAGAAGAGATAAGCTCAGAAAAGTTCTATGGAGGGAAGATACAGACTATGTTATGATTTCTTATTTATCCTATGGGTTAAGATTTCCATAGTCATACATGAGGACCATTTAGTATGAAACTTGAACCTAGAGGTTAAGCTCACATATAAATCGGTCCTGGCATTCAAAATCAAAATAAAAACCAATTTCAAGTAGCACGACAGAACAACAACATACATTGCTCTTTATAACTAGAGCGGAATAATATGCTACGCGTGAGGGTTCTTACCTTAAGGTAGATCCTAATGCATTCTAATCATCTGCCCTTTTGTGGTGGGGTGATGCTAACTCTTTATGAAGTAGAATCTTCGAGCTTTGTCGGAAGTAGCGAAGTGTTGTCTGACTTCCTCGAAATGGTTGTTGTAGACATTGTATTCTTCATCGACTGACATTAACGATGACGGCGACAAGTCTTGGTCGTCTTCAGAAGCAACAGCGAAGAAAACCCATTTTTAAGGAAAGGGGTATTTGTTTACAAAACAAAATGAAAATAGAGACAAGAGTAGATTCTTAAGAATGAGGAAAGAATGGCAGAGTCTACATTTTGCAACTTAAGTAACTTTTGAAAATAAACTTTTGAATTTGCTTATTCCAATGCTATCGACCATTCTATCTAAGGTTTATCCTACGGTCAGTATAGCTCTGATACCAACTCTGTGAGACCCCGTTCTGATGAACAGGAACCTCCATGTGATTACTGTGCTATTCCCTGGATTAGTAGCTAGAACTCACATGTTTACAACAATTGGAAATCACAACCATACAATATAATAATTAAGCGGAAACGATAATATAAAGAAATATTACAACTCAGAGAAATAGCAGCAAGGAAGCAATATCCTGTAGTTTGCCCAACCGATCCCGCAGGCAACTGACCAGGCATAAACTCCAGATAGAACACGCCTCAAGGAAAAACCCGCAACCTGCGATGAACAACTCTGAAGCTTCGCTTTCTAAACCACCTACAATATAATTAGGCAAGGGTGAGTATTTTACATACTCAGCAAGACTTTAGCAAAACCTACAATACATGCAGGCCATTTCAAGGGAGGCTACTACAGTTAATTTGCATAAAGCGAATTTCAGTTGTAAATCAAGTTATTTGCAAACGGAATTTGTAAAAGCATTTGATTGATAGCAAATAAGTAAAGCATAGATAACACTCACCGTCCTCCATGACGTGAGCGACGAATTAATCATTAAACTGATTTTACTGATTTTAGTCAACTGATTTTACTGATTTTAGTATTTGGATGAGTTATTTTATCTACTGTTGAATTAGCCTAAATGACCATGTTGGTAAATCTTGATTCGGCCACGATTCAAACGTAACTTCTAACTATACTAAACATGATCTTTGAGTCATTTTTCAGGTGTTAGTAGGTAGAGATCCTAGGAATGTTTCAAAGCTGGTTTGGGATTATTTTAACTTCAATTGCAATAGATTATCTATTTACTTATTGTTATCATTAACATTTCCTTCATTAAGAGAATGCAATTTAAGTTTGATTTTAAACATTTACGCATACATAGGTTCTTCTTTGTTTCGAGAACTTATTACAAACTACACTATCATTTTGTGAGCCATTATGCTAGTATCTTGCTAATGGCCATACAAGGGGTTTAATGATGATTAGCAAGCAATTATATTAAACTTGGTTCCAGGATTAAATATTTTTGCATGATTAGGTTTATTACAATCCCAGAAGCACATAATCACTTATTTCATGATTTTATAAGTTATATTCTTCATGTGTGCAATAAGGTCTATAATAGTGTTTATCTCACCTTTAACGTTAAACAATTGTTCTATGATTTAAAAATTGAATATTTTTGTATATTTGAATTCATTTCAAAGTCAGATCCACACATATGAATTTATCTTATCATTTTATAGCTCATGGTGAATAACTTTTATTTAAAGTCCATAATAGTGTGTGTTTGTTCCTTTCTTGATTTCAGTAATTGTTTCTATAACTCATAAATTGTTTATTTTTACATGTTTGAATTCATTACGGGCTTAGAATCACATGAATATTTATTTTATCATTTTAGTTCTTATTATTCACAAGGTTCCATTATAAACCATATTAACACCATAATCAATGTTTAACTTGAATAATAATCCTATACTCGAACATTTAATCTTTTTGTATATTTAGATTCATCCTGATTTTATATGATTATATAAATTTATTTCAGCGGCTTGTGACTAAAATACACAAGTTACTACTAACTGAATGCACCTCGGCGAGAATTTGAAAATCGTTTTACCCAAGAGAGGCGCCTACGGACTCTGTCTTCTTCCACCGAGCTTGACTTCCAGACCCACATTGAACCTGAGGCAGAGCGGCTAGGGCTCATGGCGAGGCACTCGTGATGGTCCCGTGAGTCTTGAGGCATGGAGAGCATCAGCTCGGCGAGGGGAGTCTGGAGGCGGTGTTGATTCGGCCGGAGGAAGTCCCACGCGAGCTGCAGCCGAGGAGGGGCGGCGGCGGAAATGGCGGCTTGCCGGAGATGAAGATGAGGGCAGCTCCGCTTGAATGGGTGGCAGCGCAAGCATCCACGGGCCACCAGGAGTCCGTTTCTGCAGTTAGTTCGGCCGGAGGAGCTTCGGTGTGGGCTGCCACCATGCGACCGAAGGTGAGGAAGAAGGTGCGCTGGTGCGGCGGGATTGTAGGTGTGAAGAACTGAAATTGGCACTTGTGCTGGAGTCGGTGAGGGTCAAGGATGCTCTAGCTCAAGGGGATTGAAAGGAGAATCACTACGCCGCTCGGATTTTCCTTCGCACCCGAGCAGCAGAGCTCACAGCCATGGCGGGTTTGGGAGGATGTTTCTTGCGCCTGGCTGAGGAGAAGGAAGGAGAGGTGAGGGGAATGAAGGAGGAGCTCATTGCGGTCAGGGAGGAGAGGTTTATAGCCAAGAATTGCAGCGCACTAAGTGGGATTCATAGCAATCATCGAGCTCGCCTGCGCTCTGGCTTCGAAGACTTCGCCTTAGTGGAACGAACGGAGAGGGAAGAACGGGGGTTGAAGGAAGAGTCGGAAGCGAGGTCTGGGTCCATTGTCGATGATGGAGTTCCTTCATTGTGCCAACAGAGCGGAAAGGAAGAATTGGCCTGTGGCGATGTTGCTTTCAATTTACGGTTTCGGATTTTAATTTTCCTCTGATACCAATTGAAGTCTATTATTTTTCAAACTTTGTTTTTGAAAAGGATTTAATCTCAGAATGCTTCTATGAAATTTTCAACTCCATTTGTGATTCCAATATTTTATGTGAATTCTGACAACACATTGTTTTGATTTAAATGTTGTTTTTCTATTTTATTTCTTCATTATTCTATGCATAAAATTTCAATTGCTGGCAATTGATAATTTAATTCAATGATCAGAGTTCTCTTGGCAATTTTTCTAAATTTTTACTTTTTATATTTTTGCCTTTTTCTCTTTTTCATTCTTTAATTCTCTTTATTTGATTTTCCATACAATGCAAAACTCCAAGGAAACTCAAATAAAAACCAATGATGCCAAGAAACTCAGAAATAAATATTTTCAAATTTAAATTATTCATTTTCACTTTATTAAATTTTTGGGATGTTACAAGAATAAGAGAAGATCAACTGGACCGTGAAATATAAGTTGTTGTGGCGAGAGCGTTAGAGGAATAGAGAGTGGAACTGGATAAGGATGTGGAGCAAGCAGTACAAAAAGCTCTCAGCTCACGACCGCTACCCGATGACAGCCCTGAGATCTTCAATCCCGGTCCTCGTAAGAGTAGCTATGAGTCCACAGGGATTACCGAAGAGCATGGACTCCATTTTCTTGTGGATGACATCATAGAACCGACACCGTGCAAGCTGCATTTTTTCGCACATAGCATTACCATCAAGGTGGCTAAGGGCAGGGCTTGGCCATGTGACTCCTCGCAAGCTTTGCACTGCCACTCGATACCATCGGGATTCGATCGCTAGGGTCAAAGTAGATAGTGTAGCCTGCCAATATCGTAAAATAGAGGTAAAGATCCCTGGCAAGGACGAAAAAAACAAACTAAGAGAAAATGTGCATGGCTTTCTCGCGTGGCGCAAGAGCTTGATTAAATTTGGCTCAGACGATGAGGATGACAAAGATGATGATGACGATGATCAGCCGCACTCTCCACACAGAAAAAGTCCAACACCTCCACTAGCACCACCTAGAAAATGTCCAACTCCTCTACTGGCACCACCTAGGAAATGTCCAACTCCTCCACCGACATCTAAAAAAATCGAACACCAGCACCATCTCGAAAGTCGGTACTATCGTCTAACAAATCTCAGTCATCTGTGAAGTCAGCATAACCTCAGAAGAAATTACCAACTGAGATGACTAAAGAAGAATGGAAAAAGCAAATAAGTGCCAATGTAACATCTCACTTCAAAAAGGTCCTATCACCTGAGAAGACTAAAGTTGATGCTAATGCGCTGAAGTTTTTCTTGAGTATGGGAAAAGTGAAAAAGATGGGGTGAGCTTTTGAACCTTGCGAAATGTTAGACTACAAGCATATCTCCAAAAAGCAATACTGATGCTGCTCAATGAGATCGTGCTCACCAGCAAGGTCTAAGGTGGAAGTTCTTTATGGGGAAACCACTAGTTGAACTAGCTCATTTAGACCACCTAACAACACAATTACGACGCGTCCATCAGTGGTACATGCAGCGGTCCAATGATGGTATGGAGGCATTCCCAATCACATACATAGAGTCAGATTTTCACATTGGGGATAACATCTTCTGGGTGGGTTTCGAGAAATTGTATATGTTGTACTAGCAAGATGCCCTAGACGTGAATATACTCAGACTGTGGATATTGTAAATCTCTATGTATATTATTGTACAATTTAATTGCATGTCTAACTTCTTTTTTATGTAGAATGGAGGTACAGACATGTATAAGAGGCAATGACAAGTTACCATTTCTCTATCTGGGGTTTGTCAATAAGAAAATTGTAAAGGACTCTACACAATATATTGAAGACTATTTATTTAATACTTTCTTGAAGCTGCAGTTCAAAACCTCCATACTTTTACCCTATATCTTTAAGTACGTATTTCCCTACTTCTAATATCATTTTACTATTTTTGTGTAACATAATGTGGGACTAATGGGCTATGTTGACATATATGTGCAGGTTTCACTGGGTCCTCCTCATCGAGTTTGATGCTAGCAGGATTTTTGTCTTGGTCTCGTTGAGAAAACCAACTAATCTGTATCAAGACTTTCGGGACATGCTGAACAAGTAAACTCGATTGTTGCGTTATTGCTCTAGCAATATTCCATTCTATTGCATTTAAGTTTAATTACTATTCAAAATCATTCATAGGGCATTCACATGATATTGCAAGAGAAGTGTTTGGCATCATCCCTACAAGAAAGATTTTCAAATAATAACCGACTTTCCATGCATGAGACAAGACCAGGGATACAATTGATCTGCATACTATGCATGTACAAATATATATTTAATTGTCACGGAGAGTGTCAGCTATAACGAAGCCATGGTATATAATTACACATTAATGCCTGCTTTTCTTTCATTTAACATATATCATCATTAATTAACTTTATATATATCTTTGCCGGTTGTTAGTTCGAGTCGATAGTGATATGGAACTATCACTGCCAGATTTTAGTTTGAGCCGGTAGTGATAGTCCAATGTCACTGCTGGTTGTAGACCAAACTGGCAGTGATAGCTCTTATCACTGCTAGTTCCTGAGTCAGCAGTGATAATCCTGAGTATCATTGTCGACTAAATCACTTTCGGCTCTAATAACTGGTAGTGATGGCGTTTTGGAGCTGATAGTGATGTATTGTTCTGTAGTAGTGCCAATTGGTTATTTATTTCTTGTGAATGCTGTAAAAAGCAAAAAAAAATTCTTCATCTTCTTAAAATTAAAGAGAGAAGAAAAGATGAACATCTTCAATTGCAAGTCATCAAAAACTTGCTTAAGATTTCTCTCCTGGTCGAAAGCACTAGGAGAAGTAACCACTAGCAGAGCCACTTGAGCACTAATGCTGGTGGTCGCGGTTGCTATTGCGACTACTTCCATTGATTCAACTTTATTGGTCAAAGTGACCAGCATTTCCTGTACTAAGGCAAGAATGTCTTTAGTCAAAGGCCCCATAGCAGTGGAGACCACTTTTACACTGGTGGTCGCCCCGACTACTTCAACCGTCACCGCGAGAGTGGCACTGACCTCCTCCATAGCAGGTGGAGCCCCTCCGACCAAGGTCTCTTCACTGGTGATTGAGGGGTTTTCATCCTCTACACTAGTCGTGACCACTTCTTGCGCATCGGTCAGGCTTTCTTGGACAGCCTCCTTAGGAGGTGCTGAGGCCTATTCCAAACTGGTCGTTGCAAACATAACCAATGGATTGGCCTCAGGCTCCACTTGAGTATTTTTACCCTGATACTTAGAAGGTCCAGGGGTAGCTTGACATGGCTGAGACAAAATTAAAACAAGACATACTTAGTTTCTAAAAAGGTCTACTTACAATTAAAAGTTGGTAAGAGAAATTTACCTGCGGTACAGTCCTAAGTCAATAACCTAGGATACCAAGGCATCCTTAGTTCGCAGGGCAACCCTGCTATCCCCTAGGAACTTGTCGACACCACCACACTAACGGCAGTGGTCTTCCTCTCCCTTGTCATAATAAGAGGAGCATCTTCAACCTACTAAAATTCTTCACCCTTACCTTGAACATAAGGGAACAGGGGATGATGTCTATACGCTAAATCCCAATTAGCATATATTTTCTTATTTTGCACATCTGAGGGGATCTTCTTTTGAGTCCTCGTAGCGAGTTCGACAATTTTTGCCCTCTTATCTTGTGCTTGGGGCCGATCATGCACACACTTAGTGTGTATTGCACTCAATGGCACCAGAGCCCGATTAGTGCTGGTCAGGTTAGCACTAGTCTACATGGTAGAAGATGGGTCCACCACCTTTGAGGCACCTCTAGGAGAGGTCCTTATGTTTTTTACTGGTGGGGCCTAGACCATGACGTCAGACTGGTAGCCAGCCTGCTTCAGACCATGCATCTAATGATAAACAAATTGTTAGCATAGAAAATTAATGAACAAGTAACCAAAAGAATTACTTGGTGCTTATCTTTATGCATTCGTTAATGAATTCATTAGCTTGCCCGATTAGGTTGGAGGATTGCTTATCCAAATTGTCCTAGTCGGATCTGTCCAAGGGAAACCTTAGGATGTTTGCAAACCTCAATTGGATCTCCTCAACATTTAAAACTAATAAAAAGTGGAGGTGTAAATAAACCTTCTTAATAAGTATGAAGATGGAAAAAAAGAAGTTAGAAAATAAATTTTCATACCTCCAAGCTCCTCCTTGCTAGGATCCTGTCGCCTTCAATTCCCAAGACGTATCTAAACCTCTTCTTTCAGAGGACCCAACCAATGGTACAAAAAAATAATAAACAATTTTCTATTCAGTTAGACTCCCTGAGGCCAACTTAGCATTGACATTGATGATATGTTGCTCTTCATTCGTTAGTTTCAAGGACTCTTTTTCATTCTTCACATCCACCTTTGACCACACCAGAGCAGGATTCTCGATGAACCGAAGGTGGCCATCCCGGAAATTTCATAATAAAACCACTCCCTCCGGTAATCCCACCATATATCCTTGGTTGGGAGGGACGGGTAGTGAGAAGCCATTTGATCTTGGAGCTTGAAATAGGTGCTCCCACTTATTTCCATAGTTTTACTATTCCTAGGATATTGATAGAAATAGCAAAAAAGATGAAGAGATGGAGGGATGCCAAGAAAACCTTTGCAAAGATGTGAGTAAACACTCAAAATCAAGATGGAATTTGGAGGAAGATGATAAAACTCAATCCGATAGTGATCTAGCACATCGGTAAGGAATTAGCTCTCAAAAAGGCGAAAACCTAACCTTACTAGAGAAGCAAAGCGAATGAGGCACCCCTCCTGGGGCACTGGCATCACGTCCTATTTGCTTGGATCCCAACTTACCACTTCATGTGAGGGGATCAAGGCCTGATCCTCAAGCTCTCGAATCTTCCCTACGGTGAAATGATTAGCATGAAACCCCATGAGGAAAATGGAAATCCTTGGATAAAAAATTTCTTTTTCACCCAAGCCTTGGGGCTAACTAATAAGGATTAAAGGTTATACTCTATTTTGGGACTATAATTTTATAAGAAAAAGCCCATAAAGAAGAACAATGCCCACGCTTAGTTACAAGGTTACGACTTGGACCAGTTTTCTGACATGTCATTTATTAGTTTACACTGATCCACCCAACTAGTGATTCAATTGCCCTGACCATATTAAACTAGTCGGGACAGGTTGTTACCTCTGCACATGGATACCGTGTGGATAGTTTTTCTTGACAGGTACAAATAATTGCTCGGAAGTTATCCCGAAAAGGCCCCTCCCCGAAGAGACACCTTTCAGCCAAAAGATATCTTTTGAAGCATAACTGCTACCTCTTTGCTCTATATAAAGAGGGAGGCCATTTGTATCATTTACGTGATCAGACATCTCAATCACTCTAACACGAATTCACAGAGTCAGTAATTTTTGTACTCTGTTAAGCCAATTGGCTAATAAGAAGCAATCACTACTACAGCAAGGCTTATATCGGGCCTTACGATCACGAGCGGTTCGAAAAACCGTTTGTGATATGGAACATCCTGAGCGGTTATGTACTCAAACCATCGGTGTATATATCACGAGCGATTTTATATTACAACCGCAGTGATGCAAGAAATATCACGAGCGGTTTCTAAATATAACCGCTCGTGATAGCTCTGATACTCATTACGAGCGGTTTCTAAGTAAAACCGTTTGTGAAATCCTGACGGTTATATAACATAACCGTCGTAATATCTGATAGTCATTACAGATCGTTATATTTACAAACCATCGTGATATTTCTTACATCACGAGGCGGTACGTAATATTAAACCGTCTGTGATATCTCGCCATATAAACAGAGCCTCCGACCACTTCGTTTATAAGGTTTGATTTCTATCACGAGATTGGCGGTACGTGGAAGTGAGGCGATTTTGTGAAAGAAGGCCATTGATTTTGAAGGGTGATATTAGATTCATTTGATTTTGGTGATCTAAGGTTAGTAATGAGTTCTAATTGCATGCATCCAATTCAATATCTAGGTTGGTTAGGAGAGAATTAATTTAAAGATTGTTTGATTAGTCTAGCTTGTAGCTGGATCCATATGTTGTTTGTGATATTTGGTTAGTAATGTGTTTTAATTGCGTTATATTCAACATCTAGCTTGATAAGGAAGGAATTTGATGATTTTTTTAGATCTAGCTTGTAGAACCATGTGTTGGTTGTTTGATCTAAGGTTAGTTAGTAATGGTTCTATTTGCATAATATTATATTCGATCATGATGTAGCTAGCTAGCTTGTTAAGGATAGAATTTAAAGATTGTTTAGATCTAGCTTATAGATCAATTCAAGTCTTTTGGTGATCTAAGGTTAGTAATGGGTTCTAATTTCATTATTATATTGAAGATTAATTTGAATTGTGTTAATTATTTCTTTGTGATGTAATTAAGGTATGTGATTGCATAATTAGTTTAAGAATGTGTGCATCGCACTACACAGTGCACTTAATATTTAACACTAAGTGTTACATGTGTAGCGTAGATGGATGGAATTTGGATGTCTGTTGAACCTGCATTTGAGTGTTGAGTACCTTAATGGCGTATCCACTTTTAAAAGAGCTACAGAGGAGGATATGTTTAATAAGGGGTGCAATTCATGTCATGTCCAGTACATTGATTGCGAAAATCTGAAGATGTTTGAAACTTCAGTATGATCGAAGCACACTTGATTCGGAGGGGTTTCAAAAGGGCTATACATGTTGGACCAGTCATGGCGAAGAGCATAATATCTGAAGCGACAAGTAGTGTTAATATAAATCAACGAAGTCAATGATATGTCGGATGTTCATATCGAATGTGCTTAGATGAGGACGGAGTTCTTGAGGATGACAATTTGGATCGATCTTTTAGCGATCTTTGAAGAAACCTTGATGATAGGGAATATGGAAAGTTCCAAGGCTTGATGGATGTATTGGCCCAATTTTCGTTGATCCGGTAAGTGAGGCTTGTCGCGTTAACATCTTCCATAATAATCGTTGCATCCTAAATTAATTATAATCATACAAGGGTTAGGGCATTCATCTTGCATAAATAGGGAGTAACCAAAAATCTAGTAATCATTTTTCAAAACTGCACACATGTTGTTTTGCCCTAGTCAATGACATGTGGGCCATGTTCTTAAGAGAGAGGAGTGAAGGCTGCACATACCTACCCTACTAGTTGCTACATCACTCACCCCTACCTATGTACATGACAAGTCAATGACACATGGGACCTACCATTGCATAGGAAATTGTGGCTGCACACCTTTTCCATGTCTTTTCTTACTTCAATCACCCATACCCACCTCTTTACCCACCCTATGACATGTGGGACCTAGCCCCACATGTAAGGCATGAGTGGGCAGCATATATAAGCTTCTCCACCTTGGTTTCTTCTCCCCCTACTGCTCATTTGCTCCACTTCAACCCAGAAAACAGCAAGAACACTCTCTTCAACCTCTTGCTAATCTCCCCCACAAATCCTCTCCAAACTTGGGTTTTGGTTTGTGCATGCTATACCATCTTGTAGCCAAGGTCAAGAGCTTCACATCCATCCAAATGAATTCTTGAGAAACCAAGTTTTGGGTAAGTGGCAATCGTTTTTCTTGCTACCCATGTTCTGAAATTCTGCTCCTTGCAACTCATTTCTTCCTTCTCCATGGAATCCATCATCGCACTTGAATCGGGTCGCGCATGTCGCAAAGAAGCTTGAGGAGGAGGGCTAGTGGTGGGTGCAAGCGCGAGCAAGGGAAGGCATTGTCGTCTACGCGAGCAAGGAGGTGACGAACCGTGAGAACCGGCACTTCGACACTTTTCGCCATTCCCTCGCCGAAACCAACACCCACCAAGTGCAAAGGCAACCCTATAGTGGTAAGAATCTACCTTAGTCCACCCTTTTTAAGTCCTAGTACATTGCTATAAAGCGTAGAAGCCAATACACGAATTGTCGTTTTTAAAACAGAGAAGCCTAGCTCGGATAATCCGAGATTTCACTCGGACATTCCGAACATTTTCGGATATTCCGAACAAAGTTCCGGATAGTCCGAATAGGAATTCGACTGAGGGCTGTTTTGGCTAACCGAGGGGGTCTGCTCGGATAGTCCGAGATTTCACCGGATATTCGAACACCTTCGGATACTCGAATGAATTTCGGATAGTCGAATAGGAATTAGCTTGAGAACTAAATTGGCTAACCGAGAGGTCCACTCGGACATTCCGAAGCGAACACTCGGATAGTCCGAACCACTCGGACATTCCGAACATAATTTCGGATAGTCCGAGTATAAATTCAACTTCTTACCGAGAGGGTCAGTTCGGACAGTCCGAAGTGAAACTCGGATACTCCGAACATAATTCAATAAAAGCTTTAAGACTTGAACTTTTAGCGCAAACACTCAATTAGTACTTGCATATTATGATTAGTATTACACATCATGAGCATGTCATGCATCTTTTACTCATGTGCACTATTTGAATCCTTGTTTGGTGTTTATGGATTTGGATTTTCTCGTTAGGTGTTGGCGTTTGGAAGGCACCCCGAGTACGACTCACGCCTTGAAATCAAGAACGAGCAGCAAGGCACTACCTTATTCCTTGACCACGATTGCTCCTACTATTTTGACACCTACATTTTGAAATTATTTTATCGAATGCATGCTTACTTCAATTACAATTAGGTTTGGGTAGAATTCTTAGCTATCACCATGTTGTGTGTGTTATACCCTTAGCATGTTCACTCCATATTTCCATTGTAAGCCCTCGTGGTTGGTTTATTAGTATATATGGGTTAAATGCAATTGCTTAGCCATGCTTAGAACAACGTTAGAAACCGCGATAGATGGACTTAGTCCATCGGTCGCAATGATCAAGATTTATTATTGTGATGATGATGTTTTTAAATGTTGTTTAATGAGTAAAGATATTGGTTAAGGACCCTAAGGATCAAATCCTGGTGACGTCTTTTTGAGTAACTATCGTGCGAACCACACGCCGTTTATGGGACCGGCGTAACCAAGTACTTGTGTATGACTAGGGTATGTAAACCATATGCACTCGGTATTCCTTGAGCTTTGTAGAGTGTCAAGGAATGTCCGCCGGAATTCCTTGGGCTTAGTGGAGCGCCAAGGAAGGTCCTCGGAGTCCCTCGACTTTGTTGAGTTGGGGATATCCAACAACGGGTGTACTCCTTGATCCACACACACCGAGCACTGGGCACGCGGGATCGAGGGTCACAGTCATCCGGATGGTTTAGATACACTACCATGCATACTGGAAAATGGTTTGTCACGTTCGCCTCGGCCGACACATCTAAGGAAATGTGTTAATAGCTTGGCTTACGAGTGTGGCGTGTCGTGTGGGTAAAGTCGTACCTCTGCAGAGTTTAAACTATTCGAATAGCCGCGTCCATGGTTAAGGACGATCTCTTGAATTGTCAGTCACTGGGCGAGTTTTAAGGTTTTGGTAAGAATGGGATGGGAGTGGGAAAATAGACACAAGTATTGAAGTACTTGTGTGTGTGTAATTGAACATGAGCGATGGAACTCATGGTTCGGAGAATGCTTGAAGGCATGATATGCATTAATTGAACATGAGCGATGGAACTCATGGTTCGGAGAATGCTTGAAGGCATGATATGAATGATTATGATGATGTTATATTATGTACTAGACTTTGCAAATGTTTACTAAATGCAAATCTTTCAATCTATACTTGCTTATGATTTATCTCAAATATTGCTTTATGCTGAAATTGCCATTAGGCCTTCCTTTGATGTAGCAACCACATGTAGTTAGAAATCAACATGCAATGTATATTATTGTGCGAGTACACTCTTTGTACTCAATCGGATTGTCCACTTGCTGCAGGTGAGGATGAGGCCTCGCCGAGGACTTTTAAGGCGATTTCGACAATGCTAACGTTTAGTCGCCGTTCTTGCCCGATTGGTTGCCCGAGGGTTTGGGGGCATGCCATGCTGGCCCTTTTGTTGTTTATCTTGTGATTTCCGCTGCTACTTGATGTAATAACTTTAAATATGTCGTTATGGATAGTAGTCCTCCTTTTGGTATGTAATAACGTTTATGCTTCCGCTAATTACGTATGTGTTGTGATGTCAACTGTTGGATGAGAATGCTCGTGTTGGCGAACTATCCTGGGACCAACACGGGTATAATCACGGGACGCCCGAGGTTCCCTTGATTCACTTGAGATATGCCACGCGTTGGGTGAATCAGTGGAGTCCCGGGGACGGTTCCCCACAATGGAGGACTCGGAGAAACCTTTGTTCGCAGGGTGCAAGTTGAAATACACAAGGTTATCATCCGTGCTTAAACTACTCAAATTAAAGGCAAGCAACGGTTGGTCCGACAAGAGTTTCACAGTGCTGTTACGTCTATTGGCAGACATGCTTCCAGAGGGAATGAGTTGCTGACAACCACCTATAAAGCCAAGAAGGTTCTTTGTCCCTTGGGAATGGAAGTAGAAAGAATACATGCATGTCCAAACGACTATATCCTGTACCGCAAAGAGTACACAAATTTGCATATATATCTGGTGTGCAATGCATCCCGGTACAAGCGTAAGAGTCATTCAAATGATGATGGCGAGAGCATTGAGGTGAAAAAAGGACCTCCTGCTAAGGTGGCATGGTATCTGCCTGTAATTCCCCGTTTGAAGCGTTTATTTGCGAACCCAAAGGAGGCAAAACTATTGCGTTGGCACTTTGAGGAGCGTAAGAATGATGGAATGCTAAGGCACCCTGCTGATTCCATCCAGTGGAGAAACATCGATAGGAGCTTTCAAGAATTCGGTGCGGATCCGAGAAATATAAGGTTTGGATTGAGTACAAATGGAATGAATCCTTTCGGTAACATGAGCAGCCGGCATAGCACTTGGCTCGTAAATCTCTATATCTATAACCTTACTCCTTGGTTGTATATGAAGCGGAAGTACATTTTGTTGTCTGTGCTTATCCAAGGACCGAAACAACCTGGGAACGATATTAATGTGTATCTAGCTCCATTGGTGGAAGATCTAAAAACACTGTGGGTTACCGGGGTACACGTGTGGGATGCGTACAAACGAGAGAACTTTACTTTGCACTGCTTGTTGTTCTGCACCATAAATGATTACCCTGCCCTTGCTAACCTTTCGTGGCGAGTACAAAAGGAACCAAAGCCACGCACTCACCGCTTAGATGATACCGAGAGTTTATGGCTGAATCACTCCCGCAAAAGCGGTACATGCGTCATCAGAGGTTCCTTCTGAGGAATCACCCATATCGCAAGATGAAGCAACTTTTCAGCGGAAGGAACGAAAATGGTTCAGCTTCAAGGCGTTTGAGCGGAGAGATGTTCATGACATTGTTAAGGATTTGGATGTTGCATGATGGAAAGGGCGTAAATCAAGTATCCGTGAAAAGAGCATGTGGAAGAAGAGATCAATATTCGGGACCTACCTTCATGGGAGCACCTAGAAGTTCGCCACTACATCGATGTCATGCACGAGAGAAGAATTTACGTGGCGGCGTGATTGATCTCTTACTCAACATTAAGGGTAAAACAAAGGATGGTATCAGCGCACGGCTTGACTTGGTCGATAGGGCATAAGACCCGAGTTAGCACCGAAGAGACCGATAAAGGCCGACGCATTTGGAACCACGCTTGTTATACTCTGTCAAAGGCTGAAAGAACTGAATTGTGCCAGTGCTTGCATGGTGTGAAAGTTCCGTCCGGTTACTCCAACATAAAGAGACTTGTTTCGTTGGAAGATTTGAAATTAACCGGCATGAAGTCTCATGATTGTCATGAGCTGATGACACAGATGCTCCCTGTTGCAATTAGAAGTATTTTGCTGGTCAAGGTCCGAGAGACAATCACTAGGCTATGTTATTTCTTTAACACAATCACTCAGAAGGTCATCGATCCCGAAGGACTAGATGCTCTGCAAGCTGAGGTGGTGATGACTCTATGTAATCTTGAGATGTATTTCCCTCCATCATTTTTCGATATCATGGTCCATCTCATTGTTCACCTTGTGACAGAGATAAAGATATACGGGCCAGTGTTCCTACGTAGCATGTACCCGTTCGAGAGGTACATGGGAATTCTCAAGTCTTACGTACGGAATCGATCTCGTCCGGAGGGTAGCATTGTCAAAGGTTATGCAACAGAAGAGGCCGTCGAGTTTTGCATCGATTACATGGCCCAGGTCGAACCGATAGGTGTGCCTCGATCTCGCCATGAGGGGAGGCTCCAGGGTATCGGGACCATCGGAAGGAAAGCAATCACGCCTGATTCGGTTGCGTATGTTCGAGCCCATTTCACGGTTTTGCAACACATGGCTGTAGTATCCGCCTATATCGTCGAGCACAAGCAATGGCTAAGGCAAGAGAATCCAGCACGGTAGGAGTCTTGGATCACGAGATAGCATAACCTTCAGTTCAATAAATGGTTGAAGGAGCGACCTATCACTGGGAGCTCGTCAGATGACACGCTGACATGGTTGGCAAAAGGACCAACTTTTACAGTTGTCACATGGAAAGGATATGACTTAAATGGGTACACATTTTACACGAGAGATCAGGGTATGAAAAGCACAAACCAGAACAGCGGTGTCCGCATATATGCATTCAATAATACTGC
This sequence comes from Guadua angustifolia, assembly GCA_036346375.1. Classification (NCBI taxonomy): domain Eukaryota; kingdom Viridiplantae; phylum Streptophyta; class Magnoliopsida; order Poales; family Poaceae; genus Guadua; species Guadua angustifolia. Next base: position 42,653,545 of record CM070513.1, on the reverse strand, counting down.
TGGGTTGACAAGGAGCTCCTACTATGGGTTCATAGAGGAGATATGGGAGACTACGTACTTTTCAAGATTCCCCTATTTCGGTGCGATTGGGTCCACCTCCAGCACGTGAAGGTTGACAAGAATGGCATCACTACTGTGGACCTCGAACGTGTCGGATACCAAGATGAACCATTCGTACTCGCTAACCAAGTTGTTCAAGTCTTCTATGTAACCGACCCATCCAACAAGAAGAGCCACGTAGTTCTTCAGGGAAAAAGGAGAATTGTCTGAGTTGAAAATATAGTAGATGAGGAAGAGTACAATCAATTTGATGAGTTGCCACCTATCGGAAATGACATCACGGTCTCGGAAAGAACAACATGAGGAAGCAAGCTACACACGCGCCGATCATCATGAAGGGCTAATTTTCATACAAAAGAATAAGCATGTGGAGTAGTTATGAGAAGGGTGCATTGTCATCATGTTTACTAATTTTCATGTGTAATAATATTACATTAATGCTATTGTAAGGATGATACGACCCATCATGCTTTGTACATATGATTGTGATGATCTTTGTAAGTAGCTTGTGAAGCATCTGAATTATGTCAGTGAAAAAATATATCACAGACGGTTCTATAACATAACAGTCTGTGATGTTAATTATCATATACGGTTCTATTATATAACCGTGTGTGATAATTAACATCACTGCATAATTATGTTATAGAACCGTCAGGATATCTTTATCACACGGTTCTCTTTTAGAACCGCTCGTGATATAATCTCCTATATATACCTCCCGCGCGCAGACCTCATTCACAGCGCGCCAAACCCTAACCCTCTGTGACATTTTGTCTCCTGCGGCGGCCTCCCACTCGGCGTACGTGCTTCCGCGGCGGCCTCCCCCTCCCGGCGTCCTCCCTCTCGGCGTCCTCCCCGGCATCGACCTCCCCCTCGGTGTCCTCCCCCGCAGCGACGTACTCATTTTCAACATTCTGTGCTTCGGGTATTTTACCTACTCTCCGGTCAGGTTCCCGGCCGGTGGTGGTGTTGGTGGTGTGCCTGGAGGTGCACGCGTGAGGTGGTGGTTCTGCCATTGCCTTTTTTGGCTTGGTACCCGGTGGCCACGGGGTGGACGCTGTGTTCTTGTGTTGCTTCTTCTGCATCTCGGGCTTCAACCTTGATTCGGTTCGTGGTAGAAGTGTCGGCATCGTATCTCCGAATCATTTTCTGGTGGCTGCGTGTGTCACATCATCGCGCTTTGCCTCGGCTTTGTTGGCTCGGATCCAACGCTACGTAAGCAAATACTTTGCCCTCTCTGTTGATTTGAGGATCGATGAACCGACGAGTATTTCGGGGACTAGCCATTGAGCTAGAGGTCATTTCTCGATCTGGAGGCCTTGATTTTGTTCTACTACCGCTTGCTCGATGATGATTCAATTAAATGAGGCTATATTGATCTGCTAGTTAGTGAGTTCCTTCTGTGATTCAGCACTGTTTAGATCATTGTGTCTAGAATTCAACTTGGTCAGTGTTGCTGCTGTATATGTGATATGCTATCCTGTGATTAGTTCCTGTTATGTGGCTTGATTTGCTTTGATATCACTGGTATAATCTGGAACTTGATTGTCACTGATTTGGCATCTCTGTCTTGGGCCAAATTGTTGTTGTCCTGCTGTTCAGTAGCTTTTCATAGTCCATAGTTGAGTTCTAGTGAATCAATTTTCTTAACCAGTGCTAAATTGTGTAGATTCACTAATCGCATATTTGTATACCCTGTGATATATTGTTGAAATTGATGTTGGAGGGTTCTTTAAGAGCAACCCATCAATTTATAAAATCTGAGAGCAAAGTTGCAAAACCAAACATGAGTTTTATACTGGTTTGGTTAACTTGTTTATTATCCAATGGTTGTTCTGTTTATATGTTTTCATATCATGAATCTATGTGCTTATAAGCTAGTCCCGGTTGAATTCATATGATGTATGACATAACAATCCTTTGTGTCATCTTGTTTATGTCATACCTCTTGTGTGTGAATTATGTATTCTCATATATATGCTTAAGAGGAATAATAAACAAAGTCTTGCTCTTATACTCGTACTGATTTCTGCTTCTCTGCTGTGTGGATGTCCTAGTTTTAGGGGAGGTGCTGCTGAAATTTTTATTAAGTTCGGCAACCACCTTGTTCACTTGTTTTGCTAAAATTCTCCAGTGTTTTGTAATTATTTTGCTTGAGGGTGTAACATTCAGGGCACGTGGGGTGCCAGGGTGTTAATTTGAAGTATTGGATGGTTAGCTAGTTCTTTTAAAAGGCTAATAACAAGCTATGGTATCCACAAACTTATTCACTATAATTTGATTTTATTTGTTCTTCTCTTTTAGTTACTTTGAAACTATTTTAACTTACAAAGAAGATGTAGTCCTCTAATCCATAAATCAAGGAAATGATATGCCCACAAAGGAAAATCGACCAAGCTTTGCAAGAGGACCAAACAAAAGGCCAATGCACCAATATACCATTACGGAGATCGATCCAAAGGATGGGACCCTACAAAGCCAAAAAGGCAATAATGCATTTCGGAGTATGTGCGGGATAGTGGCATGGGAACGGGTTCCGATCATGCTATCTTCCTGGAGGTTGCCGACTATTGAGACTCGCAATGCCTTGCTGATGGAAATTCTTTCATCGTTCGATATTCCAGAAGAATCCGCTCCCCTAGTGCGACGGTTTGCACTGCTAGCGGCAGGAAAGGCATGGAAGACCTTCAAGCACACGCTTTTCATAGACTACGTCAAGAAGGATATGGTTCCATACTCTAAGTATGGGTTCATTGATGAGGACATGTGGCGGCGTTTTGTTGAGATGAAGATGATGCATTTAATTGCAATGCGTCAAAGTGAAGCAAACAAGGCCTTGCAGGCAAGGAACACTCACCCCACAGACTCGCAGACGCTGCGGCTATGCGGGAAGAGAGCGCAATGGGACAGGAGGAGGGCGGAGGGTATCTCGCCATTTGCATCGATCACAGATCAACGTGCCAGAGACTGGCTAAGAGCAAGGTCAGCTGCCACGTCCTCCGCAACCGTATCCTTTGTAAACCCCGAGGACGAGGAAGTCTGCCAACGCCTGGTAATATATAAATCGAACTACCAATTTTACGTAATTAGTCCATGACTTCATAAGTGAAATAACTTGTCGGGATCTTGTAGGTAGCGTTGAGTACACAATCAGGCGATGGCTCTTTTTTGCCAGATAAGGAGAAAGATGCTTCGTCCATGGCCTTAGGAAACAAGGAACACCACAGTGCGTACACGAGACAAAGGGTTTTTGTTCCATGGAAAACTGGATTCCCAGACGACTCGGACAAATACCGAAATAAGAAGAGAACTAAAGCCGAGCGCGAGTCAAAGCTTATAAAGAATTTGGAGGAGAAGTTGAGAGGAGAGTTGAGAGAAGAGTTGAGGGGAGAACTGAGAGAAGAATTTTATGATATGATAAGAAGCATCGAGGAAAGGCTCAACAATCAAGAAAGAAATACTGCACAAGCCCCAGGAGTATGTCTGCAAGTCAGCCCCACTGCCCATAAGAGCAGTTGTGCATTCGCCCCTAACATAGATGAACATAGCGGGAATTTTCCTGTATGTGACATTAAGGTGGCCACGCGGTGCAATCTCCAAGTGAGAATTAACAATGGCACAGTTCCTCTTATGGCTGCTTGGGGCATCGCGTATCCATCCACTAAGGGGACCATGGTGCACGGTACCATGATAGCGCCGGTTTCACCAAGGTCAATGTGGACGGGGTATTTGATAGTTTCAAGATTGTCGATCTACAGAAGCTGCCAAACGACAAGATCGTGAAACTGGGGGATACCATTGGCACATTCATCCAATGGCCTAGGAGCGACATCTCCCTGATCGTCCCGTTTGTCATGCAACAACCGCAATGATCTGATTCACCTATTGTATCTGATCAGTTGGCTACCAAATCAGCAGTCGTAGCCTAGACTCCACTTGAAGTACATAATGTTGACTTCTTTCCTGCTCATTCCTCTCTCGTGAAGGCTTCATACAATACAAAGAAAGGCAAGGTCAAACGGAAGAAAGAAAGGCAAGAACAAATCGACTATCCGTCTGCTGAGTTGGCTAAACAATACAAGCTAGGAGAGCCGTTAATAACGCAAGACATCCTAAATTCACTTAGTATGTTTTGCAAACAGTTGCATTTTTAGTACACCCAACAAGCTGGAAAGCTAGAGCATGAACGTACAACAAGTATCACGGTTAGGTTCCAGTATAAACATCTATTCAACGAGTCAGCGGGGGGCTTCTTCGCGGTCGATTTTCTGGACTTGTTCCATCTCTACAACCTCGACGCCCTCAACGCCGCACTCATGAGATGCTGGACATTGTAAGTGTGTGTTATCACAGTCTACATCTGTAACACCCCAATTTTTGCTTTTCTTGCATTTAAATGGTATTTTGAATTTTTGGGAATTTCTAGAATTTATTTGGATTTATTTGGATTTATTTGGAATTATTTGAATTTATTTTGAATTAAGCCATTTATCAAATTAATTAAATAATGGAAGAGTTAAAATAAAGTTTTGCTGAAAATATTTTATTTAAGTCACAAATGTCTTAAAATATTTTTGGGAATTTTTCCAGAATTTTTCTAGTATTTCTAAAAGCCCCAAATGAATTATTTGAATTTCGGGAATTATTTTTAATCGAAAAAGGATTAAAAATCTGGATGAATAGTATTGGGCCGAGTACTGTGCGGCCCGTTTCGGAAAACCCTAGCGCCGTGGCCGTTCGATCTTCATCCGACGGCTCACGATGCGCCACGCCACCCAACCCTATTCTCACGGACTCACGTGCGACCACGGACTCCTCGCGAATTCATAGCAAGCACGGACGCTAAGAGCCCCTATTTAATGCGCCGCCACCCTCCGTGTTCCTCGGTTTGCCGCGCCGCACCAGCTATCGCCAGACGCCACCCGAGACGCCGCCTCGCCGCGACGACCTCGCCGAAGTCCCGCCGTCCGCGCACTTCTTCGCGTCGGTTAAATGCCGCCGGTGATTCTCCGCCGTCGCCGCGCCACCATCGGACTCATCTCGTCGCGCCGACGGAGCGTTATCAAGACGTCGCCGGAGGACCACGGAAACGCCGCCAAGACGTCGTCGTCTTCGCTCTCCGGTCAAGCCGCCGCCAAGACCATCGCGCCGTCGCCCGAAGCCGTCGACCGTCCGATCTCAATCGACGATTCAGATCCCGCCACGCGTCGCCCCCAAAGCAGTAAAGCCCATCTTCTAATCTCCACCGTTAGATGCAAACCGAGGGCCACCGTCGTGCCGCAGCACCGATCATCGTGCACGGATGCCGACAAAGCGGACCCACATGTCGATCTCACCGCGACGCTCATCAGGCGCATGAGTCGCCGACAGACGGGCCCGCATGTCACCGCTGCCGGACCGGTGACGTCGGTGACGCCACGGTGGGTCCCACCTGCCGATGAGTTGACCGAAGTCGCGGCCGACGCCACGATGACGTCATGATGACGTCAGCACGGGAGCCGGTCAGGGCTGACGTCAGCAAGGCCACGTGTCACTCTCTGGTGACGACACGTGTCACAGATGACGCAATAATTAATTTTCCGAAAAAGAAAATATTTATTTAATTCGGTATATTGATTTTAAATATATTTTGAAACTTCAAACGCTTATAACTTTTGCGTTTTAACTCCGATTTGAGTGATTCCAATTTCTATAAATTTGTAAAATCAAGCTCTTTCTGTTTATGAATTTTATTTGAATTTTAGGCTTGAGTTGCTCTCTGTTTTATTTATTTATTGCTATTTATTTGCGTTCGGCGTGAAGCGTTGAAGTGCTGAAGGTTTCGAGGAGAAGTTCGACCGAGAGCAAGTTCAGGAACCGTAACCAGCACTTTTGAAGGCAAGTTGTGTTTGATCATGTTGAACCTATTAGAGCAAATTACTTTGATTTAAACTATTGCATGCTAATTTGATAGAAATGACTTTGAATAAGTTTTTGGGATTAGTTAAATGCCTAGTTGCTGTATGCCACCTTGTCGTATATAATTGTATGCCATGAATCATTTGTCACCCTAGATTATGGACTAATAGTTGGACATTAATAATTTGCCAACATGGGTTGAGTAGACCGAAGTAGTATGCTTAGCCCTGCCACGTGGACATTTCATGGTTTTGGAATACCAAAGTGAATACTGACTTAATGAGATATTGAACATGCTTTGTGAATGAGACATGTGTTATTGAGTTGATGATGGCACGTGGTGCAATGGTAAAGAACCAGGGTGGGAAAATGATTTAGACTGGGGCAAATGGCAAGATTGTTTCGTGGGCCAAGAGTGGCAATCGGGCGGTCGATTTGGTTTTATTGGTTTTGGATAATTGAGATCACACTTGGTTAGTCTTGCCTCGGTCAACTAAGGACTTAACCTTGCGAGCATTTGAATCGAGTCTCTCATACTGACCACAAGCTCCGTAATGGGACGGACTTAGTGAGTAAACCGGTAAATCTATTCTTTGGTATTGTCGTGGTGGTGTGAGGCCGAGAAGCGGAATGAGAACTCACATGGCGCAAGAGGGGGCCACAGGTGTGGTAACCAGTCCCTCGGTGTTGAAACCTTAGCGAAGCGATCTTGAGTTTAGATGGAACTTTGGAAAGGCTTCATACGGTTATTTGCCTTTGTGGTATTTGATCGTATCTTGTGGGTAAAGTGTATAACCTCTGCAGAGTGTACAACCTATTCAATAGCCGTGCTCACGGTAATGAGCATCGCTTCGGTGATTACTGGCCAAGGGTTAGATTTTCATGAAAATGAATTGTTTATGGAAAATGCTTGGGGTTGGTAATGAGGAACTGGACATAGGATGGAAATATGATTGTGATTAAAATATTTGTGAAAGCTACTATTCTTATTCTTGTTTTTTTGCTTTGCAAATTACTCTTGTTATTCTTAAATGTTTGTCTTGCTCATGAACCATAGCCTATCCTTTGTACTAAGCCATGCATGTAGAATATTAGAATTGCATTCTGTGCATGACTTGCTGAGTGCTCAAAGTACTCACCCCACAACAACACAACTTCAGTTGAAGAAGAAGTAACCCCTGCTCAGGAGGAGGAGTATCAGGAGGAGACGACAAACTAGGGAGCGAGCCCAGTCAGTTGCCTGTGGCAAATTGTTTGGCGCCACGTGTTTATTTTATTTCCTCTGCATTTGAATATTTTAATAATCCTTCGCCCTGCGAGGCGTATCTTTGTAACTTGACCATAAGGTCAATCAACTAGTTTGAGTATTTAATTAAAGTACTTATTATTTCGTTGGATATGTCTATGATATGTACCGATGTTGAAACTGTGTGCACTAGCGTGATCCTGGACTAGTGATGAAACACAGAGGGTCCGGATTTGCAAGCCCGGGTCCCGACAGAGGTGGTATCAGAGCCATACTGACTGTAGGACTGGCCCTTAGTTAGAATGGTCGTAGTGAGGATAAAACTATTTTCTAAAAGCTAAAATGTGCCAAGATGATAATGCAATCTCGACTTACCCCTTCTCTTCTTTCCTACCCCTTGCTGAATTCAACACATATTCGCTTTGATTAAAATATCTGAGTTTCACGTGAGTGTCCTTTGGCGGATGAGGATGATCCACTCTTTTGGTGGCGCCTTTGGAGGGTGCGCCATGAGCTTTGGCGTATGATGCAGTTGCTGGAGGATATGACAGCCGATCTACCGAGGGACTCATCGTGAATCGGGCGGATCGATATTGCACAGGATGTCACTATCACGGTCTCGCTAGGGATAGTGCGAGGCGAGCCGTCGTATCCGTATCACAGCCGAGAGGTTGTCATTTGGCTGGGATTCAGGAGACATCGCGTCTGGCGATGAGGCGATTGCTCGTACCTACGAGAGAGTTGGATGGCTCGGTGTTTCGTCACCACCCACGAGAGACACTCGCATACAACCGAGAGCCCATCGAGGAGGAGGATGCCACGATCACCCACCGGCGGATATGTTATCGCTCAAGAGGATGCTATCGATGAGGCGGTTCAGAGGCTGCAGAGGTCTCGTGGCGAGTTCACACAGCTTAGGGCTCATCTGTTGCGTGCACTTGTGAGTACTTGGCCCACTCTATCCAGAGGATTGGGGAACTGGAGACACAGACGGACGAGCCGGGCGGTCTTTGGAGCTACGACCAGATCCGGAGGAGCCACAAGCAGAGCCGCAGCGAGCGAGCGAGCAGTGGAAGTAAAGTCCGAGCAAGTGGAAGTGAAGCCCGAGCCTGTGGAGGTCAAGCGAGAACGATGGAGGTGGAGCAGTCAGGAGGCGCATCCGGCGGAGGATCGTTGGGATAGGTTTGTACCCGCCAAAGACACACCGCGGTGTATCCACCAGGAGTTCGGTGGGGTTGGCTCGAGGAGTGAGCGTTAGGATTAGCAGTTGAGACTCCTGCGTTGAGTCGCGTCTTGGAATAAGAGTCACCCTTAGAGGCGTTTGACTCCAGAGTAATAGTTTGATTTGCTTCTTTTATGCTTGTGAGTGATCGGTATGTGTTGCAAGGCCTTTAGGCATTGTGAGCAACCATACCCAGATATTAATAAAGTAATAAAGTTAGATTTTGTGTTACACCTTTGTCCCCGCATAAAGTATTCCATTATTCGTCTATTCTTATTTCCCTCTCGTCTCTAAACCATGGAGCAATCGGCAGATGGTGAACACTCGTGGAAACCAAGGAGGAAATGGGAGCAGTTCTCGCTCAGCTGGAAACATCGATGATGAAGGACTAGGAACTCAACCAGCACCGCCGGTTGATATGCAGAACTTTGGAGCCTTTATTGCGGCACAGACCCAGTTAATGCATGCCATGATGCAGCAGATGTAGCAGGTCACTGCCCAAGCTGCCGCCGCCGCCCAAGTTAACCAAGTCAACCCAGTGCAGAGGCCACACTCGAGGTTGTCGGAATTCATGAGGACACGACCGCCCACATTTTCTGGGAATGCCAATCCATTGGAGGCAGATGATTGGCTAAGGACGATAGAGAGAAAGTTGCACATTACCCAGTGTGAAGGAAATGAGAGGGTACTCTATGCTTCTCATCAGCTTGAAGGAACTGCAGCTGAATGGTGGGAAAATTACTGCGCTGCTCATGAGCACCCGCAGGACATCAGCTGGGAGGAGTTCACAATCGCTTTTCGGCAGTACCATGTGCCCGAAGGCATAATGGAGTTGAAAAAGGAGGAGTTTAGGCACGCAGCGGGGCAATCAATCGATGTCTCGAGTATCTGAATAAGTTCACGCACTGCACGCTTCGCTTTTGAGGATGTAGCAACGGATAAGGCCAGCGATCTCGATTCATGAAAGGACTGAATTCAGATGCGGTGGGACTCATAACCCACACCTTTCTTGATTTTCAGGAGCTAGTGAACAAGGCGCCGATATTGGAGGACAAGCGCAAGGAGCCGGAGGACAACCGAAGCCTTGAGAATGGCACAGCGAGGAGCACGCCAGAGAGCGCAGCGGTTGAGGTTGCACCAAACCAGTTCTTGATTTCAGCCAAGGAATGTGATAGCGACGCCACCTTGATACCAAGACCCGCCGGACAAAATTTCGAGACACCAACACCAGCTTGGGAATGCAACTGCGAGGAGCGCAAGATCGGCAGTTAAACGTTGTTTTATCATCACGAGCGCAGCATTTGCCAATTATTGTCCTAAGAAGGAGGAGGAGTGACACCGTTCGCTTCAATCTTGGGACTACTCCAACGAAGACACCTGCGCCAGGAGCAAGCCGTGGAGCTACACAATCTGGAGCTGCCCCACAGACTGTGGTAAGAGGCAGAGTCAATCATATCACCGCCGATCGGTCTGAGAACACATCGGACGTCGTCTTCGGGTAAGTTACTTGTCAACTCGAAGACTGCAACAATTTTATTTGATTCTGGAGCTTCACATTCGTTTGTATCTCGGATTTTTGCTGTGAACAATGGGTTGAAAATGGTGAACCTTAGGCATGTATTGCTAGTACAATCCGGGATCGAACTCCGATCGATGTAGGATGTTCGGGGTAAAGTTGCTTATAGATGGAGCGGAGTTCCTAGCAAACTTAGTGGTGTTGGATACCCGGACCTTAGATGTTATTTTGGGAATGGTGGTTGTCTAAGCACAAGGTTGTGTTAGGCGTGGACGAAGAGTCATATCGATCGAGAGTCCTTGTGGGAGAAAAATAGAGTTTGAGCAAGCGCCACTCGGGATGGGCAGTTGGTGGTCAATAGTGTGAAGGCCGTCGGCATAGAAGACGTACCGGTTGTCGAGAATACGGACGTGTTTCGGAGGATTTACAGGATGCCACAGACAGGGACATAGAGTTTGTGTCGAGTTAGTCTGGGAACGGCCCGATAGCTAAGAGACCCTATCGGATGTCAACCGATGAGCTGGTCGAAATGAAGAAGCGATTGAGGAGTTATTAGATAAGGGATTTATTAGACCTAGTTCGCCGCCATGGGGAGCACCGGTTCTATTTGTCAAGAAGAAGGATGGAAGTTATCGGATGTGTGTGGATTATCGAGCACTAAGCGAGGTCACTATAAAGAATAAGTACCCACTACCGGGATCGATGACCTATTTGATCGGTTGAGAGGAGCCGAGTTTTCTCCAAAATTGATCTCGATCGAGGATATCACCGGTGAAGATTAGGTCGGAGGATGTGCCGAAGACCGCATTTTCGTCAAGATATGGACACTACGAGTTCACAGTTATGTCTTTTGGTTTGACAAATGCACCTGCATATTTCATGAACATGATGAACAAGGTTTTCATGGAATACCTGGATAAGTTCGTTGTTGTGTTCATAGATGACATTCTAGTTTACTCCAAGACCAGGGAAGAGCATGCAGAGCATCTGAAGCTAGTTCTGGAGAGGTTAAGAGAGCAGCAACTTTTCGCTAAGTTTAGCAAGTGCGATTTCTGGAAGAACAAAGTGGAATTCCTTGGACATGTAGTGACCGCCGAAGGAGTCGCAGTTGATCCGAGTAAGGTGGAAGCAGTGTTGCATTGGGAGCCACCCAAGACGGTGACTCAAATCCGTAGTTTCCTTGGAATGGCTGGTTATTACCGCCGATTTATTGAAGGATTCTCTACGATTGCGAGACCCCTTACGCAATTGTTGAAAAAGGAAAAAAAGTTTGCGGACGCCGGAATGTGGCGGAGTTTCGAGAGTTGAAGAAGCGTTTGACAACGGCGCCCGATGTTAGTACTACGGATTTAAGCGAGTTTTGATATATCTTGTGATGCATCGCGCCAAGGACTAGGATGCGTGTTAATGCGAGCAGAAAGGTCGTTGCGTATCGTCAAGGCGATTGAGGCCGCATGAGAGAACTACCCACACATGACTTGGAGTTAGCGGTAGTAGTGCATGCTTTGAAGTTATGGAGGCACTATCTGATTGGAAACAGATGTGAGGTGTACACCGACCATAAGAGTCTTAAATATATATTCACTCAATCGGATCTGAACATGAGGCAGAGGAGGTGGTTGGAATTAATTAAGGATTATAATCTGGGAATCCATTATCACCCCGGAAAAGCCAACGTGGTGGCCGATGCTTTAAGCCGAAAAAGCCATTCGGTGAACATGTTGGTGGAAGCAAGTCAGGTTGAGTTATGCAAGGAATTTCAGAAGCTGAAGCTGGAAGTTGTGCCTAAAGGATTTATAGCCGCTTTAGAAGTGAAGCCTACCCTGGAAGATCAGATCCGGGAAGGACAGAAGGACGATGTCAAGGTTCAGAGGATTAAGTTGAAAATGGAGGAAGGCAAGGCAAAGGATTTCAAGCTGGATGAGCAAGGTACATTGTGGATCAAAAATCGCATTTGCGTCCCGCACAAGAAGGAACTGAAACAGCTGATTCTGGAAGAAGCTCATGACTCCAAGTACTCCATTCATCCGGGAAGCGCTAAGATGTACCAAGACCTGAAGGAAAGATTTTGGTGGCCAAGCATGAAGCGTGAAGTTGCAGAGCATGTTGCGTTGTCGACATATGCCAAAGAGTCAAAGCAATGCATCAAAGGCCGGCGAGGGTTGCTCTGACCACCGAAGATACGAGTGGAAATGGGAGGAAATCGGAATGGACTTCATTCTTGGTCTCTGAGGACCCAGACGGTATGACTCCATATGGGTTATAGTGGACGGTTGACCAAGGTCGCCCACTTCATACCGGTGAAAACTACCTACTCGGGGACCGCTTAGCGATTTGTATATGTCAAGAATTGTGTGTATGCATGGAGTTCCAAGAAAATTGTATCAGACGAGGTACTCGGTTTACCTCAAGATTTTGGGATAAGTTGCATGAGGCCCTAGGGACCCGTCTGAACTTGATCTTGCATATCACCCATGACAGATGGGCAAATGGAAAGAGTTAACCAGATCTTGGAAGACATGTTGAGGGCATGTGCATTGGCTTATACAACCGTGGGATAAGTGTTTGCCATATGCCGAAGTTTAGCTATAATATGACTACCGAGCAAGTCTGCAGATGTCACCATTTGAAGCGCTATATGGAAGACCCTGTCGAACGCCGTTGAACTGGAATGAGACTCGAGAACGCCATATGTTTGGGCCGGATATTCTCCGAGAAGCCGAAGAGCAGATAGCCAGGATCAGGGAAAGGTTGAAAATAGCACAATCAAGACAGAAGAGTTACGCAGATAATCGCCGCAAGGATTTAAGCTTTGAGCCTGAAGATTTTGTGTATCTCAGAGTTACACCACTCAGAGGAGTTAAGAGGTTCCACACTAAAGGGAAGTTAGCACCAAGATATGTTGGTCCGTTCAAGATCCTAAGTCGTAGAGGCGAAGTAGCGTATCAGGTGGAGTTACCATGATCTTTAGCAGAGTGCATGATGTGTTCCATGTGTCACAATTAAAGAAATGTCTCCGAGTGCGGAAAAGCGAGATGCCGTTAGAGTCGGTAGAGAGTCTGCGGGAGGATTTGACCTATAAAGAGTACCGGTGAAGATCTTGGACATGATGGATCGAGACGCGAAATAAATCGACCGCTTCTGCGAGTTCGATTGGAGTAACCATTCCGAGAGCGAAGCAACTTGGGAGCGTGAAGAAGACACAAGCGAGAATTCCCAACCTATTCCTTAGTCGACTACGAATCTCGAGGTTGAGATTCCGTTAGGGGGAGGTTTGTAACACCCCAATTTTGCTTTTCTTGCATTTAAATGGTATTTTGAATTTTTGGGAATTTCGGAATTTATTTGGATTTATTTGGAATTATTTGAATTTATTTTGAATTAAGCCATTTATCAAATTAATTAAATAATGGAAGAGTTAAAATAAAGTTTTGCTGAAAATATTTTATTTAAGTCACAAATGTCTTAAAATATTTTTGGGAATTTTTCCAGAATTTTTCTAGTATTTCTAAAGCCCCAAATGAATTATTTGAATTTCGGGAATTATTTTTAATCGAAAAAGGATTAAAAATCCGGATGAATAGTGTTGGGCCGAGTACTGTGCGGCCCGTTTCGGAAAACCCTAGCGCCGTGGCCGTTCGATCTTCATCCGCGGCTCACGATCGCCACGCGTCCCAACCCTATTCCTCACGGACTCACGCCGCCACGGACTCCTCCGTGAATTTCATAGCAACACGGACGCCAAGAGCCCCTATTTAATGCGCCACCCTCCGTGTTCCTCGGTTTGCGCCAAGACCAGCCCGTCGCCCGACGCCACGAGACGCCGCCGCCTCGCCGACGACCTCGCCTGAAGTCCGGCCGTCCGCCGCACTTCTTCGCGTCGGTTAAATCGCCGCCGTCGCCGCGCCACCATCGGACTCATCTCGTCGCGCCCGCGGGGAGCGTTACCGCCGCGTCGCCGAGGACCACGGAACGCCGCGCCGCGACGTCGTCGTCTTCGTCTCCGGTCAAGCAGCGCCGCCACTTTCATCGCCGTCGCCCGAAGCCGTCGGCCGTCCGATCTCAATCGGCGATTCAGATCCCGCCACGTCGCCCCCAAAAGCAGTAAAGCCCATCTTCTAATCTCCACCGTTAGATGCAAACCGAGGGCCACCGCCGTGCCACGGCGCGATCCTTTGTGCACGCGTGACGGCGACAAGGCGGACCCACATGTCAGTCTCACCGCACGTTCACTGCGCGCATGAGTCGCTGACAAGGCGGGCCCGCATGTCGGCCGCGACGGACCGGTGACGTCGGTGACGTCACAGTGGGTCCCACTGCCGATGAGTTGGCCGAGTCGTCTTGGCGTCCACGATGGCGTCGCCGCCAAGAGGGAGCGATCGGTGGCGTCGGCAAGGCCACGTGTCACTCTCTGGTGACGACCGTGTCACGATGACGCAATAATTAATTTTCGAAAAAGAAAATATTTATTTAATTCGGTATATTGATTTTAAATATATTTTGAAACTTCAAGCGCTTATAACTTTTGCGTTTTAACTCCGATTTGAGTGATTCCAATTTCTATAAATTTGTAAAATCAAGCTCTTTCTGTTTATGAATTTTATTTGAATTTTAGGCTTGAGTTGCTCTCTGTTTTATTTATTTATTGCTATTTATTTGCGTTCTGGCGTAGAGCGTTGAAGTGCACGAAGGTTTCGAGGAGAAGTTCGACCGAGAGCAAGTTCGGGAACCGAACCAACACTTTTGAAGGCAAGTTGTGTTTGATCATGTTGAACCTATTAGAGCAAATTACTTTGATTTAAACTATTGCATGCTAATTTGATAGAAATGACTTTGAATAAGTTTTGGGATTAGTTAAATGCCTAGTTCTTTGTATGCCACCTTGTCGTATATAATTGTATGCCATGAATCATTTGTCACCCTAGATTATGGACTAATAGTTGGACATTAATAATTTGCCAACATGGGTTGAGTAGACCAAGTAGTATGCTTAGCCCCGCCACGTGGACATTTCATGGTTTTGGAATACCAAAGTGAATCTTGACTTAATGAGATATTGAACATGCTTTGTGAATGAGACATGTGTTATTGAGTTGATGATGGCACGTGGTGCAATGGTAAAAGAAGGGTGGGAAAATGATTTAGACTGGGGCAAATGGCAAGATTGTTTCGTGGGCCAAGAGTGGCAAGCTGGGCGGTCGTATTTGGTTTTATTGGTTTTGGATAATTGAGATCACACTTGGTTAGTCTTGCCTCGGTCAACTAAGGACTTAACCTTGCGAGCATTTGAGCTGAGTCTCTCATCTGACCACAAGCTCCGTAATGGGACGGACTTAGCTGAGTAAACCGGGAAATCTATTCTTTGGTATTGTCGTGGTGGTGTGAGGCAGAGAAGCGGAATGAGAACTCACATGGCGCAAGAGGGGCCCCTGGGTGTGGTAACCATCCCTCGGTGTTGAAACCTTAGCGGGCAGTACTGAGTTTAGATGGAACTGTGGAAAGGCTTCGTTACGGTTATTTGCCTTGGTGGTATTTGACCGTATCTTGTGGGTAAAGTGTATAACCTCTGCAGAGTGTACAACCTATTCAATAGCCGTGCTCACGGTAATGAGCATCGCTCGTGATTACGGTCAAGGGTTAGATTTTCATGAAAATGAATTGTTTATGGAAAATGCTTGGGGTTGGTAATGAGGCTGGACATAGGATGGAAATATGATTGTGATTAAAATGTTTGTGAAAGCTACTATTCTTATTCTTGCTTTCTTTGCTTTGCAAATTACTCCGTTATTCTTAAATGTTTGTCTTGCTCATGAACCATAGCCTATCCTTTGTACTAAGCCATGCATGTAGAATATTAGAATTGCATTCTGTGCATGACTTGCTGAGTGCTCAAAGTACTCACCCCACAACAACACAACTTCAGTTGAAGAAGAAGCAACCCCTGCTCAGGAGGAGGAGTATCAGGAGGAGACGACAAACTAGGGAGCGAGCCCAGTCAGTTGCCTGTGGCAAATTGGTTGGCGCCACGTGTTTATTTTATTTCCGCTGCATTTGAATATTTTAATAATCCTTCGCCCTGCGAGGCGTATCTTTGTAACTTGACCATAAGGTCAATCAACTAGTTTGAGTATTTAATTAAAGTACTTATTATTTCGTTGGATATGTCTGTGATATGTACCGATGTTGAAACTGTGTGCACTAGCGTGATCCTGGACTAGTGCTGAAACACAGAGGGTCCGGATTTGCAAGCCCGGGTCCCGACAACATCCGTCTAATAGTGATAAATGTCCTCCAATATATATAATTCGCCTTTGTATATATAGATACATGGTACTTGAAGCGACAAATAAGAAACAATCGTTCGGTTTCCTCGACCCACATATAGTCTCAAAGCAAACAGTGAATGAAGATATAAACTTGGTCGAGAAATACGTGACACACGCATTGCTAGCACAAAAAGATAAAGAATTCATACTTATACCCCATAACCCAAGGTAAGTGCTACACCACATGCTATACTTTGGTTTGTACTGTGCAAACAACTCTGTTTCGTTCATTGTCCATTGTGATATACCTGTGTAGGTTTCACTGGGTTCTAATTGTAATTGAACCAGCGACAAACCGGGTTAAGTACCTTGATTCCGCACGTGGCGGAAACCACGACTTGGTACCTCTCGCAAAATTACTCAGCAGGTAATCACGTTTCCTCCGTACATAACGTACATGGTCGTGTAAGTTGTTCCAGGTTTATATTGCTATTGGAATGGCTTAGGCTAACCTTTTGCAATCTCGTAGAGCGTACAAAGTGTTCAAGGATGGGACTAAACTACAACATGATTTTGCCTTTCCGGTATCCGCTATACACAATAATCCTATATCAAACCCCGTAATAGTGACTCTAGAACTAACCTATTTTTTATTTGAAGTGCCACCAGCAAGGTCAGGGAAATAACCTATGTGGATTTTATGTTTGCCACAACATGCAAACCATTGTCAATACAAAAATAGCGATCTGATTCTGTTGCGTTGATTGAGAACCATTTGAGCATCATTAGAGGAGACTTTGTTTCTTCACCTTTCGTAAGTAATAAATAAAAAAGGCACGTTCCACGCAGACTGCTAACTTCTGGAGTTGTACAATTGTCAAATGGTATTCATTCGGAAAATATGTCAAAAACTTGCGGTTATTCTTGTTTGTACGATTCATTGTATTGTCACATGATATTATCCTTAATACATATTTGCGCATCTTGAATGCAACAACTTAACAATGTCTTGCTTGTTGGAACTAGATGTTTTTCCTACACCCTCAGCAGAACCTCCATTATTTATAGTTTGTTATTCGAAATTTTCATCTACTTAGGTATTTCTGCAACAATATTTACGAGACACAACCAGTTATAGATTTTGTAATTGAAAATCTATACTTCCTATATGCATTGAGGCAACAGTTTGTTTAATCAGGATAGACTTAAAATATAAACATTTGTAGCGCTTTTTCTCCCTTCTTATGATAATGTTGATGGAACTTGACTAATAAATCAACCAAGACCCGCACGCAGCAGGGCGAGGTGACGGCAACCATAGTCTGCTTGATCGAACCTGACACACTAGAATGTGTGATTTGTTTCATGCCATTCGAAGTGGCCTTGCGCAGCGTCACCGTCGTGCCACGGTGCAGAGTACCCGGACTTCATAGATTACGCTACGTAAGAGCATGTCGTCCGAGTAGATATTCAATTACGCTTCATAAATGTTTATATTTTAAGTCTATCCTGATCAGACAAATTGTTGCCTCAATACATATAGGAAGTGTAGATATTCAATTACAAAATCTATAACTGGTTGTGCCTTATAAATATCGTTGTAGAAATATTGATGGAAATTTCAAACAACACCATAAATAATGGAGGTTCTGCTGGGGGTGTGGGAAAAAAAGGTCATCACAGATGGTTCTTATTTGAAACCGTCTGTGATAAGTTCGTATCATAGACGGTTATGATTTGAAACCGTCTGTGATATTTAATTATCACAGACGGTTTAAAATAGAACCGTCTGTGATATATATTTTCTCAGACGGGTAGAAAACCGTCTCTGATGATCTCCTTCATTATAGACTTATTGTTACTGACGGTTCACAAAACCGTCTCTGATGACGTTTACGAACCAACTTATTTAGTTTTTCCTTCCTTGTGATTTTAGATACAACCATTAATGCAGTGTATGGCATGTATAGGTTGAATTACACTGGGTCATGTTACACTGTCTTATAATATATTTACACAATACTATAATAATTTGTTTGCTACAATTTTGTACAATATTATAATGTAAAAGTTACTCTCTTTGCTAGCTGGTTGGTACTTGGAGGAGAAAATTAAGCCTTTTATCTCCTGCTGAGAGGACGTGATCCTTTTATCTCATATCTATGGTTTATTTTATCTTGAGATTCGTACTATTTTTCCTTTAATTATATACTATATTCTCTTTATTCTCTAAAATCTATATGCACAGATCTTAAGGTAAGAGGAGACAAAACTCGACCTGGATGAGACAGGAGATGTCCTGTTGGGAGCTAAAGATCCATTTCCGTGTTCCGGGGAGATAAGCGCTACATGTAGGAGACCAAGGAGTATAGCGTATAGTAGTATAGTACTACGTGATCTGCCCCACGCTAGCTCGGTCAAACTAGCTAGGTCGCGGTCCACATGCATGTACGTACAATCAGATCGGATTTTATCTGACCATCCACGATAAAGTTGTTCGCATCGAATTCAAATATTTATATCGGATAATTTTCGAATTTGTCATCGATTTTATATAGCTATTTCAGATTCAACATCGGATAGATTCAGTGATTATTATTCGTCGGATATGAATATTCTATTTATATTCTCAGATAATTCCGTATAACTCTATCAACATATTTGAATTCAGATATTTATAGTCTATATTGTAGCAGCTTCAATTAGACACAAGCAAATAATATAATATTATTATTTTTATGTAGTAAATAGTTTTTAAATGGTAAACAAATTTTTAATATAGAAAAATATGAGAACTACCTAAAAATTCTAAAACCTTTTAGAGAATCGAAATCGGCATTTTAAACGTACTAAAATTATTTGCAATATAATAATATATATGTATTTAAATCATTTCTAAATTATGTAATTGTTTTTATGAAAATAGCAAATAAAGTTCACAAATTTGGAAAAATTCACGGATATTCTCGAAAATAGTTTGAATTTAATAAAATTATTTTCAATTAAAAGTTGGTTTTATTTTTAAACATAAATTACCTTTAAATTTCTGAAAATAGAAAAAGGCTTTTCAAAATCCGAGAAAATTCATAGAAAATAAGAGAAAATCGTAAATAATTATTAGAAAAATCTAGAAAATTGAATTAATATCTCAAAATTCACAAAAAACCATTAATAGTTTTCAATTAAAATTTTTTGTTAATTTTAAAGACAAAATTCTAAGATGCTACACATCGTCATCAGAGCTTAACATGCAAGAATATGATTTCACTTAATTATATATGTTAATGCTATATGCAGTATTATATCTGGTTTCATGTGATATCTTACAAATAATATTCGGTACTATATCGATACTGCTCTATATTTGCTTCAAATTTATGACCGATATTATATATGTTGTATTCATATCTGGTACTGTCTGCAAATGACAATACTGTCTACATCTGACTTCAAATTCAATAAAAAAATATTTTAGGATATAAAAATAGCAATTTTCGACTCGAGCCGATTGCACCACTACATACATGGAAGAAGATACGACACGCTTGCACTTGTGCCCGCGATCAATTCAGTTAATTCCACTCTTGTAAATAGAGAAAATTGCATATATGCCCCAAAGTTAAGTGGCCCTCGTTATTTTGCCCCGAAATTAGATGACCTCGTTATTTTGCCCTATAGTTTGTGTGCCCCCTTGTTTTTTTACCCTTTTTTTACTTTTCTGGGTTTTCTTTTTCTTTTCTAATTTCTTATCATTTAGATAGACGATTTTGCCCCTCCTCTAATCTAATCGCTACAGGATCACGATTTAATTGATACATACCCACTGTAGCGATTAATTGTTGATACATACCCACTGTAGCGATTAATTGATACTTCTCCAAATCAAATTATAACAAATGCATTTAATTGATACATACCCACTGTAGCGATTAGATTAGAGGAGGGGCAAAATCGCGCGTCTCTCTAAATGATAAGAAATTAGAAAAGAAAAAGAAAACTCAGAAAAGTAAAAAAAGGGTAAAAAAACAAGGGGGCACACAAACTATGGGGCAAAATAATTAACGAGGTCATTTAACTTCGGGCAAAATAACGAGGGCCACTTAACTTTGGAGCATATATGCAATTTTCCCCTTGTAAATATCTCTCTCTCTCTCTCTCTGTGCGCGCGCACGATGCACTCGTAGAGCTCGGTTGGCTAGCTACATGTATGGGAGTATCGATCGATCGGTCTATCTCGAATATTGACTCTTGAGGCTTAAGCTCCCATTGTCGATCGATCAGCTGGTAATATGGATATGCATGCGCATCCGCATCCATGCAACTAGCTTGCTGCTGGATCGATCCTTAATTATTGCAGTCTCCTCATAATAATTTGCAGACATACATGCGTATATATAAACATCGACCTCTCCTCATAATAATGCATACATACATGCATTGATGCATATCAATGGTATTAGATAGTAGCTAATCACCATGCATCCTCATGGAAATTAGGTACGTTGTAATCCAATCTCTATTCGATCGCTCGCCGGTGGCCAGCTAAAAGATGCGAGGATCTTTTAGTCTTGTGCAAACTAACATACATACCACTGCAACTAATTGATTAAGTTGCTACGTACGAATATATATGTACAATATTGGTGCAAATATAATTAATAGTTAATTACGTACGTTCGTCGATATCCCCGGCCGGCGAAATGGAGTATCCGCCGGTCGTTCAATTCGGCCGGTCAACCCGGCCGGAAGCACAAACATGCATGCAGGCACAAAGTTGATGGAGTAATATTCCTTTAGCCAGATACTCGATCACAAGCATGGATATATAGCTAGCTGCAGATGCATGCGCATCATCTAGTCATGCATGCATGGAGTCCATTAGCTGAGTAATAATATATATAATTCGGATCAGGTGCACGCATATATGCATGGCCCGATATATATATATTCCTCTCTTTCTGATAGATATGCTCCATCGATCGATCCCATTCACTGCTAGGCCCGGACGTACGGCCAATTAGCCATCCGGCACCACAACATATGCATGCACATACGCATATACACGCAAATAGTTATTTTTTAGATAAAATACAGTCAAACTTTTGAAATTTTGACTGTCAATATCTTTTTCAAATATTTAAATTAGATACATTAAAATTATGTGTAGATTTGACTCAAAAAGTACTTTCATAATATTATAATTTTATCGAGTTTCATAAATATATCTTAATAAAAATTAGTAGTCAAAACTATGCTTGGGAGACCGTGTCGATGCCCTAAACAATAACTATTTATGACCAGAGAGACTAGTGATCAATAGTACTCTCTTCAACTATAAATAGATGATATTTTCGGATTTTGCACTTCAACTAAGGCATGCGTAGCAATAACTAAATTGTTTTCCTTCATTAGCTCACTTATTACTCTTAAATAGTACAGCGTCACTCTATTCCACGGTAATAAATAACATTGGGAATTATATATATATATATATATATATATATATATATATATATATATATATATATATATATATAGTTATCTCGAAATTATAGAATGACATGTGTGGGTGTTTCGTATGACGGCAGTAAATTTGTAAGTATAGGGGATCGCGCGCCCCCTCTCCTCGAATGGTTAGGCTAACGAAGCCTTGGATGAACTTGGATCGGTGAGGAGTCTCAGATTATCTTGGTTGGGCGAACGTCCCTACTTCGGTTTGTGGCGGAGGATCTCGTTGATCGGGTATGGCGGATTACATGCGAGGACTAAGGACATGCCTTTAGCACTTCGTCCGAGCAATGGCTTCAGGGAGCTTCGCCCTTGGTCGTTCAGTCGGGAGAAACAAGCGAGATGGGATATGGAAGAATGAGGGTTCGCCCATTGCCGAGACCCTGCCTCCCTTATATATCCGGGAGGCGGGTTACGAAATTTGGAGAAAAGAGGTAGGGAGTATGCTCGCCTAGGAGTCCGGTCTTCGGTCCTTGACGATTGACGGGTTCCTGTTCATCCATGCCGGGTTGGTAGACACAACGGACGGTGTTTCTTTAGGAAGGTGCGCACCTGCCCTCTGATCACCTGCCAGATGCTGACGTCACCTATGGTGTGTTACGTACGCTCCTTTACCCCTGACGTGGTGAAGGGACGGGCATTTGACCCAACGGCTCCTACGCCGTCTTAAGAAGAAGCCACCTGTCTCAACATGGATGTCGGGTCCACGGGTCAGACGACCGGCTCGAAGTCGACCACCGACGTGGCAGAAGTTGTCGAGGCGAGGCTTGTTGGGGTCCCGACCGGGGACCCTGGTCGGAGCCTTTGGGGTTGCCCGACCGGAGGCTCGGTCGGAGTTCCTAGGAAACCAGACCTAGGCTGAACGATCCGTTGTATCTCCTTAGGCCTAGTTGACCGCGAGAAATACAACCTTGAAATAGATGTATACTTTGCTGTGGGGTATCCCCGGTATGAGTATTCGTCAACATGTATTTAGAAATAAAATTTAAAAGCTAGAATTAATGATATATATTTTCAGAAACAGAGTGAGCACTCAAGTACTCCAATTAAATGGAGATGAAGATCGAGGATTGAAAGGGAAGCTAGCTTCTACATTGATCAATCCATAGACCGCCCGATCGAGAGCTAACTAGCTTAGATTTAATTGGTTACAGTAATGTGTCTTTAACATACATATGCGTATATACATGGACAAGAAATAAAGATCGATCCTTATCTTCGTCGATCAATCCACCAAAGATTCGATTCTAATCTCTCTTCGACCACGCCCCAAGAAGAATATATCCGTCTATCAAGATCTGTCGCACACAGTGTTCAAACCAGCTTTAATCATATCTTGGGTGGCCAGAGTCGTCGTCGTCGTCGTCTGTGTCTTAATTGCCTGCATGTGGTCAAAATGTATGGATCATTTCATGATTTGATCCAGATTTAGTTCATCTTGAGACATGAATATTCCATGTCTAGGCGCTCAAGACTGAAGCAACTAATAAGTACTCCTACGGTCACAAAACAGTGGTGTTTTTGAAGTATATATAATAAGATGTACACTTTAGCCCAGTGGCATAGCTAGCCAAGATAAAAATAAAGGATAGGCTCAAAAGACTAAACTAAATTGATCAAAATAAATTAACATATCAAATATAGTCTTGTGCAAATGAAATGCATACAGGAATAAAAGTGTAACATAGCAATAAAGCAAAATACAATGAAGGATGTTACCCCGCTAATGGAAGGGCATCCAAAACAAACACATGAATAAGTGACGTGCATATCGAAAAACACATGAAATTTAATTGCAAACAATAAAATTAATAAGTAATAACAATATATTATATATATTAATAGGTAATAATCACTACTACAGAAAATACCATCACAAACGATTTTATGAAACATCTGTAAGCATGTGTACAGCGATAATACAGTGTATCACATACGGTTTCTGAACCATTATTCGTAAAAAACGTATCACAAACAGTTCTTGGTACAAATCATATGTGATAATAGGTTATCATAAACGGTTTGTTTAAAGAACCGCCTGTGCTTTACATGTTTTTTTTTCTCTCCTAGAAGAACTTCCATGATTGGTATTTGTTGTAAAAAATTTTCTTCTCCTTAAATATTTCTGCAACATCATTTACATGGTATAACCAGTTATAGATTTTGTAATTAAATATCTAAACATTTGAGATGTATCGAGGTAATAGCTTGTCTGATTAGGGATCATCTTAAAATATGAACCTTTGTAGCACTTTCATATCTTTTCTTATTTTAATGTTGATGGATTTCAAGGTAAAATCCAATTTCCTCCGTTGTTCATCCTAAAAGTTGTCAAGCTTTGATTTATCTTCCACTTCATCCTAATCTCCAAATGAAAACACCCTAGGTAACTTATTTTCACTCTGTTTAAGGCCCCCTTTTAACAATGAATACCAATAATGGGTTCCATATACATACAATACTATTCCATAATTAGTAGCTAGTACACACATTCACAAATTGATATTACAACCACACACATATTATTCTTACAACAGCAGATGCAGTTCTTACATAATAATCTAACAAACCACAATAAACATTTGTAGTGGAGATATTTATATTTTGTAGTATGCCTTTAACCCAATATCCTCATAGGCAACTGACAAATTGAACCCTAGAAAAAACTCATCGTTAACATCCCCGAATCTTGCGTCAAAGTAAGTATCGTCGGGGTAGTTTGATTCTTCACTTAAAAACAACAATAGCAAATTGAATGCTTTACATATTTACAAGACTTTTGCATAACATATAATATATGCAGCCTATATCAAAAGAAAGGTTTCTACAGTTAAATTACATAAAGCCAATTTGGATTGTAAATACTGAATAATAGATTGCAAATAAAATTTCAATAAAAGCAATTTGACTGGTAAATTGTAACACCTTGGCACAACACGTGCCTAGAATATCACCAAAACAATCACAAATATTAACAAAAACTCTAATTACACAAAGATTTCAGCAAGCATCATAAATAAAAATCTTATAATTAGAATAAACCATGACCACAAACATGGGCATAAAAACATAAGCAACCACATAACATTAATCACATACATAATAGCCACTAGAAAAGCATTCTACAAATAATTTCATCAATGATGGCATCACATAATTAGCTCAATAATTAGGCTCAACAAGTAACACAATTCTAATTATGAACAAGATAGCATTTAATCAACATGATCAAATAGAACATATCCACAAGATAAACAAGAATCTATGATTAACAACTAAATTATTCTCTATGGTTGTCGGTGTTTCGAATACCGGCAAGTAAATTTCTAGTCAAGGGGTCGCGCGTTCCCTCTCCTTAAATGGTTTGACTCAAGGAGACCAAGATGAATACTGGTTCGGGCCGAATGTCCCTACTCCAGTTCGTGTGGTGGATCTATATTACTTCGAGTGCAGACGACTGCGCGGTGTTATAGGCGAGGGCTAAGGGCTGGCCTTGAGCGCCTTGTGCGAGTAGGAGAAGTAAGTACAGTTAGCTCGTAAAAAAGCTCGGTCCCCTTCCCTGAGGGTCCTACCTCCCTTTATATAGAAGGAGGGGGCAGTTTACATGGGAATATGGAGAAGAAAGGATGGGGTGTCCTACGCCTAGGAGTCCTGGTCTTCGGTCTTGGCGACTGACCGGTGCCTACTCGCTCCATGCTGGGTCGGTAGACACGTCGAGGGGCGTGGTTTTCTGCTTCGCCGGGAGTTGGCGCACCTACCCTCTGCGCGTTTGCCAGGTGCTGACGGCGTAGCGCCTCGCTCTGGCGTTGCCTCGGGAAGGAGCGCATCCTCCCACTGTGCATGACTGGGCGATGAGGCTGGTGCTTGACTTCAGCAACCTCCTCACCACCTTGGGAAGGAGCCACCTGCCCTCGCACGGTCACTCCGAGCCATCGTGTCCGTGGGGCAAGTTGCCAACTCGAGGCTGACCGGTGATGATCTGGCGTCTGATCCCTAGCGGAGATTGTCTTAGCTTAGTCGGAGCCTGCGGGACGCTCGACCCATGGCGGAGGTCCGACCGTCCCTTGGTCGTGCGGGTCGGAGCTCATGGAGCGCCTGACCCATGGCGGTGGTCCGATCGCCCCC
Organism: Guadua angustifolia; assembly: GCA_036346375.1. Lineage (NCBI taxonomy): Eukaryota > Viridiplantae > Streptophyta > Magnoliopsida > Poales > Poaceae > Guadua > Guadua angustifolia. Next base: position 42,627,701 of record CM070513.1, on the reverse strand, counting down.
TGGTCGAATTGGTCGGGGACGAGTGTCCTTCGTGGCCCAACGGGGGCTCCGACCAGAGCTGGTCTTGGGACAGCCCGTTCGTCGTTCCGGGCCGCTGGGGGTACCCATGGTTTGAGTATTCGTCAATGGTGAAATTGCTCCAAATCTATTATTATGAATGTCATGGATGTGTGGCGTGGTGAAGCTAAGTCCCGTTCCTTCATGACGTTCTCAAACACTACTACAGAAAGGCCTATATAAGATGCCTCATCACAGACGGTTTTTGCAAACTGTCTGTACTAAAGCTAATCACAGACGGTTTGCACCATGCCTGTTAGATGCTAGATGATGGGTTAAGAATCGTTTGTAATAATCCAATATCACTGACGATTCTATCTACGAACTGTTTGTGATAATTCATAGATGGTTCTTAGATAGAACCGTCTGTGATATTGGCTTATCGCAAATGGTTCTTTAATATAATTGTTTGTGATAACACTCCCTTATTATATAAGAAGGTCCTTCACACATATCGTTCAGTTACCAACTCCAGTGCTCAAAACCCTAGTCGACACTTCATCTGTCACCGATGTAACAGCCCAATTTTCGTAATCCGGTAAACGGAGCTTGTCATGCTCATGTCTTTCGTAATGACATTGCATCCTCATTTAATTATAATCATACAAGTGTTAGTGCATTTATTTTGCATGATTAGGGAGTAACAAAAACCTAGCAATCACATTTTCCAAACTGCACACATGCTATCTTACCTTAGTCAATGACATGTGGGCCATGTTTGTAAGAGAGAGGGGAGTAGGCTGCACATACCTACCCTACTAGTTGCTACATCACTCACCCCTACCTATGTACATGACAAGTCAATGACACATGGGACCTACCATTGCATAGAAAATTGTGGACTGCACATCCTCTCCATGCTTTTTCTCACTTCAACCACCCATACCCACTCTTCCACCTACCCTATGACATGTGGACCTAGCCCCACATGTAAGGCATGAGTGGCAGCCATATATATAGTGATACACCTTGGTTTCTCCTCCATTTCCTGCTCATTTGCTGCTGCATCCTGAAAAACAGCAAGAGCACCTTCCTTACCTCTTGCCATTTCTCCCCTCAAATCCCCTCCAAACTTGGGTTTTGGTTTGTGCATGTTACACCATCTTGAAGCCAAGATCAAGAGCTTCAAATCCATCCAAGTGGATTTTTGAGGCATCAAGTTTTGGGTGAGTAGCAATCGTTTCTTTCTCCTCCATGTTCTGAAATTTAGAACCTTGTAACTCATTTCCTTTCTTTTCCCATGGAATCCATCATCCAACCATGAATCGGGTCGTGCATGTCACGTGGAAGCTTGAGGAGGAGGGCTAGTTGTTCTTTGGGAGCACGAGCAAGTGGCGGCATTGTCGTCTCTGCGAGCAAGGAGGTGACGAACCGTGAGAACCGGCGTTCGACACTTTTCGTCATTCCTCACCAAAACCAATCTTCACCAAGTGCAAGCGTGACCTTGTAGTGGTAAGGTTCTACCTAGACCACCCTTTTAAGTCCTAGTACATTGCTATAAAGCGTAGAAGCCAATACACGAATTGTCATTTTTAAAGCAGAGAAGCCTAGCTCGGATAATCCGAGATTTCACTCGGACATTCGAATATTTTCGGATATTCGAACAAAGTTCGGATAGTCCGAATAGGAATTGACGAGGGCTGTTTTGGCTAACGAGGGGTGCGCTTTCGGATAGTCGAGATTTCACGGATATTCGAACACCTTCGGATACTCGAATGAATTTCGGATAGTCGAATAGGAATTAGCTTCAGAACTAAATTGGCTAACCGAGAGGTCCACTCGGACATTCAAGGCGAACACTCGGATAGTCCGAACCACTCGGACATTCGAACATAATTTGGATAGTCAGAGTATAAATTCAACTTCTTTCGAGAGGTCGGTTCGGACGATCGAAGTGAAACTCGGATACTCGAACATAATTCAATAAAAGCTTTAAGACTTGAACTTTTAGCATAAACACTCAATTAGTACTTGCATATTATGATTAGTATTACACATCATGAGCATGTCATGCATCTTTTACTCATGTGCACTATTTGAATCCTTGTTTGGTGTTTATTGAATTGGATTTTCTTGTTAGGTGTTGGCGTTTGGAGGCACCCGAGTCACGACTACGCTTTTGAGACCAAGATCGAGCAGCAAGGCACTATTTTACTCCTTGACCATGATTGCTCCTACTAATTGCAATTTATGTTTTGGAAGTATTTTATCAATTGCATACTTACTTTCAATTACAATTATGTTTGGGTAGAAATTCGTAGCTATTACCACCTTGTGATGCCATCCCCTTATCATATTCTTTCCATGTTCCATTGTCGCCCTAGATGGTTGGTTTATTATTAATATATGGGTTCGTGCGATTTGCTTAGCCATGCTTAGAACATCGTTAGAAACGCGATAGATGGACTTAGTCCATTGGTCATAATGATTGAGAATTATTATGATGAAGTTGATTTTAATTGTTGATTAATGAGTAGAGATATTGGTTAAGGACCTAAGGATTAAATCTGGTGGCGTCTTTTTGAGTAACTTTAAATGCGAACCACACGCCGTTTATGGGACCGGCGTAACCAAGTACTTGTGTATGACTAGGGTATGTAAACCATATGCTTTCGGAATTCCTTGAGCTTAGTAGGCGTCAAGGAATGTCGCCGAATTCCTTGGGCTTAGTGGAGCGCCAAGGAAGGTCCTCGAGTCCTCGACTTTGTTGAGTTGGGGATATCCAACACGGGTGTACTCCTTGATCCACACACACGAAACCTTTGAGCACGCGGGATCGAGGTCACGATCATCCGGATGGTTTAGATACACTACCATGCATCTTTGGAAAATGGTTTGTCACGTTCGCCTCGGCCGACACATCTAAGGAAATGTGTTAATAGCTTGGCTCACGAGTGTGGCGTGTCGTGTGGGTAAAGTCGTACCTCTGCGAGTTTAAACTATTGAATAGCGCGTCCATGGTTAAGGCGATCTCTTGAATTGTCGATCCTTTGGCGAGTTTTAAGGTTTTGGTAAGAATGGGATGGGAGTGGGAAAATAGACACAAGTATTGAAGTACTTGTGTGTGTGTAATTGAACATGAGCGATGGAACTCATGGTTAGGAGAATGCTTGAAGGCATGATATGAATTAATTGAACATGGCGATGGAACTCATGGTTAGGAGAATGCTTGAAGGCATGATATGAATGTGATTATGATGATGTTATATTATGTACTAGACTTTGCAAATGTTTACTAAATGCAAATCTTTCAATCTATACTTGCTTATGATTTATCTCAAATATTGCTTTATGCTAAAATTTCCATTTTGCCTTCCTTTGATGTAGCAACCACATGTAGTTAGAAATCAACATGCAATGTATATTATTGTGCGAGTACACTCTTTGTACTCAATCGGATTGTCCACTTGCTGCAGGTGAGGATGAGGCCTTGCCTCGGGACTTTTTAGGGCGATTTCGACAATGCTAACGTTTAGTCGCCGTTCTTGCCCAGTTGGTTGCACGAGGGTTTGGGGCATGCCATGCTGGCCCTTTTGTTGTTTATCTTATGTTTTCGCTGCTACTTGATGTAATAACTCTAAATATGTCGTTATGGACAGCAGTCCTACTTTTGGTGCGTATTAACGTTTATGCTTCCGCTAATTATGTATGTGTTGTGATGTCAAGCTGTTGGATGAGAATGCTCGTGTTGGCGAACTATCACAGGACCAACAGGTATAATCACGGGGCCCGAGGTTCCTTGATTCACTTGAGATATGCCATGCATTTGGGTGAATCGGTGGAGTCGAGGGCAGTTCCCCCAGGCTTGGTATCAAAGCCATCTTGTTGTAGGTTAGAACGGCCATGCTACGACTAGATAGAGGCGTTTTGAGTCAAAAATTATTTTGCTATCAAATAATTTCAGAACTGATGGCCTTGTGCATTCCTTTATTTCTTACCCTCTTAGTTACGTATCTTACCCCTATGTTCATTTGATTGTGCAAACAAGTGTCTAACTCCTCTTATCCTTTCGACATGACGAGATGAGTTTTGGGCCATTGGTTTTTGGTCACTTTCATGGCTTGAGGATGTGGAGGCTATCCTTCCCTCCTAAGGGATATGCTTTGGAGGCCAACTTCACCTATGCACCGAGTATGCGGTCTATGGTCGTGCTCTGAGGACTGGATTTAGGACCTACTGCGCCACGGTTCACATCATCGCTAGGATGGTGACGGGAGCATTCCCTATCACTTTCGGCGAGGGGCGTCCGTGGGGATGGCCATTAAAGAGGTGGCATATGTTGCCATGTGCCATCTCCGCCATGACTTGTGGAGCCGGCGTTGCCTCCTTATCAATATTTCCCCAGCGAGGGTCGACCGATGAAGTCAGCAGTGTTGCTGAAATCGAGATGGGAAAGACTCTTCATTACGCCGGTTGTCGGGCTTGGTCCGTGCCTTGGACCGAACCAATCGTTGCATTGTCCACGAGTGTGGGAGACTCGTGCCCGTCTTCATGCGGCACAAGGGCACCTTCACCAATTTGTTCAAATTAACTTAGTGCCGAGGGACATATTGTATGGGCGCAACTCCGGCGCCGCCACGATGTAGCCCCACCGCCTTCGGTTTCCACATGTGTCGGGATAGAGATGAAGGCGTTGTGTCCAACACGCCGCATCAATTCGGGAGGTGTGATGCGTCGCCGTGCTGGAATCTCGAGGGTACCTAGGTTCTATATAGGATCACCCCAGCGTCTCACTAACCCCTTGGACCCCGAAGACACCGGATCGCCGGGATATCATCTTTTGGATGTGTTTCCCCATGGATTCCTTAGAGACATTTGAGTTTGTTCGCTGAACCAATTTAATTGATGTAATAGGCTACCTTATGAACCTATGCTAGCTCTTGTATTTGGACTTGTCGCCTTTAGCTATCATTCTTGACCTACGGGTCGTGAACTTGTGCTATTGTATCGGGACCTTGTTATTTGCTTTCATGGATGATGTTGTGGCTTAAGAACCTTTTTTATATTGATGTCTTTTGGAGTTGGTGCATGTTTTCTTGCTGCATACATGTAGAGTTTTAATTGTGTGATTTGCTGTCCGGATATTTTAAATTCAGCATTGTGGTGGCTCTCCTGTTACTTGTTGCTTATTTGGTTTTGGCAATAGATGACGGGAGTTACCACTCGTTCCCAAGCTCAGCGTGACGCGAGGCCGCAATCCACCGGCTCCCAAGCAACTGAGGATCCAACTCAGGGGGTCACTCCTGACCACCCGGAGTCCTCGCATCGCCAAAATCAGCACCACCCTCGCGTGGAGGAGGAACTTCCACCCCCTCCTACCATGGCTCAAGTCCTCGCTCTGATTGAGCAAAACCGGCAAGATCAAACGTTGATCTTGCAGCAGATCGCCCGTAACATGGCCCATGCCCCAGCCCTTTTCAAGGGCCGAGGGGCAGGACATCACGCAGTGGTGGCGGACTCGGCGAGTTTCTTCGCAGGCCGCCAACATTCTCCGTGCTGCGGATCCACTCGAGGCCGATGATTGGCCGGACGATTGGCGCAAGCTGACCATCGCTCAATGCGGACCATGAGAAGGTCCTCTTTGCTTCACATCAACTAGATGGTGCGGCGTCGCATGGTGGGACAGCTTTACGCCATGCAGCCCGCCGATCATGTCATCACTTGGCGGAGTTTCGCGGCTTTCCGCGAGGCTCATGTTCCCGTAGGTGTTATGGCGAGGAAGAAGCGTGAATTTCTCGCATTGAAGCAAGGTGGCAAGACCGTTATGGACTATCTTCACGAGTTCAACTATTTGGCTCGATATGCCCGGACGAGGTCTCCAACGATGGCGCAAGCAAAAGCGCTTCATGGCGGGACTTTCGGATGAGTTGCAGCTAGAGCTCGCTGCTCACGACTTCCGAAATTTCCAGCACTTGGTCCACAAGGCTATAGTGGTGGAAGAGAAGTGGGGAAAATTGGAGGATTCGCGCAAGCGCAAGCGAGCTGCACAAAATTCAGCCAGCGGCAACTTGCAGCCACCGCGCATGGTGCGCCTCACTTCAAACTATCAAGCTCGGCACGCCGAGGCCTCAACATTCGTTGCTCGCCCGCGCAACCAAGTCTTCCACCAATTGTTGGTGGAAATCAGCAAGGAGCCAACACTCAAGCTCGCCCAATTCTCTTTTGCTTCCAGTGCAAACAGCCGGGGCACTTTGCACGTCAATGCCCACAAAAGAACCAAGCAACGTCGGGGATTCGACCCACTTTTGCACCGGGGGCAGCAGCACCTCCACCTTGACCAATGCCTCCAAGAACCGCACCAACACCACCGCATGGTCGCATCAACCATGTGACTGCTGAAGAAGCTCAGAATGCACCAGAGGTGGTATTGGGTACGCTTTCCGTCAACTCATACCCGACTACCGTGTTATTTGATTCGGAGCATCCCATTCATTTGTTAAGGAGAAGTTTGTTAGACATCATGAGTTCCCTATACAACCCATGCATCCACCACTTCTCATTAAAACCCCGGGATCAGAATTAAGGACCGATCGAGTCTGTAGGAAGTCAAAATTGAAATCAATGGGGTAGAGTTCTAGCTGATTTGATAATGATCAAGGCGGAAGGAATTGAAGTCATTCTTGGGATGGATTGGCTGTCCAAGCACCGAGGATGCATCGATTGTGCAAGCAGATCTATTACTCTTACCAACGCAAGCGGCAAACAAGTCGTGTTTGTGTCAAGTCCAGATTTTGCTCGCCTTTATGCCTTGAAGGGTGAGCCATTCCTTGGGATAAGTAACATACCAGTGGTATGTGATTACGGGCGTATTTCGGAAGAATTGCAGGGATGCCACGGCCGGGAGGTTGAGTTCGTCATTGAGCTTCTACCCGGAACGGCCCCGATATCGAAGCGACCTTACCGTATGCCTCCAAATGAGTTGATCGAATTAAAGAAACAACTTACGGAGCTGCAAGAGAAGGGCTTCATTAGACCGAGCTCCTCACCTTGGGGATGCCCGGCGATATTTGTGAAGAAGAAAGATAATAGCTTGCGGATGTGTGTTGATTACCGTTCATTAAATGAGGTCACGGTCAAGAACAAGTATCCACTTCCGCGGATCGATGATTTGTTCGACCAAATGACCGGAGCCCGTGTTTTCTCCAAGGTTGACTTGAGGTTAGGCTACCATCAAATCAAGATTAGATCGGAAGACATTCCAAAAACAGCATTCTCCACTCGTTATGGCCTATATGAGTATACCGTCATGTCTTTCGGTTTGACCAATGCACCAGCATACTTCATGAGCCTTATGAATTCGGTTTTCATGGAGTATCTCGACAAGTTTGTTGTCATCTTCATTGATGATATCCTTGTTTACTCTAAGTCTGAAGAGGAGCATGAAGTACACCTTCGGAAAGTCTTAGAAAAACTGCGAGCATCAACTCTCATAAAATTCAGCAAATGTGAATTCTGGCTGAAGGAGGTTGCCTTCTTGGGCCATGTGATCTCGGAAGGCGGAGTTGCGGTTGACCCCGGCAAGATACAGACTGTACTCAACTGGGGGCAGCCTAAGAACATCACGGATGTTCGAAGTTTTCTCGGGTTCGCGGGTTATTACCGCCGATTCGTGGAGAACTTCTCCAAAATCGCGAAGCCACTGACCGAACTTTTGAAGAAGGAGAATAAGTTCGTATGGTCAGCAAAGTGTGAGGCAAGCTTTCAATTGTTAAAGGTTAGATTGACCCTTTGACTGTCTTAGTCTGCTGGGATATTCACAAGGGTTTTGACATCTATTGCGATGCATCCGCCTCGAAATTTGGGTTGTGTACTTATGCAAGAAGGCCGAGTTGTGGCGTATGCATCGAGGCAATTGAGACCTCATGAGATGAATTATCCCACCCATGATTTAGAGCTAGCGGCGGTGGTGCATGCTCTAAAAATCTGGCGACATTACCTCATCGGTAGTCGTTGTGAAATCTACACCGATCACAAGAGCACTGAAGTATATCTTTACTCAAGCCGATCTGAACTTGAGGCAAAGAAGGTGGCTTGAATTGATCAAAGATTATGATATGGGACTCCATTATCATCTGGAAAGGCCAATATTGTTGCCGATGCTCGGTAAAAGCCTCAATGCAATCGTCTTTTAGTAGAACAGGAATCGGACGCCATGTGCTTGAGTTTGAAAGTTCAACCTGGAAGTGGTTAAGGAGGATTCCTTGCTGTCATGGAAGTTAAATCTAACCTATTGGACTAAATCAAAGAGGCTCAAAAGGACGGACAAGGGCATAGCACTCATCCGAGCCCGCATCAAGCAAGGCAAGGCCAATTGCTTCACCGAGGACTATAAGGTGTCTTGTGGTTCGACAAGCGGCTAGTGGTGCCAAATTGTAAGGAATTGAGGGCACTAATTCTTGTTGAAGCTCATAATTCCTCATTCTCTATTCATCCGGGAGTACAAAATGTACCAAGATCTTAAGCCAAGACTTTGGTGGACCCGGATGAAGCGAGATTGCCGATATGTCGCCGAAGCGGCGTATGTCGGCCGGTGAAAGCCGACCATTTGCGTGCAGCAGCACACTTCAACCACTACCCATTCCTATGTGGAAATGGGAAGAGATTGGTATGGATTTCATCACCGGGTTGCCCAAGGCAAAAAGGTTTTGATTCTATATGGGTAATCGTTGACCGACTAACTAAAATCGCTCATTTTCTTCTGTCAAGGCAGCGGATCTGAGTGAGCAAGTTAGCTGAATTATATCTGCATCGAATTGTATCTCTTCATGGTGTTCCCAAAAGGATTGTCTCTGATCGAGGTACCCAATTTACCTCGCATTTTTGGCAATGCCTCCACAAGGCCATGGGGACCCAACTCTCTTTTAGCACCGCATATCATCCTCAAACGGATGGACAAGCTGAACGGGTGAACCAAATCCTTGAGGATATGCTTAGGGCTTGTGCCCTTACTTACGGCAAGAATTGGGAGAAATGCTTACCTTTCGCGGAGTTCTCCTACAACAACAGCTATCAAGCTAGTCTCCAAATGAGTCCATTCGAAGCACTCTATGGAAGATCTTGCAGAACTCCACTTAAGCGGTGCGAGTCGAGAGAGACCCTCTTTGGTCCCGAACTAGTCGCCGAAGCAGAGGAGCAAGTCCGATTTATTCGTGAACGGTTGCGGACTGCGCAGTCTCGTCAAAAGAGCTACGCTGATCGCCGCCGCCGTGAACTCAAGTTCGAAGTTGGTGATCATGTTTATCTCAAGGTTTCACCGATGAAGGGTGTTCGTCGGTTTCAAGTGAAGGGAAAGCTAGCCCCTCGTTATATCGGACCTTTCCAGATTATCACAAGATGAGGAGCAGTGGCGTATCAATTGGAGCTTCCCTCTTCACTAGCCGATGTGCACGATGTTTTCATGTTTCTCAATTGAAGAAATGCCTTCGTGTCCCAGCGAAGCCACGAGTTGGACACTCTCGAATTACAACCCGATCGTCCTACAAGGAGCATCCCATTTGTATTCTCGGCGAGAGGGGCGTGTTACTCGAAACCACTCCATCAAATTCTTTAAGGTTCAATGGAGTAATCACACCTGATGAGGCCACATGGGAGCGGGAGGATCATCTTGAGCGAATACCCCTACCTCTTCAATGAAGCGGTGTAATCTCGAGGGCGAGATTCTTTTAGGGGGAGGCTTGTAATGACCCAATTTTCAGTAATCCGAGTGGAGCTTGTCATGCTCATGTCTTTCGTAATGACATTACATCCTCATTTAATTATAATCATACAAGTGTTAGTGCATTTATTTTGCATGATTAGGGAGTAACAAAAACCTAGCAATCACATTTTCCAAACTGCACACATGCTATCTTACCTTAGTCAATGACATGTGGGCCATGTTTGTAAGAGAGAGGGGAGTAGGCTGCACATACCTACCCTACTAGTTGCTACATCACTCACCCCTACCTATGTACATGACAAGTCAATGACACATGGGACCTACCATTGCATAGAAAATTGTGGACTGCACATCCTCTCCATGCTTTTTCTCACTTCAACCACCCATACCCACTCTTCCACCTACCCTATGACATGTGGACCTAGCCCCACATGTAAGGCATGAGTGGCAGCCATATATATAGTGATACACCTTGGTTTCTCCTCCATTTCCTGCTCATTTGCTGCTGCACATCCTGAAAAACAGCAAGAGCACCTTCCTTACCTCTTGCCATTTCTCCCCCTCAAATCCCCTCCAAACTTGGGTTTTGGTTTGTGCATGTTACACCATCTTGAAGCCAAGATCAAGAGCTTCAAATCCATCCAAGTGGATTTTTGAGGCATCAAGTTTTGGGTGAGTAGCAATCGTTTCTTTCTCCTCCATGTTCTGAAATTTAGAACCTTGTAACTCATTTCCTTTCTTTTCCCATGGAATCCATCATCCAACCATGAATCGGGTCGTGCATGTCACGTGGAAGCTTGAGGAGGAGGGCTAGTTGTTGCTTGGGAGCACGAGCAAGTGGCGGCATTGTCGTCTCACGCTGAGCAAGGAGGTGACGAACCGTGAGAACCGGCGTTTCGACACTTTTCGTCATTCCTCACCAAAACCAATCTTCACCAAGTGCAAGCGTGACCTTGTAGTGGTAAGGTTCTACCTAGACCACCCTTTTTAAGTCCTAGTACATTGCTATAAAGCGTAGAAGCCAATACACTAATTGTCGTTTTTAAAACAGAGAAGCCTAGCTCGGATAATCCGAGATTTCACTTTCGGACATTCGAATATTTTCGGATATTCGAACAAAGTTCGGATAGTCCGAATAGGAATTCGGCGAGGGCTGTTTTGGCTAACCGAGGGTCTGCTCGGATAGTCCGAGATTTCACGGATATTCGAACACCTTCGGATACTCGAATGAATTTCGGATAGTCCGAATAGGAATTAGCGAGAACTAAATTGGCTAACCGAGAGGTCCACTCGGACATTCCGGCGAACACTCGGATAGTCGAACCACTCGGACATTCGAACATAATTTCGGATAGTCCGAGTATAAATTCAACTTCTTACTGAGAGGTCGGTTGAGACGATCAAGTGAAACTCGGATACTCGAACATAATTCAATAAAAGCTTTAAGACTTGAACTTTTAACGCAAACACTCAATTAGTACTTGCATATTATGATTAGTATTACACATCATGAGCATGTCATGCATCTTTTACTCATGTGCACTATTTGAATCCTTGTTTGGTGTTTATTGAATTGGATTTTCTTGTTAGGTGTTGGCGTTTGGAGGGCACCCCAGAAATGCGACTCACGCTTTTGAGACCAAGATCGAGCGACAAGGCACTATTTTACTCCTTGACCATGATTGCTCCTACTAATTGCAATTTATGTTTTGGAAGTATTTTATCAATTGCATACTTACTTTCAATTACAATTATGTTTGGGTAGAAATTAGTAGCTATTACCACCTTGTGATGCCATCCCTTATCATATTCTTTCCATGTTCCATTGTCGCCCTAGATGGTTGGTTTATTATTAATATATGGGTTCGTATGCGATTTGCTTAGCCATGCTTAGAACATCGTTAGAAACCGCGATAGATGGACTTAGTCCATTGGTCATAATGATTGAGAATTATTATGATGAAGTTGATTTTAATTGTTGATTAATGAGTAGAGATATTGGTTAAGGACCCTAAGGATTAAATCTGGTGGCGTCTTTTGAGTAACTATCGTGCGAACCACCGCCGTTTATGGGACGGCGTAACCAAGTACTTGTGTATGACTAGGGTATGTAAACCATATGCACTCGAATTCCTTGAGCTTAGTAGGCGTCAAGGAATGTCCGCCGAATTCCTTGGGCTTAGTGGGCGCCAAGGAAGGTCCTGAGTCCCTCGACTTTGTTGAGTTGGGGATATCCAACAGCGGGTGTACTCCTTGATCCACACACACGAGCCTTTGGGCACGCGGGATCGAGGTCACGATCATCCGGATGGTTTAGATACACTACCATGCATCTTGGAAAATGGTTTGTCACGTTCGCCTCGGCCACACATCTAAGGAAATGTGTTAATAGCTTGGCTCACGAGTGTGGCGTGTCGTGTGGGTAAAGTCGTACCTCTGCGAGTTTAAACTATTGAATAGCGCGTCCATGGTTAAGGGCGATCTCTTGAATTGTCGATCCTTGGGCGAGTTTTAAGGTTTTAGTAAGAATGGGATGGGAGTGGGAAAATAGACACAAGTATTGAAGTACTTGTGTGTGTGTAATTGAACATGGCGATGGAACTCATGGTTAGGAGAATGCTTGAAGGCATGATATGAATTAATTGAACATGAGCGATGGAACTCATGGTTAGGAGAATGCTTGAAGGCATGATATGAATGTGATTATGATGATGTTATATTATGTACTAGACTTTGCAAATGTTTACTAAATGCAAATCTTTCAATCTATACTTGCTTATGATTTATCTCAAATATTGCTTTATGCTAAAATTTCCATTTTGCCTTCCTTTGATGTAGCAACCACATGTAGTTAGAAATCAACATGCAATGTATATTATTGTGCGAGTACACTCTTTGTACTCAATCGGATTATCCACTTGCTGCGGTGAGGATGAGGCTTCGCCGGGGACTTTTACCGGGCAGATTTCGACAATGCTAACGTTTAGTCGCCGTTCTTGCCCCAGTTGGTTGCCTGAGGGTTTGGGGGCATGCCATGCTGGCCCTTTTGTTGTTTATCTTATGTTTTCGCTGCTACTTGATGTAATAACTCTAAATATGTCGTTATGGACAGCAGTCCTACTTTTGGTGCGTATTAGCGTTTATGCTTCCGCTAATTATGTATGTGTTGTGATGTCAGCTGTTGGATGAGAATGCTCGTGTTGGCGAACTATCACAGGACCAACACGGGTATAATCACGGGGCCTTGAGGTTCCCTTGATTCACTTGAGATATGCCATGCATTTGGGTGAATCAGTGGAGTCCCGGGGACGGTTCCCCACAACCGATGCTTCATCTCCCACCACGGTGCCTCTCCCTGACCTTGCTGACGCCCCCCGCCTTAGCTCGTCCCTGCCCAGCATCTCCCCCACATTGTCTCCCCCAACGGCGCCTCCTCCCACCAGTCCCCATCGCCGCCTCGCCATCTAGGCTAAGGTCAATTTCTCCTTCTCTGAGCCACTGCCCCGTGAGGTACCTACAATCCCACCTAAAATCCTAGCATACCTTCCTTAATTTCAACTAGTTATTCAGCTTCTTAGTTTCCTTCCGGATTGCCTACGCCAAAACCGTAGCTTCCGCCATGGATTGATATTCCCTAGTCAAGTCCAAGAACCCTAGTAGTGAAGTTCTTATGCTAACATGCTTACTGAAAGCGTCAAGTATTGGTAATATGAAATTGTTGAAAGTAGTTCCAGATTTAACATATCCATGATACAAAAGGGTTCAGATATGGGTTACCATGTTAGAATGGATGGAGGGAAGAAATACATAAATAAAGATTTACCATTACTATTGAACCTGATACCACTTTAGCAGTTTCAAAGTCCAAGGCAATAGCTACTGAAGGAACTAGAGTAAGATCTGCAGACCTATGGATGCATCCTTTCAAAACAAAATAAGAGTGTCAGCAGTCAGCACAAACTAAGCGAGAAACATCCATTTATTTTTGCTTCTCGATTCCTTTCTTTTATTGAAAACAAAATAGGAGGGATGATTGACGAGGGCTGGGCATCCCTTGCCCGGCCAGCGCACGGTCAACGGGCTCCCCAAGCTCGTGAGGCCTCGACCACGACACAGGCGTATCTTGAGGCGCTCGACCTAGACCTTGCTGGACGAAAGACGGCCCCCTGACGACCTCGAGGTCGGGTCGGCTCTCGTTCGAAGCTGTAGTCCACCCTTGGATTTCAGATCGTGCATTTGGCCGCGGTTGCCAAAGCGGTCGTGGGGATGAAGCGGTGCGCATCAAGTCAAGCGATTCTTGCCGACCCTCAACGTGCATGAAGGCCACTTCACAGGAATCTCTCCCATCATTGCGTCGGAAGGAGGTATAAGACCAAGGATCTTGCGATCTATCGGGGACACGAGGACAACACGCAACACGCCATAGCTCGAGCTTAGACATAGCCATCGTTGAACTTGGTGTAACACACCCTCGCTCGAAGCGACTAAGAACAACTGCCGCAAAGGCGGCCGGAATAGAACTATTACCTCCACAGGGGCTCGAACCAGTATAAATCTCGGCCTCACGCTCGTTGTCGTCTTGCTCCGACCATCGTCACGTCTACCTCATTCCTCCGTTTGAGCGAAGCGCAGCTCGGGTCCCGTATCACACTAACCCCCCGTCTCATTTCTTGCGGTTAGCGATCCCGATCGTCGACAGCTGGCGCCCACCGTGGGGCCCGATTGCTTCGCTCATTCGCAGGAACGACATCAAGATCCCGGAGCATGGCGCGCCGTCGGCGGACTTTCCTCGGCGTGGATTGAGCGCGGACTCGACTCGCGTCCTATTTTTCGCCGCCACCGCCACTTGAGCAGCACGTTCTGATGGCGGACGATCATGGCCCGGAGGGAGACGCGGATGACCGTGAACCGCAGACCCCTGAAGACGCTCGCCGGATGGTGCACGTCGCCATCGACCAAGCCATAAACGCCCTCCGACGGGAGGACCGGGAGAAGGCCGGCGCGTCTTCTGGGCCGCCCAGCTCCCTCTTCGGGAGCACCTCCGCGCTATCGCCGGGTCATGGTGATCCCGATAGGGCGAGTCGAGCTCTTTGGCCGAGCCCTAGCCGAAGAGCTCGATCGGGCTGCGACCGAGGTCATACCTCTGCAGCACCGAAGTCAGCACTCGGGGACCCGCTCCCAGAAAAGTGATGACAACTCGTCGTGCCGTCGCCCGCGCACCCGTCGGACACCTCCCGCGCAGGAGGCGCCCTCTCTAGCGGCCGGGCTCGGGGCGAGGCTTTGGCCGCAGCCAGCGCATGTTGTCCGTGGTATTGTACCAAGCGAGTTAGGCTGGACCAAGCCGCCTGAGACTCGAGTCGACCGGCAGCAGGTCTGCGGGCCTCTCCCCAGACGTTCCGCCCAGGCGCCGTAGGGTCCAGGACCGCTTGCGTTACCTACCGGGTGACTCCCGTGCCCGGCATCGTGGTCGTTCCCACGAAGGGCGGACGCCGAGGCGACCTCGACTCGAATCCGGCGGCGGGGACCTTGCGGCGGCGACCACACCGGCCTTTGTCGGCCTATGGCTGCGTGGCGTATTGAGACGGCTGCGCGCCGCGTGCGGTGGCCAGCTCGGTTCAAGCCAGCGCTGATCGAGTGTTTTGACGGGACCAAGAACCCCGATGAGTTCCTGTCTATCTACTCGACCGCAATCTGGCGGCCGGGCGCAGGCTTGTCATGGCCAATTACCTCCGACCGTCCCGGGCGGTGCAGCGCGAACGGCTCTTTATCCGAGCTGGTTCCTTCGGTCGTGGCGCCAAATCGAGCGCCCTCACTCCAACTTCGAGTTATTACGCGGCGGAGGGAGAAAGACCTGGACCGCGTCATCCAGGGCAAGGGCGAGCCGCTCCGCGACTTTGTGCGGCGATTCATCCGCACGAGGAACCTGATCCCGAGCATCTTTGACGAGGCTATCATCAAAGCCTTTAAGTTGAGTCGCGATCGGTGCCTCACGAAGACACAGAGATCACCTCACGCCTCGGCGTCAACAAAATTTATTCCGTATGGCGGGCAGTGCAGTGATCACGGATGGCCTTGATCATTGGAAGTGCGACTATGATCAAGGTAAGCTTGGTCTAGGTCCCCAGAGGCCGGCCGTCCAACTCCAAGGCGCCGACCATGGCGCCACCCAAGAAGCGAGCCTTGATCGGAGGGCGGCGAGGTCTCCGCCATGAGTGATCGTTTTGGCGAGATGGCGTGCATGAGGTCCTTGAGGTCGAGATCAAGCTCGGGAGGATCAAACCTCGCCAAGGTCGGCCTCGACCTCGCCCAGCGCAGAACCGGCCCAGCGGGGAGGGTCGACGACCCGGCCCCTGGGCCGATGCTCGGCCGCGGGGGCGAGGCGCCGAGATCTGACAAGCAAAGTTACACTTTGTTTCATAGGGCGGCCGCCCACGACCTGCGAACTGCGAGGCTTGGTAGAAACAAGTTGGAGGCCTTCTATGACGGGCGAGATGAGATGCCCGTGCTCCCGAAGGATGACGACCAACCAGACAGGGTGAACGCTGGCGCGGAGCACGACGACCTCGATCTGGAATTCCAGCAGGGCGAGCGCCGGATCGATGTCATCTTCGGCGGCTCGTCAGCTTACCAGTCCAGGAGCAAGGTCAAGGCCGTCGCGCGAGCCATCTACCTGGTCGCCGCTGGGAAGCCCATCGAGCAGCCCTGCAAGTGGGCTGGGGCCACCATCACCTTCTCTCCAGAACACGCTCTCCAAGGTATGGCCCGAGACCTGAAGACCGCCTTGGTCGTGACCCCGACCATCAGCAATACCGCGATCGGGTGCGTCATGGTCGACGGCAGCAGCTCTCTTAACTTGCTGCAGGCAGGAGCGCTTGACCGGATGCAGATTCCCCGGTCGAAGGTCAAGAACATCGCCATACCCTTCTTCGGGATCGTACCCGGGAGCTCGACCGTCCCCCTGGGGCAGGTGGTCTTGCCCGTTACCTTCGGCAACTCGGACAACTTCCACACCGAGCTGGTCACCTTTGAGGTGGTCGAGGGAGATCTCCCGTACAATGCCATCCTCGGGCGGCCTGCCTTGGTCAAGTTTATGGCGACCAATCATTATGGCCATCGCTGTATGAAGCTGCCTGGCCCCAACAGCATCATCACCGTGCGAGGCGATCTGCAGGCGGCACATGGATGTGTGACCAAGGCCTTGGCTCTTGCAGACGCGTCTTTGCCCAAATAGCGATCCGGAGGCGGCGGCGAAGAATGCCGCGCCGAAGGCGGCGATCCAGCCAATGGGGTGGTGAAGGCCATGCCGCTCGAGGAGGCGACCCGACCAAGTGCATCCGTCTCGGCGAGCTGAGTTCCAAATAGGAACTCGAGCTCGTCACCTTCCCGTGCCAACAAGGGTATATTAAGCAGGAGCCAGCGGACATGCCCGGCGTTCTGAGGGAGGTGATCGAGCACAAGTTGCAGGTGAGATCCGGCTCTCGACCTGTGCGCCAGAAGCTGCGTCGCTTCTCCCCGGAGAAGGTCGCGGTCATCAAGGAGAACCTTGACAAGCTCTTGAAGGCCGGTTTCATCCGTGAGATTGACTACTCCGAGTGGCTGGCCAACCCGGTCATCGTGCAGAAGAAAGGAGGAAAGTGGAGAATGTGCGTCGACCATACGGGGTTGAACTCGGCTTGCCCGAAGGACAACTTCCCGCTTCCGCGCATCGACCAAATCGTCGACTCCACCGCAAATGCCAAGATGCTGAGCTTCTTGGATGCTTACTCAGGATACCACCAGATCAAGCTGGCGGTCGACGACGAGAACATGACATCCTTCATCCGCCGTTTGGCACCTATTGCTATCTGACCATGTCGTTTAGTCGCGCAATCACGCGGGGCCACGTTTGACGTCGATGACCAAGACATTGAACCTCGGATCGGGCGAAACCTTGAGGTCTCGTGGGCGACATCATCGTCAAGAGCCCCTCGAGGGCGACCACGTTCGCGACCTTGAGGAAACCTTCGCCAATCTGAACATGCACAAGATCAAGCTCAATCCGAAGCTGCGTGTTGGTAGCGTCGAGGAAGGTGCTCGGCTACATGATCGAGGGCTCGGGGTCGGCCGAACCGGAGAAGATCGGCGATCGAGAAGATGGCGCCCCCGACCTCGATCAAGCAGGTGCAGAGCCTCACCGGCCGCATGGCCGCCCTCAGCAGATTCATCTCGAGGCTCGGCGAGCGTGGGCTTCCATTCTTCCAAACTCTGTGCAAGCACGGGGGCTTCGAGTGGACTCCAGAGGCGCATCGGTCCTTCGACGACTTGAAGGTATACTGTCGTCCCCACCCTCCCATAAGCGACAACTTTGGCGAGAGGTTCTTTGCTCTACCTCACGGCCACTACCCCCGTCGGTCTTTGTTACGGTGGCGTAGCGGGGTCTCAGCAACACCGAATTAATTACATCAGCGAGGTCTTGCGGCCGAAGAGCGCTACCCGCAGTCTGAAGCTATTGTATGCTCTCCACATGGCCAGCGCAAGCTTTGGCACTACTTCGGCGCCTGCTTATGTCGTCGAGCAACTTTCCACTCGGGGACATCTGAGGAACCGGAGGGTGGCGGCGAATCACCAAATGGGCCATGGAGCTGGCTCGTTCGGCGTCGTGTCGTGGCTCGGACGGCCATAAAGTCGCAAGTGCTCGCCGACTTCGTGGTCGGCGAGCGTCGCAGCCCGCTCGAACTTCAGGTCGAGGAGGAGAAGCCTTGGGTCATGTTCTTCGACGGCTCTAGGTCCTTCAAGCGCTCGGGGGCTGGGATCCTTATCCTTACCCCGCGCGGCGACCAGTTGAGGTACTTCGTTTCGGGTTTCCAGCGACCAACAATGTGGCAGAGTATGAAGCCCTTCTGGCGGGCTTACGAGCTTGCAAGGCATTGGGCGTGCACCGGCTGGTCGTGAAGGGCGACTCCCAGCTCGTCATCAACCAGTTCAATAAGGACTACCAGTGCTCGGGAGACTCGATGGCAAAGTACCTCGTCGAGGTGCGCAAGATGGAGAAGTTGTTCCAGAACTTGGAGCTCAAACACATCCCCAGGCGGGACAACTCCAGTGCTAACTTCCTCTCCAAGCTCGGCTCCTCCGACGACGATATCCCCGGCGTCATCACAGAGACGCTGGCGTATCCATCTCTCGATCAAGAGGTCTTGCTCACTTTGTGGTCAAAAGTATCCCTCCTCGGGCGAGCCCATCCACAATTTCCTTGCAAGGGGCGACCTGCCACCCGACCCTGCCGAGAGGAGCAGGATCAAGCGACGGGCGAGCTTGTACACACTCGTGGACGGCATGCTCTACAGGCGGAATGTTTCTGGCGTCCTGACGCGGTGCATCTCTACGGAGGAGGGTAAGTATCTGTTGAACGACATTCACTTAGGCCTCTATGGGCGCACTCTTCATCTGGGGCGATGGTCGGCAAGGCCTTACGCATGGGGTATTCTTCGCCAATGACGCCGGGATGCTCGTGATATCGTCTGCACCTGCTGAGCATGCCAATTCCACGCCCGGAAGCCGCATCAGCCCGCCTACGTGCTCTAGACCATCCCTCTCGCTTGGCCCTTCTCGACATGGGGGCTGGATATCCTCGGCCCTTTTCCTCAGGCGACCGGAGGAAGGAAGTTCCTATTCGTTGCTATTGATACCTTCACCAAGTGGATAGAAGCTAAACCGGTCTTGACCATAACTGCTCGGGCGGCCATTCGTTTTTTCCGCTTGTTCGTGGTCACAGTGCACGGGTTCCATGCAAAATTATCGCGACAACGGTACTCGGTTTACGATGAGTTGTTCGGGGAGTTTTGCGAGAACTCGGCATCAAAGTATGCTTAACCCGATGGCTCACCCCCAAAGCAACGGGACGTTAAGAAATGAGTTGTAGATGAGCTCGAACGCTGCGGCAAGACACAGGTGGGCGAACTTCCCATCGTCCTATGGTCTATTCGTACCCACGACAAAGCGAGCCACGAGGTCCACACCCTTCCGGCTCGTGTTGATGCAAAGCCGTCCTGCCTCCGAGGTTCTGTTGGGCTCTGCCGAGTCGGCTTAGTCGACCTAAGTCGACTTCGAGCACGAGCGGTCTCTCGACCT
Organism: Guadua angustifolia; assembly: GCA_036346375.1. Taxonomy (NCBI): domain Eukaryota; kingdom Viridiplantae; phylum Streptophyta; class Magnoliopsida; order Poales; family Poaceae; genus Guadua; species Guadua angustifolia. The sequence continues at coordinate 42,607,876 of CM070513.1, read as the reverse complement.
TACCCTCGCAGAAGAAGTAAGATGCCGTGCACTGCTACGATCAACGCACTACCTGCATGCTCTTCGCAGACATGCATCTCGGTCGGTACGACCTAGGAAGCTCCTTGTTGGGGACCTAGCCCTGAGGCGGATTCAGGGCTCGTCCAACACCAACAAGTTATCCCCATGGTGGGAGGGCCCCTATAGAGTCGTTTCAACAGATCGCACGGGGGCTTACCGGCTAGCGATGCCCGATGGCAGAGAGCTCTCTAGCTCGTGGAACATAGATCAGCTTCGGAAGTTTTATGTGTAACCTCTATACCTTACATTTCAATAAAGCTGTTCTTCCATTCTCGCCTTTTATGTCTGCTTGTGTTGCTACTATTCTTTTTCTGAGACTCCTTTTCTTCGGGCATGACCTTCGTATGCAGCGCATTTGCCCTTGGTCTAAGTGTCGCGAGTTTGACGTTCAACCCCAGTGGACGAGCTAAACGTAAGCCGAACCTCTTCGCAATCTAGCTCTCCCTGTGCAGGGCAGGCGAGAGCCTCGCCACCTTATTGTTGAGCAATGCGCATGGTCGCGGTGGTAATTCGAGCGTTATTCTGGGTGCGATCATCTACTTAACGGGCTCGCTTTGTGCCACTCTCCCCTTGCGGACCTTTCCTCAACTCTGCAGGTCATGGCCGCTCGTCCGTATCTACGTCTTGTGCCCAAGGCACGCGTCGCTCAACCTCGGGCCCAGCAGGGGCTGGATAAAACTATCCTCGGCGACGACCAAAAAGCTTGGCGTGGCAAGCAGCGGAAGCGGAGGGACTCCGAGTATCCTCAACTATGAATTTAGATCAGGAACGAGGTTTTCCAAAAGTGATCTGTTTCTATTAGAACATTTCTTGCTTTCTAACATTTTTTACAGATCGGCCATCTCACGGGCAAGCTTCTCTTGCTCGAGCTTGGCGACTTTGGCCCTCAGGACCGACAGCTCGCTCTGGTTTTGGAGGGCTACCGTGGAGGCATTCGCAGCCCGGCGCCGTTTGTCTTCGAGTTGGGCCATGGCGCTCGTCGCTGCCCTTTTTGCGCTCTCAAGCCTCCCTTCGAGCTCCGAGATCTTGGCCTCGAGCTCGGGGGGTGCCTTCGCCGAGGAAGACGTCTGGTCCACGGTGGCCTTCTCCAGCACCTCGACCTTGGCCCGCTCGGCTTCAAGCGCCTCGGTGGCGCGCTCGAGCTTCCCTTCAAGCTCGCGGATTTTGGCCTCCAGCTCGGGGGACGCCCTCGCCGTGGAGGGTGCTTGCTCCGCGGTGGCCTTCTCTAGTGCCTCGACCTTGGCCCGCTCGGCCTCGACTGCCTCGTTGGCACGCCCAAGCCTCTCTTCGAGCTCCAGGACCTTGGCCTCAAGCTCAGGGGACACCTTCGCTAGGGAGGACGCTTGCTCCTCGGCAGCCTTCTCCAGCGCTTCAACCTTGGCTCGCTCGGCCGCGAGCGCCTTGGCCGATCGCGTGCGCTTGTACTCCATGGCCTTGAAGCCATGCTCGCGCTCGGAGGCCCTGGTCTGCTCGAGCTCGGCCGCGTGGGCTACCTCCTGCGCCCTCATCGTTTGGCGAAGATCGACAAGCTCCCCGGCTTTCTGCTCGAGCTCCGCCTGATCGACCTCGATGGTCCTGATGAGCCTCGAGCGCTCGGCCTCCCGCGCCTCCACCGTGTTCAGAAGGCCCCACAGCACATCGGCGTGCTCTTGAAGGCCTTGCAGCCCAAGGGAGACATGGTCGATCGCCTTCATGACAGAAAGGGTGGCCCGAATTAAGAAAGGAAACAGGGAACTCAGGATAACAAGCTACGGGGTGCGCGGAGGGGCCCTTACCCAGCGAAGTCGATTCTCCAGGCGCGAGTGGGTATATTCTTCGTGATCGTCGATGCGGCCGTGGGGGATTTCCTCCTCTCATCGCCCACTGCTTCTGGGATGAGGTCGACCGCAGCCCCCATCGGCGCACTGGGGCCAGGATCTTTAGGCTCTGCGCCGGGCGTGATCTGGGATTCCGTCACCCCCTCCAGAGGGCTCGGTTCGCCGGCAGGGGAGGGAGCGGCAACAACGCTGGCCCCTACCTCCGTGGTCAGGGCTTCGCTCGCCTCCGGCTCTGAGGGAACAATGATCGGCTCCGCAGCGAGGCCTCCCGCGGCGTGGACGATCTCCGCGGCCTAGGATGCCACAACCTCGGTGCTCAGCGCGGCCGCGGCTGCGCAGGTCTGCGACGCCCCTGCAGCGGTGCCATCTCCGGTGGCCGGTGGCGTCACGACTTGGACGCCCGATGCAGCCGTGGTCGGGTAAGCCTGGGGCGACTCCGCGGTGGCGGCAAGTGGTACCACAGGTGCTGTCGCGTCGACCTCGGGAGGTCGGTAGCATGGCGGCTCCGCCTCGCCCGATCTTTGTAATCCTCCTCGTCGCGAGCTGGTTTTCCTCCTCGTCCAGGTCATCGACCCTTGGTAGAACTTCGCCGGGGCGAGGCGTGGCGGCCCGAAGGGGTCGCGTCGAGCGCTGGCTTCGGCGAGACCAACTTCGAAGACATTCTCCTCCTCCCCCGGACTCGGACTCGCCCTGGACAACAGCCATCGTCAAAATGGGCAAGTTTCGAGCTCGGGTGCTCAAGGTCTACGATCAAAAACATACACTAAGCCAGAAAGATGCGGAGGGGACGGTGCAGGCCAAGAAGCCGGGGATTTACCTGGGACTCCAGCCTCCACCTCGCTGAGGGTCGGCGAAGGTCTTGTTGCCCCGAAGCCAACGGGGCACTTCGCTTGCGTGTCCTCGCGACCTGGGGTCTCGAAGTCCGAGCCAGCTCCGCATCGCCCGCCGTGGCGGGGGTCCGAGCTCGAGGCCCCAGGGCCGGGAGAGGGCTCGAGGACCTAGCGGCGGCCGCTGCGCTCTGCTGCTGCAAGGAGGAAAAAACTCATCAACCATCAAGGCACACGAGCATGGGCTCGGGGGCTCGACCAGCGGGATCCTTACCATGGCACGGTCGCCCCACTCGGCATGAGGTTTCTTTGCCTCCTAGCGGTCCGCTTCAGCCGGGGAAGGCCTCTTCTTCCCTTTTTTGCTCTTGCCCCCCCCGGGCAGCGGGAGCATCCGCTTGGCCGTATCGAACAGCTCCTGATGGTCCTGCATACATGAAAGGGTCAAGGAGGGCCCCAGGGTCGCTCAGGTCGAGCCATTGGTCGGGATGGCTTACCTCGGCCTTTCGGCGGAGCACGTTCTTCGACACGGAGTCGTCCATGGAGTAGTTGTGCGATAGTTTCCCGAATATCTCGTTCATCTTGGCGGCAACCCAAGACTCCTTCGGCGCTGCAAAGGGGAACGACCCTCAGAGAAGATCGAGGCGCAGGCTCGAGCAAGACCACGAGGCAGGGAGGCATACCAGATGTACCCTCGCGGGTCGAGTCGATGCGTCCTTGGATCTCGTAGAACGGGTCGTCGCCTCCAAAAGGACACCGATTCCGCAGGAAGTCGACAGCGATCGCCTGCCCGGTGAGACCGCGCTCGGTGCAGAGATGAATGGCGGTGATGGCCTCTTCGTCGGCCTCGAGATCGTCCACCTCTGGGGTCTCCTTCTTCCCACCGATGGGCTTTCCCTCGTATGACAGCGTACCGAGTTCCCTTTTCTTCAGGTAGAACCACCGCTCGAACCATGGCCTGAGGGAGTCCCGAGATTGGATCTTGGGGAAGGACCACTTGAGCCCTGTCCGCTGTTAAAAATAGAGGCATCGACCACGGGGTCCTTCGAGGCGGAAGAGGCTGAAATGCAAAGAAGAAGCGAGGGGTTGGGAAGGATTCCTAGGAACCCCTCGCACAAGTGGGAGAAGATGGCGAGAGTAAGAATGGAGTTTGGCACCAGGTTTATGAGCTCGATCTCGCAACTGGTGAGGACCACAGAGAGGAACTCGCTCTCTGAGGTCCGCAAGCCGAAGAGGACGTAGTGCTCGGTGCAAACGATCTCGTCGTCCCTAGGGCGTGGCTCGGTCTCGTTGCCCGGCAGCCGCCATGTGAATGGATCAAGCAGTCCCAGGGTCTCGAGTTCCTTCATCCTTGCAGGCGACAACGTGCTCCTCCCTAACTTGGCCATGGCGATCGCGGCGATTCCGGTCGAAGGTGGGGGAGGAGGTTCTTTGCTTGGGCACGGAGGCTTGTAGGACGAAGGGCGCTGGTCAGGAAGTTTCCTCAACAGTCGCTGTGGTTTTGAGTTTATAGGCCGCACCGTCGCCAAATCCAGTCCGCGGCGCTTCGAAGGATGCACCGGCCACGATTTAACAGGTGCAATTAAGGCCTGGGTTGCGGTTTCGAGACATAGCAGGTGTCCACCGACCGTTTGCATCCGTACCGGGGTTCCGGAGATCAAGAGGTGCCAGGTGTCGTTTCAGCATGGCCTGGCATTACGTTTAACGCCCGACCTCGACCTCAAGCTCGAAGGTTCCAGAAACCAGTCCCGGCTGAAGAGGCTCAAGGTCGGACCGTGTTCCTGCCACGACCTTAAGCCTCGGGGGCTGGGCGTCCCTTGCCTGGCCAGTGCACGGTCAATGGGCCCCCCAAGCTCGGGAGGCCTCGACCACGACCTGGGTGTATGCCGAGACGCTCGACCTAGAGCGCGCTGGACACGAGCACGGCCCCGCACGACCTCGAGGTCGGGTCGGCTCTTGTTCGAAGCTGTAGTCCACCCTTGGATTTCGGATCGTGCATTTGACCGGTGGTTGCCAAAACGCGGGTCGTGGGGATGAGACAGGTGTGCGCATCAAGTCCGGAGCAGTTACTGCCAGCCCTCAACGTGCATGAAGGTCACTTCCCGGGAATCTCTCCCATCCGTTGCGTGCAGAGAAGGTATAAGACCAAGGATGCGCAGTCTCTCGGGGGACACGAGGACAACACGCAACACGCCATAGCTCGAGCTTAGACATAGCCATCTTTGAACTTGAGTACATAACACACCCTGTACTCGAAAGCGACTAAGAACAACTGCCGCAAGGGCGGCCGGAGTAGAAACTATTACCTAAGCGAGGGCTCGAACCAGTATAAATCTCGGCCTTACGCTCGTTGTCGTCTTGCTCCGACCATCGTCACGTCTACCTCATTCCTCTGTTTGAGCGAAGCGCAGCTCAGGTCCCGTATCACACTAACCCCCCGTCTCATTTCTTGCGGTTGGCGATCCCGATCGTCGACAATGATGTTGGGCTTACTTATAAGTGGAGGAAAATATATGTGTTAAAACTTTAACCCAAGCCTATAGGATAATGAAAGCATGTTCATAAGTCCTAACATTAGCAGAAGTAGAACATTTTTCTATTGGGTTTCTTGCACATACATATATCTGGGAGGGGTTCCAAACTTTATCTTACAACAGAGCTGTCTTGAATCTGTATGTAAATATACCATAGCAAGTAGGCTTTGCAACATTTCACTGAAGTCCCACGAACACACATAATGTGCACACAACTAGATTCATATCATGGTAACAAGCCCATAATGTTTCCCTGCCTCTATGCTCAAGTAAATTTCATGATAAAATGTGTTGTTTTTCTTCATAGATCATTCTCAAGTGTAGTGAAAGACCATGTGGAGGTCTATACTTGTGTGTGATGAGTATTTGACTAAATTTGAGCTTGGTTTACTTTGGAATTGAGATTGATTTGACTTGGATTTTCAATTTGAAGCAATTTAAGTTTTTGGTTACATTTCGGTGCAGCAAACCATGAAATGTGTAGCGGTTACTCTTGGCGGCGGTAGCACCAAATCCAAGCTGGCGGTGTGAGAATTCTAGAGAGAGTGTTTTTCGCGTGTTGCAGTAGAGTGGTGCTACCGGCCAAGGGGGTGGTAGCACCGGCCTACTAAGGGCAGTGCTACCGGCCTGAGGATGGTAGCACCGAACCTTTTGAGTTAGTTTAATATGATTAATGATTTTTTGATGATTAATTGCATATCTTTTTGGATTTTGCTATGTGAGGTGTTTTCCTTGTCTTTGATGGTTGCAGGACGATGGTGCTCGATCATGGTGAGGCGAAGGATGATCAAGACTAGGCGAGGTGCATCAGAGGTCCAAACGATCGAGGATCGCTGGAAGATGATCGGAGATGGAGTTCATGCAAGCAAAGAAGACAAGGAAAGGAGGTGGTGCTAGCTAGATGCTGTGTGGATCAAACTGTCAGATCACGATCTAATTAATAGGTTAGCGAGTCTAGATAGTATGCTTTGAAAACCATGCAAGAAAACCCTTGTGTGTGTGGGTTTTGGGTTAGCCTTTGCATGGCTAGTTGAGTGGGTTAATCCTAGCCCATGATGAGTGCTCTAGGGTTGATCAGGGGCTCATCCAAGGGTGGTAAGTGGCCCAAGAGTAGTATAAATAGGGGTGAAGGAGTAGTCTTCTCCCCTTGAAGGTTGTAAAAGGTTTTGTGCTCCTTTGAACTTTTTCTACTTTGTTGTGAGGCTTTGTAAACGTGCCCTTCCTGAAATGCAAATCATTTTCATTCATGTTTGAAATTACATTATGCATTTACTTTATGTCTTAAATTCAGCAATTAAATTTCATATTTAAATTTCTACAATTTACTTTCTCGCAATTTAGATTTGCCTCCCCTCCTAAATGCTGCTGATCTAGGATATCTTGAGGGTGCTCATATGGTTTTACATCTCTCTTGCACCCTAGGATAGACTAGAGATCAAGTTTTCCATCAAATTTAAATCTCTCCAGAACTTGTTCTTCGCGCAGCAGTCAGTGTTTGATTTTTAGAAAAAACTAGAAAAAACATTTTTGAGTGTTTATTGGATAAGGTGCGTGACTCATATATCCATCTGTGGAAAAATTGGAGAGTCCACTAGTTGCATCGTTTGGGTGCCATGAGGTGAATACCGAGCCCCAAACTTTTTGCTAAAAGTTCCTGATAGTCTGTGGTTTTTTATTTTTCTTGATTTTTCTACAAGGTGTTTGAGGTGGTCTTTGGTAGACTGCTTCATGACTCATTAGCTCATAGGGAGAAAAATTCTCAAAAGTCCTAGAGCAACAGAAATTGACTAACCACCTGCTCCAATTGAGGATAATTTCTAGAAAATATGCTTTTGCTTTTCTAAAAATGACTTCATTGATTTGGCTTGATCTTCTTTTTTTACAAACTTGACAACCAGGATTGTGATTCAAAAATTACCCACATATTTCATGGTTCTCACCCATGCAAGCTAGGGATACACATATTTATTTAGTTGTTCGGGTTTTGGAGGGTTGGTGAATTTGAGGAGCACCGGTCCGAAGAAAAATCTACAAGGTAGTTTTATATTATGATTATTCATCCCCCCCTGATCACCATCTCGATCCTTCAATTGGTATCAAAGCCAGTTTTGCTCTTCCATAGATCTTGATCGGTCTCAAGAGTCATGGCGACGGATAAATATTCCACCAAGCCTCCTATTTTTTCTAAAATTGATTTTCCATTTTGGAAATCTCAAATGGAGTCGTACATCACTACCCAGGGCTTCCTGATATGACAGAAGGTGAAGCTCTCGTATGAGATTCCTGCCGATGAGTATGTCACGGTTGGCAATATAGTTGACATTGAGGCAAATGCTAAGGCAAGGAATATCATCATACATTGCCTTAGCCACAGTGAGTACGATAGAATCTCTCACCTACGATCTGCTCATGAGATTTGGGTGACTCTCGATGCTTACCATGAGGGCACTACTCAAATCAAGAACATGAGGCAGGATCAGCACAAGCGTGAATACAACAAATTTGAACAACACACTGGTGAGAGTCTTGACAAGTGTTTTGGTCATTTTATGAAGATTTTGAGTGACTTTCGAGTAGTTGGTTGCACATACCCTGACTCGGATAATGATCGAAATTTTCACCGCACTTGACCTTTGAGTTTAGGGAATGAAAGTGACCACCATTAAGGACACTACCAACTTGTCGACCTTGACTCTTGATGGGCTCTATTCCTAACTCAAGACTTATGAGATCGATGTCATCTCTCACAAGACAAAATCTCAGTCGATGGCCTTGGTCACCGATCCCATTGGATCTTCTCTTCATTGTTTTGCTGGATTCTCTCTCTCCGCCCTTTGCAAGCTAAGCGATGACCAACGAAAAAATTTGTAGAAAATGAGCTTGTTTTTTTAGCTTGCAAATTCTCTCATACATGCAAGAGGGTGAGAGAGAGGAAGAGAGGTGGCATGATCACCTGTTTTGAATGTGGTGGCCCCAACCACATTCGAGCAAATTGTTCCTGTCGGGGACTGAGAAACTTCTGACAAGGTCAACGCACGGTCAACAAGATCCCCAGCTTGGGACGATGCAACAAGGGGCCTCGGTCGCGACCTAAACGACGCTGATTCCTGCACGACCTCGAGCTTGGGCAGAGGGGGGTTCCATCCCCGCACAACCTCGACCTTGGCTCGGGGGCGTGCGTTTACACGGCGGTTACCAAGACCGAAGATCCCGGAGTTAAGGCGGACGTGGGCGCCGGATCCGGGACGGTTGCAGCACGTCTTCATTGCACGCTATGCACTACCCCAGGAATCTCTCTTGGCCATTTCTGTAACGGCTGGGAGGGGTATAAAATCCCTAGAAGCAGAACGGCAGAACACACGACATCAGCGCACTAGCAACAGACTAGTAGACACAACCCGAACGCTCAAGCCCGAGCTGTAATCCACTCTCTGTACTCACGACTAGTGAATTCCTCCACCTCAGGAGAAGACTGGAGTAGGGCTATTACCCTCGCGGGGAGTCGAACCAGTATAATCCGCTGTCTCCCGCTCATTAATGCCTCGCCCCGACCTACGTCTGGTCCATCGTTGAGCGCAGCTCTTTCTGGGTCCCCCATTCGCACTAACCCCACTTTCACTTTTGCGGTTAGGTGATCCTGATCGTCGAAAGCTAGCACCCACCGTGGGGCCCGAAAGCTTCGCTCATCCGGAAGAAGTTCAAGATTTTCGAGGTATGGCGTCCTCCGCAACAGCGCATTCCGCGAGCTTGGGTTCCAATGCCGTCCCCGAGCATGGAAGCTCCGTCCTGTTCTCCCCTCTCATTGCTGCGCTAATCGCTTGTTCTCATGGCCGCTAGTCATGGCACGAAAGCGTGGAGGAGGAGTGCAGCCGAAAGCTTCATTTGGATGGCACAAGTCGCCATCAACCAGGCCGTAATTGCCCTCCGGCGGGAGGAGCGCGAGAAGGTCGGAACGTCGTCAGGCCGTTCCAAGCTCCCTCAGTCGAGCGAGCACCTTCGTGCGATCGCCCGTGTCATGACCGACCCCGCCCGTCCGAGGTCGGGTCTTTTTGGCCGAGCTCTCGCAGACGAGCTTGATAAGGCCGTTACCGAGGCTGTGCCCTCAAAGCACCAGGGCCATCCTTCTGGGTCTCGGTCCCTGAGGAGCGATGGCAGCTCCTCGCGTAGGCGCCAGTGTCCCCGCTGGTCTCCCGTGAACCAGCAATCTCGTGACCTGTCCCGCACACCGCCTCGCCGTCGCTCCCCAAGTGCGACTCCAGACGGAGTGCGGTGATGACCGGCCTACAGCAACTCTCACTTCAGCAGCGGCACGTCAGGCCTTTCTCCTGACATCCCCCCAAGGCGTCGTCGGGTCCATGAGTGCTGCAGTACCTCCCGGGCGACGCTCGGGCCCACCGCTGTGGTCGTCGAGCTCGGAGGGTGGAACGCCAGGGCGATCGAGAGTCCAACTCCAGCAGCAGTGAGCATCTCCCTAGGCGCGCCCATGTCGACTTCTACGACTCGCGGCGTACTCGATGACCTTGGCGGGTCTGTTGGCTGCTCATTCAAGCATACGATCGGCGGTTCGACGGAACAAAGAACCCCGATGAGTTTCTGTCAATCTACACCACCGCTATCTTGGCCACGGGGGGAGACGAGTACGTGATGGCCAACTACCTCCCTACCGTCTTGGACGGTGACGCCCGCACCTAGCTCTTTAACCAAAAGCCCGGCACTTTCCGCTCGTGGCGCCAAATCCAGAGCGCCCTCCGTTCAAACTTCCAGAGCTGTTACGAGTGGCCCGGCAAGGAGAAGGACCTGGACCGAGTGATCCAGGGAAAGAATGAACCTCTCCGCGACTTCGTGCGGTGGTTCATCCGTACTAGGAACCTGATCCCAAGTGTCTCCGACGAGGCCGTGATCAAGGCCTTCAAGTTCGGCGTCCGCGACCGGCACCTCACCAAAGACTTGGAGATTACGACAAGGCTCACCGTCGGCAAGCTGTTTCGCATGGCGGAGCGCTACGCGGATGCGGACGACGCGGTCCGCTGGAAGCGCGACTACGACCAAGGTAAGCTTGGTGTCAATTCGGGCGAGGCTGGCCCCACCCACGCCAAGAGTACCGACAAAGGCTCAGCCGCTTAGAAGCAGAAGAGGGACCGCAAGCACGATGGAGGCCAACCTCAGGTGATCATTTCGGCGGATGGTCACCGCGAGGTCATGGAAGTGCAGGGGTCGGCCCAGGAGAGGCCCCGACCCCAGTGAAATCGACCACGGCCCCAGTAGGCACCGCGTCGACCTCGGCAGGAGGATCGCCGGTCTGGGTCGCGGTAGGCTGATGACCGCCCGCAAGGTCCTGAGGGGCGGCCTCGGTTCGAAGAAGGTAAATTCTGCCTGTTCCACAGGACTCCAGGCCACGACCTGCGAGACTGCAGGGCCTGGCAGGCCAAGCTGGAGGCCTTCTACGACGGACACGGGGAGATGCCCATGCTCCCGATGGAGGGAGATCAGCCCGATAGGGTTAACACCGGAGAGGTCCAAGCCGACCTCGACCTAGATTTCCAGTAGGGCGACCGCCGGATCGACGTTATCTTCGGCGGCTCTTCGGCGTATCAATCCCGGCGCGAGATCAAGGACGTCACGCGCGTGGTCTACCAGGCCACCGTTGGGAAGCCCGCGGACCAGCCCTGCAAATGGGCCGGGGCAACGATCACCTTCACGCCGGAGGATGCCCCCCAAGGTATGTCCAAGGATCTCCAGACTGCCCTGGTCGTGTCCCCGACTATTAGTAACACCTTGGTTGGGCGGGTCATGGTCGATGGGGGTAGCTCCCTCAACTTGCTGCTGGCTAGCGCACTCGACCGGATGCAGATCCCCCGGTCGAAGGTCAAAAATATCGCGATTCCATTCTTCGGGATCGTGCCAGGAAGTTCGACCACCCCCTTGGGACAGGTGGTCCTGCCCGTCACCTTCGGCGCCTCAGACAACTTTTGCACTGAGCTGATCACCTTTGAGGTGGTCGAAGGAGATCTTCCCTACAACGCCATCCTTGGCCGCCCGGCTCTGGTCAAGTTCATGGTGGCGAACCACTACGGCCACCGCTGCATGAAGCTCCCAGGACCTAGTGGTGTCATCACCGTGCGGGGCGACCTCAAGGCGGCACATGGCTACAAGACCCAGGCCTTGGCCCTCGCCGCATCTTTGCCTCGGCGAGGCCTCTGGCGACCACGAAGGTCGCCGCCGTATAAGCGATCATCAACCCAGCGGGACAACGAAAGCTGTGTCGCTCGTGGAAGGAGACTCATCCAAATGCGTCCACGTCTCGGGCGAGCTGAGTTCCAAATAGGAACTCGAGCTCGTCACATTCCTCCGCGCCAACAAAGATATATTAAGCAGGAGCGGCGGACATGCCGTGTCCGAGGGAGGTCGGTCGAGCACGCATCGTCTTGGCCCGACCGCCGCCCGTCGTCGAAGTTGCGGCCTTCTCTCGAGAAGGTCGCCATAATCAAGGAGAATCTTGACAAGCTATTGAAGGCTGGCATCATTCGTGAGATCGATTACTCAGAATGGCTGGCCAATCCCATCATCGTGCAGAAGAAAGGCGAGAAGTGGAGGAAGTGCGTGGATCACACGGGGTTGAACTCGGCATGCTCGAAGGACAATTTCCCTCTCCTGCGCATCGACAAGATTGTTGACTCCCCGGCGAATGCCAAGCTGCTAAGCTTCCTGGACGCCTACTCTGGGTACCACCAGATCAAGCTGGCATGACGCCTTGACTCAGAAATCAATCAATACACAAGGTCCTGCCTAGACTCAGAAATCTACAAAATTTTGGCATGACGCCTCTAGAAGTAAGGACATCCACTCCGCAGGCAAAACAACAATTAACATATCCAAATATAACACAACCACAACAACAAAGCATAAAGATCAACATGGATAGAAGTAACATGTCACAAAGATGAAACCAGACAACCACACAACTAAAATAACTCATCTAGCATACTAGAAGCATACAAAACAAGACTTGACAGCAAGATAAAATTTGAAATTTTAGCGGCAACATTGCAGCACATAGAGCAACAAGGATAGAAGCAATAATAGATATACGACATGAAGCACAATACAAGATCCAACATGACACAACAACAATATAGAAAAAGGATCATCATGAGTAGAAGCAACAAACTAGACATGAGATGAGCATGGAATACATCAAGGTTCAACAACGGAAATAGCCAAGTATTTAAAACATATCCATGACACAGTTTAGAAGGCTAACTATACAACAAAAAGAGCGTACAACCATCATGTTAAACCAAAAGTATGACATCTCTGGAAGTGTCCTGCCCTTGAACACTTCCGTGCGTTTACAACGTTGAGCATTAGCCCCTATTCGGTGCCCCGCCCGACCAGCGAGAGGCAATACGGACAGAACTCACATCCGTCGATGTCCTCACCTGAAAACCACAAAGCAGAAGCATGAGTACAAAAGGTACTCGCAAGACTTACCCGTGGTCCATATATGACCGACTTGAAGGCATATGCATTGGGATGTAGCAAGGAGTAAGCTTAAGGTAACAAGTGCATAAAAGCTTAACTTTAGTTCATATTCACATTCAACTACTCAATTTACAATTTTTATAGCGTTTACGGACAGCACCTACTACTAGAGTGAAATCTGAAATTTTACATGAAAAAGAGCAATTAATAACATGAACAAGTATCAACATCAAGTATACCAACTAATTTCAAGTTTAAGTTGTTACTACGCTGAAATGTCGGATGATACAAGCGTGCTCATATCCGAGAGCGCGGCAATTCGAATCGCTTATTCACCCTGCAGGGGATCATCAATCGCATGACATGTGCCACAAGGAACCTCATGTCAACCCTCCTCCCATCCATACATACTCGTTGAACTATCCTCATGCGGTTCGAGCACCTAGCACCCTCCCTCGAGCGGCTCAAGCCTCACTTAGCCCTCGAGAGTCAGCCTAAGCCTCGCCCTCAACCACGTCCAACCGCATGAGGGCATGACCCATCGAGCAGTATGCCATGAAAGGGTGGCTTACCCTACCATTATATCAGGCATGCGATCAACAAGGTGTGCTCGATCAACATGGCAAACAACGGATCGGTTCTTAACTGACACAGGCGAGACTACACCATTTGAATCTCCACACCCAAATGAATCCAACCCTCTCGCTCGGTCTCAATTTTACATTTCAGAACATAACCATATCCATTGCAACCCAATAGTGTGAAGTAATTATTCTCAAGTGATGGAACCATCCACCACTTGGCCCATACCCGACATCTAAGCAAACTAAGCATGGACACAATATAATTACCCATATACTAGCTCCAAGGGAGGTGTTTGACAATTATCAATGAGTGTATGTGCAGCAATTAGATTCTAATACCATTCCCACATTTCAATTCCTAATGCAAGACGTAATCATCCAATAAGCAGTTTATTCGCCAAAATACAATTATATGTAAGGTTGAAAATGCTTAGGTGCTTGCCTTGAGCTTCTGCTGGATTCTCAATAATAGATGGCTCTCCGGTACCCCCCCTCGGTCACAGCCGAGTCACCCTTCGCGTTTTCGTTCTCTACACGATCACAATGCATGTGAAATGAGATGCATGCAATGCATATGAAATGAAATACTAAATGCATCCCCCATGGAAGTTCCAAAAGTGCAAATATTCATCTCAATATAGGAATGAAAAATACAAATGCTAAACTCCACTTCTATATTATAGCACAAATCTGAAAACAGCAAGCATACTCCTCTAAACACACATAATTTTTAAATGGCAAACCCAAAGATTGATTTTCTTGGACTCTATGTGACCACAAGAGGATGATCTATCTTTATCATACATCCTAACATTCAGAATATGGATTTAAAATCCCCAACTAAACTCTGAACCTCAGCCCCAAAAGTCTGAAATTTCAGCAAAACCGGTTTCAGGACAGACAGTGATACAAATGACCATTACTTTCTAACCACTAAGCCAAATTGAGCAAAATCAGATTCTAAACGACCACAAGACAAAGACCTACAACTTAGCTTTATCCAATCATCCAGAATCTACCTAGAGAACTCCCAGTTCGGCCAGGAACAAAGAGCAGTTTTAGTGTCCAGAATTTTCAGAGTTTCAGAACAGCATGCACCAATTTCATCATAAAAATTGCTATACTTAATGGAATTGAGTAAATGATAATATTTTTACAATCTACACGAAAGTTCCTACAACTTCTCAGGCAAAATTTTATTCTAATTCGGCCTCTAACTTATTTTAAACCGCAGCTCAAGTTTCAGCTCCACATTTTCAGCATTCCAGAGCAGCATGCACTAAAATCATCATAACTTTCAGCTGGATTAACCAAATCGAGCGATTCTAGTTGGAAATGAAATATAATTCCATTATCCACAACTTTCACTACAGCCAGCCTAGCAAGAGATGCCCTTAACTTGCTCAAATCAACCCGAAACAGCAGCTATGAAATCTGCTCGAAAATCAGGATTGTGCTCCAAACCCTAGAGTTGATGTTTCCCACCCAAATCCCAAATATCCATCCACCAAACCCACAAATTCACTATGGCTGCCCCCAAAACCAGGAAATACTCAACCCTAAATCAAGGGAGCCTTACCTCCAAGGAGTGGAAGAGGAAAAGAAGAGGGGCCGTCTTGGGGAGGTGCTGCAGGAGGAGTGTGCTGGCTGCTGCTTGGGAAGGAAAGGGAGGCGCCACCAAGGAGGAGCTACAGGGGGAAGGTGCGGCTGGGGAGGTGCTGCTGCTTGGGGAAGAAGGGAGTGAGGTGCGGCCAGGAGAGGAACACTTGGGGAGGCTGCGTGAGTTGGGGAGGAGCTGGAGGGAGTGGAGGCGTTATGGGGGAGAGCTCAGGAGAAAAATGCTGGTTCGGTTTGGGTTGGCTTGGGGAGGAAAAACCCAGAAGAAGAGGAGGCTGGTTTCGGTTTGGGGAGGAAAAAAAATCAGGAGGAGAGAGCATGCTTCGGTTTTTTTGCTGCTACCCCCAATTTCTTTTGTGTGTTAAGCCCCCTTTGACCCCACTAGTAAACAAAGAGAATGGCTAAGTCCCAGAATTTCAGTACTTGGATTCAATTTTGATGCTATGATTGAAATTAGCATTTGATGTTGGATTGGGCTCAGAACTCAACCATTGCAAAGAGAAAAGTTCCTAGTTTGTAAACCACTAACATGCACACTGAAATTTCTAGCTCTTAATTTTTGCTAAGTTAGAAAATTCTTCTACGTGGCAGTTTAGGATATTCACTGAAGTCAGAAATTGATCTCAAATGCGGCCAAAATTTGGTTGGCGCTAATGTTAGCCGCATGAGCCGATTTCGAACATGGAGCCATGACAGTGATTCACAGCTCGTCATCAACCAGTTCAACAAGGGCTACCAGTGCTCGGAAGATTCCATGGCCAAGTACCTCGCCGAGGCGTGCAAGATGGAGAAGTGGTTCTAGAACCTAGAGATCACGCATGTGGCGCGGAAGGACAACTCCAACGCAGATTTCCTCTCCAAGCTTGGTTCGTCTGACGACGAAGTCCCCCCAGACGTGATCTTGGAAACCCTAGCGTCGCCTTCGATCCCCGACCAAGGGGCCTCGGTCACCTTCATCGAGGGTATTCCCTCATGGGCCAAGCCGATCCACAATTTCCTGGCGACGGGAGAGCTCCCGGCCGATCGCGCGGAGAAGAGCAGGGTCAAGCGCCGGACGAGCTCGTACAAGCTCGTGGACGGCAAGCTTTATCGTCGTAATGTCTCTAGCATCCTGACGAAGTGTGTTTCCATGGAGGAGGGTAAGTACCTGTTACACGACATTTATTCAGGTCTTTGTGGGGCACACTCTTCTTTCAAGACTATGGTCGGGAAGGCTTTCTGCATGGGGTTCTACTGGCCAACAGCACTCCAGGACGCCCACAATATCGTCCGCTCCTGTCGAGCCTATCAGTTCCATGCTCGGAAGTCGCATCAGCCTGCTTACGCGCTCTAGACTATCCCACTAGCTTGGCCCTTCTCGACCTGGGGGCTGGGCGTCCTTGGTCCCTTCCCGCAGGCGACCGGGGGGAAGAAGTTTTTGTTCGTTGCCATCGATACCTTCACCAAATGGATTGAAGCCGAACCCATCTCGACCATCACGGCTCGCGCAGCGGTCAAGTTCTTCCGCTTGTTCGTGGTCACCAGGTATGGGGTTCCATGCAGAATCAACACTAACAATGGAACACAATTTACCGTGAGCTGTTCCAGACGTACTGCGAAGACATAGGCACCAAGGTATGCTATGCTTCCGTGGCCCACCCACAGAGCAATGGAGCAGTGGAGCGCGCTAACGGACAAATCGTTCAAGGCGTCAAAAAGCGAGTATCGGATGAGCTTGAATGACACGGCCAGACCTGGGTGGATGAACTTCCCACCGTCTTATGGTCTATTCGTACCACAGTCAGCCGAGCAACGGGGTCCACACCCTTCCGGCTCGTGTTCGGTACCGAAGCCGTCCTGCCTCCAGAGGTCACGCTGGGCTCTGCCAGGGTCAGCTTGGTCGACCAGATCGACTTCGAGCAAGAACGGTCCCTTGACCTTACCCTGGCGGAAGAAGTAAGATGCCGTGCACTGCTACGATCGGTGCACTACCTGCAAGCTCTTCGCAGACATGCGTCTCGTCGATACGACCTAGGGAGCTCCTTGTTGGGGACTTAGCCCTGAGACGGATTCAGGCTCCGTCCAACACCAACAAGTTATCCCCGCGGTGGGAGGGCCCCTATAGAGTTGTTTCAACAGATCGCACGGGGGCTTACCCTTTAGCGTTGCCTGATGGCAGAGAGCTCTCTAGCTCGTGGAACATTGACCAGCTTCGAAAATTCTATGTGTAACCCCTTTACCTCAGAATTCAATAAAGTTGTGTTGTTTGTTTGTTATGTTTGGTTTTCACGCCCTTTTTCTACGATGTTTGTTGACTCCAATTCGGGCCTTCTTTTAGTCCGACCTGCGAGCGAGCGCGCTTGCTCTTGCCCCTGGTGCCGGAAGCTTACACATTCTCCCCAAGTGGTCGAGCTGCTTATAAGCCGAATCTCTTCGCATTAACGCTCCCCCTACGCTAGGGTTCGAATTAAGCTCATGCCCGGGTCCAACGAGCAAGACGCAAATCGTTGGCAGGACTCGAGCGGCTTGGCTTAGAAACGATCCTAATACTCTCGAGCCTAAGTTTTTCCTCATGCGCCTATGTTATGCTCCCTGTGGGTTTTTCTCGGTCTTGCAGGGCATGGTCTCTACAGGCTTCTAACTTGCACCCAAGGCCGGCGTCGCTCGACCTTGAGCCCAATGGGGGCTGGACGAGATATACCATGACCAAAAAAGGCTAAGTGCATGATTAGGGGAAAAGACTCTTGATCGAGAAATGATAAAGCAAACCAAGACATTAAAGCTATTCTTGCCAAAAGAGTGTCATTCCATTAAACCTTTTTTATCTTACAAAAGGTCTTGCTTACTGGAAATTTAACCCTGTTTACAAGTCGGCCATCTCGCGCGTGAGTTTCTCCTGCTCGAGCTCGGCGACCTTGGCCCTTAAGGTCGAGAGATTGCCTTGGAGTCGGAGGGCTTCGGCAAAGGCTTCGGCGGCGCGGCGGCGTTCTTCTTAAAGTTGGGACAAGGCGCTCTTTGCCGTCTTGCTCGCACAGCCCAGCTTCTCCTCGAGCTCTTGAACCTTGGCCTCAAGCTCAGGGGAGGCCCTCGACACGGTGGCTTTTTGGTCCGCAGCGGCCTTGTTCAGTTCTTCGGCCTTGGCTCGCTCGGCCTCGAGCGGCTTGGCCGACCACGCACGCTCATCCTCGACGGCCTTGTACGCGTGGTCCCGCTCCGAGGCGATGGCCCACTCCAGCTCGGACTTGTGGGAAGCCTCGAGCGTCTTCACCACCTTGCGGTGGCCGGCGATCTCGTTGGAGTCATCTGCCTCCTTTTGCGCGGCCTCCTCCCGCTCGGCTTGCAGGTCCTCCCCTGAGCACATCGAGCAAGGCCCTCAGCGCATCGGCGTGCGTTTGAAGGCCTTGCAGCCCATGGGTGATTGAGCCGATGGCCTGCGGGGCTCGAAGGGTCAACACGGCATTCGCCAGAAGAAAGAGTAAGAAGAAGGAAAAAGGGAAAGTTCAAAGCCAAGGTTTGGAGAGACTCAAGTACCTGGGTAAGACGGCCCTCGAAGATTGCACGGAGTCTGTGGCGGAGGCTATTTGCTGACGTTCGGGCGGTGTCACCCTTCTTTGCCACTGGGTCTTCGGGGGTGAGGCCTTCGGGTGCTCCGTCGTGGGCGGCCGCTCCTCGAGCTTCCTCTTCGAGGGGGCTCGACCTGCCCCCAAGCTCGGTCCCGGTGGTGGCTTCGGCCTTGCCCCCACAGCTGGAGGGTCTTTAGCCCCCACCCCTGCGATGGTCCTGGCCTGATCCACGGCTAGGTCCTCCGTGCTCACCATGGCCGGAGCATCTTCAGGATCGACAGCATGGGAAGTCCCGACCACCACGGTTAGGACGGTCTCGGAGGTCGTGGCTGGGGCATCCCCGTCGCCATCTCCTTTGGTAGCATCAGACGGGTCGGCACCGTCCTCAGCATCCACGGAGCCGGCGGCGTCATCTTCAATGGCCGCGGGCTCGATGTCGTCCTCGACCAGGTCGTCGAGCCCCTGGTCAAACTCCCCAACTGTGGCCCAACTCACGGGGCACGAGGGTGCTCCCAGCTTGAGGGCAGTAGGCGCCCAAAGACGTGGGAGGACTCCTCCTCCTCGTCGGACTCAGACTCGCCCTGGACAACAGTCATCGTCAGGATGGGCAGCCAGTGAGCTCGGGCGCTCAAGGTCTGTGATAAAGGAAGGCTACTAAGCTAAGAAGATAGAAGAAAATCCAAGCGAGAGGAAGGCCAAGGACGCACCTGAGTCTGCAGCCTCCGCTTCGCGGGGGGCTGGCGAGGCCCCTGGTGCCCCGCAGGTGAGGGGGAGTCCCTTCCTCGGGAGCTTCGGGCCTTGGTCCTCGGGGCCTGCGGTGGGTCCTGACCCTCGGTCGAGGTCCTGGCTATGTCCGCAGCACTCTGTTGCTACAAGAAGAGGTCTAAGCCAAGAGGCAGAAAGAGCATGAGCAAAAAGTTCTCGGGGGCTTGACCAAGGATACTCACCATCGTGCGGTCGCCCCACTCGACGTGTTGCTTCTTCGGGCATTTGCCGCTCGCTCCGTCCGGGGCTGGCCTCTTGCCCGTCTTCTTGCCCTTGCCTGCCCTGGGCAGTGGCAACATCTTCTTCGTCGTTTCAAGCAATTCGAGCTTGTCCTGTAGGTGCAACAAAGAGTCAAGGAAGGCCCTGGGCGTGTGCCGACTAAGGTCGGTTCAAGGCCGCTTACCTTGGCTTTCCGATGTAGCACGTTCCTCGGAACGGGTTCGTCGAGGGTGTAGTCATTCGTCGCCTTCCCGAACATCTCGCTCATTCGGGCGGCTATCCAAGTTTCCTTCGGCGCTGCTGGAAAAGATCAACTCATCAAAGGAACCCAAAGATCTAAGCTGGCGCAAGCTTCAGGCCAGGACGGCTTACCAGATGTCCCCTCACGGGTGAGGTCGTCGCGCCCTTTGATCTCGAAGAATGGGTGCACCCTCTTCCACAGAGGGAACACCTGGCTCCTCAGGAAGTCATTGGGGATGGCCTGCCCGGTGAGGCCTCACGAGGCACAGATGTGGATGGCGGCGATGGCCTCTTGATCGTCCTCCAGGTCGCCCGCCTCTGGAGTCTGCTTATTCCCGTTGATGGGGGCTCCGTCGAACGCCAGCGTGCCGTCTTCACCCCGCTTCAGGTAGAACCACCGCTCGGTCCATGGGCCGAGGGAGTCGTGGGGGCGCATTTGGGGGAAAGACTAAGGGATCCCCGTCCGCAGTCGGAAGTAGAGGCATCCGACCACGGGATCCTTCCCGTTGCGAAAGAGGGAGAAGAAACGGAAGAAAAGCGAGGGGGTGGGAAGGATTCCAAGGAACCCCTCGCACAAGTGAGAAAAGATAGAAAGAAGGAGGATGGAGTTGGGTACCAAATTGATAAGCTCAATCTCGCATTGCGCGAGAACGACTGCGAGGAAGTCGCTCTCCGGCGTCCGCAGGCCGAAGAGCATGTAGTGCTTCGTGCTAACGAGCTCGTCGTCCCATGGCTGCGGCTCGGTCTCTCCGACCGGCAGCCGCCACGTCGTCGGGTCCAACAGCCCCAAGCCCTCGAGCTCTCTCATCCTCGCCGCCGTCAGGGAACTCTTCCCGAGCTTTACCATGGCGATTGAGAGGAAGTTTGGTCGGAGGAAGAAGAAGGGCTCGAGCGAGGAGTTAGGAGGCGAAGACTGCAAAGAAGTCGAGAGCTTTTCGAAGTGGCGATGGTCTCGAGTTTTATAAACCCAGTGCGCTGCAGGCCGGAGGTTGGGGCATCTCAAAAAGTGCGCCGGTCATGTGATTCGGCAGTGCGATTAAGGGTTTGTCTTGGCGGGATCGGCGGCGCGAGCAGTTCATTGTTCGATCATGTCCGTACCAGAATTCTAAAGATCAAGGGGCGCCAGGTGTAACGTTGCCAAGGCCTGGCGGTAGGTCTCTGCCCGACCTCGACTTCGGACTCGAAAGTTCCAGAAAACAGTCCCCTCTGTTAGTTTGGGGAGGCTCGAGGTCGACCCAAATTCTTGCCACGACCTTGAGCCTCGGGGGCTAGTTGTCGGGGACTGAGAAACTTCTGACAAGGTCAACGCATGGTCAACAGGGGCCCTAGCTCGGGACGATGCAGCAAGGGGCCTCAGTCGCGACCTAAGCGACGCTAATTCCCGCACGACCTCGACCTTGGCTCGGGGGCGTGCGTTTACTCGGCGGTTACCAAGACCAAAGATCCCGGAGTTAAGGCGGACGTGGGCACCGGATCCGGGACAGTTGCAGCACGTCTTCATTGCACGCCATGCACAACACCAGGAATCTCTCTTGGCCGTTTCTATAACGGCTGGGAGGGGTATAAAATCCCCAGAAGCAGAACGGCAGAACACACGACATCATCGCACTAGCAACAGACAGTAGACACAACCCGAACGCTCAAGCCCGAGCTGTAATCCACTCTCTATACTCATGACTAGTGAATTCCTCTGCCTTAGGAGAAGACTGGAGTTGGGCTATTACCCTCGCGGGGGCTCGAACCAGTATAATCCGCTGTCTCCCGCTCGTTGACACCTCGCCCCGACCTACGTCTGGTCCATCGTTGAGCGCAGCTCTTTCCCCATTCACACTAACCCCACTTTCACTTTTGCGGTCAGGCGATCCCGATCGTCGACAGTTCCAAACTAGAGAAGAGCAACAATGACTCTGGTAGTTCGGGAAAGAATGACTACACCTATAAGAACCGCAACAAGAAGCCTCCAGCTCACATACTGGTGTGAGAGAAGAAGTACCGCAACTTCTCGAAGAACAAGAAGCTCTTCTACCATGTCCTTGCTACCCTCTATGACATCATCCTCTCTGACACGGAGACATGGAGCGATGAAGGCGAGGATGATCTGCAAGAGAAGAAAGGCGGCGAGGAGTTCTCCAACATGTGCTTCATGGTAGACACCAATGGCATCAGCGACTCTGAGATTTACATTTACTCGGACGAGGTAACCTTCTACGACCAACTCAATGAAGCTTTTTGCAAACTAGGAAAATTTTATGCTAGAGCTAGAGCTAGGTGTACGGAGCTTGCGAAGGAATTAGGTACCTTGACTCAAGAGTTAGTCTCTCTTAGATCTGCTCCCTCCTGAGTCACTGATGACTATTCTTTGTGTGATGCCTTGCATGTAGAGTTAGAGAACCTAAGGAGTATGCATGATAGTGTGTTGTCTGAACTAGATAGTCTTATGTTGAAGAATGCTAGCAATGAATCTTCCAATGCCATGTCTTTAGAAGCTACCTTTCTTCTTGCTCACTCTACTCCTTCCTAAGACAATTGCCCAAAATTGCTTGCTGAAATTGATGCCATCAGAGCTTACCTTAGGAAGCTTTCTTCTAGAAACAATGAACTTGAATTGAATGCTTCTAAGGACCCAGTTAGCTTATGTGCGGGCTGAAAGCAACTAAAACTTGACCATGAATCTTTAAATGTCAAATGTACTAAACTTGTTAAGGACTTACTAGACAAGTCATAAGAAAGTTGCTTGCATTGTTCTGTGATTCAAGGGGACTTGGATAAAAGCCAAGTCGAACTTAGGAATAAGCTAGAAGACCAAGCCCTTAGGATTAGAAATGCTCCTTGCATTTCTTGTGAGGTCCTTAAGATTGAGACAGCCATGCTGAGGGAGAAAAATACACATGCCAGTAGTTCTTATCCTTCTGGTTCTTCTCCTTCCCCTTATCCCTGTTCTTCTTGTGGCACTCTCTTTCGGGAGTGAAGTATCTCATGAGCACTCTCGAGAAGTTTGTAGGAGGCAAGAAGAAGCTCAATCTCACTCTAGACCAATTCAAGATTTGCAGATTTAATCAGGGTCTAGAATTTGATTCCTTGGAGCATGCTAAAGGTACTGTTTGCATTAATAAAAATTTTATTCTTAAGGACGTCACCTTAGTGAGTAAGCTACAGTATAATTTACTTTTTGTTTCTCAACTTATCGATGACTCTTTCGAGGTAAGTTTTAAGAGTCGTACTTGTTGAATCCTTGATTCACCAGGGGAGTTAGTTTCTGAGATTTCTAGATTTTGAAGGGTTTTTCATGCTGATTTTTCTACTTCTTCTAAAGACTCTCTTCGTTGTTTGATTTCTTCTGAGTCCCGTGATCTCTCCTTTTGGCATAGAAGACTTAGTCACATTGGTTTTAATTATTTGACCAGAGTTAGTAGCCACGACCTCATTCGTGGCCTACTCAAACTCAAGATGGTCAAAGACTGAGTTTGCTCTTCTTGTCGACATGGCAAGATGGTTACTGCCTCTCATCCCCTAGTCACCGTAGTGATGACTAATATACTAGGACAGCTTTACATATGGACACTGTTGGTCCAACTAGAGTGCAGTCAGTAGGAGGGAAGTAGTATGTTCTTATCATTATTGATGATTTTTTGAGGTTTTCTTGAGTATTTTTCATGGCCTCGAAGGATGAGACCTTTTTTCACTTCAAGGGTTTTGTCAGCAGGTTGTCTATTGAGTTCCCAAGTGCCTTAGGAGCTATACGCAATGATAATGGCATGGAGTTCAAGAACTCCTACTTTGAGAATTTCTATGTGGAGTCTAGTTTAGAGCATTAGTTCTCTTCTCCCTATGCCCCTCATCAAAATGGCCTTGTAGAAAGGAAGAACAGGACCCTGGTTGAGATGGCTAGGATGATACTAGACAAGTACAGTATTCCTAGGAAGTTTTGGGCTGAGGCTATAGCTACTGCTTGCCATATTTCTAATCGTGTTTTCTTGGGAGCACATTTGCATCGCACTTTTTACGAATTGAGGTATAGGCAAGAGCCCAGTGTTTCTCTTTTTCACGTATTTGGTTGCAAGTGTTTTATCTTGAAGTCTGGTAACCTAGATAAGTTTGAGTCTCATTCTTCTGATGGTATTTTTCTGGGTTACTCGACTTCTTCGAATAGCTATAGGGATTGGAGTTGTGATGTGAATAGGATCATAGATACTTGTCATGTGGACTTTGATGCAGCTAGCCCATGAGCTAGACCTGATATTTTAGGCTCTTCTTATCCCTCTAAGACCATCTTCATAGAGAATGAGGATGATGGTGTTCCACTTGATCCAGTCCCCTCTACACCTGAGGTGCCTCCTGTTTCCATTTCTACACCTCAAGGAGATTAGCCCTTGCCTTCCGACTCTCCTTCAGCGAGTGGCTCTGTTCCTAACTCTCCTGCTCAAGTGGTAGAGGCCACTTTTGCTTCTAGTCCTCCCTGCCATATTCAGTGTTCTCATCCACCTGATCAGATCATTGGTGATCTATTTGAGTGTGTGACACGCTCAAAATCAAAATTATCTTCTTTTTGCCTTCACTCTACCTTTGTTGCCTCTTTCGAGCCAAAGGATGTAACTCATGCATTATACGATGAATCATGGATTAATGCTTTGCATGAGGAACTGGAAAACTTTGAGAGAAACAAAGTCTGGCAGCTTGTAGAGTGTAACATCCTAAATTTTGCTTTTTTGGATTTATTGTGCTTTTCCCTTCTATTTGAATCTTCTGAGATTTTATTTAATTCTTTTTGTATTTATTAGAATAGGCCATTTGCCATTATTTATTTATTCTATGCAAGGTATTAGTGATCTTTTATTGGAAATATTTTATTTGTATTCTAAATGTCTTAAAGTATTTTCTGGAAAAATTTTATGGATTTTTTCGAATTTTCTCGCTATTTATTTTGGCTTTATTTATTGTTCTAATTTGTTTTTATTCAGAAATGAATTAAAAATCCGTGGAATAGTAATTGGGCTGAAACCCAGCTGGTTTGGCCCATTTCCCCACACTGCTGGTCCGTTCAACCCACTCTGCCAAAACCCTAACCCCGGAGTCGTTCGATTTGGATCGGATGCTCGCCGTTCGTCCACGTCGCCCTGCTCCATGTGCCGTCGGATCGAGTCCATGTGTATGTCCCCCGATGCTGCCACGTCGCCATGCCGTGTCCCTGCTAGACTCCGCTGCCGTCGCAACCTCCTTCGTGTTTCTGGCAATGAACCCGGATACCGAGGGTGCTATTTAACGCGTCGTTGCCTGCATTAAAGTCCTCGCAAGCCACCGCACCTTCTGGTCAATTCTCGCACACCGAAGTGCCCTCGTTTGCCTGCGGTTGATCGTTGTAGTTCCTGAGCCCTTTCACCACTCTTTCCACCACCGTCGGTCTGTTTCTGCCATGTCTAAGGTCATCGGAGTGACACTCACACTGAGCCACGTCAATCAAGCCGTCGTGTGTCGCCGTATCCGCCCTCTAGCGCCATCACCGTGGTCGTCTTCCTCACCTCTGGTAAGCCCTCGCTGCCGCCCTACCATTGTTCCTCGCAAGCTTCCTCGGCCATTTGATCATTTATGTACCACCCAAATTCCGCCATGTCTACACCATCTGCTTCATCATTACAGTTGTTGGATGTCCAGTCAAAGCCCCCAATCAAGCCATGTCGCCGTGTCTATAGTAAACTACTCTTTCACCCCTCACCATTAGATTTTAATCGCATGGTGTAGATTGCATCGTGCATAATCATGTTAGCACAGATCATAGCAGTTAGATCTTAGTCGTAGGGTTCTAGTTGCGCCGCGTTGCATCATCGTTGTCAACCATCAGATCCGCATTGGTCGATTCTGATTGTGCCGCGTGTTGTGCCGTCGCTTCACCTGCCATCGTCATTCGATCTGGATCCAGTGGTCACAGTGTAGCCATGCGTCGAGCCCACAGTAGATTAGAGCTGCTCTGCATCACTTAATCCTGACCGTTTATTTTGAATCGGATGAATGAGATCGCACTGAGCTTCCGCTAGTCGTGTAGCGCCGCGTGTCGCATTCTGATTGGGCCGTGTGCCGCCACTAACGCCATAGCTTGCGTCATCTAGTGCACGGGCACAGTGCTGCAAGTCCACGGTAAACCGAGGCCAAGCCATGGACTGAGTCTGTAGACCGCGACACATGTCGCCCTTTGATTGGGCCACGTGTCGGGTGACGTCAGCAGTGACATCATAATTAATTTTTAGTAGAAAAATATTTTGGCCAAAATTAAAATCTATGCTGACTTTAGCATGGCATCATAAATATGAATTTCCCATATAATAATAATTCGGATAAATTGGAATTTCTGATTTCAGTGTTTTTCTATTTATTTTGAAATTTTGAAAGGCTATATCTTTTGCATCCGAACTCTGATTGAGGTGATTCCAGGCTCTAAAAATTTGTAAAATCATGCTCTATTTATTAATGAATTTTATTTAATTTTTAGACTTGATTTTTCTCTCTATTTTGGGTATTTATTACTTTCTCTCTTGTTGCGTGTAGACTTTGAGTTGCCTAGTGAGTTTGTCATCGAGAAACCAGCACTTGTTCAAGTTTTAGAGTAGGATCCAAAACTCTTTGAAGGCAATTTGTGTTTTGATCATGTTGAACCTATGCTTTAAACATTATGTTGTTTCAATATACTGCATGATATTTCAATTATCTATTGTTTTTCATATGTTGGGAGTAGCTAATTACCTATTTGAATTACATCCACCATGTCATGTCCTATGTCATAACTCATTTGTCACCCTAGAATGGTTTAATGTTAATTGGTAGCTATAATTGCCAATGTGGGTAGTTAGAACGCAAGTAGTATGCTTAGCCATGCAACGAGTCATCATTTAATGTGCAAATGATTAATCTTGCTTAATGATTATGGAACATGTGCTTAAACTTGTGTGTCGGGTGTTGTCACACAATGTTGGTATTGTTGATGGCACGTGGTACATGGTAAATCAACTAGGGTGGTAAAATGATTTAGACCGAGGCAAGTGGCGTGTATTTATGGAGAGCCAATGTGGCACGTGGGCGGTCGCATTTGCCTTTTATGATAATTGTAGTTTATAGTTACGATGATTTTTGGTTAGTCTTACCTTGGTCAAATAAGGACTTAACCTTGCAAGAATTTGAACTGAGCCATTCAACAACCACAAGTCTGGTATGAGACCAACCTAGCTGATTAATTTGTTGAGTCTAAACTTTGGTACTATTGTGATGGTGTGAGGCCTAGGTAGTGGATCTAGTCCTCGCGCGGGTTGGCTCACATGGCGCAAGAGGGGGGGCCCTAGATGTGGTAACCAGTCTCACCAGTGTTGAAACCTTAATAAATAGTACTAGGTTTAGACAGGTATTGGAAAGGCTTTGTTATAACCACTCGCCTTTGTAGTGTTTGTATCTTGTGGGTAAAGTGTATAACCTCTACAGAGTATAAAACCTATTCGAATAGTCGTGCTCGTGGTATTGAGTATTGCTCAGTGATTACAGTCAAGGGTTAGATTTTATCAAACAAATGTGGGAATGGGATGATGAACCAAGGAAATAGGTTGTGAATTGGTTATTGGAAACAAATGCAAAAGTTATTATTGTTATTATTTGTTTTATTGTCTTTTAATCTATTTATGCTATTCTTTTACAAATGATGTTTATGCAAAGTAACCTTGTAGCCTATCCATTGTACTAAGCCACGCATATAGTATATAGACTTGCATTCTGTGCACGGCTTGTTTAGTGCTTTATGTACTCACCCCTTGTAACAACACATCATCAGTTGGAGAAGAAGCAACGCCTGCTTTTGAGGAGGAGGCGAACAACTAGGGTGCGAACCTTGTCAATTGCCTATGGCAGTTGAAGGGTTTCTACGCTTTTGATTATTTCCGCTGCTATTCATTTAATTTCTGCTTTAGCCCTACGTGGCATATTCATGTAAGGTGGACCATAAGGTTGTTTAACAATTATACTTAACTTGATGAAATCTTATTTATATTATCACTGAGTATGATTATGATATTCATCTATATTGATCCTGTGTGCACTTGCGTGATCCTAGACTAGTGCAGAATACATAGAGTGTTCGGATTT
Organism: Guadua angustifolia; assembly: GCA_036346375.1. Taxonomy (NCBI): domain Eukaryota; kingdom Viridiplantae; phylum Streptophyta; class Magnoliopsida; order Poales; family Poaceae; genus Guadua; species Guadua angustifolia. Next base: position 42,580,077 of record CM070513.1, on the reverse strand, counting down.
GTATATTCGGGTCCCGACAATGATGTAGTGTTAACTAAGGCACAAGCTCTTAACATACCGTTCAACATTAATTAACTCTTTCCGTCCGACCATTTGTCTGTGAATGATATGTTGCATTGAAATTCAAACGAGTACCCATTGCTTCATTCATCTTATTCCAAAATCTCAAGGTAAATTGAGTACCTCTATCTAACACAATCTTCTTAGGCACCCCAAAACCTTTTTCTTTAGATCTTGATACATCTTGGCACTTCCTAAATGAATTGAATACTTAGAATTATGGGTTTCCTTAAGTATCAACTGCTTAAGCTCTTCTTATCTGGTACACAGATTCAGCCTTTAAACTACATGGTACCTTGCTTATCCATAGTAAAATCCTCAGCTAAGCCTTCATCTTTCTTTGACTTGATTCATCGATCTTTTCATCATCCCTCTGACCCTCTCTAATTTGGTCTTCTAGTGTTAGTTTCACTCCAAAGCAGCTATGAAACCTTGTGGAAGACTTCCAATTTCAGCCTCTCAAACTGCTTGCACAACTCTGGTTGATCACTCCTTATCAACAGATTTGCACTGTGGCTCTTACGACTCAAAGCGTCGGTTACCACATTGGCCTTACCAGGATGATAATGGATTCCAACATTATAATCTTTGGTCAATTCTAGCCATCCTCTTCGTTCCATATTTAGGTCTGATTGAGTGAATATGTACTTTAAACTCTTATAGTCTATATATATCTCACATCTATTTCCGATGAGATAGTGACGCCATATTCTTAAAGCATGCACTACGGTAGCTAACTCAAAATCATGTGTAGGGTAATTATTGGTGAAATGCCCTGACTCATTGCAATCAAAACAATGCCAAACTATCAATGGCTGATCTCCTCCCTGTGCATTGTTGATCTGAACAGGTGTTTGAAAATTCTGCCCATTAGAACAGGGTGTGGAAGAAGGCATCTTAAAAACTGCCTTGGGCTAAAACCTGACAAATTGCTACGGTGCAACCCTCAACTTTTGCTGTCCTTCGCGGGCTCCTTGCTGTGCCATTCTATGCTTAGGGTTGTCATCCAACTCTTTGCGCTTGTCTTCAAGGATAAGGGTTTTGTTCACCAATTCTTAATTCTTGAAAATTAAGAAAATTATGGGTAATCAACCGAACTTGCATCCCAGAATTCACTCCTTTCATGAAGCGAGACAGTCTTGCCTTGTCAGTCTCTACATCCTCAGGTGTGTAGCGAGCAAGCTGCATGAACCGATTCAGATACTATGCCACAGACTGGCTCCCTTGCTTGATGGCTCTAAATTCTTCCTTCTTCAAATCCATGACACCTTCCGGAACATGGTACTAACAGAAAGTAGCATAAAACTCTTCCCAAGTGATCTCTTATGGGTTCTCCTGTGATGCATAGTAATTCTCCCACCATTACACAGTTGTGCCCTCGAGCTGGGGAGAAGCATAAAGCACCTTCTCATTTCCTTCACACTAGGTGATATGCAGCTTTCTCTCGATTGTCCTTAGCCAGTCGTCAGCCTCAATTGGGTTAGCATTCCTAGAAAATGTTAACGGACACTACAAGAAAAGTGATTATCTGTGACGAAAACGTCGTGACGTTGTCAACTTTTGTCATGGAAAATCTATTTTCTGTGATGACTTGTTTATGTCCGTCATTAATTGTATCAGGCGTCGTCGCCCCATGTACTTTTGTGACGAAATATAAAATTTCGTCATGAAACCAAAACACAAATCGTCATAGAAAATGAATGGTTGTTTGTCTTGGACTGACGTCAAACATATGTCTGTATTGTGACGATATGCTTTTTCATCACAGAGGCATGGCCTATCAAGTGGCTATATCTAGAGGGCTCCCTGTCCGAGGTGGCCTTGTTGTCCGACTTGGCCTTGTGGGCCCATACACCTTACACGCTGTTAATTCTTGCTTGTGTCCTTTCATGGTCAGCTGATTAGGGTTCAGGTCTGGATTGATTGGTAGATACATGTGATGTAGTGCAAGGCTTCATTGGAATCCTTCTATACGATTGGTGGCTTCCACATTCACTACTACAAAACATCACATAGGTGACACTCTATTTGTGTCGGTTTTTTTGGAATAGTCACAAATAACATTATCAGTGGTGGTTTAAAAAAATGGCTGGAAGACTATTTGTGATGGTTTTTATTTGGAACCGTCACAAATAATTCATTATCAATGGCGATTTTTCTTTGAAACCGCCACAAATAGTACATCAGTGACAATTTTAGCCAAAAACCGCCACTGATAATGTGAGTATCAATGGCGGTTTTTGGCTAAAACCGTCATTGATATATCTGTGGCAGTTTTGGGCTAAAATCGTCACTGATAATATTATCTGTGGCGGTTTTAATTTGAAACCACCAGAAATAATAAAAATAGAAAATTGTAAATATTGCTAATTACCTCTCCTACCTTCTAATTTAAAAAAAATTGAAATTAAATAATATTGCATTTGAAATAATTGGAACTAATATTAAAAGAACGATCGAAATAGATTCAAAACTTCGGAGGCCGTTTTGAGGCCCTAAACGACGTTTTTTTGGAATTCCGTCACCGCGCACGCACTGACACAAACCATCAAGATCCAACCATCTGATTTTGGCGCACTTTTCGTTATCTTTCAAACGATCTAAAGAACATCCCGATCGGAGTTACGAGTCAAAAGTTATGGCCATTTTAACAAACGTGCTCGGATTACGATTTCTTCATTTTTCTAACTATTTTTGAATTTTTTTAATTTTTTTAATTTTAACATTAAGCAACCAGTCTCAACCTGCTCAAACCTATACCAACATGGCACGGCCCGGTCCGCAAGTCACATAGGCCATACTTGAGTCGTGACCATGTCACATAGACCATCACTCAATTATTTACTTAACAATTTATTTTTTTGATCAATCACCTATTGATTTTTTCCCCTTAGCGACCAGCCATTCCTAACCTAACCCCTTTTTTTCCCCTCTCTCTCTCCCCCTCCCTTTTATCCCCATTCGGCCGCCACTCCTGACCTCCCTCTCTCTCACACGCCTCCTCTCCTTCCCCTCTCCAAGCGCCGCCGCCCCCTCTTGCGATCTCCACCGTGGGCTGCCACCAGCAGCTGGTCCTCCCGACTTCCTCCCTCTCTCTTTCCTCTACCTTCCACCCTCACCGATCCCCTGTGCGCAGCCCCCGCACAAGCCGCCGCCGGATCCAACGGCCTCGAGGTGCTCGCACGCCGGATCCGCCCAAATCCGAAGCCTCCCCGCCTTCCATACGTCACCATCAGCCACGACAACAGTTCGACTACTTCACCAGCACCGTCCTGCCTCCTCCTTGCCAGATCTGGTGTTTTCCCCACGTGTGAGCTCCCTCTGACTCCCTCTCTCACTCCCTAACTTTCTACTGGTCACTCTGGGCCGTGCCATCTCAATCGGCTCCCGCCGGGACACAGCAAGAGGTGGGGAGTCCGAGAGCCTGAGTCTGAGGTCAAGGCATAGAGGCCGACGGCCGGCTACTACTACCCATCCACGGCACCAACCAATCCCTCAAGCTAAGTGCCCTTGTTCCCCTCTTTGAACCGATTATTGATTTAGTTCTCTTGAGTTTGATTGCCAAGTTATAAAGTGACTGGGAAGAGAATGAACTGGAAATATAATTATTGTGATTTATCAATACAGCCACATTATTGCTAGAAGTTTTAGTTTTTGTCAGTTATCCTATATTTTGATTTCGATGCTGGTATGGATCCAGATGTGCATGAATATAATTATATTTGCATACAATCCTTGGCATCTTGGTTAATTAGGTAAAGTGGATGGTGCTCATTTAGTTACTCCTCTTACTAAATTTTCAGTAGTTGATCTTTTAAGATCCTTAATGAGTATGCATATATTTTGTATGAATGCTCTGGATGGTATTTTACTTTGAGGCTTAGCACTATTACATTTAAGGAGACCAATTTGTGCCGAGATGCAAATTTGTAAGAACCATGATACATCGATTTTTTGTGATATTCAATGAGTATCATTCCATACTTATCAAGACATCATTTTGTTTTGATCCATCATACTGACTTAAATTATGTACTATCCTAATTTGGGCCTGAAGTTTGGCACTTACAGATGCATGCATGCTTGGCTGGGGAAAATGGTTAAATGCTAAGAAGGGAACTTGGCAACATTTATTTCATTGAACGAGAGAATGATGCATGCTAATATTGGTCCTTGATTGCATGGAAGTAATAGAACTTAAGTTGTAATGTCTTTGTTGTTGGTTGAAAAAGGCTATTTACGAAGCTGTAGTCTATGCTCTTATATGATTTAAGAGGATAAGGCTCGGAGAAGAGGCTCTTATGCTCGGGTGGTTATTAGCGTTAGAGATATTTTAGAGTGTTTTGAGGTTCATGCTTGAATAGTGATGTGTTTAGACCTCTGCTTTAATCTTTTGAGCTTGGTTCATGTAGATATGCCTATGAGCAGGATAGGGAGGGTGTATGTATAATCGTTGATTCTTTGTATCAAGCTTGGTATTCATTGCTCTTCTATATCGTGATGGGGGTGGTTAGTTTGGCCAGCGATAATGTAGTTATTTGTCTCATGTTATTGTCTTGCGTTTCCTATGGACCCCAAATGGGATACTTATCCTTGTGATCGAATGAGGTATTATGTCATGGGAGCACATGTTTTGATGTATGTTTTACATGTGATCGGCATATGCCAAACTATTTTGTTTCTTCTTTATGCATATCGAGAGCAGTTGGTAAAAGTCTGGTTTAGCTAACAAATATATCATTAATGTTCATTTTTTTCTTCTTCTATTGTACTGTCATTAGTAGCAACAATTAATTTTAATTCTTGCCCTTTGGTCTTTCATGCTTGTTAGTATAGCCATAGTTTTTAGTGGCATGTTCAGATTTATTTTCTTGATATTCATTGTAATTTTGTAAGAATACGGGCTGCATCTAAAGCATTCTAGAGTTCGGACATCACCTATTAGCCATATCTTCATCAAAGTGAAGCTTGTCTTTGTTAAATCAATTATTCATTTGCCATTACACTTTTCTTGCTCATCATGTAGGTGTGTGGTGTAATGGGAAAGTACCCTCCATACCGATCTATTTTTGCCAAAATTTCATATGGTGAAAGCGGATGTTGGATAAGGCCCTTTACGAGGAGGAAGTGCGGAGGTGTGCTTGTCATTGAGCAGTGATTCTTGCGATTATTGTTTGGCTTGTCGTCAAGCATCTGTAAAAAAGAAGTATTTGTAACCTTTGTTTGTTTGGCTCTTAATGTATCTATGGATAATTCATGCTGCTTTGTGCAATGTATTGATTAGTCTCCTGAAAATATTATGTGATGTGGCTGTTGATGTGGCATTGGAGTGTTCAATGATGAAAATGTATGTCCATGTGGCTCTCATCTGTGATGAAACATTTGTGTCACAACACGTGCCACGTCACCTCATACACTAGCTGATGACGTGGCACTGGAGTGTTCCATGACGAAAATGAATATCCATGTGGCAATCATCTGTGACAAAACAATTGTGGCACAACATGTGCCACGTCACCTGACACCCTGGTTATTAACGTGGCACTGGAGTGTTCAATGACGAAAATGTATGTCCACGTGGCAATAATCTGTGACGAACAATTTCGTCATAAATAAAGTGGTCAACGCTCATTTTTGGTCGATCGGAGTGTTCTTTTATGACGAATTTGACATTTTTCATGACATTTTGGGTGCAATTAATGACGATGATATTCGTCATAGAAGTGACCTCTTCGCTGACGAAAATATAATTCGTCATAGAAAAGTTGATTTTTTATGACGAAAATAAGCAATTCGTCATTAAAAACTTTCTATGACGCACTTTCTATGACAAGTTGAATTTCGTCATAAAAACCTACAATGACGATTTTGGGACTAATGATGACGATTTTTGATCGTCATTAAAAATCACTTTTTTTGTAGTGGGATGGGTCCTCATAATGTCCAATAGCTTCGAGTATGGATGGTTTCCATTACTAATAGCTTGGTTTGCATTGTGGGCCACTAATTGATTGGCAAAGTGCTGCATCTACTGCATTATGGTCTGCATAAGTTGATTTTGTGCAGTAAGAAAGGCTCTAAAATTACTCATATCAACCAGTGGCGCTGCTTGAGGAATTGGTGATTCATTCCAATCCTCATTCTGGTGGCTTCCACTTCCGTTGGCTCCATTGTTTCCACGAGTCTGAACCATCTGTTGATCACTCCAAGGTTTAGAGAAAAGACGGAAAATAGCATAGACAAGTAATATAAAGACTTATGCGGGGGGAAAAGTTCTTAAACTCAAATTCCAAATATATTAACTTTATTTAGTACTTGGTATGGCTGCTCACAAGTGTCTAAGGGCAATGCAACGCATACTGCATACTCAAAAGAGACCAAAAAACTTTCATTAACCTAAACAAACATTACTAATCGACTAATGGAAACATTCTAGACTTAGACTCATGTGACTTGAACACTTGAGTCACCACTACTACCAAATTCAAGACTCTACCTAGTCACTAAGCCATCCTGGATGCGAACCTCCTGGCGGACACTACAGCTGATGACGCGGCATCAGGGCAAACTTGTTCTGATGGCCGGGGGTCTCATTGGATGATGTTGATCCCTGACTCTCAGGCTCTAGCACAAACTCCTCTGGATCCTCCTCGGACCCCTCTAACTCAACTACCTCCTCCTGAGGTAGAGAGTCTCCTCCAGCTCAGCTATCCTCTCAGAAGCCATCCTCCTAGCCTCTCGAAGGTCCTTCTCAGCCTTCTCCAATACCTCATATACCTCAGTCAGCTCTTGATTCATAGTCTTTGTGAGGTTCTCCTGTGTTGAAGCAAAACGCGCCAGGTGGACAATGGTGGCATCCTCCTCACTCCCGACCCTGTCCTCGGTGGTGGCACCTCCATGGGGATGGTACTTAAACACAGTCATCTCCAACTTCACAGTGTAGTCACATGCAAAACAGCGAAGTGCAAGACAAGCGGCCTTTTGGATCCCAGCTTCAAATGTTGCCCTTCTCACTGAGATGTTGACAGGGCAGCTCCTGATTGTGTTCTCCCTAGCGTAGATTGTGACCATGCAGATTGTTCCTCACACCTTCCCGCTCACGATCCAACTGGTACCATGGTACATAGGATGATTAAAACCTCCCAACAGCTGTAGCATCCCCCAAAACTCTACAGCAAATCCTCCCTTATGCTCTTCGAAAAGGCACTCCATCTCAACCTGCAGAAAGCGGCTCTCGTAAAAACTTCAACTTAAACAAGAAAAAAGACGAAAAAATTCAGCAAAGGTGGAAAGCAAGAAAGAAGGGACAAGTCGAGATCCTTTTAATATTTCAAGTTAATTTTGCTTTAGTATGGTTGTGATACCACCTTTCACTACTACAGAAATGATTTTCCTAGACACTACGGATTTCTTTCCACAGGCGGATTAAAAAGGAAAGCCGCCTCAAATGACTGTGGGCGGTCCTTGGGGTTAAGAACCGCCTGTGTAAAGGTATCTTCGCAGGCGGCTCTCTTAAGAAACCACCTGTGAAAATATTGATCTTTTCACATGCGGTGCCCTTTAGATGCTGCCTGTGGAAACTATTCTCTTCACAGGCGGCTCTCTTAAGGAATCACCTAGGGAAATTGTGATCTTTACACAGGCGGCTTTCTTACGAAGCCTCATGCGGAAATCGCAGTTTTCACAAGCGGTACATTAAGCAAGCCACCTTAGTTAATTATATTGACGGCCTAATTAAATAACAAACCCCCTATGGTGATGTTCAAGTCTTTAAAGGCATAGTTCTTAAACAAACCGCCTGTCCAAATTTTGTAAATGCTTGTCTGCAAATTTTGTGATGAAGGAGATGTCGGTATGCATTTTCGTGTATGTACCGGATCATCCTTTGTTCTACAATACCTGCAAAACACAGAAATCCAATGTCTAGACAATACTCTGGTATGAGTTTTTATTGATGTACCAGATCATCCTTTGTGTTGCAACAGCGGTACTACATAGAGAAATCCAACATCCAGAAAATACTCTGGTATGGTTCTTTTGTCCGTTGACGGATCATCTGGTAGTGCTGTTTTGCTTGATCGTTATTATTTTCTACAGGCCGTTGTCATAGGGAGCCGCCTGTGGAAACTTCGCTTTAAAGCTCTGAATAGATCATTCTCTGTGGTAGTTCCAGGCGGCCCCAAAATTGTGAAAACAAGGGAGGAGGTTTTCAACTTGAAATCCTTGGAATAGTTAACTCTCTAAGGTAAGAGCATCTCATTCCTGACATTTGTAGAGGTTTCATACATGTTTAAATTGTGTAATTTCGGTTTATATCTAGTGGAGAGGAAGATGTAGTGTAGAGAGAATGTGCATGGGAGAGGGTTTGAAGCCCTCACCTTCTAGATCTATAGACAGATCTTGTATCCCTCCCTCTCTCTAGATCTAGAGGGAGAGAACAGTCCCCCTCTCTAGATCTAGAGGGAGAGAACCCGGCCTCCCCTCTCAAGAGGGAGAGGACCTTACATTCTTTCGTGATTTTAATAAAATCATTTTATAGTATTTAACTTAGGGTTCTCTTGTTAAAGTTCTATCTAAATAATTGACATTTCGATCGATTTTACATTTGAGGTTCAAGATGGAAAGGGCATGGATGTACAATGCCCCAAGAAATAAGGGTGTATTCCTCAAAGAGCTCGAAACTTTTATTAAAGCCGCTCGGAAGGACGCCTAGACTAAGAAGGAAACGGAAATACTTTGTCCATGCAATGACTGTAAGAACAATGTAGGGTGGGGAGATTTAAGTGTAATCAGAACACACCTGATCATGAGAGGTTTTATAGAGGATTACACATGTTGGTCAGCTGCACCGTCAGCAGCTCCTGACATGACACTGGTGACTGCGGCTTCTGTTTCTCAGCCCTCCGAGCTTACTCTCGTACTTGCTTTGATTGTTGAGTTGCGAAGTCTCGAGCTTCAATTGCCCAACGGGAGACACAAACCCAATTACTAGAGGAGATGAGGTTGCATCGTGACGACCCGAGCGACTTTGCTACACAGTTAGATGCAAATGGCTCAGATGTTCACTTTCTTCTCAGTTGCTTTGGTCGGTTGTATAATGCAGATTGGTCATGCCTGACCTAAAATTTGCCGGCTCAGATTCCACCTCCGCTCTGGCATTGCTGCCCCACTTGCTTCTGTTGGGGGCTTCCTGCCCACTCCCGTGTCCACGTTCCCACCAACACCTACGGTCTTGACAGGGATGTTCTCCAGACCAGCCGGTGATAAGGCATCCGCTCCATTGTCCACTACTCCACCTACTTTAGCGGATGCACCCACACTGACCATGCCTGCCCCATGCTCGACTGAGACCAAACATACGTCTGTGCATGCTGACATGACTGACGACATGGCCACTCAGAGTGTAGTATCGTTGAGTTCCGCACCTATCGATGCGGTGCCGACTCCTCAAGTTGACGATGATCCAGTCATTGCCTCCGAGTGTGCTACTGTGAGTTCACCTACAGCCCCTGAGGCCCCTGATGAGGATAACACTGCAGCAACATGAATAGAACATCAGTCTCCGGACTCAACACACACTGTTATGATTACTCAAATCACAGAGAATATTACTGATACGGGTTTTGTGGGTCTGAGCTCCGAACCTGACTGTGCGGCACAGACAGGTCCATTAGACCCCCTTGCCGGTGACCACGTGATTGCTCCGACCCCTTCACCAACAGGTTCACAAGCCCCTGATGAGGAGACTAAAACTACAAAGTCCCAGGAGGAGAACCTCGACGAGCCTGACGCTGACAGTGTTAAGCGCGAGGCTGATAGGGAAGATTTCAGTTCTGGCTCCGATCATTTTGGTACCAGTCCGAGCATGGACGAGTAGTTCTTTGCTTATTGCGACACTTGTCATTTCGGTTGTTATGTACTCTAACTTGCTTGATATGTCATATTTTGATTTCGCTGTGTTCGCCTAGATTGGAACGATGCATTTCATGACAATTTTATTTAACTTTGTACTCTTTCACATGTGGAGTTCGCACAAGCAAGATAACTTCGAAGCCTTTTTGTCGGTCCGATGGTCTGGTATACATATATTTACACAGACCGGATCATCCTGATTTGTAGTTCTATTGTAGCTCACAACGAAAGTTCTACGCACAGAGGATGATCCGGTATGTTATCCTATGCACTGCCGGATCGTCCTGTGAGTTGAATCGGCTCCCCTGCTGAGGCATTCCCAGCCCAAGAACGTACGGACACGTAGTGCTGAGTTGATTTTAGTGGTGTTAGCTCTTGTCGGATCTTCACATAAGGACGAGTTATCTGAATGTTGCGCCACTCATAGTTGTTCCTTTTGGTGTAATCGATCGATCCATGTAAAATGTAGCATCCCACGCGAATGATGTGAACATTTAGGACCGTGCGGGTGATTAATTACTTAACACTAAATCATGCGAAACGGTATGGCCATTTCGTTGCACTCTTTAAGCTTGTGGAGTTAAGACGCATAAGATAACCGAAGGCTTTTCTCGGTTCGATGGTCCGGTATACATATATTTACACAGACCGGATCATCCTGATTTGTAGTTCTATTGTAGCCCACGGCGAAAGTTCTACGCATAGAGAATGATCTAGTATGTTATCCTAATCACTACTGGACTTTCCTGTGAGTTGAATCGGCTCCCCTGCTGAGGAGAGCACCTAGCTAGACAACATATGTAGAGGTTTGGTCTTCCGGCCAATCACTTACTACTGTGATTGCTATGATCACAGAGAATAAAACTGCTATGGGTTTTTAGGGTCCGAGGGTTGCAGAGCACGAGGCTGATCCAGCTCTGACTCCGATCTTTTGGCATTCCCAGCCCGAGAACGTACGGACACGTAGTGCTGAGTTGATTTTAGTGGTGTTAGCTCTTATCTGATCTTCATGTAAGGACGAGTTATCTAAATGTTGCGCCACTCAAAGTTGTTCCTTTCAGTGTAATCGATCGATCCATGTGAAATGTAGCGTCCCCCATGAACAATGTGAACATTTAGGACCGTGCGGGTGATTAATTACTTCAACACTAAATTTGTACCGAACGGTATGGCCATTTTACGTTGCACTCTTTCACTTGTGGAGTTCGGGCACGCAAGATAACTTCGATGGCTTTTTGTCGGTCCGATGGTCTGGTATACATATATTTACACATACCAAATCATCCTGACAGTGAGCCGGTATGTCCGAAATTCTATTGTAGCCCACGGCGAAAGTTTTACGCATAGAGGATGATCCGGTATGTTATCGTAACAGTGAGCCAGATCATTTGGTGAGTTCAATCGGCTCCCCTGCCGAGGTGACTTTTTGCCTCCTGGTGGTTATATTAACCATATATGTATCCACCGGCGGTTAACAAATTCTCCCTTTCTCTCCCTCCCCACAACCAACCATGTCGTCGTCCTCGTCCTCATCCTCCATGGTAATCTCGGCGGAGACTGTGCCCACCATTAAGCGGGCTCGACTCTGGTCGCTGGTGCTCCCTTCGTCTGCGTCCGTCAACTGGGACCCCTAGTTACTAGGTGCACCCGAGGAGGAACTCCCACTACCCCGGGTGGAGGAGGCCATCCACGGAGGCAGCAGCGGCGACAGCGGCAGCAGAGGTGGCAGCAACAGCGGTGGTGGTAGCAGCGGCAGTGGTACCAATAGTACCAGCAGCGGCAGTAGTGACGAGGAGGAGGAGGAGAAGCCGGAGGAGCCGGGCGACGAGGAAGAGGAGGAGGGATCAATGTGGGTGGGGAGTGATGATGACGGCGTTAGTGACGAGGACGCCAGCGACTACGACCCCGTCCTCTACCACTGGGACACCTCCTCCTCCGGCTCCTCCGCCAACATCTTGTTCTCGTCGGACGAAGATGACGATGATGATTTCTGGATGTATATAGAGTAGTTTAGCTAGGTATCTAGTTGGCGCATAATTCCAATGTACTACTGGCACCCCTTTTGGATGTACTGAACAGTGATTGAGCATTTACATTTTGTGTGTTAGAATCAGTAATCTATCTGTTTTGAAAATGTTAATGTTATTTGCATTGCATTGTTCCCATGGACCGGATCAATAATGTTTTTCGCATTGTGTGTTAGAATCAGTAATTCTTTTTGTGTATTAGAATCAGTAATTCTTTTTGTGTATTAGAATCAGTAATGTTATCTGCATTGCATTGTGTGTTAGAATCAGTAATCTGAATCAGTAATTGTTTTTGCCGGGACAATGGTCCGGTGTACACACATTTTCAAGGACCGGATCATCAGCACTAACCAAACGGCGTGAACCATTTTATTTTGCACTCTTTTGCATGTGGAGTTCGGGCAAGCAAGATAACTTCGAAGGCTTTTTGTCGAACCGATTATCCGATGTACAAAAATTTACATAGGCCAGATAATCCGGTATGTGTAGTTCTTATGGATGACAGCAAAAGTTTGATGTACCAGACGATCCCTTTATTTTGCTGGTGTTGTCAAATCTAGCTCAAGCGGATCATCCTATCGATGTGCTTTTGGGAGATGCCCGCCTGGTCGCTACTGACGCTGCCTGAAGAAATCGTTGGGACCGCCTGTGGAAATACCTAACTCCTAAAATCAATAAGCGGGAGATCGAGTGCTCCCCCTGTCCAAAGCTGCAAAGCCAAATTTCCCCCATCGACGCCTCAACGCCGCCGCCCTCGGTGACATCCCCTCGTGCTCACGCCTCCAACAACCATTCCGCCGTGCTCGGTCACCTCTTCATGGGCTCGTGCCTCCTACGACCGTTTCACCGCACCGTCGGTGGCCGCAGCCTAACCCTTGTCGACGCCAACGCCTCCACGTTGCCTCGCTCGGTGACCTCTCCGCAGCCTCGCTCCTGCAACGAACTTTTCGCCGAGCCGTCAATTGCCGAAGCCTCACTGTCGTCGATGCAAATGCCTCACCGATGCCAAGCAAAGCCCAGGACCAAGGTAAAAATTCCCCTGCCGACGTCACCCCGCCGCCTCGCTCGGCCTAGCAAGGCAAGTGCATCTGACCACCCTTATATCTTGTTGTCTTTCTGAAAAAAGTTTCGAAAGATATGTCTAAAGTAGATGGTGATTGATAGAGCAATTCTTGCTCGTAAGTTCCAGTATGAGAACTGCGCTGAACATAAAGCTTGTGACTGGTAGTAAAACATCGATTTTTCTTTTGAGATAGAGTTTGATCCTCAACTATTTCTCACGATATCTGCTTACGAAGGTTTGTTAGGGCATCTATAACAGCCTCCAGTTTAGTTGGACAACCCAGCAAGTAGACATCCACAGGAGCAAATAAAACTGTAATGAATTCCCACTGTAAATATTTATAGGCTCAAATTGATGTCATTGTAATCTGTTTTGTAGTAAGATGGGAAAAAAGGATTGCTCTCCAAAAAGGCGCTTAAGAGGAGCCTGTTTGTAGAGGTCGGTGGTAATACACCGCTGCAAGAGGAGAGCGATGCTGGAAAGCAGCAAGACTTGGCCGAGAAGGATGATGCAGCCACGTGGCCGGAAAGAACACCGAGTCCATCGTTGTCCTTGGGCAGCGATGGTTCCTCGTCATCGTACAAGAGCCCAAACCCAGTTCCATGCCCACGACCAGAACGGCGACGTGGGGAAATTGACTCCGACTACGATCCCAATGAAGAGGTATTAAGAAGAGTGAGCTTGTTTTATTTGTGGCTTAGCGTGGACATAATTGCATTTCCTTATGTTTGCGTATTCCTCATGTTTATTTCTATGAGGAGATCGGAAATGTGATCACGCCAACTAGCTGTAGTTCAAGAGGTAATTGAAGATACCTCTGGGCATATTCCCGTGGATTCCTCTGTTGTAACAAGCACGACCTCGCATAAACGAAAATGGGGGGAACGAAGTAGGAACAAGTTACCAGAAGGCACATGGTATATCATGGAGGTCGGTCCTTTAGGAGAGCCCCTAGCACCTCGTGAGGCATTATCCATGTTCCGAAATAGCTGCAGCTGTCTTGTCAAGGACAATGTCTCCATCACGATTGATAACTGGACAAAAGTGGCTGACGCGACAAAGGCACACCTTTGGACCAAGCTGCAGAAAATCGTAAGGTTCCCCCTAGAGTATGAGGCCATCGCTAAGAAGAATGCCTTGGACGTGATGGGGAAGAGCTTCCGGAACTAGAGATATGAGCTGAACAAGTACTTTGTGAAGACAGAGTGGACACCATTCCAGAAATATGGAAAAAGCACCGCGGGTGAATGGGCGGAGTTTGTCCAGCAGAAGATCGAAAGTGAAGCCGTAGCATTGAGGGAGGTGTACAGTGCCCTCGTCAAGAAGAACAAGTACCCCCATCACCAGGGCACAGGTGGGTATGCCCCTAAGATTGTTGACTGGAGGAGTAAAGAAGAAGAGGAAGCTTGTGCTAGGAAAGAGAACCCATTGACGAGCTGTAGCGAGCGAGGCAAATATTGGGTCCTAGCTCGCCAAACAAGCAGTAAGAAGGGTCGCAAAAGCATGGTGGACCCCGCGGTCCTGGAAGTTTTGGCCAAGCTGCAGAAGATCTCGCAGGAGCAAGCGGAGGGATCTTTCGTGCCAGACAGGGAGAACGACGACCTAACGACGGCGTTGGGAACCAAGGAACACCCAGGTCGCACTTGTGGCGTCGGAAGTCGAGTGGGCTTCAAGCATGGGTTCCCGGAATATCAAGACCAATACAAGTTGCGTCAAAGATATAAGAGGACCATGGCTGATACAATAAGACAGCTGGCCTAACAAAAGTTTTTTAGACTGTGGGAAGAGAAGGAGGTGGAAAGGGTGTTACAAGCGCGGTTGGATGACAACCCGAGCCCGGCCCGCATCCGGAGTAGCGTTGGGTCCGCGCCAGTCCCAACGCCTCAAAATCCTGTGGATGATATCACAGAGGCAACCAAGTGCAAGCTCTGTGCACATCTGGAGCAAGGGGGCTTGGTCATCGAGCTTGCGGAGGGCGTGGCATATCCAGGCACTATGATACACAACCAACCTGTCCCGACTGGTCACGCAAAGGTGCAAGTGGACATCGTGCTTGTTCCGTGCCTAGGCTTGTGGAAGCTACCATTCAGCACCCCGAGGACGTAGAGCCATCCAAGATGCCATTGGGTCATTTATTGTATGGCCTAAGGAAGATATTGCATTGATACAAGAGAGGTCAGAGACGCCAGCGGCAAGTCAAGATGTCCTACCTCTTTCAAAATTGCCAACACCACAAACCGCATCTTCTCCGCCGGCGGCGCCTTCACCACAGCGCGCATCTCTATCGTTGGCACCTTCACCACAGCGTGCATCTCCGTCGCCGGCGCCTTCTGCACCACATGCATCACCTCCGTTGCCCCAACCGTCACAACGTGCCTCATCTTCGGCGATGTTGTTGGTTGCAAAGAAAAACAAAGAAGTAGATTGCAATCAACAGAGTACCACCAAGTCAAAGAGGAGTGCCAAGTCCACTCGGGTACAGACCATGCCTTCACTAGAGACTTATGAGCATGGCAAGCCATTTCTCCCCATGGAACAAATCAACGAAGGACCATGGGAGTTGAAGAGACTCCATGACTGGTACTTGAGGGCATCTCATCTTGGGGTGAAGGGCATTCAAGCCGCCGTCCCTCCAGATGTCTATAAACACGAGGATACTCGCTACGTCTGGATCGATTTTGGTGACTTGCAACAGATGTTCCGTTTTGGAAAACTCGACATCAACTTGATTAGCGTGTGGTGCCTGTAAGTTGGCCATTGACCCACCCCTACATTGTTCATCTTGCTCTTGCAGTAGCAAGTGTCGATATAACAAATTATGACAGCATATCGTTATATTGCATTCTGATAGCATAATAAAGAAAACCCCAAATGTATAGCACTTGAGTGCCAAGTGCCAAGTTGAGTTCTTCTTTATAGTAAAGGCTTGTTAGATCATTCAAAAATTGGCAGAATCCATATAATTTTTACTAAATCGTAAGTTGGCCGATTTTAGTGGTTTTTTCCTTCCATAGATGAACACTCAAGCTATGTATAGGTTAACTTTTAAATAAAGTTAACTTTTGCCAAATCTGTCAAACAAGATGCATTTTTGTTTTCCAACAATGCAAATAACATTTGGAGACACTCAGTATATTGTATTTGCTATGTATATGGTTACCTGTTATGAACTGGTGAATTATTATAGTTTTAGAGCTCAATCCCACATATTTTCCTGTATACCTTTATGTTCAAAACTTGTCTTGCTTGCGGGTGCAAAAGCGAGTGCCTATTTTTTAAAATTTTCTCTAGCAACTTCATCTCAATTAAGATTGTTGGAGTAGTAGTCACAAGATAGAGAAATTTCAGCCGACATGAAAGAATTGTATCGCAGATCATTATTGGCTACACATGTATGATCACGAAAAGAGTTTCATTAAGTTCTGAAATCACCAATCATATATTTTTTGTACGTCATCCAGGTTAACTTTATCTTTTTCGACAGATAACGCCGAAGTTAACTTTATCTAAAAGTACGTCAATACATAGCTTGAGTGTTCACTTATCAAAGGAAAAACCACTAACATCGGCTAACGTAGGATTTAGTGAAAATTATATTGATTCTGGCAATTTATGAATGATCTATATAACAAGCCTTTACTATAAAGAGAAACTCTTTAGCCTTAAGAATGCCTCTCACCTCCCATGGCACTTGGCACTCAACTTCTATACATTTTCAGCATGCAAAGTCGGAACAACTGATATTTGCCAAAATGTTATGTTTCCCAGCATTCAGCATATAAAGTGGCGCATTGACCATTGTCTTGTGTGTAGAATGCAATATAACGATGCTAAAAAGATGGGAAAACGTGTCGGGTTCCTTGACCCCGCACGGATTAGCCAGCCGAACTTAAGAGCTGTACTCAATGACAAGGAGTTGAAGGATAAGGGGATGACAGAAATGGAGATAGAAGAAAGGCGACAGACCCTGACCCGGGAACGCCAAATAGATGTGGGGCTATACTTATTAAACGCAATGTTCCAGATGCAAGACAAGGACGTCATAATGGCTCCCTACAATTTTAAGTAATCTTCTCATTCGTTAATCGTTGCTAAAAGTTTAGTTCGCACCATGATTACTCGTGAAACTTACATAACTTTTCGTTGCAGCGATCACTTCATTTGTTTCATGATGTACCCGAAGCAGAGCAGATATATGGTCCTTGACTCATCCAGAACCCCATCGGAATCTTACGATGAATTCACCCGCATTTTAAATACGTAAGAAAAATACATACACAAACATACATAATGTAATTTGTTTTATGATATGATAGTTACTTGTTGTTGTTGATATTCGAGTAGGGCTTTCAAGCATTACGCGACCAAAAAGGGGGGCAACATGATCTTGCGAAGGGGTCAAATAAGATGCTTTGCTATATCCACCCATGGGTAAGAAGACACTTGTAATGCTTCAACATAATTGCACTAATAAGGAAGGGTATTACCAATTGTACTAATTCCATACAATATTATTTGATTTGAAGTGCCACAAGCAACCTCCAGGCAGTGTTCTTTGTGGATACTACGTCTGCGAGTTCCTCAGGATCAACAGGAGGTACAGAAGCAACCCCCAGGACGTAAGCCTATACAAATTGGTGCTCCAAGATTATTTATTGTCTGATTCTCGATTCCACTATTGTTTAACCTCTTTATTGCCTACTTTATTATTGCAGGTGAAGATTGAAAAGACCACTTTGGCACTCACTGATGATGACCTTCGCAATGTGCAAAAGGACATGTGACAGTTCATTCGTCGTGAAGTCATCCGTGAGAGAGGTAGTTTCTTTTACTGGGGAGGTGAAGTGGTGAAGCATCCTAGACTTTGTAATTGGGAGACGAGGATAGATAGGCCGTGAACACTGATGTATATATAACCTTGTATATATACATAATGCAATTATGATTTATATGTGCTTTGTATATATAACCTTGTCATTGTTATGTATGGATTTGTGCTGAACAGCGATGTGATTGATATAATGTATGCATTTATTAATATTATAATATAATTATCTTAATATTATCAAAAAAAGATTCTCTGAATCTGTATAGGCGGTTCACCTTAGGTGCCGCATGTGGTACAACTATTTATACAGGCGGTTCGCTTAAGCAACCGGATGAAGATATGCAGTTTGTACAGGTGGATGACTTAAGCCCATGCCTGTGAAAATTCTATTTGTGCAGGCAGGTGCTTAAGCCACCCGCATGTACAAATGGCATTTGTACAGGTGGTCTACTTAAGAAACCGCCTGTACAAATAAGCATTTGTGCAGGCGGACGGCTTAACCACCCGCCTGTACAAATGCATTTTATAGACGGTACTTAGAAACACCTATGCAAATATACCGATTTACACAGACCTTCAGTTACAGGCGAATGCAAAAACGCCTATGAAGATGGGTTACCACCCGCCTGTACAAATGGTTTCTATAGCTGTGTTTGTCGGGACCCGAATATGCAAATCCAGACTCTTTGTGTATTCCGCACTAGTCCAGGATTATGTTAGTGCACACATGCTTAATATAGATGAATATCACAATCATACTTAGTGATAACATAATAAAGACTTTATCAAATTAAGTATAACTGTTAAACGACCTTATGGTCCACCTTACATGAGTATGCCTCGCAGGGCTAAGACTGAAAAGCAAATAAATAGTAGCGAAAATAAACATAAGTGTAGAAAACCCATCAATCTACCATAGGTAATTGACAAGATTTGCACCATAGTTGTTTGCCTCTTCCTGATACTCTTCCTCAAAAGCAGGTGTTGGTTCTTCTCCAACTGATGATGTTTTGTTGCAAAAGGTGAGTACATAAAGCACTCAACAAGTCATGCACAGAATGCAAGTCTAATATACTATATGCATAGCTTAGTACAAAGGATGAGCTATATGGTTATTTTGCATAAACAACATTTGTAAAGGAATAACATAAATAGATTGAAAGACAGTAAAATGAATAATAACAATAATAACTTTTGCAATTATTTTTAATAACTAATTCATAACCTTATTCCACATTTCAACACCCATTCCCATATTTGTTTTGATAAAATCAAACCCCTTACTGTAATCACCGAGCAATGCTCAATACCACAAGCACGCCTATTCGAATAGGTTTTACACTCTGCAGAGGTTATACACTTTACCCAAGATAAAATCATGGCGAGTGATTATAACAAAGCCTGTTAATGCCTATCTAAACCTGGTACTATTCGCTAAGGTTTCAACACTGGTGGGACTGGTTACCACATCCAGGGCCCCCCTCTTGCGCCATGTGAGCCACCATGAGAGGATTGGTTACCATAACTCGGGTCTCACATCACCACTAATAGTATCAAAGCTCAGACTCAACAAATTAATCAGTTAGGTCTGTCCTATACCAGACTTGTGGTTGTATGAATGACACAGTACAAATTCTTTCAAGGTTAAGTCCTTAATTGACCAAGGAAAGACTAACTAAAAATCATCATAACTATGAACCAACAATTATCATGAAAAGCAATGTGACCACCCAAGTGCCACAATGGCCCTCCACAATTACATGCCACTTGCCTCGGTCTAAATCTTTTTATCACCTCGGTTGACTTGCTATGCACCACGTGCCATCAACAACACTAACATTGTGTGACAACACCCACAAACAAGTTAATAAACATGTACCATAATCATTAAGCAAGATTAATCATTTGCATATAAAATGATTACTCGTTGCATGGCTAAGCATACTACTTATGTTCTAACTACCCACATTGGCAATCACAGATACCAATTAATATTAAACCATTCTAGGGTGACGAATGAATACGACATACAATATGGCAAGGTGGATGTAATTCAAAGTGGACAATAAACTATTTCCAACATGTGTGAAACAAGCGATAATTGAATTAACATGCAATACTTTGAAACGATATAATATTTTAAGCATGGGTTCAACATGACCAAAGTACAACTTGCCTTCAAATAGCCCCAACTTCTTCAAATAGCGCTGACTCCTCAACCACGAACTCACCGGGCAATAAATACCCAAAACAGAGAGCAAGATCAACTCCAAAAATTAAAAAAACTCACTATCAAATAGAGCATGATTTTTCAAATTTTTAAAAATTGGAATCACCTCAATCGGAGTTCAGATGCAAAAGATATAGATATTCAAAGTTTGAAAAAAAGATAAATCAGAAAATTGAAAAAACCAAATTAAACGAATTATTTTTATACAGGAAAATAGCATTTTGTGACGTCATGCTGATGTCAGCACCGAATATAATTTTTGGCTAATTATTTTTCTAGCGAAAAACCAAATTATGACATCACGTTGATGTCAACAGACACGTGGCCCAATCGGATGCTGACACGCGGTGCAGCCACAGCACGATATGCATCACCGGTGTATGAACTCGATCCATGGCCGGCGTTAGTCCACGACGGACTGGTGACACAGCTTGCGCACCAGCTGACACAAGCAGCACACGTGGCACCAATAAATGATAGCACGTGGCTCAAAACCAACTGACACAATTTAAACACGTGACGACGAAGATCTCAACCGTTCGCGCTAGATCGGATGGCAGAGATTAAAAGCGATGATGTCAGTGGCAACCGACGGCGGTGATGCCTCGGTTTTCACTTAATACGCAGCAGCAGTGGATTGGCCCGGAGCGTGGTGTGATCATGACCATTCGGTTTGAATCCAACGATCTAGATTTGACGACACGGTGACAACAGCGGGGACATGCGGCACAATCTGGTTCGCTCGTCATGGATCCAACAGTGGCGCCAAACAGAGCGGTAGCGCGCACACGTGGCAAAATCTAGACCATCCATCCTTAATCTGACGGCTAAAACTTAACCTAACGCGATTTTACACTATGTAATCTAAACCACACGATTTAGATCTAATGGCGGTGCGAGCTCGCGAGGGCGGCTATGACGCTGCAGTGCAGACCGGCGAGGGCCTTACCAACGCTAAAAATGAAGACCACAGCGATGGCGTTTGAGGGTAGCTCTAGTGACGAGAGATGACGGAATCGGCACGTCTTGACACGGCAAGCACGATGGTGACCCTGGCGACGACGGAACCTCAATGGACGATGAGCAAATGACAAAAAATAGTTGTTGAGGCTTTGATGAACTTCGGTGAGATCTTGCGAGCAAACGGCGGTGGCTCGAGATGCGTACGATGGGTCTACGGGTTCACCTTGACATGCGTAACATAGGGATGGTGGCAGCACATTCAATAGAGACATCGACGAGTGCAAACAGGGCGGAAACGAATTCTATGGATTGTGGGATACACCGGCACGGTGGATTCGGATGAAGCAAATGTGGCGCAATCTAGAGCGTCCATGCAGATTCGATCGAGCGGTTGACAATGAGCGGCGGCGCGGCGCGATCGTAGCCATTAGATCGAAATCCAACGGTCACGCAACAATGGTTTATGGAGCAGGCTGCGCGTGTTGACGAACTAGCTACGGCGCAGAGAAATGGGCCAGACCAACAGGGTTTCAGCCCAAACACTATTCACTGGATTTTAAAACGATTTTGAATTAAAATAATTTAGCAAAATAGATTAAGCCAAAGAAAATAGCAAAAATACCAGGAAAAATCCATAACAATTCTAGAAAATACTTTAAGACATCTAGAACTCAAATAAAATATTTTCAACAAAAGATTATCAATACTTTTCACTAAATAAATAAAATATTGCAAAAGGCTTAATTCAACAAATTCAAATTAAATTAAATCTCAAAAAATTCAATGAAAAGGAAAAAAGCATAATAAATCTAGAAAAAATAAATTTTGTGATGTTACACACACCTCAAACCACAGAACCCGTTATTCATCACGTGTGTCGTAGCCGATAGACCTGCCTTCACATTTTTGGCACCAACACCTATGCTCATGTTTATAACATTTTTTTCAGAGTTTTCGACAAATAATACAAAAATTTTGGCAGTAGAAGTGAAGCAAGAAAATCTGCCTCAACAATGTAACAAGCACGAGGCAGTTCGACTGCTTCAAATATATGGAAGAAGCTAAAAAGCAAGGTGTCTAGTTCATCTTCCGAATTGTCGAGCAGGTTGCAATAGAATCCACGAGTAGAGATCAACCACTATCTCTACATATCTTTTGCAGAAACTGAGCTTGACCTTCAGGAGGGAAATGAACTCTACTTACTCTTGTAGTGGAAAAATCAACAATGTATTTATTCTATACTATTACAATTTGCAGGGGATATAGTTCTGGTACTAGTGTCCACTGTCTTGTTGGAAGCTACTTTTAGCTCGGTGGGAAGGATTCTTGAGCCGAAGAAGTCATCTCTCCTGCATGAGATGGTTAAGGCAATTACATGCCTCAAAGATTGTGAGTGCGCAGATGAGATGACATAACATCAGATTAAGGATCCAGAGATCGTGGACGCGTTAGCCAACTTCGACTACCTCAACCTCGAGTAGTCTATGCATATGTATATAGTTGCAGTACTATTTTCCTTACCTGTGGTACCTCACGCCAGGTGTTAGGTTTATAAAGAGTTAGTAACCATGAACATGTTCAATAATGAACAAAATTTACTTTTTTTTCTCCCAATATTTATGTTTACTCCCTCAGTTTCGTGCAACTCCGACTTTTTTCCTTCCATCGTAATAGTGCACATGTGTTGTACTTGAGCTCACCGAAAACGAGCCGGGTCGACACGGCAAGACGCAGAGGCCTGACCGTGTCATAGCGGCATGATATGGTTTAGACACACAACCCGATAGGTTCGTACCGACACCCACCTCTATTTATGTAGCACGTTTTGTGATGCCTGAACAATAAAGCTGCAGCGCCTACTAGCAAGCACAGAGCCTCGCCATGTTGACTATAGGAGCAACCGTGAAGATGTTGCCGCTTGAACACTGAATTTGTTGGAGGCCAAACGGCGAGCTTGTCTGCTGCGATGGAAGCAAGCGATCGAGCGTCTTACCGTTGCAGCTTTGCTAGCACCTTTTATGCTTTTGCGAAAGCTCGCTCGCAGTCCGCCGCTGGTGACCGTGCGCTGGGTTTTCGATCATATTTTCTAGTTCAGGCGACTACCTCAAGATGAGGTAATTCTTCTGTGAT
Source organism: Guadua angustifolia (assembly GCA_036346375.1). Classification (NCBI taxonomy): domain Eukaryota; kingdom Viridiplantae; phylum Streptophyta; class Magnoliopsida; order Poales; family Poaceae; genus Guadua; species Guadua angustifolia. The sequence goes on along the minus strand of CM070513.1, from coordinate 42,556,864 downwards.
TTCTAATCTTGCGATCATGGGAAAACGAACCCTCAGCGTGTTCAGAGAAAAGGCATTAAAAATTCACCAAATTGGATTGAATCGATGAAACCAGTGTGAGCTTGGATCGATGTATTATCTCAATCTTGCCGCCGCCGCCTCCCCTGCCCATCGCCAATTCCTGACCATCTGAGCGGGGCAATGTGAAGGTGACGTGGCCTGTGTACTCCATACAAAAGAAGCAATGGCCAAGATACGGTGAAATCCACCGGGTGGATTTAATGCGCAAATCTGGCGCCTCCATCTCCTTGTTGCTGTTTATGCTTCTTTTTTTTTCTTCTTTTTTTGATAGGAACGACGCATCAAATAAAAATAACCAACATGACTCAAAATATACGATCATTCCATATTAAGCTAAAGGTTTATCGCCTATCCTTGATGTAATTCCTAAAAAAAATAACTATCCTTCTAGTACGTTCGAGTTACTTTCTCTGATTATAAATAGTTGTCGTTTTGAACATCCACACAGTCTCCAAAATACATCTTTAATTTCTATTATAATATATTTATAAAGGGATCCTCCAGGCGTTCTGCCTATGATTGACTGATTTGATCAAGAGTACTGCTCAGCTCTTGACCATTGACCACATTAGTCTATCGCATTCCTTCACTATGTCGGAGTTCCCAAGATCACAAAATGTCAATATAGGAGCATAGACTATCTCCAGCAATTTCCCTTCTTCTCTTCCCTCATTCCTTTCTCCATATTCATTCCCTTCATTTCTATTATCTCCAGCAGCATCCCCTCGAAGGGTTTTGTATAGGGAAGAGATTCTCTTCAAATCCTTTCCGAAGGGAACCGTGAAGAGAATTCGTTGGAGTGCTTAGAATCTGTCTGCGAAGGGATTTAGAGGCTGAAGAGATACCGCTGGAGATAGTCTTACGACACAAGTCTAACAAGAATCCCAAAAAGGAGGGCTCTGGGCTTGCTGTCATTGAGGTCGTCCATCAAGGATCCTGCTATAATCTCTGTTTCCTAGTAAAAATCATCCTCCTCATATGGCTGCGTCTCTGCCATCTCACCCGCACAGGCTTCAGAAGGTTCTAACCAGATGCAGCCCACTGATGAACCTGTTGCAGATGACACGAAATTTCTGTGGCACTAACAGCAATGTCTGGTTGATTAAAGGAAGGAATAACGTACAGGAGATTGTGAATTTTACGATGTCAGAAAAACACTAAGACGCTACATCTTACGAAAGATATCTACAGGCCAAGAAAAAAAGGAATTGAACTCGTACGCCTTAATTTCTTCCCCGCAAAACTACACCGATGCGTAGGATGGAGCATCTTAAGATACCACCAGCACTTGTTCCTGACTCAAATCTATCTAATTAGCACATCGTGATGGGAGACTGATTATTCACAAGCTGCCGGTGTCCAAATCAAATTTTCGTCACTGGTAGCACTTGACATAACTCGTGTCAAATAGCATGCAACTCATGGGAAAGCACAGAGAGAGAGGCAGCAAGAAGCTACCACATTAGTCCACAGCCTCCTGCATCTAAACCCTCCTACGGGTGCGCCTCTCACTGGCCTCAACACTTTCCACCGGATTCGCCGCGCCTTCGCTACCACTGACTCCCCTTTTCCGGTTAAGCGAAGCGGGGTCATCATCCACGACTGCAACGGTTGCTAACAAGTCAGATAGCAGGGACGGGCATGTCTCCTCCAAGTAATTAAACCCTTCCGTCTCCATCACAGCTGCACAGAGACAACAAGAGGAACAGCACAACATGAGAATTTCCAGCAGACAAGACTCGCCGTCATCGCTTATTACAACTTAAAACGTAGAAACAAGAAATTCAGGCACTGGATCAATTGAATAATAGTACAGGCTCAGCTTGGAAGGAGTGCAGACCAATCTTACAAGCACCCTAAAGAGAGCATGTAAGCGGCAGATAACTATCTGTTATTGCATATATATATTTTTTCCTGACAAGAAGCAGTTGGGAAGGTTCCTACTGTGTATTACTATATTTATAGTATAAATACAGAGAAAATGTACAAGAGAAAAAGAGTGTACAAAGCCAGTTGTCAGAAGTTGGAGCTAAAATTACCATCACAACAAGAGTTCTATATTTGCAAAAGCACACTGTTACCAACTAGCAAAAATGGGAGGAGATTACTACTGCACAAAGTGTTGTTGAACTTCTACTGCTTGACTAGCATGTCTTCCCATCCACTTATAGCCCATGAAAATGAAGGAGCTTTTGCAGATCCAAAGGGGCTAACAAAATTCTACTGCTTAAAGTTGATATTGTTCTCTCACTAAATATGATAAGGATTGCAATTCTTCGCTTCCTCTTCAACAAGATGAACACATATTCATAGGGATTAGATTCTAAATATAGTCAATTGCAGTAACCGACGTGTGTAGTTGATAACCTCAGAGCATGTTTCTTCAGATGTACAGATTTAGAGAACACAACTAAAAGTAACAAATCCACATAGAGATAGAAAATAAGAAATTCTTATTCAATTCTACTATTTGCATGAATGTTATCCCACAAAGATGTATATAGTTAGAAATTGTCATTATCCAATATTGTCCTCAACCCATGCTTTTGATAGCTGAATTATTTGGACCTGGAGGTAGTCTTTTCATGGTATTGTTTTAGAAACTCACAAAGAGCACTTAGAGGCATAATACTACAGAAGGTAGACAAATTAGAAATCAATCCAGCAAGCACCAAAGCAAACAGAAAACCACACCAGAGGGGGAAAGTGGAAGAGGAAACAGCGACTAAATGACAAAACAAGGATGGAGAAGGTAATTCTTATGATGGAATTAAAAAGCATAATCAATTCCTTGAATGCCACACGGATCACACCACAATTATTAAAAACACAAATGGACACAGTCACACATGCACACGAAAGCACGCGCTGCACCCACTCACCCACACCCACATGATCACTGGGGTGAGCACAGGCACACACGTTGACTTAAGGAACTTAAAGCTCTGAGTTTTTAGCATTAGTGGAATGAACTGTAGGCACTCCAAAAGTTTCAAATACACAACTGTTATTTAAAAAGAAGAATAATGATGCTACAAGTCAAGATGTATTCATTAATCTTGATAACTCACTGCAAGCCCTTGAGAAATATATCAACACTATTTAAGACACTAGGAAATTAAAAAGACAGAAGGAATAAGAATGTTCTACCGATCCTATTAATTTCAGGACAATCTAACGCTGTCGTGTATGACTTTGGTCATGCCTTTTGCAATCATCCTACCAGTTACAGGTAGAACTTTGAAATTCATGCATTATTGGAATAAGAATCATGAAGCATTATATTTGACATGAAGCAAATAGTTACAATATTTATCATAGATATTCTTAGCCCCGTTCAAACTGGCAGTTCCAAACACACAAAGAAAGGCAGCCCTATCCATCCTATCATGACATTCAAACAAGTAAACAAGCTTTAAAATTTTCAATATAGCATCTTTATTTGCTGCAAGCCTGTCCTTCAGGCCCATGTTTACAAGGCAACTTTCCTTCCCAAATATGTGCACTATCTGTCTGTTACCTACACATGCATTAGACGCTACTTTGTTGGTCACTTGGCTTGTTGCCGCACTGTTACATCTCTGGATCAAAACTAGGAGAAGAAATATTGCTGATAGAGGTAGAGTTTTTATTCTAACCCCATCAGCCAAGTTCACTAAACAGTAAGGAACTGTCACCTACAGAAAGAATCCTACAATAGCAGAGAAGTGGGAAATAGTCTTTGCTTTAGATCTAGTCATACACTAAAATTTGTCATACAGTAAAACTTGTAACAAAATTACCCTAAGATTGTGCAAATATTGATAAATAGAAGACACCCAACGCTTGTTCTATCCACAAAGGCTGCATATATTCCAGATAAGTGGAAAACAAAAGTCATACCTCCCAGATTTTCTCGAACAGCAGTGAACTTTAGACAGGCAGACTTCAGCTGAGTACAATGATGCTGTTCAGCTAGGGCTAATGTTGTTGCAACTGTCTCAGCAGTGAGTTCATCACATAACTTTGCCTCACATAGGAGACGTAGCCGGTCCAATCCATATCTATCAGCTGCTGCCAACAAATGTTGTATTACTACAGTTGATGTCCACATCGAGACAGATCCAGCTAGTTCATGAATGCTAGGAAGTTCATCAGAGTATAGGAAATTCACCATCGCCTGCATTGGGAGGTAAATTGTAACATTACCATAAGGTGATACTTTCAATCAATATCAATGCAAGGATCTGTTTTTCTTTTCAAAGTAAAAGGTTCAAACTTAGAGAAGTCGACAAAACTTCTAGTACAAAAACAGATGCACATTGGTTCTAACACAAAAAAAAAGAGCTAGATTATTCATAACCAAACATGCTTACTTTATGGTGATTTAGTTATGTATTCTGCTGCCTGGAAATATGTTAAATTACAACTGCACAAAGCAATTAAAAAAATAAATATGAACAAAAAGCCCCTGGAAAGGAGGCACTAGATTCCATAACAGAAATATGCTGGCAAATATATACAGAGAGAAAAAAACCAACTACATATCAGTTCAACAAATTAAATATGAACCAAAGCCCCTGAAAAGGAGGCACTAGATTCCATAACAGAGACATACCGGAAAGTGCTGCGATCTGCATGTAACCATTACCTTGAAGACAACAGGTTCGACATCCTCCACAACAACTCTGTCTAGCTCAGGGTTTCCAATAGGACCAAAGAATTGGGCTTTGAATACTGGGGAGCGAGCGGCAAGAATCCACCTATGTGCCTGGACTTTCTCATCACCCACTTCGAAAGTAATGTCACAGCCAATGCGGAGTTTGAGGAGCTCCTTGAAGCAACGGCCCATGTCAGATGGTGGAGCGTTAATCTGGATGTTCTTTGGTGTTTCCAGACGGTTCTTGACAACACCTACTGTGCAGTTCATTACTAGGCAATCGTTCTTCAGAAAATCTGATGTTTCTAAGAGTGATCTTCTGTAGAACCTTTTGTAACCCCTAACAAGAATGTAGCACTGTTAAGTACCATTGTGAAATAGAAGCGAAGAATACAAATACTCAGAAAAAGGAAAGATGCCAATTGCCAAGGAGAGGAGAGCACATTATGGGGGTGTTTGGCACAGCTCCAGCTCTACCAAAATACGTGGAGTTGGTGGAGCAGGGTATCCTAACTCCAAAAATTTATAGAACCGGAGCTGTGAGTATATTAAAAGTATTTAGGTGTGTCATCATGTTTACATTTTAGACTAAAATAATAAATTTAATTAACTTTATTTTAGCCTACAAGCTCCAGATTTGAGGTGAGGTTGGGATCTAAAACTCTGCCAAACAGGGCCTATTGTTCATGAGGAAAGAGATATGAAGTAATTGATCAACATGAGTTAATAAACCCTAGCTGCATTTTTTAAACCCTACAAACCTTTTCCTACCTAAAAATACGGTAATCTGAACAGAACCATTAGTCTCTGAACGTACGTCATCAATGCAGAAACGTAAGACCCCAACTCCCGCAGCAGTACAAGCAAGTGGCTTCCTAGGTTTCTAACCCAGAATTTATGCAATATATGTACCAACCCACATTCATTCACAAGCCCCAATCCGACACGAATCCACTCCAGAGCGCACAACCTGCTCAGGGACAAGAGATACCGGGCACTGCTAGAACTAGAAATTAGCAAATGTGAGCAACCGAAAGTAGCAATCGAGCTAAGAAACTAAAATTGCAAAACTATCTTAAGCAACCCTAGGGTAATGCAGTTGGAGGTAGGGATTTACTTAGGAGTTAGTATTAATTATGGAAGTAGGAAGGAATCGAAAATGGGAATGGGAATTTGAGTTGTTACCACATGGATCCTCTGTACTTGAGGGTGTATGGTCCGGCCTGCAGGGATCGGTCGAAGTGGGAATGGACCTTGTGTCGCGCGCGGCCGGACTGGTCGAGGAGGGTGAGCTCGAAGAGGGCGCGGACGTCGGTGCCCTCGGAGGCGAGGGCGACGAAGACGGAGACGTAGTTGGCGTTGTCCTCGGGGTTCTTGCCGTCGGGGTAGAGGTAGACGGCCCAGTCGTAGCCGCCGACGGCGAAGGTGTCGCTGGCGACGTAGCGGCCGGGGCCCATGCCCTTGGCGAGGGAGAATCCCTTGACGGTGTACTGGTGCGAGCCCCGCACCGTCTCGGTCACCGACCGCGACCACGAAGGCCGCGGCACCGCCATCGCATCCGGCGGGCGGAACAAACCCTAGCCTGGTTCGGTTGGGGGGAGGTGGGTGGGAGGGCGCCCGCCCGGTGTAGGCGGTGGTAGGGGCGGCGGAGGAGAAAGGCGCGAGATTCCTTCCGGCGAGGAGGAGGACGGACGACGACCACTAGTTTCTTTCCTCTAAAAACAAAAGCTTGCTTTCGTTCAGGCCCCCTTTGATATCGGTATTTCTGTGCGACCCCCTCCCTCCCTTGTTGGCGAATGAATGAATTTCAATGTAGTAATAATAATCATAATAAATACATGCACGAGTGGATTGGACTACTTGTATGCGCCAACAACAGGTAGACCTCCTCCTCCTCCCCTTCTTCTTCTTCTTCCCCGCCGTCGGTCGCCCATCTCTTCCCCGATCGATCCAAGCTAAGCTAATTTCTTGTTCCTCTCCTCTCCTCTCACCTTAGCAATTAAATACTACGGTTATTACCATACATGGGGACGATTCTCATAGATTTAAGGTATCCTGATCGCTGGATTCAACATGTCCAACCTGACATTCTAGGCCATTGTTCTTCTGCTCCCTTTTGCTTAATTTCAGTTTAGTGATTTGTATGGTCCAGAAGAAAAAAGGGCAAATGATAATCGCAAACTGTTTCTTAAATAAATGCATTTTTTAGAGCTTGATTAAGAGGACATGCCCAATTTCTATGGATGAACACTCTCTCATCCAGGATGGTCTCAAGTGATAGCCATCGACTTGGACAAAAACCCTGGAAAAACTTGAGTGTATTAATCCTGTTGATACAGTGTTTACATGCATATTCATTCATTATGGAGCGAAAGACATGCACCTTTTATTTGCTTGCCTGCTGAAAGCAAAATGTGCATGGCAAAGTATTCCTTTGCTCTTCTAGTTGTTACAAAGGCTTACACGTAGGCACGCACAGCACGGACAAAGTTGTTTTCGGCGAGTATTTTTGTCAGAATGTATCATCTAAATTAACACAACTACAAAAGCTCCAAAAATAGAACCGGCCATTGTGAGAGCATTGTATTCATGCACGTTGCCACTACTGCTACTCAGTAACTCAGCCAGAAGGATTGATGGTTTCCAGAACAAGCAGTTCTAGTTTCCTTCTTTTCTTCACTTTGCATATAACTATCTGATTGTACTGCAGAGAACTCTGTTAGGAGTAGCGTACTTGCATTCTAGTTCTACAAAAAAAGAAAGGGTGAAACTAGCGCTCGGACGTCCGATTACTGTTCATCCCATCGGACGCCTCTTGCAATATTTTTTTCCTCCGTGTGCAACATTTTTTTGAACACTTGCAACATCCGTTTACTGTAGCGAATTTTACTGTTTGTCGAAAGAAAATGTTGCATACGTTGGTAAGAAATGTTGCACGTGTAGAAAAAAAATGTTGCAATACATCCAAAAATTTCGGACATCCGAACACAAGTCATTAGGAAAAAGAAAAGACTGTCTGTTCCCACTCTAAAGTACTTGTGTCTTTGTTGGTTGCTCTCTTCGCATGATCCGATCGAAGGTGTCGTCTCTTACCACCTTCTGCCATTGGATTGTGTCTCTTCATATTCTTGTTTGTAGCGGTCGATAGTACTTTCATAAAAAAAATTTTACCATCACCAGCAATTTTGTGTTAAAACTAAGGGCCCTTTTGTTTTTGCTTTGGATTCTGTAAAAGCTGATTCTGGCTTATAGTTGTAGAGAAGGTGATTCTCCAAAAGTTAGAATTCAAAAGCACATATGAAGTAGATTATAGATTCTAGTATATATAGGTGGATTGAATTGTGAGAATCAATTCTGAGAATCGGGTTGTTTGTTTTTTATTCTTCTTTTGAGGCCGGAATCTAGAATCAAAAGTAAAAACAAACAGGCCCTAAAGTATATATACACACACACACACAAACAGGCCCTAAAGCCTTTTCCGTGCTCCCGGGAGTATGTATATACTCCCACCTCTAATATAACACTTAAATGAAAGCTTTACACTCCATTATCAATTTCGGTATACTCTAATAATAATTCTAAGATACTCCAATGCGACATGGTTGAAAAAAATTTATCAGAGCCCTTTATTTTTTCGCTACATACCCTTTTCCATATGTAAAAGAAATATATAAACAAATTATGCTATAAAAGGAAAGAGAGAAAGTCTAGACCTGGGGATAGGTAGGCAAGGGGATGTCCACTCCTTCGCATCAATCCCCCTCCACCCATTCTTGCCCAGATCTCGTCCAATCCCCCCAACAAATCAACCAAACCAACCACAGATCCGGCTCCCCCGCATGCAGATCTACCATCTCTGGGATAGGAATCGCTCCAAAACTCACGAGAAGAGCAACAACCGAGTGGTCTGGAGGTATCAGGTGAGAAAGGCTACGCGGCGGTTTTGGGGGAAGAGTCATCCTCTTCGCCACGGCCACGGCCGGTGAGTCCCCGGGTAATCGACCTGGGCTTGCAGGCCAAAGCGCAGGCTCTATTCCCAGAGCTCATCAAGGACCTCTGCTAACACAAGCAACTGCGTTCGCCCAGGAGACAAGATCAAGGAGGAGTTAAGGCGCATCGGCAGAAAGGGCAGGCCAGCATTCAACCGGAGGAGCGTGACGGCATTGATGCTCACATCTCAGGGAAGCATTCAAGGGCAGTGGCCGAAGTGGAGATCCTGAAATCCAGAATTCTGGCCTCTGAGAAGGAGAAATGGGTTCAAGAAGGGGAGCGTAGAGCTCGAGAATCCAGCTCGTTACACCTCGGATCCACCAGGCAACGGGTAAAAACCCAGCAGATCTTGAGGAAATCTCGACCCACCCCGGCAGAAGCAATAGGAAAGCAGGGCACGCGACTACAAACTTAGGGCGCTTTGATGTCCGGAGTCCCAATTGAGACAGAAGGATGGACTCGGGTCAAGCATCAATATTGGTGGCGGAAACGCTAGGCTCATTCACCTCCAGAGGGCAAATCAGAACAACCAATTCATCGGCTCAGCGGCTCAGCCTTCTTCAAACAGAAATTGGAGGGAAGGTGCTTTAATTGCCTTTCACTAGATCATGTTGCTGGATTCCGTTGGGCGTCGGCAAAGTGCTGGCTCTGCCTCCATTCTGGGCACAAGGCCATTGCGTGTCCAAGAAGAAGAAGCACCATCCGTGATTCAGATAAATCCAGCCAGAGGCCAAGCTCTCAAGCTCACCAGTCCTCAGGGTTCTTCCCCACGAAGCTACACAACACCCATAACAAAACCTTCTGTGACGTTGTTCGAGAGGGAGGCGACATGGAGGCGAGGTACCCCGGTGATCCCAGGGCCAGGCCGGCTAGGGCCTACTGTGCTATCACGGCCACTGGCTCCATCAAGCGTCGCCGCGATGAGCTCATCAACAGGGCGGCAGTGTGCTGGTTCGATGGAAACAACCATGATGTGGAGACGTTCACTGTGGGCGACATGCTTCGAGACCGCTTCAACCTCGGCCACGGCGACTTTCAACTTGTCAAGCACTTCCTCGAGCAGTTCCTGGTCATCTTCTCCGAGCCAGCGGTCAGGAGGAGGGTGGTGAACACCGCAGTGGTACCGTACCAGGGCCGGGAGTTCAAGTTTGCGGTCTGGTCTAAGCAGCGCTATGCAACAAACATCAACTTCGAATATCATGTCAAAGTCCGCGTGGAAGGAGTCCCCGTGCACTGCTGGAGTGAAGAAATGGCGACGAGGGCCTTGGGGAAGAGCTGCGCGATCCATTACGTGCAGGAGCGCACCAGGCGCAGGGAGCGCACAAGGTCCTTCGATCTCTGGGCATGGTGCTCGGATCCTTTTGACATACCGAAGGAGGTCAGCTTGACAGTGATGGAGCCAGACAGGGAGCTCCCTCCCACCAACATTCCTCTACCTCAGGTGGTACTGCACTACGATGAGCCATCTAACCTGAAGCGCGGGCAGGTCTTCAATCTTCGCAATCACCTGGAGATCATGGAGGATCTCTCCTTCCTCCGTGGCCGCGGTAGCTTGGGCGGCCCCCCGAACCACAAGCAGCGCTGTGAATTCGTCTGGGCCTACGGGGCTCCAGATGAGGTGGGGGAGAGACGTGACCGTGCGGAGATGGACAGAGGTCGGGACAGTGGCCGCCACCGGCGCTACGACGATCATCACCGCAGCACACGTAGACACCGCAACGTGTCGAGTTGGGTACGTGACTCTAGATGCAGGGGGGACTGGAGGACTGCCACAGTGCTTCTTGGCGCGGCCTCGCTGGTTCGTCTTCACAACGCTACAGGAACTACACTCCACCGCGATAGCAGATGCCGAAGCGCGTCAACACCACTAGTTGGCTGCCAAAGAAGCCAGCACTTGAGAAGGACAGGCGGAGGGTCACTTTCGCTGAACCACTCCACTCCACGCGGAAGAGGAACCAGAAGGGAATAGGGGGAGCACACACCAACTCAGGAGCCAACGTGCAGGGTGGGACCTCGGACATGCGTGCGCAGCTGGGGATGCAGGTATGTGATAATAGAGTATGTGATAATAGAGTATCCCCAAACTACTCACAGCATGTGCTATATCCTAAACCACCCAACCCAGTACCAGTTGCTAGTCCAAATATTCTTTTGCATGAGCATAGCGAAATTGAGGTTCCTAGTTCACCCACAGAACACACCCAGCATTGTGACCTCAATACCCAGGTTGAACCAGTCACCGATTTGCAAATTGAACCCAGCCGGCTGGTAGAGCAGGAGTCCTAAGCACCACAAAGTCTAGTTGACCGGCACCCAACCACACAAGATTCACTGCTTACAGAGCAAAGTACAGCAAACAACCAGTTGGGTCTAGAAGACTTCATCATAACAGTATCACACAACCCTGAAAATCCTATCATACAAACGCCCCCTTGCCTCAATGATCTGGAACCTTCCAATTCTGAAAACCAGATTGCAACCCCTAACATCTCCACTCAAAGAAAAAGCTCTAGACTAGCTGCAAAAGCCAAATCTAGGCTAGGAGCCAACAAGGGAACAATTCAATTAGCTCAAGAATTACTAGCAACAAAACTCAAGGATCTCTCCCCACCAGCACACCCCGATAACTCACATGAGGATTTATTTGAACAGTTTGCTAGGCACTTCGAAAGACCAATCAATAAGGAAAAGGTGGAAGCAATCCTAGAGCTGGTGAACCAGAGCATGACCAAGCACAAGGGCAAGAAGAAATCGGGCAAAGTGACCCTGGCGACAAAGGCAGGTCCTCGCCTGAGGGCCTGATCTCGGGAGGTTTTCCAAAAGTGGAGATTGCAGTTTTTCTCACATTACAAATAGAGTTAGCTGAACCTCCTGGTAGCTGGGAAGTAGTTGGTGGTAATAAATTTATCGGCAGGGCTTTGTTAGTCATCACTCTTAGTACTACTATTGAATTATGGGCCAACAGGCCATTGTATCATAGATTTAAGTTCTCTAGTTGGTTGGGGTTAATACCCAGAGAAGTTGTTCTGCTATTGGTGCTATGTTTGAAAACTATTGGGCGCCTAGTGCCCCCTGAAGTGGAATTATCAGTTTCTAATTTCAACAAATTGTACTGTTCTTTCATGGAATGTTAGAGGCTTAAACGATCCAGCAAGGAGAGAAAGCATCAAGCGATTTATTCTGTCAAGTGGTGCTACAATTATGTGTCTTCAGGAGACGAAAATAGACAATTGGACAACATGTTTGCTAAATGAAACGCTGGGGGCGAGACTAGCTACCCAGACTGCCTGTATACCCTCCAATGGAGCCTCCGGTGGAATCCTACTTGCGGCTTTGGATGATCTTTATGACCTCCAGAATCCTAGAATCACACTGAATACGATCACCGCAACGTTAACCTCATGATATGACGCGTCGGCCTAGGATATTACTGGAGTGTATGGACCACAATCAGACGAGGAGAAAAGAAGTTTTCTGTTGGGGAACACGGTATGCTACGCTAGCACAAATTAAAATTTCTACCGCATAACCAGAAAAGCTACTCGCAAGAAAGGAATCACAGATTGGATTACCACTAGACGCGCAGTTGCAGAATCCTTCGCGCGTTGGTGTAGTGGATCGTCCTCGCCGTGGATCGTCCTCACGCGGATCGTCCTTACGCGGATCATCCTCGCTGCGGATCGTCCTCGCTGCGGTTCGTCCTCACCACGCCGCAGTAGCAGTAGCATCACCACAGCAGTCCACACGTCCCGAGATGGAACGTCGTGCGTCGGTGTGCAAGCACCGTGTCGCTCGGCAAGGGCAATGAGAGGTGGAGGCTAGGGTTCTGGATGTGAACAACATCATGCACGCCCACCCTTCTCCTCTCCTTATATAGCCACGTGACGAAACCCTAAGCTAGGGCCCATCAGCGCGTTAAGCCCACGAGGTCCATTAATTACGGATCCAATCCGAATTAATGCGTCCCAGCCCGTTAAGTGTGTGACCCTGTAGGTTCATGTACATTTGGACATAGATTCGGAAAACCCTTTTCCAATCCAATAGCTGGTAGCGGTTCCTTGCAAAGCATGCCAACTCCCAAACGCATATGATCAAATCAGATAGAACCTTTCAAAAGTACTCATGTAATAATCCTTTTGCCAAACTATATGAAGATTGAACTCAAGGCGAGAAGTATGTCATCCTTTGACAGTTCACTCCATCTCTTGTATCTTGTATCCGTGATATATTAATAAGTTGTGATTGACTTCTCAATCACGGCATGGCCATGCACTTCCTTAATCATATCACACGAGTGGCCTAGACATATATCTCCGTTACACCGGAGTGGCAAATTCCATCTTGACTGCTCACTTCCCTCTGCATGTTTCATAGCAAACATGAAAGCTACCTTTATAACTATCCGGTTAGGAAATAACGTTTAGTGGCCCCAAGGTAAACTATTACACATGTAGGGAATGTGACAATCTCATGTCTAAGGATCATACATCCACTTTGTATGAGATACACTGATGACACATAAGAATGTAACATTCTCGTATCTCCATATCTTATGATCTATGAAACATAATCATCGATCAATACATGTGCTGATCTATTCATCGTTGTCCTATACGATGATACCCGATCAGAGATACTTACAGAATTATATCAATAAGTAGAGAGTTTCATAAGCAAGTCACATACTTGCTGATCAATATAATGATATACATTCACTGGACCAATAATCATATTATTATTTATAAGCATAGTCATGTTACAATCATCTATATGACTGCCTCAAGGGCATAACACCAACATTTTCTTGCTGAACTAGAAGCACTGCATGGATCAGTACTACCCAGTTGGCTGATTTTAGGGGACTTCAATCTCATCAGACAAGTGAGTGAGAAGAATAGAGGCCCGACAAATAGGGGAATGATGTAACGCTTCAATCACACCATCAATAGACTGCAGCTGTTGGAGCTTGACCTACAGGGCCGCCGCTTCACGTGGACAAATGAATAGGAGCAACCCACCATGACAAGAATTGACCAATTCCTGGCAACAACAGAATGGCACGAGGCCTTCCCAAATGCGGACCTCTGCGCAATGGCAACTATGACATCTAATCATTGCCCCCTTCTCATGCAAGGAAATACAACCTTCGAATACTTTAGAGGTTTTCGTTTTGAAGCTTGCTGGACCACGATGTCGGGGTTCTAGGAGACAGTGACACAATCATGGACATAGCCGGTCCACACGTCGGATTCTATGCTAAAGTTGTATGTCAAAATGAATAGAATAACTAAGGCATTAGAGACTTGGAGGAGAAAAACTTTTGCAAACATAGTGCTGCAAAAAGCATTGATACAAGTCACAATCACTATTCTAGAAAGCTCACAAGAAAGACGCTAATTATCGCAAGATGAACTAGAACTCAGGAAAATTCTCAAAACCAAACTACTCGGCCTAGATGCCATACAGAAATCCAAGGCTAGACAACACTCAAGACTAACATACATCCGACTGGGGGACTCTAATACACATTTTTTCCATTTAATGGCCAGCTCAAGAAGGCGAAGAAATATGATTCGGGTCCTACAAAGAGAAGACAGAGTAATATTCAGACAACAAGATAAACTAAAAGAAGAGTACCAGTATTTCAGAAAGGGCTTGGGAGAGCATGGAGTAAGAGACAAAGCACTCCTTTGGAATTCCTTGGGCTACACTGCAAGGGACCCCAGCGATCTAGAGACCCATCTCACTGATAACGAAGTCACTAGCACCATATAGGAACTACCAACTCAAAAAGCGCTAGGACCTGATGGATATATTGGTCTATTCTACAAAACTTGCCTCAACATCATCAAAAGCGACCTAGTGGAAGCAATTAGGGACTTCTTCAATCTTTGTCATGGAAAGTTGCACAAGTTTAATGAAACAAACATTGTCCTACTCCCGAAAATAGAGAATGCAAATAGATTGGAATGCTTTAGGCCAATCAGCCTTATAAATAGCTTCATGAAGATTATCAACAAAATCTTGGCAAACAGGCTTGCGCCCAAACTGCACGAATTGGTCTCAGTCTCACAGAACGCTTTCATAAAGAAGAGATGCATCCACGATAACTTCTTATACGTTCAAAGAGTGATTTGACAGCTACACAGAGACAAAACGTCGGCTCTTTTCATCAAATTAGATATTTCAAAAGCCTTCGATTCACTGAACTGGACTTATCATCTTGAGGTCCTCCAGGCTTTAGGCTTTGGCTGTAAATGGCGTGAATGGGTGGCTGCAATACTCAGGACCTCCTCTTCAAAGATTTTAATCAACGGTCAACCAACGGTGACAATAAGGCATGCACGTGGGGTTCGACAGGGAGATACTTTATCCCCTTACTTTTCATCCTAGCAATTGATCCCCTACAAAACTTGCTTGAATTAGCCGCGAATCGAGGTATCCTCAAACCAGTGCTACTGGCAACAGCAAGACTACGCTGCTCACTTTATGTACATGATGCCGAAATATTTTTAAATGCAAATGCAAAAGAGCTGACAGCCCTTAGCTGAATACTGGACATTTTTGGAAGGTGCTCGGGTCTGAAAATCAACATCTCCAAAACCGAAATTTACCCGATCAGATGCCAAGATAACCTCTTGCAAGATTTGTTGAATGTTTTTCCAGGAAAACTTTCAACCTTCCCAGGGAAGTACCTTGGTCTTCCCTTACACATCAGGCAATTAAGAAGAGTTGAAATTCAGCCGTTGATTGATAAAATGGGCAGTAGGCTTGCAAGATGGAAAGGTAAACTACTTTCCAAAGCCGGGAGGGAGACCCTGGTTAAGTCCGTGTTTACATCACAACCAATATATCATATGACTGTCTTCCCAGCACAAAAGTGGCTAATTCGATGCATTGATAAACTTAGACGAAGCTTTCTTTGGAGTGGAAAAGAACCTGAAAACTGTAGTGGGGGTCACTGCTTGATCAAATGGCCAGTAACCTACCTACCAAAAATCAAAGGGGGGCTAGGTATCAAGGATCTGGAATGCTTCGCCAAAGCTCTTAGACTTCGGTGGTTTTGGTTCAGATGGAAAAACAATGAAAGGGCCTAGACGGGATTTGATTTGCCCTGTGATGAAACGGATGTAACCCTCTTCAATGTTTCAACGGTTGTCGTGGTAGGAAACGGTAAACTAGCAGACTTTTGGAGATCAAGTTGGGTGGAAGGACAAGCACCAAAAAACATTGCACCGAACCTTCTCTAAATAGCAAGAAGAAAGAACATCTCTGTCCACCAAGCCTTGACAAACAATTACTGGATCCGTTTTTGTACACTAGTGAATTCACAAAACGAGATCCGGGAGTTTGTAGCACTCCATGAAGCAATGCGACGAATCAATAGAGATGAAGAGAGGGATGACCAAATAATCTGGCGTTGGACATCCGATGGACAATACTCAACAAGGAGTGCCTACCTAGTGCAATTCTACACTGTTTACTGTAAGATGAAGATCTGCCCAATCTGGAAGGCGAAAGCTGAACCTAAATATCGATTTTTTGCATGGACATTGCTTCACAACAAAATTTTAACAGCAGATAACATGCTCAAAAGGGGGTGGCCATGTAATGCAAGCTGCAGTCTCTGCAATGTGTCACCGGAAACACCAAATCATCTATGTAAAGATTGCTCTTTCGCTAGACAAGTCTGGGGTTTTCTCCTACGCTGGGGAAACTTGGGTCGGTGGTAGAACCTGAGTCATAGCAGCTCGGTATACAAGTGGTGGCGAAGGTTAAGAACCCAATATGACAGAGAGAAACGACGGGAATTGGATGGTCTACTCATTTACTTCTGGTGGAATCTTTGGTTCGAGAGAAACCAACGCATATTTCAAGGGATGGCTAGAACGCTAGAACAAGTGGCTACATCGATCAAGGATACGGTGCTAAACCATGGTTTTGCTTGGTCAACGAACTCTACGTATTAGTCTCCTGGTGGCGCCTAATTCTTCCTTTTCTTGGGTTGCTCTTTGCCCCTTTTTTCCTCGTGGCTTTGTGTCCTTTCTTACTAGTGTGAGTGGTGTTTAGTTCTGAGGATAGTGGTGTGAGTGGTGGCTAATTGTGAGGTTTTTTCCTAATAAAAATTGGGCCGCCCCTTCTTTTTTTCTTTTTAATAAATCTTGCGGCAATTCTCTTGCTGCTCTTTCAAAAAAAATTATGCTATAAAGGGTGGACTTTGACGAATTTTTTTGTGGAATTATATATGACGAGGGCTGGGCGTCCCTTGACCGGCCGGCACACGGTCAGCAGGATCCCCATGCTCGGGAGGCCCCCGGCCACGACCTAGGTGCGGGCCGAAGCGCTTGACCTAGAGCGCGCTGGACCCGAGCACGGCCCCACTCGACCTCGAGCTCGGGCGGGCCCTTGTTCGGGGCTGTGGTTCACCCTTGGATTTCGGATCAAGCGTTTGACCGGCGGTTGCCCAAGGCGCGGGTCGTAGGGTTGGAGCAGGAGCGCAAAGAAGTTGAGCAGTTCTTTGCCGACCCAACGCATGAAGGCCACTTCCCTGAATCTCTCCGTCTGCTATGCGTCAGAGGAGGTATAAAGACCAAGGAAGCACAGTCCTTTAGGGACACGAAGACGACGCACAACACGCCATAGCTCGAGCTTAGACACAACCATTGTTAACACTTGAGTCATAACACATCCTTGTACTCGAAATAGCTAAGAAAATGGCCGCAAAGCGGCATCGAGTAGAGCTATTACCTCCACAGGCTCGAACCAAGATAAATCTCGATCTCCGCTTCGTCGTCGTCTTGTTCGACCATAATCACGCTTCTCGCTTTTCCTCCGCTTGAGCGGCCGCCGCCGTCCCGTATCACATCGACCCCATCTCTTTTCTTGCGGTTGGCGATCCGATCGTCGGCAAGTGGCGCCACCGGGGCCCGATTGTTTCGCTTATTCGCAGAACGACATCAAGAGTCCGGAGCATGGCGACTTCATCGACGGACTTTCCTCAAGCATGGATTCAGCACGGACTCGACTCGTGTCCTGTTTTCGCCATCGCCACTCGAGCATCACGTTACGATGGCGACGGCCAAGGCGCGGAGGGAAATGCGGATGACCGTGATCCGCAGACCCCTGAAGACGCCCGCCGAATGGTGCATGTCGCCATTAACCAGGCCATAACCGCCCTCCAGCGGAAGGCCCAGGAGAGGGCCGGCACGTCTTCTGGACCGCCCGGACTCCCTCCCACGGGAGCGCCCGCTTATTATTGCGGTCATGGTACGACCCGATAGGGCGAGGTCGGAGCTCTTTGGCCGGGCCCTGGCCGAAGAGCTCGATCGGGCTGCGACCGAGGCCGTCCCTCCGCAACACCGAAGCCAGCACTCGGGGACCCGCTCCCAGAAAAGCGATGGCAGCACGTCACGCCGTCGCCGCGCGACCTTCCGGACGCCCCGGCGTAAGAGCTAGCCCCGAGCAGCGAGCTCGGGGCGGGGCTTTAACACAGACGCCGGCCCTGCGCGGCACCGTGCCAGCGCAGGCGAGCCCGAGCCAAGCCACACAAACTCCGAAGTCGACCGGCAAGGTTGCGGACCTCTCCCGGACGTTCCTCCCAGCGCCGCAGATCCGGGACCGCTGCGTTACCTACCGGTGATTCCGTGCGGACCGTGGTCGTTCCCCGAAGGTCGGGCCGCCGAGGCGACCTCGACTCGAATCCAAAGAAGAAGCAGAGACCTTGTCGGTGATGACCACACTGGCGCTTTGTCCGCCTATGGTCGCATGGCGACTCGACGGCTGCGCCGCGCGGCGGTGGCGGCTCGGTTCAAACCAGCGATCGGCGTTTTGCGGGACCAAGAACCCGATGAATTCTTGTCCATCTACTCGACCGCTATCTTGGCGGCCGGGGGTGACGAGCTTGTCATGGCCAATTACCTCCCGACCGTCCTGGACGGTGCCGCGCGGACTTGGCTCTTGATTTAAACCCGTTCCTTGGTCGTGGCGCCAAATCCAGAACGCCCTTCGCTCCAACTTCCAGAGTTGTTACGAGCGCCCAGGGAGGGAGAAGGACCTGCATCGTGTCATCTAGGGCAAGAACGAGCCGCTGCGTGATTTCGTGCGGCGATTCATCCGCACGAGGAACCTGATTCCGAGCATCTCCGACGAAGCCGTCATTAAAGCTTTCAAGTTTGGTGTCCGCGATCGGTGCCTTACCGAAGACCTGGAGATCACCTCGAGGCTCAGTGTCAACAAGCTTTTCCGCATGGCGGAGCGGTACGCGGACGCGGACGACGCTGTCCGCTGGAAACGTGACTACGACCAAGGTAAGCTTGGTCTAAACCAGATAGAGGCCGGCCCATCCAACTCCAGGGGCACCGACCACGGCACCACCGCCAAGAAGCTAAGCCGATCGCAGGGCGCGAAGGTCCGCCGTGGGTGATCGTTTGCGGATGGCAGCCATGAGGTCCTTGAGGTCCGAGATCGGCTCAGAAGGCTCAAGCCTCGCCAAGGATCGACCCGACCTCGCCAGCGCAGAATCCGGCCAGCGGGAGGGCCGACGACAGGC
Organism: Guadua angustifolia; assembly: GCA_036346375.1. Classification (NCBI taxonomy): domain Eukaryota; kingdom Viridiplantae; phylum Streptophyta; class Magnoliopsida; order Poales; family Poaceae; genus Guadua; species Guadua angustifolia. Next base: position 42,537,626 of record CM070513.1, on the reverse strand, counting down.
CCCTGGCCGACGCTCGGCAGAGGGCGAGTGGCGCCCGGGATATGATGAAGCAAAGTTCTGCCTATTCCATAGGGCGGCCGGCCATGATCTGCGGGCCTGCAGGGCTTGGCAGAGCAAGCTGGAGGCCTTCTATGATGGACGAGGTGAGATGCCCGTACTCCCGAAGGACGACGACCAACCTGACCGGGTGAACGCCGACGCGGAGCACGACGACGTCGATTTGGAGTTCTAGCAGGCGAAGCCGGATCGATGTCATCTTCGGCGGTTCATCGGCCTACTAGACGCGACGCGAGGTCAAGGCCGCCGCACGAACCATCTACCAGGTCGCCGCTGGGAAGCCCATCGAGCAGCCCTACAAGTGGGCCGGAGCCACCATCACGCTCTCCCCAGAGGATGCTCTCCCAGGTATGGCTCGAGACCTGAAGACCGCCTTGGTCGTGACCCCGACCATCAGCAATACCGCGGTTGGGCGCGTCATGGTCGACGGCGGCAGCTCTCTTAACTTGCTGCAGGCAGGAGCGCTTGACCGGATGCAGATTCCCCGGTCGAAGGTCAAGAGCATCGCCATACCCTTCTTCGGGATTGTCCCCGGGAGCTCGACCATCCCCCTGGGGCAGGTGGTCTTGCCCGTTACCTTCGGCGGCTCGGACAACTTCCGCACCGAGCTAGTCACCTTTGAGGTGGTCGAGGGTGACCTCCCGTACAACACCATCCTTGGGCGGCCTGCCTTGGTCAAGTTCATGGTGGCCAACCATTATGGCCATCGATGCATGAAACTGCCTGGTCCCAATGGCATCATCACCGTCTTGCGGGCGTCTGCAGCGCACATGGATGTGAGACCAGGGCCTTGGCTCTCGCGGGCATGCTGCCCTAGCGCGGCCCGGAGACGACGACGAAGAGCGCCCGCTAGAAAACGGCAATCCAACCCAGTGGGGCGACGAGGACCGTGCCGCTCAACGAGAGTGACCCGGCCAAGTGCATCCACATCTCGGCCGAGCTGAGTTCCAAATAGGAACTCGAGCTCGTCACCTTCCTCTGGGTCAACAAGGGTATATTCGCTTGGGAACCCGCGGACATGCCCGGCGTTCCGAGGTAGGTGATCGAGCACAAGTTACAGGTGAGATCCGGCTCTCGACCTGTACGCCAAAAGCTGCGTCGCTTCTCCCCGGAGAAGGTCGCGGTCATCAAGGAGAACCTTGACAAGCTCCTAAAGGCCGGTTTCATCCGTGAGGTTGACTACTCCGAGTGGCTTGCCAACCCGGTCATCGTCCAAAAGAAGGACGGAAAGTGGAGAATGTGCGTCGATCATACGGGGTTGAACTCGGCCTGCCCGAAGGACAACTTCCCTCTCCCGCGCATCGACCAGATCGTCGACTCCACCGCGAATGCCAAAATGCTGAGCTTCTTAGACGCTTACTCGGGATACCACCAGATCAAGCTAGCGGTTGACGACGAGAGCAGGACAGCCTTCATTACGCCATTTGGCACCTATTGCTATACGACCATGTCGTTTGGTCTGCGCAATGCGGGAGCCACGTTCCAGCGCCTGATGACCAAGACGTTCGAGCCACAGATCGGGCGGAACCTTGAAGTCTACGTGGACGACATCATCGTCAAGAGCCCCTCCGAGGGCGACCACGTTCGCGACCTCGAGAAACCTTCGCCAACTCGAACAGCACAAGATCAAGCTCAACCCGAGAAGCGCGGTTGGGCGCAAGGCCGAAAGGTGCTCGGCTACATGATCGGGGCTCGGGTCGGCCGAACCCGGAGAAGATCGAGGCGATCGAGAAGATGGCGCCCGACCTCGATCAGCGGTGCAGAGCCTCGCGCCGCATGGCGCCCTCAGCGAGTTCATTTCGAGGCTCGGCGGCTGGCTCCCATTCTTCCAAACTCTGCGCAAGCAAGGGGTTTCGAGTGGACTCGGGAGGCGCAGCGGTCCTTCGACGAGTGAAGGTATACTGTCGCCCCACCCCTCCATAACGCCGCAACTTTGGCGAGAGGTCATTGCTCTATCTCGCGCCACCACCCACGCTGTCGGTGCTGTCACGGTGGCGGAGCGGGTCTCAAAGAAGACCCAATTTATTACGTCGGCCGAGGTCTGTGACGGCGAAGGCGCTACCCGCAGTCTGAAGTTCTTGTATGCCCTCCTCATGGCGTCGCGCAAACTCCGGCACTATTTTCAGGCACATTCCGTGGTCGTTCTGAGCAACTTCCCGCTCGGGGACATCTTGCGGAACCCAGACGGCGGCGGGCGTATCGCCAAATGGGCCATGGAGCTGGCGGTGTTCGACGTCCAGGTCGTGGCTCGAACGGCCATAAAGTCGCAAGTGTTCGCCGACTTCGTGGTCGAGCAAATGTCGCAGCCCGCTCCCGAGCTTCAGGTCGAGGAGGAGAAGCCCTGGGTCATGCTCTTCGACGGCTCCAGGTCCTTCAAGCGCCGGGGTGGGATCCTTATCCTTACCGTGCGGCGACGGTTAAAATGCGTGGTTCGTTTCGGGTTTCCAGCGACCAACAATGTGGCAGAGTATGAGGCCCTCCTGGCAGGCTTACGAGCTTGCAAAGCATTGGGCGTACGCCGACTGGTCGTGAAGGGCGACTCCCAGCTCATCGTCAACCAGTTCAACAAGGACTACCAATGCTCAGGGGACTCGATGGCAAAGTACCTCGCCGAGGTGCGCAAGATGGAGAAGTGGTTCCAGAACTTGGAGCTCAAGCACATTCCCAGGAGGGACAACTCTAGCGCGGACTTCCTCTCCAAGCTAGGCTCCTCCGACGACGATATCCCCCCCGACGTCATCTTGGAGACGCTGGCGGCCCCTTCGATCTCCGATCAAGAGGTCACCTTTCGCCGTGGTCGGAAGGTATCCCTCTGGCCGAGCCCATCCACAATTTCCTTGCTAGGAGCAACCTGCCACCCGACCCTGCCGAGAGGAGCAGGATCAAACGACGAGCAAGCTTGTACATGCTCGTGGACGGCACACTCTATAGACGGAATGTATCCGCCATTCTGACTCGGTGCATCTCTGCGGAGGAGGTAAGTACCTATTAAGTGACATTCACTCGAGGCCTCGTAGGCGACTCTTCATACAGGCGATGGTGGTAAGGCCTTCCGTATGGGGTACTACTGGCCAACGGCGCTTCAAGATGCTCGTGATATCGTCCGCACCTGCCGAGCATGCCAGTTCCACGCCAGGAAGTCGCACCACCGCATACGCCCTTGAGACCATCCCTTCGCCGCCTTTCGACTGGGGCCGATATCGCCAGCCCTTTTCCTCGGCGGTCGGGGAAGAAGTTCTGATCGTGGCCATCGACACCTTCACCAAGTAGATCGCCGAGCGGTCTCGACCATCACCGCCGGGCGGCCGTTCTTTTTTCCGCTTGTTCGTGGTCACAGTGCACGGATTCCATGCAAAATTATCGCGACAACGGTACCCGGTTTACGGTGAGTTGTTCCAGAGTTTTGCGAGGAACTTCGGCATCAAAATATGCTTCGCCGGTGGCTCACCCCGAGCAATGGGCGGCGGAGCGCGCCAACGGGAAAATCGTCCAGGCGTCAAAGCGAGTTGCGAGCGAGCTCGAGCGCTCTGGCAAGACACAGGTGGACGAACTTCCCACCGTCCTATGGTCTATTCGTACCACGACAAGCCGAGCCACGTGGTCCACACCCTTCCGGCTCGTGTTGATGCAAAGCCGCCCCGCCTCCCGAGGTTCTGTTGGCTCTGCCGAGGTCGACAGTCGACCAAGTCAACCGAGCACGAACGGTCTCTCGACCTTACCCTCGCAGAAGAAGTAAGATGTCCTTTGCCACGATCAATGCACTACCGCAAGCTCTTTGAGACATGTGTCTCGGTCGAGACGACCTAGGGAGCTCCTTGTTGGGGACCTAGCCACGAGGCGGATTCAGGTCTCATCCAACACCAACAAGTTATCCCCACGGTGGGAGGGCCCCTCTGAGTCGTTTCAGCGGATCGCATGCGGGGCTTCTTGGCTAGCGATGCCCGATGGCGAGAGCTCCCTAGCTCGTGGAACATAGATCACTCAAAATTTTATGTGTAACCTCTATACCTTATATTTCAATAAAGCTGTTCTTCCATTTTCGCCCTGTATGTCTGCTACCACTTGTGTTGCTGCTGTTCTTTTTTCGAGACTCCTTTTTCTACGAACGCGACCTCCGTGCACAGCACATTCGCTCCTAGCCTAAAGTGTCGCGAGTTTGATGTTCACCCCCAGTGGAAGAGCTAAACGTAAGCCGAACCTCTTCGCAATCTTGCTCTCCCCTGTGCCCGGGCCCGAACCGAGAGCCTCGCCATTTTGACCGTTGGGCAATGCGGATGGCCGCGATGGTCGTTCGAGCGTTAATCCGAATGTGACCGTCTACTTAACGGGTTCGCTTCGCGTCATTCTACTTTTGTGGACTTGTCCTCAGCTCTGCAGGTCGTGGCCGCTTGTCCATGTTCTCGTCTTGTGCCCGAGGCATGCGTCGCCGACCTCGGGCCCAACGGGGCTGGATTGGGCTATCCTATTGGCGCCACGACCAAAAAGCGCGGCACACGGCAAACAAGCAAGCGAAGGACTCAAGTATCCCCAACTATAGATTTAAAACAGGACGAGGTTTCCTTGTTCACCATGATCTGTTTACATTAGTGCATTACTTGCTTTTTAACATTTTTCTGGTCGGCCATCTCGTGGGCAAGTTTTTCTGCTCGGCGTGGCTACTTTTGCCCTCGTGGTCGCTATCTCACCCCGAGTGGAGGGCTTGCTCAAGCATCTCTGACTCGGCGCCTTCGTCTTCAAGTTGGGCAGGCGCCGCCGCCTTTGCCGACACGCTCAAGCTTCTCCTCGAGTCCGGGGCCTTGATCTCGAGCAGGAAGACGCCTTCTCCTGAAGCCTTCTCCAATGCCTCGACCTTGGCGATTAAATGCCAAGCGCCTTGGCGGGGCGTCGCTTCTTTCGGCGGCACCTTCTCCGGCACCTCGACCTTGATTCGCAGGCTTGAGCGCTGAGTCTAAGGGCAAGCTTCGTTCATGGCGACCTTCTCGGCGCCTCTACCTTGGCCTTTCGGTCTCAAGCGCCTCGGCGCCTTAGTCGCCCGAGCCCGTTCCCACTCCACGGCCTTGAAGCTGTGCTCGCGCTCGGAAGCCTTGGTTTGCTCGAGCTCGGCCGCGTGGGCCACCTCCTACGCCCCATCGTCTGACGAAGGTCGTTGAGATCCTGGTTCACCCGCTCGAGCTCTGCCTGGTCGACCTCGATGGTCGTACAGAGCTTGGCGCGCTCCACCTCCCGCGTCTCCACAACGTTCAAGAGCCCCTTGAGCACGTCGGCGTGCTCGTGGAGGCCTTGCAACCCTCGGATGACGTTGCCGATCGCCTTAAGGGGACAGGGAGAGGGGCCCCGGTAAGAAACTAACGAGAAAACTCGACCTAACGAATTGCAGGGCATGAGTGGGGATCCCTTACCTCGTGGAGATGGCCCTCCAGGCGTGCGCGGGTGAATTCCTCGCGGTCATCAATACGATCGCGAGGGATCTCCTCCTCCTCGTCGGCCGCCGCGCCAAAGTCGAGGTCGACCTCGCCACCACGGGCGCTTGGGCGTGGCCTTGAGTCCCGCCCCGGGTGGCTCGTCATCCGTTGCCTCCTTCGGGGGATTCAGCCCACCGTCGGGGGAGGGCCAGGCGGCAGTGCTAGTCCCAACCTCTATGGCCGGGGCCCCGCTCGTCTCCGGCGCCAAGGGGACGGCGGCCGGATCCACCGCGGCACTCTCGGCCCCGTGGTTCAGGATGCTACTGACCTCAAGCACCGAGGCGGCCACTTACAGGCGGTCTGCGGAGCTCTGCGACTGATCACCTTCCGGTGGCGGCGGAATCGCGACCTCGGCGCCCGGAGCGACCGTGGTCGGGGGAGCTCGGGGTATCGCCTCGGGCGCGGCCACGAAGCTTTGGGTGTCCTCCCTCGCGGAGGCCTCGGGAAGGTCGACGACAGCAGCTGCGTCGTGGGTCTCACCGGTGTCAAAATCCAAGCTGGTCGCGGGCTGGGGCTCTTCCTCGTACGTGTCGTCGAGGCCTTGGTCGAACTCGCCGACCGGAACCCGGCCGCGCTCCCGACGGAGTCGCGTTAGGCGCAAGGCGGTCGCAAGGACCAATTCAAAGGTGTCCTCCTCCTCGGACTCGGACTCGCCCTGGACAACAGGCATCGTCAAAACGGGCAAGTTTCGAGCTCGGGTGCTCGAGGTCTGTGATCAAAAACATACACTAAGCAAGAAGGACGCGAGGAAGGCAGGAGTCCGAGAAGCCAGGAATTTACCTAGGTCGCCAGCCTCCGCCTCGTTGAGGGTCGGCGAAGGTCTTGCTGCCCCGAGCCCGAGGGGGCGCTCCGCTTGCGTGTCCTCGGGGCCGGGGGTCTCGGGGCCCGTGCCGGCCCCACGTCGTCCACTGCGGCGGGGCTCCGAGCTCGAGGACCCGAAGTCGGGAGAGGGCTTGAGGTCCTAGCAGCGGCCGCTGCGCTCTGCTGCTGCAAAAAGGGAGAACATGTCAAACCAGCAAGGCACTCGAGCACGAGCTCGGGGGCTCGACCGGCGGGATCCTTACCATGGCGCGGTCACCCCACTCGGCGTGGGTTTTCTTCGCCTCTTGGCGGTCCACGTCGGCCGGGGAAGGTCTCTTCTTCCCTTTTTTGCTCTTGCCCATCCCGGGCAGTGGGAGCATCCGCCTGGCCGTGTCGGCGACTCTGGTGGTCTGCGAGCTTGAAGGGATCGAGAAGGCCCGGGGTCACTCGGTCGGGCCATTGGTGGGATGGCTTACCTCGGCTTTTGGTGAGTACGTTCCGTCGCCGCCCATGGAGTAGTTGTGCGCCAGTTTCCCGAACATCTCGTTCATCCTAGCGGCAACCCAAGACTCCAGCGGCGCTGCAAAGGGAAATGCCCCTCAAAAAGAGGTCGAGGGCCGGACCCAAGCAAGGCCACGAGGCAGGGATGCTTACCGGTCGTGCCCTCGCGGGTCGAGTCGAGGCGCCCCTGGATCTTGTAGAACGGGTGCGTCCGCCTCCGCAGGGGGGACACCGATTCGCAGGAAGTCGACGGCGATTGCCTGCCCGGTGAGGCCGCGCTCGGTGCAGAGATGAATGGCGGCGATGGCTTCTTCGTCGGCCTCGGGATCGTCCGCATCTGGGGTCTCCTTCTTCCCACCGACGGGCTTTCCCTCGTACGACAGCATGCCGAGCTCACCTTTCTTCAGGTAGAACCACCGCTCGGACCATGGCCCGAGGGAGTCCCGAGCTTGGATCTTGGGGAAGGACCACTTGAGCCCCGTCCATTGTCGGAGTAGAGGCGGTGACCACGTGGTCTTTCCCAGAGCGGAAGAGGTGAAATCTGGGAAAAGCGAGGATTGGGAAGGATTCCTAGGAACCCCTCGCATGTGGGAGAAGATGGCAAGCGTAAGAATGAAGTTCGGCACCAGTTTTATGAGCTCGATCTCGCAACTGGTGAGGACCACGGAGAGGAACTCGCTCTCCGGGGTCCGCAGGCCGAAGAGGACGTAGTGCTCGGTGCAGACGATTTCGTTGTCCCTGGGGGTTGGCTCGGTCTCGTTGCCCGGCAGCCGCCATGTGAATGGAGCAGCCCCAGGGTCTCGAGTTCCTTCATCCTTGAATGCGACAGTGTGCTCCTCCCTAGCTTGGCCATGGCGATCGCGGCGATTTCGGTCGGAGGCGGGGGAGGAAGGTTTTTTGCTTGCTTGGGCGGAGAGGCTTGGAAGACGAAGGGCGCTGGTCGAGAAGTTCCCTCAAGAGACGCTGCAGCTTTGAGCTTATAAGCCGCACCGTCGCCGGATCGCATCATGGCGCCAAGGACCACACGCCCGCGATTTGACAGGCGCAATTAAGGCGAGGCGGCGGTTTCGAGATATGACGGGTGTCCACCAACCGTTCGTATCCGTACCAGGGCTTCGGAGATCAAGAGGCGCCAGGTGTCGTGTCATCAAGGCCTAGCGTTACGTTTCCGCCCGACCTCGACCTCGAGAGAATTTTGGGAATCGGCCCCAGCTATAGAGACTCAAGGTCGGCCCACGTTCTGGCCACGACCTTAAGCCTCGGGGGCTAACTGACGAGGGCTGGGCGTCCCTTGACCGGCCGGCACACGGTCAACAGGATCCCCATGCTCGGAGGCCCCGCCACGACACTGGTGCGGGCGGCTTCGACCTAGAGCTTAGACCGAAGCGGCCCCTTCGACCTCGAGCTCGGGCGGGCCCTTGTTCGGGCGTGGTTCACCCTTGATTTCGGATCAAGCGTTTGACCGGCGGTTGCTAAAGCGCCGGTCGTAGGTATAAGCAGTGCGTCAAAGCAAGTTCGAGCAGTTCTTTGCCGACCCTCAACGCACGAAGGCCATTTCTGGGAATCTCTCCCGTCCGCTTGCGTCGAGAGGAGGTATAAAGACCAAGGAAGCACAAATCCTTTAGGGGACACGAAGACGACGCACCCACGCCATAGCTCGAGCTTAGACCGACCATTGTTAACACTTGGTCATAACACATCCTTGTACTCGAAATAGCTAAGAAAAGCGGCCGCAAAGGCGATTGAATAGAGCTATTACCTCCACAGGCTCGAACCGGTATAAATCTCGGTCTCCGCTTCGTTGTCGTCTTGCTCGACCATAATCACGTCTCGCTTTTCCTCCGTTTGAGCGGTTACCGCCAGTCCCGAATCGTATCACGCCGACCCCCATCTCTTTTCTTGCGGTTGGCGATCCCGATCGTCGATATATATATATATATATATATATATATATATATATATATATGAAGCCTTTTTCGTACTCCCGAGAGTATGTATATACTCCCACTTATAATATAACACTTAAATGAACGCTTTATACTCCTTTATTAATTGGTATACTCTAATAATAATTCTAAGATACTCTAATGCGACATGGTTGAAAAAAAATTTATCAGAGCCCTTTATTTTTTTGATACAGACCCTTTTCCATATATAAAAGAAATATATAAACAAATTATGCTATAAATGGTGCACTTTGATGAATTTTTTTGTAGAACTTACTTTGGAATATTTTATAATAAGTATTAGAGTATACTCAAAAGGATAAAGAGGTATAATAACATCATTCAAGAGGTGAGAGTAGGAGCATGAAATCATTTTCCTTCCTCTCTCTCTATCTATCTATCTATCTATATATATACATATATATACTTTTAGTTAGCTTGCCGTAGTACGATGATTATAAACAATTCCTTCAATAAGCTACTGGTTAATGATCAGTCATGTGACATTTTCCTGTTTCCCTTACGTAGGGAGAGTGAATATAACACATATAATGTCGCCTGGGATAGTCGAAAGGAGACCGGTGCCACCTGTCCCCCTAGCCACATTTGCGAAAAAGCTCCTCTGTTTCTTCAAATTACGGATATATCCCTGTAAATGACAAATAGGTCCTTCGCGATTTTTTGTGAGGGGAAGATTTTTTTTCTGAATCGCGTTTGGGTCCCTCATGCGCTGTTTTATGGAAAAGGGGTCTCGTTAGATTCAAATCGCGAGCAAGCCCTTTTCTAATTTTTCAGGATAGCGAATAGGTCCAAAAACGTAACAAATAGGCCCTTACTCCTTACGTCTAGGTCCTTTCTCTGTTTTTCTCGGAAAAAATGTTTTCGTCACTAGAAATATGTGTGCAGCTCTATCTCTAGACTCTTTCCCCGGCTCGATTTTCCATCTCGATCTCTGATATTTTTTCAAACATGTATTATTACTCGGTGAACGCGTAGAGTGTTAGGCTTAGGCTCGATAAAAGGAGGTTGTCGTCTCGGTTTGGGTCCCTCGTGCGTTGTTTTACGGAAAAGGGGTCTCGTTAGATTCAAATCGCGAGCAAGCCCTTTTCTAATTTTTCAGGATAGCGGATAGGTCCAAAAACGTAACAAACAGGCCCTTACTCCTTACGTCTAGGTCCTTTCTCTGTTTTTCTCGGAAAAAATATTTTCGTCACTAGAAATATGTGTGCAGCTCTATCTCTAGACTCTTTCCCCGGCTCGATTTTCCATCTCTATCTCTGATATTTTTTTAAACATGTATTATTACTCGGTGAACACGTAGAGTGTTAGGCTCGACAAAAGGAAGTTGTCGTCTCTGATAATTCTTCGCCATTTTCCTCTGGACTATTTTCCCACCTCGGTTTCCCAGCTCGGTCTCCAACATTTTCTTCAATATTTTCCAAGTAATTCGTTGAAAGAGATATTTCTACAGATCACGAACAAGCCCTTTCGCTAGTTATCTTGCAAAAAATACCCCGTAATTCCGCAAATTCAGTACGGGCACCGGTTCTTTTGACATAATAGACTGGAATTGCGTATTTTTTGCATAAAAATTTGGGTCAAATTTTTTTATCACCTTCTCCACATAGTCAATGCTTCACCTATGCATATACTTGCCTTAACACTTATATACATCTTTACTACCTTACCTACATCCTGTCCCTATTTTCCGTCCACCTGAAGACGGCGTGCAATATGCACGCTACCATATCTAATCATCTCTTTGAATCATGTCCTCTGCCTTTAGTATAGCGATTTAGTTGTCTGATCAGCTTGCATGGTCCTTCCATTATGCCAGCACTAATCCACTCGACATTTATATGTGCACTAGCGAAGTATAGGTGAACCGCAGCCACACGAGATTGGCTCTGATATTTAACTTTCCTGGTGAAATGGAAGCCTTGAATTATGCAGTGACGATGGACTACAACCCTCGTTACACACAGCAAAAGTTGTTGAGACTCAAGATTCTCAACAGTAACAATTGTTTCGACCGACTGGCCTATACGCATAAACAGCGTAGTAAATAGAAGTAAGTAGATGCACCAACAAATCAATGGTTGTTGGGTCGCCATATATGTAGGAGAATGCGTAAGCTACGCTAGCCGAAAATAAAAATTTCTACGCATTCAACCAGGATACATGCGAGTAGTGGATCATGGATCATTACCCTTGGAGCATGTTAGCAGCGGAAGAAGAATGGGTGAAGCGTCCCCGCGTACTCCAAAGTACAGTAGTAGATGCCGGAGTTGATCGTCTCCTCCTCGCGATCGCGCATGCAACGCTGTAGAGGAAGTAGACGTTCTCGCCAATCAGCGCCGAGGCAGATGCAACGCCACCTCTACGGTATCTACACGTCTAGGGTAGGATCACCGCGCGCTGGTGTGCTAGCACCCACGCGTGCGGCTAGGGTTTAGGGGGCGGTGGGATTCAGCGACGGCTAGGGTTTGTGGTGGGGAAAACTTCATGGCTGCACAACCCCCACGCCCCTTTATATAGAGTGCACTAACGGGCCTTCTACGATAGAAGCCCACTAGGACTCATACTAATGGATCTTCTACAGTAGAAATCCATTAAGACGCTAGAGGATCCAAATCCGTGTAAACCCACTAATGGATCCAATCCATCAGACATGATCCAACCCGTTAAGTGTGCGACCCGTTAGGTTCATGCGCAAACGGCCATAGCCCTGGAAACCTCTTTTCCAGACCATCAGATAATAGTGGTTCCTAGCAGGACATGTTGTCCCCCGAATGCACAGAGTAATCGTATCGGCTGAACCTTGATATACTCATAGGTAAATCCTTTTGCCACGCGATACCAGTCAAGCTCAAGGCAAGATGCGTGCTATCCTTGTGATAGCTCGACCCATTCACTCGTCAATGTAATGGATATAATTCGTGATTAACACTTTAATCACTTTGGCATGGCCATGCACTTTTTCTTATCCATCCACACCAAGGGGCCCAGAGATATCTCTCCCGTTATCAAGGAGGGGCAAATTCCATCTTGATCTTTTATATCTCACGTCATGTTTCATGACATACTCGTAAGCTACCTTTATAACTCCCCTGCTACAGAAAAGCGTTTGATAGCCCCAAAATATACAATTACACATGCTAAGAATCAATAAGAATCTCAGGTCAAAGGATCGTATAGGTATACCACTCGAAACTACACCCTGATGGCACTTCTAAGATAACAATCTCATCAACGTCTCGGAGCGAGTCTATCCAACCCCATGTTCTCTAACATGTGCCCACATTATTGATTTGATATCTCCATATCTATGGTATGTGAAACATTACCATCAATCAATACATGTGCTGGTCAGATCACTATTGTCCCACATAATGATATGTGACCAGGGATAGTTTAGAATAATATCATATAACCAATGTGTTTCACAATTAAGTCATACTCAATGAACAAAGGAGTGACATTTATTTATGGAACTGATAAGTACATGAACATAGACGTATGATACAATCATCTCACATGATCGTCTCTAGGGCATATCATTAACAATATATAGGGTTTGCCACAGCGTCATCTTGTCCCTAGCCGAGCACTTGCGGTCCCTTGGAGAAGAAGCGATCATTTCCCCTGAACACGAAGCTTGCTAGCGACCCACCACTACGGAACATGTGATTACTGCCGGGTCCACATCGGCATCACTGCCGGATGTGGACCCGGCACAACCTAAGTGGCAGTGATAGTCGAGGACTATCACTGCCGGATGTAAACCGGCAGTGATAATCACTATCGGTGCGGTTTATACTTAAGAACGGCGGTGATAATAACTATCACTGCCGGTTCATACTTTCCAACGGCGGTGATAATATATTATCTTGCGGTTATTATTTAAAACGGCGGTGATAAGTAACTATCAACGCCACATTTTCAATAATATCCGGCGGTGATAAGTAACTATCGATGCCCAATTGTTATCAATATCCCAAGCGCGATAACTATTATCTTGTTGTTAAGCGGTGATTTTTCTTGTCCTAACCAAAAGCTGGCGGTGATGGGTTTTTAAACCTTTTGCATATATATTTTTGCGGTATATGTTGTAGCATGTATATACATTGTACAGTAGATGTATTCTGTACGGTATCGTTGTGCACAATAGTACTGAAGCATCACTAAAGTGTAATTGAAATACATTGAAGCATCATAATATTTAATTATTACATTGTTCATTCACTTTTGAAGCATTAAATTGTTCATTCAGAATTGTTGCCATGCAGAAATGGTCGTAAAACTCGCCCTTCGTGTGGAGAATTTCTCGAATTATGAACCCAGCTATCTGCTCTTGAAGGGCATCAATTTCGTGGTCGAAGCGAATTTCTTTGGTGCCACGATTGTGTATTTGTCATGGGAGAAATTGAAGCATTAATTAGTGTCATCGTCTTTATAAAGAAAATCACGGGTCAACATGTAATGATCGATATACCGGTTGGCCGTTGTAGTCCGTATTATCGATGATGAATGCGTGGATATGTGTCATTGCGTAGTATCCACATAAATTGTTCCTTAGGGTTGTTTGGGCATGGAAAATCGGTGTGTATTCGAAATTTTTCACGTATGGACGATCTTGTTTGCTCTTCTTGCGATATTGTTTGTACACCTGTTCATGGTTTTGAGTAGTCATTAAAATTAATTAGGTGCAATGGGATGGAAGATTATTAGAGCAATAATGCAACGGCCGAGTTACACGGTTAGCAAGTCTATTAAGTCTTGGTATTACTTTGTCGGTTTCCTCATTGAGTCCAAGACGGTGATGTTGCTTTTCGTCTAACATGAAGACAAGGGCGATCCGATGAAAGCTGCGAAGCCAATTAGTCGTCACATTGTGTTGCGCATCAAATATGAGACACTAGTAGGCAGGAAACACGTCTTGAAAGTTGTAGGGTAAAAATCGTAGTCCTTGTGTTGTAGCTTTAGCGGCGCCTTGAGTCGTACACCTCAACATCATTTATTGTTCTTGGATCTTCAATAAGTTTGCGATTGACCATGCGGGTCGAGAATCCTATCTTTTCATTGTTGTCCGCTCTAAGTGTCTTTGTCTCCATTCTCGTAAAAAAAAGTCGGACCCTATGTTTAAGAATGCGTGAATATACAACATAGATTATACAAGAGACTTACGAGTCCATATTCTTAATATAGACACGTCGAGGCGTCTCGTTGGTACATCGATATAGTTCCACGTGTTCAACCCGAAAAGAGTCGTCATTGTTGTGAAAGTCCATATCTTTGTATCATTTGGGAAAGCACCGTTTTGTGTCTTTTGGACATCTGCGGTACCATTCATGTAGACGCCGTAATTGTGTGGTCGGTTTGACCTCCTTATTTGGATCTGACAAAGCTTCCCGTTAACGAATGGCCACTTTAGTGTGCTGCGCCCTTGACACCACTTTGGCTTCGACAATAGTTGCTTTACCACCATCTCCTTTAGATTTCTTCCTAGAGATCGTTAAGTAGTCGATAGTTGGCTAGGTTGAGGAGCTTGATTATCGTCTGTCTGTTTAACCTTCGCTAAGTCGAGGAAGAAATCCCGTTTAGCGAGTTCGATTTCAATCTTAGCGGTGGTGGCGTCTTCTTGAAGTGCTCTTCTACATAGGCGCCTACTTCTTTTTTGTTTCTTCGTCGGTCATTTCATATGGTCGTTTCTTGCTAAGAGTTTTGGCTAGCTTCACGGATGTGAACTTTTCCCCGACCATGTAGAATGTTCGGATCGCGGTGCTCTTTGGCATCTTGTGGTATTTGGAGCGGGAGGAGTTTTCTTGGGTGGCGGAGGAGGAGGACTTTTCTGGGTGGCGTTGGAGCAGAGAAGGAGCTTTCTTCGATGACAGGAGGAGGAGGCTGTTCCTAGATGGAGACTCGCCTCGTCATCGTTGTTAACATCATCGTCGTTGTCATCTTCGAGGCAAACTTTATATAGCGCTTGCGCCACGCGATGAATGTGCCTATGCTTTGTCCAAGACTTTGCCCTCCTCGCTTGCGATCTCAACCTCCACTTTGCGGTATCATCAACCACAGCTGTCAAGCGCAACTCTGGCGTATCCCAGGAATTGGGCGGTTATGCAATATCGCCCCTCGTTGCATGGCCAAGCCATCCCTTGACCACCTTGATGGTAATGTTACGCTTCTGGCGGTGCTGATTGCGGCGTGTCGGCTCTATGATTTTGTCCATAGGAAAACTACACGCGAGTCCTCTTGGGAGGGTTAGCGGATGCTTGGCTGCTTTTGAGAACCGGCGGGACTTCGTCATGTGTTGATGACCTCGTCATGTGGTAGCGTTCGCTCGGGACCTTTGTTACCATTTCTCGCATCACTTTCATCTGTTCTTCAAATTCGACTTCCCTTCTATGCATCCGGTCTTCTATTTCTCGTACCGTTCATTCAAGCTGTTCTTGTCTGGATTTCTTTGGTCGCTTGTACATATAGGCATCCTCTGGGAATCTTTGCTTTCACGACACCAAGCCAACCCCTCAGTGCGACCATGGTGCTCCCTATTACCCAAAGCGCGTGTTAGCTCGTCGTCCTCCCTTCTTGGCGAGGAAGGAGCCCTCAATAGCCGGAGTGGGCATCGCGATCTTCCTCGAGATTTCCTCGTCTTTCGCCGAAGCTTAAGCGCCATCATCCGTGAGTAGCTCCCTCGCAAGCGGCGAGTGCCGATCTTGGGGCCATGTGAGGCGTCGCGATAACAACTCCACCAAGTGTTATTTGTTCTTCCGTGCATCCCACTTGGGTACTTTCTTCACGTAGCCACGGTGCCTAGCACATGGGGGTAAATGTTCTTGTCGAATTTGCCTTGTTCATTGGGCCGATAGCTTTAGGCTTCATCGGATATCTTATATTGCTTGAATTCATCCCAAAATTGGTGTAACCTCGGGAATCTATTAAAATCGGCGTTTGATCCTTCTTGGCGTACTCCTTATTCAGCTTTGTCTTCGGTTCTTCCATGCGGTTCCCATAACGCTTAGTGCATGTTTCTGGCAATCTCAAGCGATCTTGAGGCTGAAACTTATTTATCAACTTTGTCCACAATGTTTCCTTGATGTCGCCGGGAACATCTGACGGAGAATCATACCGACGTGTCCATGATCTGTAGATGATGGGCACATTGTCTCTAGCGAGGACCCGCATCTTTGTCGATATGGCCCAAGCAATGGCGGGTATAGCTGGTTCTCCGCGCACTAAGCTCAACTATCACCTTCGTTCACTGTGCGCATCTTCTTTGGGACCTCGTCATGACATTGGCTCGGTGCACTAGATGTCGACCTGCATTTTGATTGTTTCATTAGTCGTTTGGCTCTGCTCTAATTTCATCGGGAAGCATATCCTCTGAAATAATCCTAGTAAAGACTTACCTCATGTACATTTGTTGCCTCGACTTGTTCGGGTTGAGGAACTCTGTCGAGCTTCGCTCTGGGCTTTGGTCCATGGGCTCAGCGCCATCCGGCACTTGTCCATTGTGAGAGGCCATGTGTGGCAAGTTTTCTAGAATTTTAAATTAACAAAATCATGAGATGAATCTTTGCATATATATCAATGTTGTGCATATATAAGGCGTAATCACCATTTTGTCATACGTTAGATAATACTGTAGACATACATATATATTAATAGTGTAAATTTCAAAATCTTCGCATGGATCGATTACACTGACAACCTACTTTCGTGGATAGAGGGAGCAAGTAACAAAGAACATATACAATTTCACATATACTTACACATGATACATATCTGATTGACAATTCACATATACTTATACAGATCACATATACTTACACATGATACATATACAATTGACAATTCACATATATACTTATTTGCTCAATAAAAATAATGAATCATTCTTATTCCACACTAATATGATTTTCAAAAAATGAAATAAGGTTATAAATCCACAACTAGAATGTTAGTAGTCTATTACACCAAAAAGCGAGCAATCGGTTCCTTATCAACCAAGCACGTCACCTCGTGGCCTTCTTCACCCGGTATATCGTATGCTCTCTGGCAGCCATGGTTTTGCAGTCTTTGGTCCGTCGAACAGGACCTTCTCAGCGGCGGCTTTGATGCGCCGATGGACTCTACGGGCGACAGCGTATCGTTGCGTTGCGTTGCGTTCGGCGACAGCGACCCATCGGCGACATCTATTTGCCGATTCATAACCTTGAAAATATACTGATTCATTTTTGAAAATCATATAAATGTGAATAAGAATGATTCATTATTTTATTGAGCAAATAATAATATTCTAAAGAATATATGAGTTGGGCCCTGTCTCTTGGGCGCTGCTTTCTTGATGAATTTGTGACAACCTTACCTTATTGAAAATAAACAATATTTCAATACTTTTATGAGACAAAGAGTAATTAATTGAGGCTGAGTGCTAATATATATCTAATGAATCGGTATGCAATAATGGATAATGGAAATAAGCTTATCGACTAGCATACACATTTCCACACAAATTCAATACAAGCATATAGTTATCCTCACATAAGTAAAATATCTAAACAAGACCCGATAAGATACTTAAGATACTCACATACAATAAGGTGTAAAAATATTCAAACAAAATTTCCTCACAATAATCTCAATTCAATGAACACATACACATACATATCAACAATTATCGTATGCAAAAGGTGTAAATAATATTCAAACAAAATTTCCTCACATAAAGACAACATTATGTCATTCATATGGAGGTAATTATATACGATTGCTCTCAGTTATTGGGTTTGAATGAAGATTAGAACCTTCATCTCATCACGGATGTGCAAAACAATTAATTGAGTAAATAAGGCCTTAAATCATCACGAGCAATAGCATCGGCCAACCCTAGAATCATCACGAGCAACATCACGAGCAATAACGCCGAGAACCCAAGAATCATCGATTGTCAATGCATGTTAGTCTACCAACTTAAGGCCTTATTTACAGAACAATTGTCAATATCGCCGAGAACCTAGAATCATCACGAGCAATAGCATCGGCCAACCCTAGAATCATCACGAGCAACATCACGAGCAATAACGCCGAGAACCCTAGAATCATCACGAGCAATAGCATCGGCCAACCCTAGAATCATCACGGGGCAACATCACGAGCAACATCACGAGCAATAACGCCGAGAACCCTAGCATCATCACCGGCTTCGGCGCGGGGAGGGTCGCCAGACGAAGGAGGCACCGCGAGAGGCAGGAGGAGGAGCCATGAGGAGGAGGGCAGCTGGGGTCTCGCCCTTGAGGAGGAGGAGGGCGGCGGGAGGAGGTCGCCACGAGGAGGAGGGCCGACGCTGGGAGGGTCGCGCCTGAGGAGGAGGCAGTGAGGAGGAGGGTCGCCGCAGGGAGGACCGGCGTGGGGAGAGTCGACGGTGGCTAGGGCGCAGAGAAGAAGTCCAAACAAATTGCGAAATGGCTAAGTCACGGAAATGGCTAAGTCTTGGGAATGAAAAGGTATATATAGGGAGTATTATTACTGCCGGTTCAAATAAGTGAACCGGCAGTGATATGTTATCTCTGCCAGGCTGTTCTACAACCGGCAGTAATAGTTCAACATCACTGCCGGTTCATAAATGATTACATGAACCGGCAATGATAATGTATTTTTAGTGCCGGTCGTTTCTCACCGGCGATGATATGTAAATATTCTTGCCGGTCATTTATGAACCGGCGATGATGTTGTAATAGTAGTGCCGTGATGTTCCATTGTAGTCTTGGCGTGATATATATCTATTCTTGCGGTTCTGAGACTATGGCGTGGCAGCGATGTGTTTTATTAGTGTGTCATTCTCGTTTGTCTCTTTGTGGCGAAGTAGTGCTTGTGGATGTTCCATGGCAAGGACTCTTCTTTGTGGCACAAGTGGCGCGGTGGTAAATCTTTGCCATGGCAAGGACTTCTTGCCATGACAAGGAAAATTAGCACACTGTTTTAGCCCAACCAAACACAAACATTGGAATTTCTTTAGCCCAACCAAATAAGAGCTATTTAGGGCTTCATACAAATTGCTAATTTATTTGTAAAAAAACCCCAAATATAAACATTGGAGTTTTCCTTTTTTGTTTTATTTAAAATTTGAGTTAATTAGGAATAATCAATAAAAACTTGCTCTTACTATCTCATCTTCATCCATTGGACATTTACTATTTCTGATTGACTATAATAATCAATACTCCATAAATTTCAAAATGAAGCATGTTCTTCGTACAAAATGTTTATATCACAAATTGAAGCTTGACCTTCATACAAAATAAAGCATATCCTTAATTACACAACTAAGTTACAATCTGACCTTCGTTATGATCGCGGCGTATGTATGTAGCTTCCTCTATGTCTTCCATGAGACCTAGGTCGATGTTCTCACCGAAAGGAGAAGCTCATCAAAGCGGTTATAGTCTTCCTCGTCGACTACATTCTCAACTCCCACAATCCTTCTTTTTGATTGAAGAACCACGTGGCGTTCCTTGTCATTGGATCCCTCACAAAGAAAATTTGTGTAGCGGCATTAGCAAGTACAAATGGTTCTTCTCTGTATCAAGCGTGTTTGAAGTCCACGGTAGTGATCCGTACTTGTCGATGTTCACGCCCTAGGTAGCTGACCCTTGGCACCGAAAGGGGACCTTCAAAGGCCCATAGTCAAGCTCCCAAATCTCTTCTATGAATCCGTGAAATGCGTCGCATATTGCCATTCTTTGTCATAAGCATCTATCACGGACCCATTGTTTTGGTTGGTGCTCTTCTTATCTTGTGCTCTCGTATAAAATGTATACCCATTGATGTCGTATCCTTCAAATGTCAAAATTGTATATGATGGTCCCTTAGCGGCGTTCTCAATTGGCGCACTCTGTTTGCGTATGCATCATGTATCTAAGCAACCAATCTCCAAAGTTATCTCTGTGCTCTCTCGCGATCCAAACCTCGGACTTACATGGGTTTTGTCTTCGTAGCATGTTCTTGTGCATGTCGACATACGGGGCGCTTCTAGCTGATTAGTGCGAAGCGTAAAATGTGCTTGCGTGAATGAAGCACGATCATTTATGCGGATCGATTTCGACCTAGTGTCCCTTTCCTTGTAGCCTCCCTTCATGGCGAGATCTGGGCACACCAATCGGTTTGAGATCCATGTAATCGATCGAGAACTTCGATGACCTCCTCGGTTCCCCAACCTTGGCAATGCACCCTTCCGGCGATGTCGATTCGAACATATTTCTTCACAACCCCATGAACCTCTCGAAAGGTACATCGATGTAGAAACACAGGGCAAGAAAGCGTATCTCTTTCACAATATGAACAATGAGATGGACCATAATATCGAAGAAGGATGGAGGAAGCACATCTCAAGCGGCATAGAGTGTGGATCACGTCTTCTGCGGCTTATCCGGTTTCAGCGGTCGATGACCTTCGTGAAATCGCGTTGAAGAATGAACACAACTTTATAATTGGATCTCGCACTTTCTCTGGCGAGAACACCCCTAATTGCTCTGAGGAAGCATCTGTGTCATCATCACGTGACAATCATGAGACTTCATACCAACTAATTTCAAGTCTTTCATTGAGACTAGCCTCTTTAGGTTGGCAAAATAACCGAGATGGAACTTTGACTCCGTGCAAGCACTCACACCGCTAATTTTCTCAATCTTGCTTAAAGTGTAGCAAAGCTGTGGGAAGGTACTTTTTCCTTGACCCAGATCTTCATGATCGGCTCCTTCACGAGTTTCATATCTTTCAGGTCCATCCGTGCCTTGAGTGTATCTTTTGTTTTGCGGTATGTCTAGTAAAATACCAAGCAAGTTTTCACACACGTTCTTCTCTATATGCATGACATCGATAGCATGTCGAACATCCAGTCTTGCCAATAAGGTAGGTCCATAAATCTTGATCTCTTTTTCCACAAAGGAGTGAATCACGGAACTTCGGGGTGATGTACTTGGCTCCCTTTCCATGGATAATTTTAATATCCTTCTGACGCAAATATCTCTTTGCCGTTGCGATGTTTGAATGAAGCGATCTCCTTTGTACCGTCAAAAGCTCTCTTGTTGTTGCGTCTGGGTGGTCCTTGCGAAGGAACCTACGATGCCGCATGTAACACATTTTTCGACGATATTTCAGCCACCGGCTCCTGTATCACCCATGCAATGCGCATCCATTGAATCCTTTTATAGTCGGCGAAAGATTGCCAAGAGCAGGGTAATCATTGATGGTTACGAACAACAACGCCCGTAGCATGAAGTTCTCTCTTCTGTACTCATCCCATACCCGTACATCGTCGTTCCACAATACCAGAAGATCTTCAACCAGTGGTTTGAGAAACACATCAATATCGTTGCCCGGTTGCCTCGGCCCTTGGATCAGTAACGGCATCATAATGTACTTCCGCTTCATGCAAAGCCAAGGAGGAAGGTTGTACATACATAAAGTCACCGCCAAGTGCTATAGCGACTACTCATGTTGCGAAAGGGTTCATCCCATCCGTCTTGAGTCCGAACCTTATATTCCTCATATCATATGCAAAGTGTTTCTTGTATTTTACGTCGATATTCCTCCACCTTGGTCGGCGGGGTGTCTAAGCATTCCATCCTTTTACGCTCCTCGGCATGCCATCGCAGCAATTGAGCATGCCTTTTGTTATAAGCAAGGCGCTTGAGACGGGGATTATAGGAAATACCACACCACCTTGGTCGGAGGTCTTTTCTTCTTACTTTGCCCTCGATATCGTCATCGCGGCGCTTATACCGAGATGCCTTGCAAGCGGGACATGCATCCAAATTTGCAAACTCATTGCGATACAATATGCAATCGTTTGGACATGCGTGTATTTTCGCACTTCCGGTCCCAGCAGACAAACAACTGCTTGGCACAGATGCGTGGTTCTTTGGTAACACGTTACCCTCTGGAAGGACATCTCGAAGAAACCTAACGACTCCGTGAAACTCTTGTCGGACCAACCATTGCTTGCCTTCAATTGTAGCGGCGTAAGCACAACATGCGACTTTTGAACTCCTCTTTGCAACTTTGGGTACAAGGGTGTTGTAGAATCCTCTACCATCTGTTGAAACTTCGAAAATCCCTTTCACTCGTGAGGTCCTCCTCCCCATCATGCAACATCTGTTCTAGATCATCTTCATGGTTATCGATGAATGTCTCTTCTTGGGTGTCGACGAAACTATTTTCCACCGCGGTCAAGTCGTTGTCTTCATCATCATCAATCAGATGCCCTTCACGCACAATCTCATCTTCACCATGCTCGGTCCAACAGGTATAGGCAGGCTTGAAACCCCTTCGAAGCAAGTGTGCACGGATCGCCTCAAGGTTCGAAAATTGCTTCTCATTCTTGCAATCGATGCACGGGCAACAAATATAGTCCATCGACTTATTTGACTTATGCGCGCATGGCAGCTTCGAAAAACTAGTCACACCGTTAAAGTACTCTCTATCGCGACGGTCCGCTTCATACATCCATCTTCGATCCATCTACAAATATTTACAACAAATAAAATCTCAGTAAATCAATAAGTGCTCACAAATTGTTTTATACATTTAATTTGTTATCACTACTACATCAAGGCTTATATCATATGCACGATCACAGATGGTTCTGGAAAACCGTCTATGATATGGAACATCACAGACGGTTATGTACTCAAACCGTACCATTTATATACCACAGACGGTTTTATATTACAGCCGTCTGTGATGCAAGAAATATCACAGACGGTTTCTAAATATAACCATCTGTGAATCTGTGATAGCTCTGATGCTCATTCATTAAGCGGTTTCTAATTAATCTAGAAATTTTCATTACTTATAAATCTATATCCAAATCTCGATTGTAAAACCAATTAAATAATTGCTATTAGTTATATATAATGGTCCGTCCAACAAATTTGAGTACTATTGTCTCCTCTTCTCTCATTTTAGTACTATTTTATCAAGGAGTATTGGATGAGGAACATAATTCTTTTATGCATGGCCTTTTTACATCAATTATATACCTTTTCATCCATTGGACATTTACTTTTTCTAGATGATTATAATAATCAATACTCCATACATTACAAATTGAAGCATGTCCTTCGTACAAAATGTTTATATTACAAATTGAAGCTTGACCTTCATACAAAATAAAGCATATCTTTAATTATACAACTAAGTTCGATCGACCTTCATGTTTATCGATGAGCGTTTGGCACATGCGTGGTTGCTATTAGTTATATATAAATCTATATCCAAATCTCGATTGTAAAATCAATTAAATAATTGCTATTAGTTATATATAATGGTCCGTCCAGCAAATTTACATTACTTTAAGTATTAAATTAACATACGAAATAAAAAACAATTTTAAGTATTTAGATTAAACAATAGTTAATTATGAAGTGCTACCACATTTAAATTCAATCAACTTATTAAATGCAATCACTATACATATAAAAGTTGGTAATTTGAAATCTAAACTCTAGATTACAAATCTAATTGTGTTATAGGCAATCAACTAATCACAAACAACAATATAGAATGTAAACCTTAGATCTGAACCTTAGATCGAGAAGTTAGAAGCGACAAATTACACCAAATTTGAGAGCAAAAATTAGCCCCTCTCCACCCCAATCGAGCAAACGAGCTCCTCTACATTGCGGACATCTTGGGGAAGGAGCGAGGTATATATAGTGCCATACTATCACTTTGCGGTTTATTCTCTTGAGCAAGCGGTAATATATCCTTCTGCGGTTCTATCTCAAAAACCGGCGGTGATATGGCTGCCTTTTCAGCGCAATTCACTTTATCCTTTGCGGTTACCTTGTTGAACCGACACTAATACTTTCCTTTGCGGTTCTCTATCTAAAACGGCGGTGATATTGAATCGTTCCGCCCAAATGATTTATCGATTCTGATTATATATATCTTTGTTCCTATCCTTTGCGGTTGAACTTAAACCCGGCGGTGATAATATTATCGGTTTAGTTTAATGAGTTTAATAACTTGTCGGTTGAGTTAATAACGGCGATGATATGAACCTTCCATCTCCGCCGCCATGATCGTCGCTTTTCCCCATTCCTCTCGCCTTAGCCGTTGCGCTTCCCCATTATGCATAGCTGTTGGGCTTCCCATTCCTCCTCTATATAATCGCAACTCCTCAATCGTGGCGCTCCTCACAATCCACCATTCTTTGCAAGAATGGCACCCCCAAGCGAGCACGTCTTGGGCAAAGCGGTGATCCGCCGCCAAAGAAGAAGGAGGAGAAGGAGGAGGAGGAGGAGGAGGAGGAGGAGGAGGGAGGAAGAGGAAAAGAGGAGGAAGAGGAGGAGGAGGCGGCAGCGGCGGCGGCGGACAGCAGCTCTGGCGAGCTCCTTGGCGTTGGGGCAAGACCAACTCCGCCACGAATCGGATTCGAGAGGAGGAGGAGCACCGCTGCAACTCCGATCGGTCATCCGGCGGTACCTCGACAACGAGGAGGAGGAGGGCAGCGATGACGAGTTTTCGATATAGGGTTTAATATGTTTTGTATATAAAATTATGACTATATGTAATTATGGACTACAAATGTTTCTGCGAGATAAATAACAAATGTTAAATATGTTCTATTTTTTATCTAATTATGCTTTGATATGTTACGTATCTTAACTAATTTTGGGTAATATCACTGCGGTTACGGAGTAAAAGCGGCGGTGAAAATTGTCTTATCACTTTGCGGTTAAAAAAAAAACGGCAATGATAGATCACTACCGGTTTTTATATAAACCGGCGGTGATATCTTCTTATCCTTGCGGTTCTCTCTAAACCCGGCAATGATATTGCCTCCATTCATCTTTGCAAAATTTTACTATTCTTATCACTTGCGGTTGAAATTACCGGCGGTGATATTATCACCTTGCCGGTTGAAATTTGGCGGTGATAATATCGGCTTGCTACGGTGATGGGGGTTGAAATTTGACCTCGGCGGTGATATTATTATCCTTGCGGATCGATTAAAGATTAGGAGAGCTATCAACTATCACTAATTCCACTTAGGATTGTGGGGCCACCAAATCACAATTGACTGATTGGGCGTCATGGATAAAGCGATGCTGTAGTAGTGATGGCCGAGAGTCCGGCTTCCTCGGCCCTCCGCGGACTGCGGATGTTCCGGCTCGGCACGACCGTCGACCTAAGCGTCGACCACATCAACAAGGTCAAGTCCGAGTACTTCGAGTCCACAGGGCAGCGCTGCTCCACCTTCGACGTGGCCATCGCCAAGATGTGGCAGGCTCGGACGCGGTCGCTGCTCCACCCAATAACACTGACAGATCATCTGTCGGCAAAGGCTATGTATGCCGACACACTATCTGTCGGCAAAAGTTTTACCGACAGATAACAGCAATCGGCTAAAGTCCTGCCGGTAAAGACCTTTGCCGACAGATAAATTATTACCGACAGATAGTCTGACCACATTAGTGAGAGATCTACCGACAGACGAAGTTTTCCCGACAGATATATTTTCGCCGACAGATACTATAATTGCCGACAGAATGTTTGTTGGTAAAAGTAATCTTTGCCGACAGATGATCTGTCAGTGTTATTGGGGCTCAGAATGCTCAGCATGTTTGTTATAATGCAAAAATACTCATTGAGAGATTAATAACAAACGATAATTGACACATTACACATCAAAACAACAGTAATTCATCAATTCAATCACTCAATTCACATATTCATCCATTCATTCACCTTTGCCGAATTGGCTAGTACATAATTCATCCATTCATATATATATATGATCAATGTTCATTAATTAAACAGCAACATAGCTCCAATTCAATAGCACCTGTCCAAAAGCTCCTGATCAACTAACCAAACTAGGGCCAATGTCTTCCACACTGACATATCAAGTTCTCTCTTACAAAAGTTAACCCTACTATTAGTCTTCCACACACATCAGATTACATGTATACAAAATAATCACTTAGCATATATACAATTGGTCATTCTGAACCAAAGCACACTATTGATTAGTTGTCTTCCACAAACTATAGGTTAGGAACCGCGATGTCATAATCATGGCGTGAACATTGAACGTCCTAGGTCCTTCCAGTTTTGCCTGCAAAAAGAATATTTTAGTAGTTGGAAACACATTGAATTAATTAAGGAGAGATAACTAGATTGTATGTACATTTTCAAACTCCATGACATTCAAATATATATAGAAAATGGCAATTTTGTTGGCATGCGCACATTAAAATCACCAGCAGCGAAGGTAGGGACAGAAGTTACAGCCACATACAAAAACATGCAAGGAAGCAGTGAAATGAGGACTCCTGGCAACCAGTACTGCATCGATTATTACATGCAGCTACAAGCAATGTCCATAGATGTCGGGACCCGAATTCGCAATCCGGAAACCCTCTGTGTTTTCAGCACTAGTCCCAGGATCAGTAGCTAGTGCCCACAGTTAACAAAGATGAATATCACAATCATACACAACGGATTAATAAATAAAGAATTCATCTTTTAATATAATATGTTGAACAACCTTAAGGTCAACTTACAATTGTGAAGCCTAGATGGCTTCAACTCGAGTAAAATGAACAAAGAATGAGCGAAGAACGTTGGTGAATCCCATCAAAATACCACGGGCATTTGACAAGGTTCAACTCCTAGATATTCGCCTTCTTGCGAACTTCTCCTCTTTCAAGACAAAGACTTCTCCTCAACTGGTGATGTTTTGTTAAAGCAAGGGTGAGTACACAACCGTACTCAACAAGTCACGCATGCGAGAATGCGGTTCTATTACTACATGCATGGCTTATTCCAAAGGAATGGTGAATGGTTCTTTTGCGAGAAGCGGCATTCACAAATAATTATAGTAGATAGAAAAGATAAAACAAATAATACCCATAATAAATTTCAGTAATCATTCTCAAGTAAAGCATTTCTCATTCTTAACCAATTTCCATATCACATTATTCACATTCCCAACCTCATTTTATTTTCAAAACTCTACCCCTTGATCAGAATCCCGAGCATTGTCCAATCTCATGACTCGGCTATTCGAATAGTTTTTACACTCGCAGAGGTTGTACACTTTACCCACAAGATACAATCAACTCATCACGTCACCGTGAATCGCCATACAAGAGTATGCGAATGAGCGATCATAACAAAGCCTTTCGTAAACTTCTATCTCAACCTAGGAACCTCTCCGGGTTGCCTTCACTATCACTTCCTCGCCGAGTCAAGTATAGGACCGACAAACACCGTTGGATAGGGTACCAAGCATGAGCAGTGCACGCTCCCCATACAATCACCTGGATGACTACCACCGGAGGTATCAAAGGTGAGATATCGAATCCTACTAAACTAGGTCTTCCCATTCGGACATGTGGTTGTACGAGTGACTCGGTCAAAGGCTTGCAAGGTGAAGTCCTTAACCCGACAGGCAAGACATCCTTCTCTCAAAATTGGCGCACAACCATCACAACACTCAACCCACCCAAATGCCACGATGGCCCACCTGGCATAAAGCCACTTGCCACTTGCCCCAGTCTAAATCCTTTATCACCCCAGTTGATTACTGCGCAACACAATGCCAACAACAACTCAACATCTATATAGAACCACACTGGTTCCACATATCAACATCATTGTGTGGCAACACGTCACACCATTTCACAAACACATTTCATAATCCATTAATCAGTATTATTCTTTTATTTTCAAAAGACATGAGTTGCGTGGCATGGCTAAGCAATTATACACGGTCTAACCAACCTACGTTGGCAAGTAGTAACAACCAACTAATAATCAACCATCTTAGGGTGACAAATGAATTATGGCATACAAATAGTCATGGCAAGGTGATATTAGCAATTGGGTTGAATATCTAATCCCAAATTAATTTAAATCATTTTAATCTTGAACTAGCATGCAATAATTTGAATCAAAGTAAATTTGTAAAACTGGGAGCAATATGATCAAAGCACGACTTGCCTGGCACTTGCTATAAACTGCTCTTTACTCTTTATCTTCAATCCTTGATCCTCGATCTTCAATCTCCGCTTGCTTGCTTCTCAGCTCCTTCGAGCGACTTTCAGCAACGCGTCTAACGATAAACAAACATAAATACAACAAAACTCAAAAAGCAAATCAAGTAAACTCCAAATTAAGAACGAATAGGATTGGGCACAACGGCTTAGATGAAATTAGGAACTTGAATGGATTAGGTCGATGATTAGACAAATTAGAACGGCTTTCGGAGAATACACTGAAGAGAAAGATTAATAACTGGAAAGGAAGGAATAGTATTCCGAAGAATATTTCCTCTGAAGTTGCTATCTTGATTAGACAGACAATGGCATATGGGCTCTCGATCTATAGACCGGGTCCATAAAGATATGTTAGTTCATGATGAACTAAGCTAATGCTCGAGGTTGACTTTCATTGACTAATTAGATACGCAATCAAACAAAAGAGATAAGCTGATAGATTAGATATGGCTCAAAGATATGACACATGGTCAATAATCTAGCGACCAAGTCCACGAATGAATTCTGGGTTAATGGCATATTAGATTTTCAAATATAAGACAAGGACGGATGGAATCGACATTCAGTGCGATCCAATCTGGGGTTCAGTCATACATCAACGAAGAGATTTGACGATAACAAGGCGATAACGATATGTAGTAAGACGAGCACAAATATCTTACTACGGTGAACACAACGAGCTTAAACCGCAATACCGGAATAGCGCTCACGATGCACTTAGTCCATCGAACCGGTTCTTAAGTTAGGTTTTGGTCCGGCTTTGCAGATGATAGAAGGATAAAGCCAGACTTACAAGGAATGGGGTTAGATCACAATAGGACAATTGAAAAGGTAAGTACATCACATTAGGGCTTTCACTTGCATGCACCTATGCGATGACAGCGATACAATGAGAGCAAGCGTTAACGGCGGGACATTAACGACGAAACGTTAACAATGAAACATTAACGGCAAAACGTTAACGACGGAACGTTAACGATGGAACGTTAACGGCGAAACGTTAATGGCGGAACGTTAACGATGGAACGTTAACGGCGAAACGTTAACGGCGGAACGTTAACGGCGAAGGCGAAGCGATGACGGAACGCATATGAAATAACAAGGTGGCAACCATCGGCTGATGGATAGGGCAGCGAGGTCACGACATGGCAACTACATGGCAAATTTGTGCTGGCCGAATGGGTACTGCCGAGGTAGTTGTCACGCAAAACGGATCAATGATTTAATAGCCGAGATAAAAATGAATAAAATAAAATAAACAGGAAGTAAAAATTATAATAAAAATACTGGCAGATAGAGGATGAATTTAGATGAATTTAGAAATTTGAATCACTCGATTCCGAGTTCAGATGGAGGAGAATGGATCAAACGAAGTTTGACTAGAAAGAAAATCCCGAAAATAAGAAATCGCACTGTAGCTACAGTGCTTCGTTTTCCTGACAGAGCACCATTGGAAGGTTTTTGCACCATCATTGCCGGAGTTTGGGGGCATGGCAGTGCATGGCAAATAGTAAAATGGAAAGAGGGCGGCGGTGCGGTGCTGGAGCATGTGACGGAGCGGCGAACGGAGGACGGGAGCGGCACCGGCGGCGCTCGGGCGGCAAACGGTGTGGCTGCGCGGTGCTCCGGCGAGGGGGCGGCTTAGGGAGCCGGCTGGGAGGTGCAGGAGGGGGCGCGGCATCGTGAGGAGACGGGCTGGGCAGTCGGACGGGGCCGGGATAGCGCATGAAGGTGGCACGGCGGCGGCTTGGTCGGTGAACAGGAGGCACATGGCGGCGGCGTGCTCCGGCGGCGGGGAGGGGCGGCCAAGGGGTGGGATGGGGGCAGCAAGGTGAGGGGATGCTCGTGGACACGACGGCCGACCGCGGGGATGGCCGGAGCGACGGCGAGGACAACGGCCGACGCGACCAAAAACCGACCGAATGGCATGGCGGCCAAAAGCACAATAAAACGCGGAATTTCTCAAAACTAGCGAGAGCACGGCGTAGAGCAAGATCATACTAGGCTATATCTAAAAGGAATTGGATCGGGGATTACCGGTTTGGGAGGAATCGATGACGAACGGAACTCCACTTGACGACGAACGAACGCAAGTTCCCGGAGCAATTCTTGATGAAACATGGATTTTCTTGAGGGGTTATGATCTACACACTAATGCGCACAAGATGACGCGAACGGAATTCGATTTGCCTTACCGGACCAAAAGATGACACGGCGATGTCAACGGAGGACGTCCGGCGATCGTTTCTTCAATTTTCGGAAGGGAAACTATTCTGGAAATGAAGGGAAAAGGTGAGCACCATGCTGGGGAGACTGAAACGCACGTTTTGGGTGGTCACACGCGTTGAGAGGATGAGAAACGGAAAAGTTATGGCCAAAACAAGAAACGGCAAAGAAGTGCTTGCAGTTTCGGTTTCACTTGATTTCAGTGGGGAAAACTGTAGGAGAATTGAAGTCCTTGATGACACGGTCGTTTTACAACTGACCTCACTCAATTTCGTTGAGAATTGCAAAAGTTATGAGCATTTGAAGTTTGGGCTGCAAATGGGGCTGGAACGTGAACAGTGCACACGGCTGGAGGTTGAAGATGAACAGCGATGGACACGTGTCGCTTTCTCATTGGTCAGAAAAAATGAAGGGATAAAAGCACGAGGAATAAAATATCAAAAATGATCTAAAAATCTTGGAAAAATTCCTAAAAATACTAGAGATTATTTGGAACACAATAAAATTTGTTTCACTGAATTTTGATGAGTTTTGGAATTTAGAAAATTCTGGGACGAATATACTGGATTTAACGAAAGACCGCGAGAGATAAAATACCATAGAGATTCTATAAATCTTAGAAAAATTCTCAAAATCATTATAGAATATTTGGAACCTAATTCTATGAATTTTGATATTTTTGGAGTATTTTGGAACTCGGGTGAAATTTCGAATAAGGACCGAAATTGAAATTTTGACTTTGCGGACGGTAAAGGATTGAACTCTAATTTCAGAAGGATATGGATGCCAGGTTAATTAGAACACCAAGGGAAATCGAAATTTTGAATTCAAATGGGATTTCAATGGAAATGCTTGAATTGGAATTTGGTTCTAGAATTGCCCGAACCATTAATAATTCGAATTAAAAATCCAAATAGAAATCCAATTAACATCCAAATGTTTAAATTAATAATTTTAATTAATTTTTTAGCAAATCTCGAATTTGGGAAATTCCCTGAGATACAAAGGACAACGTAAAAACTAAATTTTAAATCACTTAATGTACATGAAGGCACATTAAATTGTTTTAGATTTAGAAAATTCTAAATTAAGCTTCTTTAATCAAATAAGATTGGTGTAACATTTTCGGAAAGCTAATTTAATATAAATTTTTTTGAAAACCCAAATTTTGGGATGTTACAATAGATAGGAGGAGAGTGAACGAGGGCCTCGGATGGCAGAGAGATACTGCAGCTGGTGCTCGTGCTACTGCTGCCACCACAAACCTCCAAGCGTTGGGATTTTGGGTGCAAGGGCCTGAGCCCTTTAAGGTACACCAGGTAAAAAGAAAAGTTAAAGAGAAACGTTGGGAAAAAGCTTGTCAAAAGAAGATAAATCTCTCGTCTTAACTGCTTTCCTGCCCCTGATCTTTCTCTTCACATGTCTCTCTAGTCTTATCTTCTATCGGGGAACCTCTGTAAAATACACATAATCTGATAGGATCTGCCAACTGCTGTAAATGGGCATGCAAATCCTAGTCAACATACTCAACTTGTATAGGCTGTATTCCAAAAGCACAATGTAGTAAGGCTGGTGGTGGTGCTAGTGATAGTACTAGTGCAGGACACTGCCAGAAATGGCTCTTGAGACTTGAGAGCCCATTTTTTTATAGAAATAATAGCTTTTGCTCCAGCTCATCGACAATTGCATGCCAAAAGAAGTGGCTTTTGCAGCACTCCGTTCCAATCCTCGCTGTTGCACGCAGTGGTTTTGAAATATCCATGAGAACAGCAGCACCAATTACTTCTCCTGTACTCATTTTGTTTACTTTAGATCATCCTTACATGCTTGATTTTACTTAGTTAAAGTGTATATATAAGTTAAACTGGATCAAACAAGAAAAGCATAGAAGCACCTTTTTTTAAACCTCTTTCCTTTACTTTTTTCGTTCGCATGTCAGACTACTTTGTGGAGTTGCTCTCCAACAAGGTACCACCAAATCAAAAAGGACTTTAAAGACCTAGCTAGTGCTATTCTTCTGTCACTTGTCCTTTGTGCATAACACATCAACCTCATTTCCTTCTTTAGTGGTATGAGGACAAGAAATAAACATAATGCAAATGTGGATAACAAATGGATGTGAACGACCAAAATTGGATGGGAAAAGGTTATTTTCAAAGACAGCCAGGCCCTGATGGGTTTGGGTGACACACAAAGTTCTTGGGGGCACAAAGAGCATAACAAATCATATTCAACTATAAATTCCCCTTATGACAAACTGGTACATGCCAAACTGGTACAAGGAGCATAACAAATCACAACATGCTAAATCATAAATTAGTTTAACAAACTAACAATTAAATGTAGAGCATATTTATATACCTGCACTGATGCGTGTCGAGGATGGCTTCTTACTATCGTTCATCTACATAATTGTCATTTGTTAGTAACTCATACTCAATCATTAGAATTATAAATAATGTGTAGTCTAGGTTATTACTTTCTTGCTTGGCCACGCAATAGACATCATATGAGCATCAGCCATAATTTCAATACCAGCATATGGACGAGGCAAAAGAACATCCCTTTT
This sequence comes from Guadua angustifolia, assembly GCA_036346375.1. NCBI lineage: Eukaryota > Viridiplantae > Streptophyta > Magnoliopsida > Poales > Poaceae > Guadua > Guadua angustifolia. Next base: position 42,504,988 of record CM070513.1, on the reverse strand, counting down.
CAACACAACATTCACAACAACTTCATAATATTCCCGTCCAAGAGGAATACCTCCCACCGTGGCGCTTGGGTCAGTTGAGACAATTGTTGCCTTAGCCACAGGAATATCTGATCTCATAATAGCATATAATATGACATCTCTACCAACCTGAACCACAAATTGCATTTTGGAATGTCAACAATAAAAATTAACATTGAAATCAAAAATAAAAAATCGGGACAATTATATAATGAGAACATTACCAAGCTTTCATATTCATTACGAGAGGTTTCACGGTTCCTTGTAGTGGCCTCAATATTCCTTGGAGGTCCCCTTTGGGCCACAACCTGCCTACGGACAACCATGTCCTCTTGTAACATATCATCCATAGATGCATGCTCAGCTGCATCATGTTCCTCACCATCATGTTGTTCATCGAACCTTATATTCTACAACAAACCACAAAAAATGAATGTTTTAGTAGAGAAATTATTACTCCTATATATTGCAGCAAAAAGAGGTAGGCAAATATTGTACCACATGTTGAGAATTAGATCCATGCTGTGATGTATGTTGCGAAGTGGTTTCCATGTTTTGCATTCCTTGAGAGGCTAGCATCATTTGTTGCATTTGGTCCATTTGTTGCTGCATATTATCCAAGCGTTGTGTTAGAGCTACAACCTGTTGGTCAGCTTGTTGACGAGCTTGCATTTCCATTTGAAGCCTTGTTGGAATCTTTCTTTGCGTTCCAGGTGTGCCCACATCTTGAGGAGTTGGTCCTAAACCTAAAACACGAACACGTCCTCTAGGCTCTTTCTCTCCACAAACATGTGAATATAAATCACCATCCTGAATACTCTTTTCCTTCAATTCTGGGTGGTTTGCAGCTGCATCTTTAAGTTCTCTCTACAAATAGGAAAATATGCATGTTTGTATATTACTAATGAACTAACATTGCATATGTAGGTATTGTGCACAAACTTACAATTATTGATTCTGCTTCTAATACAGGAACTCCATTTTTACGAGTATGTGTTTCGATAAAGATTTCATCTCTTCGGGGAGAGTACCCTTGTTTCTCGGCCTACAAACATGCTTGATGTATATGAAATGTCCTACAATAATATAATGAATCACTTCTGGAAGTAAAAGAGGTAGTTTTGTTTACCAATTCATGTGCAACACGGGCATAACTCTTGCTACCAGCCGTATGTAACACGGACAACTTAGCACGATTTTCTTTACCTCTAATCATGCGAGCCTATAACATAAATGAAATGAAAAATCTTAGCTCTACCACTACAATATCTAGTACAATCCAAATTAAAGCAATTCAAAGAAAAGTGGGCCTTACTTCAGCTTCTGGAGATCTCCAATGATGAATAAGCCATTTCCAATCATTTTCATTAACTCTATGATCACGTTTTGCCATAAGTTCATCATAAGTCAATGTTTCATCGAAGTTCTTGCTCTTTAGTTCTGCCTTAAATTCCTTCCATTTCTTTCTTTCACGATGTTATAACATAATTGAAAGCATTGCATCTAGATCATAATATTCCTATTTAACATAGAAACAAAGTAATTCATCAAAAGGATTCACAATAGGACAATTAGGATGACTAATACACTTCAAACTGTTCAATAAACTGATACTAGCTGCCATCCATCAATTTTATATCCAGCTAGATGGTGTCGTATTATCTTTGGTATATGGTTGTGATTGCTTTTGATACTACTTTGTTGGTAAATGTTTTATAAAGCTATATTAGAAGACAATATCTTTGCACAATAAAGAGAACTATAGAATTAGAAGAAAGCATCACTTAGTAGATTCTTGAATTCAGAGCCATGGTCAACATAAGACAATATCACAATCCACCAAGTATCGCACATTTTACCATTAGCAAAGCAATAATGTATTTCGGAATATTTGGTGTGATAAGAACGATACCTATGAGGCTATGACAAACTTGATCAGAAAATAGATAAGATATGAGAAAAAGATAGAGATTGTATGGAACAAATATGAAATACTCTTTGACAAAGTATAACCCAACATGCACACAATATTCTGTTTTTTGAACTTATCCAGATTACGCCATAAGTCAAGACACGGCATTACAATACATGTAACCAATTATCTGAAACCAAAATCTCAAAGTTCACAAGTAAATTACAAGTTAGAAGAAACTGCATAGGTTTGCAGGACATGTGGAACTCCATATCAGCAAGCAGGTTACCAGTTATCACTGTCACATAAGCAAGAGTAATAGCTTGCTAGCTCCTCTATTTTTCAGTACAGGTGGCCTAAAAATTGTGCAGTAGCTATTTTAAACTGTCATACTTTCATTTCCAGAAACCAATATAAATCCAACCAATCACTAAAAACTGATACAGAAGACATAAACATCTCAATTAGTTTTTCTTAAAAACTGATTCTAGATAGGGAACTTATCTATGTCGATTTCCTAATAAACCGATAGAAATATGGAAGCAGCACTATCAGTTTTATGTCACAATTTTTTGCAATACCTTAACTTTAGTCCACACTTCAAACTTCTTTGCGGGATCAACAAGCCTCCAGTCATCGCATATAATAGGTATATGCTTTCTCACCATTGTTCCAATGAAATTACCAAATTCTTTACTATCATTACCAATAGGCTGACCATATGCATTGAGGCCAATTCTAATTTTAGGCCCACCACCCCTTGAATATATGTTCTGCTTTAAAGTGATACCCCTTCCTTTCCTTTTCTTTTGTTGTCCATCACTCGGATCTACATCAATTTCTTGTATAGAAAAGAGACATAACAAGCATGAAACAGCATTAGAGATACAATATACAACTCCAACATGTTATGAGACTTCTATGGGAAGAATCTGAATTACCTTCATTGTCATTTGAGGGATCTTCTAAGTCTTGGTATTCAGAATCTTCACCACTAGATTCCTCTTGATTCTCATTAGTCCTTTCTCTTGACTTTGAGCGCAAATTAGGACCAGTAATTGCTACTGTGCTCGTGTGTTGAGTTGTCTACAAGAATATACAAACTGTGTAAAATAGATGTATGAATTACCTACAACCATTACATGTGGCAACTAAAACATACATAGATAACCTTTGCTGTTTTCTTGGGTCGATGTGATGAGTTTGTTACATTCCCTTCAACAGACTTGACTACAGGGAGATTTAGAGATCGCATGACCTCCTTGTTTCTTGCAACGTTTGCATTCTTTTGTAGTTCATATAGGTTGACCTCTCCATTATTAACCTTTCCTCTTGCGCTTACCATTTTTTCTCCTGAAACATGACAAAAAGCATTAGAAGTGCAATAGAAGAGCAATTACATAGTTGAATTTATAAAGAATTAACAGCAATACATGAAACATGACACAAGGCTTACTTTGTAGGTTTGTTTGCATCAACAATTGTTCCATCTATGTCTATCCTAACATAGTTAGTACCTCTAGTGGCAACATTCAACCTTTCATTAGTACCTAGATCAGGCAATGACGCATCTACTTCATTATCATGCTCTTGATTTATCTCATTTGTGTCGTCACACATGTCATAGAAGCCACGTGGTTTTGAGTGAACAACAAGACACCACTCAATATCAATGGGATCTTTAACATAGTAAACCCGAGTGGCACAGGAAGCTAAAATGAAAGGCTCGTCGATATCTTCACACAATATTGAATAAATGCTTGAAATTGTGATAGTGACCCCAAATTGATCGGTTTTCACCCATTTGTCTTGTATCGGTTGTCAACCCAATCACATTTGAAGAGCACTACATTTCCTCTATGGTCATAGTCTAACTCAAGAATTTCCTTAATAATACCATAATATGTCTTGTTTCCTATTAGTAGGTTGTCATTGTTTCCCCTTTCAAAACATGCAGTCTGAGCAACTAGAGCTACTCCACTACATTGAACCGGCCTACCCACGTCATACGACTGTGTATGAAAATTGAGCCCATTTATTGTATAGCTATTATACTTCCGTGCAACCATGCTTGGCTCCTTAGCTAAAATTTTTATTTCTTCTACTATTTCCTCACCCATTTTTGCCACCTGTGAATATGGAAGACAAATGTTAAACTGAAATGGAACTCCATGAGAAATCACATGTTGATTAAGTTATGTGCCTACTTACATGCAACCTAAACCACTCATGGAAGGTCTCATCTTTGAACACATCGATTTCACATTGATTTTGAAGACCAATTGAGGAAAGATAGTCAACATGCTTGCTGCAAAGACTTTGCTTTTAGCAATACAAGATATGAACATGAAAGATCCTTATAGCAAAGAAATAATTTGGATAGCTTACTTCAAGTAAGGTTCTATATTGTCGTAGTTGAACAGGACATATCTATGTGCTTGAAGCCAGGTTTTGTGATCTAATGTCACAAAGCCCTTGCCAGCCAATCCTCGACCAATGTTGCAGAAAAAAGGAGTGGTACTGATGATTTCCCTATGCAAACCATCATCATTTCTTACTCTTCGAGTAAATCGAGTCTCACCTTGCAAATAGCGAGAACAGAACGTAAGACTCTCATCAAACAAATAGCTCTCTGCAATCGATCCCTCCGGATGACTTCTAGTACGAACATACCCCTTACACCTCATCAAATACCTGTAAAGATACCTAAGTTATCTGTAAATTAACTTGTAATAATACATATTTTTTTTGCTAAGAATACTTTTAGAAATTACCTCTCTATAGGATACATATTCCGAAAATGCACTGGACCAGCAATTCTTGCTTGGGTAGGAAGATGAACCATCAAGTGTACCATAAGATCAAAAAAAGATGGGAGGAATATAGTCTCAAGAAGGCTTAAGGTCTCAGCTATTTCTGTTTCTAGTTTTTGCATCTCACTTACGCGAATAACAGGTGAGTACATTTTCTTGAAAAAATTGCTTACACGAATCAATGCTGCACTGACTTTTTCTGGCAGTATCCTTCTGATGGCAAGTGGAAGTAAATGCTGTAGAAGAACATGGTTATCATGGCTCTTTAGTCCAATTATCTTTTTCTCATTAACATGCACATTATGACGTATATCAAATGCATAACCGTCAGGAAACTTAACTCCTTTTAGCACTTCACAAAATAACTTCTTCTCGGTAGAACTCATAGAGTAAGGTGCTAGAGGTAAATAAAATTTATCTTCTACTTCAATAGGATGAAGATCCCTTCTAATGTCTAGAGACTGAAGGTCCAATCGAGAATTCAAATTATCCTTAGACTTCCCATCAATGCCCAAAAGTGTGTTAATTATGTTATCACATACATTCTTCTCTATGTGCATGACATCTAAATTATGTCGCAACAATAAGTCCTTCCAATATGGCAACTTGAACCAAATAGACCTCCTTTTCTAAATGATCAATGGCTCCCCTCCGCCGCTTACCTTTTTTGTTGGCTTCTTCCTAGATGGATCTTTCCCAAAACCGTATCAATATTTTCTGTTTGCACCAAAACCTCCTCCCCAGAAAGTGGCCTAGGTGCTGACCTAAGCTCGGTTTTACCATCAAATGAATTAGCATCAAGCCTAAATGTATGGTTTGCATGTAAGAACCTACGATGTCCCATATAGCAAGTCTTGCTACCTTTTTTCAATCGTAAAGAACATGTATACGAGTGGCATTCAAGGCATGCTCCTTCACCAGAGGTAACGCATCCAGCCACATAGCCTAGACCTGGGTAATCAGTAATGGTGCACAATATAGTAGCACGCAATTGAAAGTACTCATCTTTGGAGGCATCAAAAGTTCTAACACCTTTATCAAACATATCTACCATATTATCGACCAGTGGCTCAAGATAGACATCCATATCACTACCAGGAGCTTTTCGACCTGGAATTATCAATGAGAGAATGAAATTTGGTTGCTTCATACACATCCAAGGTGGAAAATTATATGGAATCAAAATAACAGGCCAAATACTGTAACCAACATTCAAGGACCTGAATGGATTAAAACCATCTGTAGCTACCGCAAGTCTAATATTGCGCTATCTCAAGCAAATTCAGGATGTCTATGGTCAAAATCCTTCCAAAGAGGAGAATCTGCAGGATGCCTAAGTAAACCGTCCTTTTTGCGCTCTTCATCATGCCATCTCGTGTCAGTTGCAGTTCTAGAGGACACAAACAACCTTTGAAGCCTTCTTTTTATTGGAAAATAGCGAACAACTTTATTAGGAACCTTGTGTACACGTTTTCCATCTAGACTTTGCTTTTCTGATTTCCATCGTGATGTTCCACATGTTGGACAACATTCATCATTAGCATGGTCCTTTCAAAATAGAATGCAATCATTTTCACATGCATGAATACTAACATGCCCAAGTCCTAGGCATTTAACCATTTTCTTAGCTTCATTGTAGTTTTTAGGTAGTATCGACCCATCAGGGAAAGCATCTTTTAGTAGATCTAGTAGTCGGTCAAAACTTTTATCAGTCCATCCTCCAAGCAATTTGAGATGAAGTAGTCTAACTAGGAAACGTAGCTTTGAGAAGTTCTTACACCCTGGATATAGATCTTGACCATGATCATCTGCTAACTTTTGAAGAGCTTCTAAATCTTCGTTGGGCTGCTCCAAACCACCATCGTTCTCGAAATCCCTATTATTGTCTAAACCATATGCTAAGTCTCGAAGCAAATCGGAAATGTCATCATCTTCGTCTAAATCCTCCCCAACATCAGCCTCATTGCAGTCATGAGTATTCCCAAAAGAGAAGCTTGCTTCTCCATGATAAGCCCATGTTGTGTACCCTTCTTGAAACCCCTCACATATTAAGTGCACACGTACTTCACTTGCTTCTCTCCACAAAGAGTTAACACATTTTTTGCAAGGGCATAGTATTTTGTTTCCTTTTGCTGAATTACTAAATGCATAACCTAGGAATCTATTCACTCCATCTAAATAGACCTTTGTGTGCCTACATATTGAATATATGCAACATGTTAGTTGAAATATTTACTATTGCTAGCATCTAATAAATGTAAAAAATATATGATGTACCTAGGCGCATCCATCCAACTCTTATCCATGCTGCACCCTTGCTAGCAATATCAATAAGCTATCTAAATTCAATACACATATTGTAAGTGTCAATATATATGTACCTGAATAAACTAGTAGTTACTATAAACATGCATATAATAAATAGTAACAGTCTTACTTCATCCTAGAAACCATGCAAATAAGAAAGGACAACATAACATAGTAACAATATAAGATAGAAACTATGCAACTGTAATGTCGTTTCATACCCACATCAATTTTATAGGATGGTAACAACATAATAAGAAAGGACAAGAAGGAAAGGGAGTACATTACCTATTCAGACACTCTTCAAAGAAGTCAAGTACTCCTAATGTTGTTGTTATCGAGATGCTAGGTCAAATGGTTTGCAGTGTGCATGCCATCCTCTTGATCCTAACAAGGAAGAAGAATCAACCTTAACTAGGAAAACAATAACCATAAGATAGCTCTTGTTAAGCAGTACATGCTGCACATGCACAGGGAAATAATAACCAACATGTATTCTACTGCAGATAGGAGGAAAGTTGAAGGAATTCTCACCAGGTGTTACTTGCACTTGCACAGGGAAGCACCAGAATGGAGGTAAGGAAACAGAGAGTTGCACTTTGTAGTTCGTGTATTGCAAGCATGACTATGAAGTGAGTTGACCAACTATTAGAACCTTTTCATTTGATTATTGGTCTTAAGTCAAACATGGCTTATCCAAATTTGTTTCTTCGAAAGCCAGATAAATACTGTGTTACTAGAACTAATTAACCAAATGCAGTAAATAAACTCAGTGATGTGAGTGAAACCTGATGTCGATCGATGATCAATCCTATAATTTAGCTCTCAGATCATAAGTTGTATCTTGTAAGGGCCTTCCTTCAAACATCGACTTCTTAGTTTCAAAAACTCCATTCTTGCATTCACCGGTCAGCTCTAATTGACAATAGGTGCAAGCACTTCATATTTGGGATGGGTTTTGGTGCATCATTTGCCTAGGAATACTTAATTCTTTTTTCTCGAGATAATTTTCTTGCTGAACTTTTCGCAAGCATACTCTCCTTGGCGATTGGAATTAGAAGCCATGTTGCAAAAGGGTGTCAAGTTTGAGATTGAGGAATTGTCATGAGCTCCATTTCCTTTCTATGAGAAGAGTACATCCCTCAAAAGATTAAACTAGGAAGGCATATATAAGACTGGAATACCTGTATCTATCCAGAATTGTGCTTATCTAATGGAAAGAGCCTCTTTTTTATCATTATTATGCTGACTGTAGTTACATGTCTGATCATATGTCATACAATGCCTTTTCAAGTTAGGATGGAACAGCTGTTGCTGTAAAGATGTTGTCTTTGCAGACTAGAACAAAAGTAAGAATGGATTTCAATCAACAGATGCAACAATCAAACGAAACCCATCAGTTTGCACCCTGATTAGCTAGCTATAGTTTCTAATAAGAACTTCCCCTGGCCCTTAGCCATCCTTAGACTCCCTCTTTGTACCTATCACACTCATCAAACCCTTATCGTTCAGCTCCTTTGCTGGCAACATTCCTGATTTCACCCCCTTACACCAAACTCCCCTCGCCTATTGTTCTGCCATGGCACTACCAACCCCGTACACTCTCATAGTTCATTGAGTTCAGCAGACTTATACAACTGCAACATTATATCCATATGGAACTATAGAAATACCAAAAGATGATACAAATATCTCCAGAAGTCACCACCACAGTAGAACAACACAGTACACAAATATACAATTATTCATCTTGAGTGGAACTAAATATTAGAGATTAAAAGAGCAAGATGATACCCTGGCATAGTCATCCTTCCACACACGGCGAGCAATCTGATGGCCTCCTAAATCAAACGCCTTGAACTTGATCCTCCCAATGCTCAACTCTTCAGAACTTGGATGCAGCGTAGGCAGATGCTGAACCAACCTCTGCCAGACGGAAAAGAAATCCGAGTACAAAATTATTCAGCATACAGAAGCAAAAAACATGACACCATAGAGTCAGGGGCGTAGCTTCTCTAGGGCCGAAGGCGACCTGTGCGATGGTGACGGCGACGGACTGGCTGAGACCTGTGCGACGGTGACGGGCTGGTTGAGTTCGTCGGGGCGGATGTGGGGGCCGTGCGTGGGGGCGGCGGCGGGTCCGGGAGGCGCGTCTTGGGCGGAAGCGGCGTGGGGCGGCGAGGGTGGGAGGTGGCGTGGGGCGGCGGGGGGTGTGGGGCGGCGGGAGGTAGTAGTACGGCGGCGGCGTGGGGTCGTGGGGCGGCGGCGTGGTGGAGGCAACGCGGGGGCGGCGGGGGTGGGGTGCGGGGCGGCGGCGTGGGGGCGGCGGGAGGTAGTACGGCAAGGCGTGGGCGTGGGGGTGGCGGCGCTGGTGTGGGATCGATTTAGGGATTTGGGGGGGCGGCGATTGGGGAAAAGGCGCGATATTGGGGGGAAGAGCGCGTGGAATCTGTGGTTTTGGGGGGAAGGATGAAAAACCTAGCTATAGCAGCTTTCATCTCCCGCCGCTAGCAGCTTTCATCTCCCGCCGAATTTTGCTCTTCTGATCATATTTGCCAACACATAATCAGTCATAACTTGTTTGCCGACAGACCATTTGACCCTAAAACATGGTATTTACCGACACATAATTAGTCCTTAATACAAATATAATTGCCGACAGACAATCTGATCCTGAAATAAGTATTACCGATAAATAGTCTGTTGCTTCAATTTGCCGACAGATAGTTTGTTGGTGGTCACGTATTATTTCCGACAGTCGTCTGACGGTAATATTGTGTCATGGTGTAGTGCCAGTGCGTCGAGGAGGAGCACATGCCGGCGTTCAAGGAGGAGATGAAGGCGCTCGAGAAGTAAATTGCAAGCAATTAAGCTACTTGCTGGTACGTGTTTTGTTTGGGTGCATGTGTGGTGCACGTACGTACGTTCGTGCTCCTGTGAACTTGTCTTGCGTTTTGTCAAGTGTTGCATGCTGTCGTCTGTCAAGTATACGTGTTACTGGGCTGTCAAGTATACGTGTATCTAACTGGGCTTTGTTGGCATTGGGCTTGGCTGTACATGCCTACATGGACTACCACGACTGCTAAAAGAATTTGGTTGTGTCAGGTACTCAGGTCTGGTGTAATAAGATGGCCAGTACGTAACTCATGGAAATTGTAAAGTGCATCTCATCCCTAACCCTAACCGGCTAACCCATTCCCGATCCCCTTCCTTCCCAAGCCACCGCCTCCAGCGCCCAATGTGCCGAGACGGCCGACGAATTCCGCTGCCAATACAGATGCACCGAGGCCCATCGGCTCGTCCGTCCGCTGTCGATCGAGGAACGGAGCGTGCGGTGCGGCTGAGGCAAGGAGCTCCAGATCGGCCGGCCTAGCATATACATTGTTACAAGTAAGTGATAGGAGTGAACCACCAAACTTCCAAAATGTTTGGAAAGTTGAATAATGTATAGGGCTCGAGATGGCATGGTTGTAATTTGAATTTGAATATTTACAAAGGAAAGAACCTGTTCAAGAGTTATCGATTCCTCAATGATGCAGGATGACAGAAGCACCTTTTTTGGCATGTGAGAGGCTCTTCATGCAACTGCAGTATTTCCAGAACTTGAGCAAGCATGGCTACTTGAAAGGGCGTTTAGATGTGGTGACATCTGTTGTGATCCCCCTTACAAACAGTGTCTTGTTTATTATTTTGTTCATGATTAAAAACTTTTGACCACTGCCTTGTTTATTATTTTGTTTTGATTTGAGAAGTGCTTGCTTTTAGTCTAGTCGGTAACTGGTTTTTCTGTTGGACATCACAAACAGGGGCCTGGGATTTACAACTTGACCCACGGAATTGGGAAAAAGGAGTGAAGTTGGGTGCTTTGCTTGCACTGCTGGTTTTGTCTTGCACTTTGGCACTGAAGCTAAGTAATTACCTTGCATGCTATGAGCTCTCTCTCTCTCTCTCTCTTGTTGCGAAATAATTAATGCTGTCAAAGATGAGTTATCCTTTTCATTTGATGTATGTGGATATTATGTGTTATTTCATCATTTGGTGTTAAAACTGCAGGATTATTCCAAGTTTTTCATAACAAACACAAGTTTTATTTTGTACTGAATATATGTATTATCAAGGCAATTGCTGTAACTGATGCTGGTGTCAATGCACATGCTGCAATAGGTCAGTTGTTGTGCTGCAGGTGCTGGATTTGTGTTGAAAAACACTGTGGACAGGTTTGGAGGTGGGGTTAGGCATTGATCCATACGATGTTGGGATTGGAATCTTTTCAGTTTGTTAAATAACGCGGAAATTTTCCGCGGCGTAACATGCCGCGCGAGTCGTTTTTTCGAAGAAAAAATATTTTTTTCGGCGGCGTTTAATTTTCTAAATCGTCGAAATAATGAGCGAAACGGGGAAAAATAGAGAAATAGAGTTGTATAAATATCTTTTTCGACGAATTATTTGAAAAATATTGGAGACCGAGCTGGGAAACCGCAGCGGGAAAAAAGTCTAGAGGGAAAAGGGCGAAAAACTATTAGAGATGTCAACCTTTTTTTTTGTCGAGTTTAATACTCTACTCGTTCGCCGAGTAATAATACATATTTTTAAAAATATTAAAAACCCGTGCCGTAACACGCCGCGCGCGTCGTTTTTCCGTAGGAAAAATTTATTTTTTTCTCGGCGGCGTTTTATTTTTTAAATCATCAAAATGGGGAAAAAATAGAGAGATAGAGTTGTAGAAATATCTCTTTCATTTAATTATTCAAAAATACCGGAGGCCGAAATGGAAAACCGCCAAGGGAAAAAGTCTAGAGGGAAAAGAGTGAGAAATTATTAGAGATGACAACCTTCTTTTGTCGAGCTTAACACTCTACGCTTCATGAGTAATAATACATGTTTTAAAAAATATTAGAGATCGACGCGTTCGCGGAGTAATAATACATGTTTTAAAAAATATCAGAGATCGAGATGGGAAATCGAGCTGAGAAAAAAGTCTAGAGATAGGGCTGCACAAATATTTCTGACGGCAAGAACTTTTTTTTTGGGAAAACGGAAAAAGGACATGTTTTAAAAAATATTTGAGACTCATGGCGTAACACGCCGCGCGTGTCGTTTTTTCGTAGGGACTTCTTTTTTCGGCGGCGTTTTATTTTTTAAATTATCGAAATAATGAGCGAAACGAGGAAAAAAGTAGAGGGATAGAGCTGTAGAAATATCTATTTCGACGAATTATTTGGAAAATATTAGAGACTGAGCTAGAAAATCAAGGTAGGGAAAAAGTCTAGAGGGAAAAGGGCTAAAAATTATTAGAGATGACAACCTTCTTTTATCGAGCCTAACACTCTACGCGTTCACGGAGTAATAATATATGTTTTAAAAAATATCAGAGACCGATGTGTCCGTGGAGTAATAATACATGCTTTAAAAAATATCAGAGATCGAGATGGTAAATCGAGGTGGGAAAAAAGTCTAGAGATAGAGCTGCACATATATTTCTAGCGGCAAAAACATTTTTTTTCCGAGAAAAACGGAGAAAGGACCTAAACGTAAAGAGTAAGGACCTAAATGTTACGTTTTTGGACCTGTCCGTTATCCTTAAAAATTAGAAAATGGCTTATTCGCGATTTGAATTTAACGGGGGGTTCTTTCCGTAAATTGGCGTACGAGGGACCCGAACGCAAATTTAAAGGAAAAAATCATCCTCTCACAAAAAATCACGAGAGACCTATTTGTAATTAACAAAAAGACCACATCGTAAAAAAAGTTTTTAAGCCGAGCCGGTGGTCGGCCGGCTCAAAACGTCCAGACGTGGCTCAAAACGTCCAGGCGATCGGAACTTTGCAGACATTAGGAAAGGCATTATGTTTTCTGATCCTAATCTGGTTTGTGTATCGTGAGAATTTGTTGTCACTTAGACGAGTTGTAACAGGTAGTAGTGGTAGTAGGTACTCCTTGCAGGAATCAGGATAGGATAGCATAGAACCTGTGGTAGGATTCAATTATATAGTATTAAGTACGTAGTTGTGGACGAAAATAATGGCGCAGCTAGTGTTGGGTGTACGCTGATCCTAATGCTATGGTACCTGAACTTCTGAATCTGATCCCGTGCCTGTGTGTGCGTGCGCCCCATGTAATCAAAATCATATCTTCCAAGACTTGACTCCTTTCTAATCTCGGATTTCTAAATGGCTATATAATGCCACCCTATATACTTATAATCCTTGAACCAAATAGTACATTGTGTCTCCCATGGTTTTTTCCCGCAAGGGTTTTCCACGTAAAATCTTTGTCCCTTTTTGTGCGTGTGTGTTTGATCTACAAACCCTAACAAGTGGTATCGAGCACACTGGGTCCGGATCTTCGCCGCCGCCACCGATCTTCGTCGCGCCTTGGTTCGGCGCTACAAGCAGTTCTTTGGCGTCGTCGCATCCTTCGTCTTCCGCCGCCCGGCTTCAGCGTCGCGCCGGCCTCCAGCGCCCGATATCCTCGGCTTCCGCGCGCCGAAGTGTCGCGCGCCTGCCCCCCGGCGCTTCTCGGCGCCTTCCTCCGAGCTGCAGGCCGCAGCGCCCGAGCGTCGCTCCAGCTGCTTCGTCGCCCGTGAAGCCTCTCCTGAGAGCACCGTGCCCGTGAAGAAGCAACTGAGCAGATCAGTTTTTGGTTTCTTCAGACGATCGGTTTCCAAAGCAAGAAAGAAGCTCTCATTTGTGCTTGCTGTTTGCAGCCTGCCGACTAGAAGTTTTTTGCTCGTGAAGAATCAAGTGCTGATCGGACTTCAAAAAACTGTGAACTAATTTGTGTTTCCTCGTTCGGTTCCGGTTCAGTTCCAGATCGAAGCAGCTCCGGTTTCTTCCGTTCGGCTTCAGCTCCAAATCAGCGACTCCAGCTTCTGTGTTTTGACTGAAATTGCTACGCGCACCCGAGCAGTACCAGAACATCCAAAAAAATTGCAGTGCACACACAGCGCACCAGGAAGTTTCTTCTTTCAGAATCTACCATTTTTTTATCTGCAATTTTATTCTCCATCATGTCATCCACTAAATTTGACATTGAGAAGTTCGATGGCAAGATCAGTTTTTCAATATAGCAGGTTCAGATGAAAGCTGTTCTCACACAGGTGGACGTTAGAAAAGCACTTTCAACAAAACCGGCAACGATGACAGATGAACAATGGGAAGAACTTGATGAGAAAGCCCTATCCGCCATACAACTCAGTTTGTCTACAGATATTTTGCGTGAAGTTATCCACGAGACTACCGCCGCAAAGCTGTGGCAGAAATTGGAGGACTTGTACATGAAGAAAAGTCTCGCCAACAAGTTGCGCCTTAAAGAACGTTTGTACACAATTCGCATGGTGGAAGGTACCTCTATTCAGTCTCATCTTAATGAGTTTAATTCTCTCATAATTGATCTTGAGAAATTAGAGGTGAAAATTGATGATGAAGATAAGGCTATTCTGTTGGTCATCTCTTTGCCTGCTACCTTTAAGCATTTTAAGGAAATTATGCATTATGGCAATCATGATACCCTTAGTTTTGAGAATATTAAATCAAATTTGTTGTCTAAGGAGAAATTTGATATTGATTCTCGTTCAGAAGTTAAGGCTGAGGGGTTAATTATTAGAGGTAGATCTCCACATAAAGGCAATTCTCATAGATCATAGTCTAGATCTAAGTCAAGAGGACGTAAACCCAACAATTTTTGCCGTTATTGCAAGACACCTGGTCATATTATTGCTCAGTGTTACAAGTTGAAAAATAAGGCTGATAAAGATAAAAAGACACATTCTGATAAACCTGCTGAGGCTAGTCTGGTTCAAAATGAATCCGATAGAGAGGCTCTAATTATCACTTCCAACCTGAAGAATCAAACTGCATGGATTATTGATTCAGCTTATACTTTTCATATTTGTCCATATAAAGAGTGGTTTTCTACATATGATTCTATTGGTAGTGGAGAAGTTTTGATTGCTGATGAGTCTCCACTTGAAATTGTTGGCATCGGTTCTATTCAAATCAAAACCCATGATGGTACTGTTAGGACTCTTTCAAATGTTCGCCATGTTCCCAGAATGAAAAGAAATCTTATTTCTTTGGGCACCATAGAATCTTTGGGTTATAAATATACCGGTGAAAATGGTGTTCTTAAGATTTCTAAAGGCAACCTTGTCGTTATGAAAGCCAATAGAATCAACAGTCTTTATTACTTGCAAGGTTCTCTGATTCTGTGTCTGCAAATTGTTTCTACAATTGCATCAAATCCTCACATCACCAAGCTTTGGCATATGCGCTTGGGTCATATGAGTGAGAAAGGTATGCACCTTTTATGCAAGAAAGGACTTTTACATGACAATGGCAAACTTGATTTCTGTGAACATTGTGTTTTTGGCAAACAAAAGAGAGTCAGTTTTTCTGTATCAACTCATCAGACTAAAGGAATTGTTGATTATGTTCATTCTGATCTTTGGGGTCGTTCTAGATTTCCTTTTATTGGAGGTTGTGAGTACATGATTACCTTCATTGATGAATTTTCTCGCAAAGTTTGGGTTTATTTTCTGAAACATAAGCATGAAGCTTTTTCAGTTTTCAAGAAGTGGAAAGTCTTGGTTGAAAATCAAACTGGCAGAAAAATCAAGAAACTTAGAACTGACAATGGATTGGAATTTTGCAGTGGTGAGTTTGATAATTTTTGTGCTAATCATGGTATTGCAAGACATTTGACTGTTCTAGGTAAACCTCAGCAGAATGGTGTGGCAGAGCGAATGAATCGCACTCATCTGGAAAGAGCCTGTTGCATGCTTTCGAATGCAGGTCTATGGAATAAGCGTGCTTTGTGGGCTGAGACTGTTTCTACATCATCTTATTTGATTAATCGCTCTCCAAATTCAGCCATTGACTTTAAAATTCCAAAAGAGGTTTGGTTAGGTAAACCAGTTGATTACTCTAATTTGAGAATTTTTGGTTGTCCTGCTTATGCTCATGTCAATGATGGAAAATTAGAGCCTAGAGCAAAAAAATGCATATTTGTTGGATATAGGTCTGGTGTCAAAGGATATCGTTTATGGTGTTCTGATTCTCGCAAACTAATCATTAGCCGTGATGTTACTTTTCATGAAGATGCTTTACTTTCACCTGGTAGTGACAGTAATGGTTGTTCATCCACAAATGAATTTGAAACTTCTGAAGCTGCTGAAAGAAATGCAGAATTTGAGGTAGTTTTACCCACTGTTGATAATGATTCTTCTAGTGGTTCTTCTTCACAACCAATTTCAGCACCTAGTGGTTCTTCGTCACAACCAGTTTCTGCATCTCCTAGTACTAATGATCATTGTATTGCTCGAGATAGACCAAGAAGAAATATTCAATTACCTGCTAGATATCGTGACACTGATGATATGGCCTGTTATGCTCTTCTTGCTGCACAAGACATTTGTGATACTTTTGAACCTTCTTCTTATTCTGAAGCTGTCTCATGTGAAAATTCTTCTAAGTGGTTGACAGCTATGAATGAAGAAATTTTGAGCCTTCATAACAACAATACGTGGGATTTGGTTAAGATTCCAAAAGGCAAGAAACCTTTAAAGTGCAAATGGATTTATAAGAAGAAGGATGGTATTTCTGGAGTTGAACCTGCAAGATGGAAAGCCCGTTTAGTGGTAAAAGGTTTTGAGCAAAGAGAAGGTATTGACTTCAATGAAGTTTTTTCTCCTGTTGTGCGCCACTCTTCCATTCGGGTTATGCTTGCTTTTGTTACTTTATTTGACTTGGAATTAGAGTAACTTGATGTTAAAACTACCTTCTTACATGGAGATTTAGAAGAAGAGATTTTTATGACACAACCTGAGGGTTTTGCTACTTCTGGAAAAGAGGATTTAGTTTGTCATTTGAAAAAGTCTCTCTATGGCCTTAAACAAGCTCCTAGGCAGTGGTACAAAAGGTTTGATTCCTTTATGATTGCACAACAATATTCTCGCAGCAATTATGATAACTGTGTTTACTTCAAACAGTTTCCAAATGGTTCATTTGTTTATTTGCTACTCTATGTTGATGATATGCTCATTGCTTCTCATGACAAGTCACTGATTAAACAGTTAAAGGCTCAACTTAGTCATGAGTTTGAGATGAAAGATCTTGGTCCAGCTAAGAAAATTCTTGGGATGGAAATTCAACGTGATCGCAAAGCTGGTACATTATTTCTATCTCAGAAAAATTACATTGAGAAGGTACTTGACAGATTTAATCTCAGTAATTGCAAACCTGTTTCTACACCTTTTGCCTCACACTTCAAGTCAGTGTCCTATTAATGAAGAAGACAAAGACTATATGTCTCGTATTCCTTACTCTAGTGCAGTTGGTAATCTCATGTATGCTATGATTTGCACCAGACCAGATTTAGCTCATTCATTAGCGTTGTTAGCGATTTATGCACAATCTGGCAAAGAGCATTGGAATGCGATTAAGTGGATTCTTCGTTATTTGAAAGGCACTTCGATTTTGGCTTGATGTTTGATAAGAATAAAGTGAAGACAAATGATGTTCTTGGGTTTGTTGATTCGATTATCTTTGGTGATCTTGATAAAAGAAGGTCAATTTCGGATATATCTTCTCATTATGTGGTTCTGCGATCGGTTGGAAAGCATCCTTACTGACCTATTGCCGCTCTTTCTACTCTTGAAGCGGAATATGTTTCAGCTACTGAAGGTGTTAAGGAAGCTATTTGGTTGCGAGGTCTGGTTTCTGAACTTGGCATTAAACAGGATACTCTTACTGTTTATTGTGATAGCCAGAGTGCTATTTGTCTAACCAAAAATGATATGTATCATGCCAAGACCAAGCACATTGATATCAAGTACCACTTTATCCGTGATGTTGTCGCTGAAGGACAAATTGTTGTGGGAAAGATACATACAGATGATAATCCTGCAGACATGCTGACCAAGACACTTTCAAATACCAAGTTCAAGCATTGCCTTGACTTGGTTGGCATTCGAGGTGCTTAATTGCCCTTCGGGGTTTATGGAGACACTCTATTATGGATTTTGAGTCAAGGGGAGGTTTGTTAGAGATAAACTCGGATTCCTCAAAATCATATCTTCCAAGACTTGGACTCCTTCCTAATCTCGGATTCCTAAATGGCTATATAATGCCACCCCATGTACTTGTAATCCTTGAACCAAATAGTACATTGTGTCTCCCGTGGTTTTTTCCCGCAAGGGTTTTCCACGTAAAATCTTTGTCCCTTTTTGTGCGTGTGTGTTTGATCTTCAAACCCTAACACAGTACATGTGCTATATTATCTTCATCCCATCCCCGTAGTTCTCACATCCTAATCCTCTCTTTTTTCGCACGAAATTTGAGCTTTCTCTGGTTTCTCCAATTCGGACTCTTCTTAAACCAAGTCTATTTCTATCTCCTTGAGCCCTCCCAAGCGTATTTAAGGTGAACACCGGGACCTCTCATTGGTCAACCCATTCCTACGCTCATTCTTTGCTTTTGGTGCCCTTGTTTGCCCAGAATGGCGCGGGGTCCCGAAGACCATCTCCCGATGTGCCCATGTAAGCTTCTTTGAGCTTCAAAGCGTCTCTTTCGGAACCGTTCGTATCACATCATACCACAGATCATCATGAAGATAACCCCTCAATTAATTTCTTATTTAGTGCAGTAAGCACGTCAAATGTTGCAATCTATCGTACTCCATTCATCGCGCCATTGCGTCGCCGTCCATACCTCTTTGCAGCAACCGTGGCCGCCATTGAGTTCATCGCGTCACGAGCTTTCTCATGCTCTTCTTGGTCCAGCCATGCCTTGCCTTGCCCTTGTGCTTGCAGTGTCCCCTCCTTGCTTGCCTAGCCTTTGTTGTTCCTCTCTGTCTGTCTTTCTACAAGATGCTCCTGTCCACCAAGTCTCGGGATTTAAGCAAAGCAAGAAGAAGAGAGAAAAACAAAAGAAAGACAAAAACAAAATTAAATTTTTAAATTTAAGGTTAAGATTTTTTATTGTATTCAATAGTTCAATTTTTTATTTTTCTTTAGAAAATTAATTTTAAAAATCAGAAATCCTTTCTTTATTGTTTTATGTGATTTAATTCTTTCAAATTTTCGCTCTCCCTCATACGAACTCCAATTGAAGTGATTAAAATTTATAAATTTTTTAAATTCAAGTTCATTATCTTGGTGAATTTTATTTAATTTTTGAACTTTGTTTTGTATCTATTTTATATTTATTTTAGTATTCGTCTTTTGTTACCTATAGATATTGAAGTGTGGGGGAGTGTACGAAGGTGAAGAGTTAACTCAAGCTCAAGGTCTAGACCAAAATCAAGAGTGATTCCAAGGCAAGATTTTTTTGATCATGTTGAACCCAGTTTTGTAAGTGTTATATTGTTTTAAATTATTGCATACTATTTTATGCCTAGAATTATTTTAAATTCATTTTGGATTTAGCTATTCAACCCATTGAACTATGCCTACCTTGTTATTTGTATGTCATGACTATTTTTTACCCTAGGATGGATTATTATTAGTTGGTTGCTAATAGATACCAACGTGTATTGGTTAGATCATGTGTAGTTGCTTAATCATGCCACGTATAACTGAATAAATTCAAATTGACTAGTGGTATATGGAACATGTTTATGAAATGGTGTATCATGTGTTGTCACATAATAATGTTGAGTTGTTAATGGTATGTATTGCACGATAATCTATTAAGGTGATAAATAATTCAGGCCGAGGCAAGTGGCTGTGAGCCGTGGTAGACCTATGTGGCATTGGGTTGATATATGAGTTACAGTGAGGTGGTTTCTATGAGTGATTAGAAGTCTTGTCTTGGTCAATAAGGACTTAACCTTTCAAGCCATTGAAGATAAACAAGGTTGATCAGTCCTGAAGAAGAATATAATATTATGCAAAGATATAAAGGATAAAACTATTCTATAGGGGGAATCCTACACATTACTTTCTCCCGTGAAGCATGAAAATGCACATGAAAGAAGAGGTTGCCACAATACTAATAATTGAAGCGAAGTGGCTAGAAGACATATAATTGAAGTGAAGTAGCCAAAAGGCCAATTATTAATACTCTACAAGAAGGAATGCAAGATCAGGGCAATAATTCTTTAAGGCCTCATCACTACTAGGTTGGCTATAAAAAGGAGAGGCCTCTTCACTACGAAGACACAACCAAAAGCATTTGAAGTAGTAGAAGAGAAAACTCTGCCACTTTCCACCTTCTCCACCCACAACACCTCCAGTATAAGCTTAGGAGTGAGGTAGAAGTAAGAAACTCTTTGCTGCCTTACTATTCCAAACTCCACTAAATAGTATAGTACTCCTTAATATTAAGCTTTCTGGATATATTATACGAAGACTTGGAAGCAGTAAGGTATTGTAAGGTAATTCCTCTTTGTGCTAGAACGTTCGGGGCTCCTGAAAGGGAAAACCATATGTAAATTATTTTATGGAATAAAGTTGTTTTTCTGTGTAAACTTGGACTTTTAATCTTGATTATTCCAGTTTTATGATACAACTTTTATATTATAGACCTTAAAGGAGAAAAACTCTCGAGTGATTCTTGTTTGGCCGAAGTGCTGTGTTAAAAAAACCCAAAGCCTGAGGTAAGTGTTCCCTTCCCATAGAACTACCTTAGAAGACAATAAAAATTCTACCATAAAACTCTAATAAAAATGATTTAAAAGCTGATAGGACGGATTAGCAACTTCATAGATAAAGTAATGAGAAATATGGTGAGTACCGAGTAAGATCTTAAAAAATCATTGACATCTAGTAAGATAGATTGTTGGTCACTGTTCAAATTCAAAAAATAAAAATTTCCACAGTTTGCGTAATTGGTATCAAGCCAAGTGTGTGTGTATTACACCTATTAACGCGCCTAGGAATGCCGGGAGGAGCCGAAGCCAACTGTCGTCCGTACGGAATTTTGCGAAAAACCCCCTCCGTTTATTCAAATTACGGATAGGTCCCTGTATATTACGAATAGGTCCTTCGCAATTTTTTGTGAGGGGGAGATTTTTATTTTTTTTCGCGTTTGGGTCCCTCGTGCGGTATTTTACGGAAAAAAACTCCCGTTAAATTCAAATCGCGAATAAGCCCTTTTCTAATTTTTCAGGATAGCGGACAGGTCCAAAAACGTAACAAACAGGCCCTCGCTATTTACGTCTAGATCCTTTCTCCGTTTTTCACGGAAAAAATGTTTTCGTCACAAGAAATATGTGTGCATCTCTAAGAAAGTTGTCATCACGTCTAGATCCTTTCTCCGTTTTTCCCGGAAAAAATGTTTTTGTCACCAGAAATATATGTGCAACTCTAAAAAGGTTATCATCACTCCGTTTTTCACGCAAAAAATATTTTCGTCACTAGAAATATGTGTGCATCTCTAAGAAGGCTGTCATCACGTCTAGATCCTTTCTCCGTTTTTCACCAGAAATATGTGTGCATCTCTAAGAAGGTTGTCATCACGTCTAGGTCATTTCTCCGTTTTCCGGAAAAAATGTTTTCGTCACCAGAAATATATATGCAACTCTAAAAAGGTTGTCATCACTCCGTTTTTCACGCAAAAAATATTTTCGTCATCAGAAATATGTGTGCATCTCTAAGAAGGTTGTCATCACGTCTAGGTCCTTTCTCCGTTTTTCCTGGAAAAAAAATTTTCGTCACCAGAAATATGTGTGCAACTCTAAAAAGGTTGTCATCACTAATAATTTTTCGCCCTATTCCCTCTAGACTATTTTCCCACCTCGGTTTTCCACCTCGATCTCCGATATTTCCCAAATAATACGTCGAAAGAGATATTTCTACAACTCTAACTCTCTATTTTTTCCCCCGTAACTCGGTTTCTGCTATTTTCCAGAGTGAGAAATATGTTGAAGATCGCGTTTACGTCCTTTCGTCGATTTTTTTCTCACGCCCACACAGCACGGCATGTAATAGCACGCTACCATGTCTAGTATACATATATATATATATATATACATATTTGTATACATATACCTACACATGCAATCGATTGCTGTCACACATGTAGTTGGTACTTTCCGAACTAGCTAATCGATGAGAAATGAAGGACGAGTTTGTTGTATCTCAATCAATAGCTCAACAGAAAAATATAAGGGCTAGCGAGCTACTACTAGTTGTACGTGCAAAACCTAGCGTAGCTAGGTAGGCTGCTGCTGCTCGTACGTGCGTATTCTCATCATTGTAATTAACTACGCACAATATCTCTTTTGATCGATCAGCAAAGTGTGTGCATGAAAGGTACGTACAATAATACGTCGTATGCATATACACATATATAAACAAACAGTGGTACAACGTGACGCGCATGATGAGGGAAATAACTAATTAATTGATATATACGATACGATATACGGTCGATCGATGAGCGCATGCAATTATGAAGAGATTCTGGTTGAGAAGTTGATGCACACGATCCATGCAAGAATGCATCGTGGATCAAATACTGTAGCTAGCTAGATTTATACGTACTATTTCAGAATTTAGGCCTTGTTTGGATACTAAGGGGAGCAAACCCAGGGCAGGGAAATCCTGAGCGGGATTGTTTTTGACACATGGGATCCCCGTGGGAGCACATCCCTTGGGAGGGTATTTCCCTGTGATCATTTGGAAGAAGAGGGGATACAAATCCCACCAATTCAAAAAATCCAAAACAATTGAAATTCGCACAAATACAGTGGTCCATGTTCCCGTTGTGTCTAGTCATAACATTGGGAATCTGGCTACAAGCTGAAACACAGTGTTCAGAGTTATCTTATCAAGCTTTTGAGACTCAGATTAGCAAACATACACAATTATTTACTGCAGATTAAGGAGTGGCAATACAAGAGCTTGAAACCATAGGTTTTCTTGACAACGTAACCAAAGTTATGTTTCTTACCGGCTCGGTGTAGAGCTTGTTTAGATCATCTGTAAATTTGGTCTTTAACCACTCCCTCTTCACTCGAGTCTGGCAGTCACCATCCCAGACTGGAGTCCATGGTTCAGGAAGCAATAAAATCTTTCTTTGGTATTTCAAATTTCTCAAGCCTTGCAGCTTTCATGGCCTATGCAATTTGAACACGTCGCGTTAGATGACACTGGACGACTATAAATTGGACCGTTGCATGAAAAAATGGAAATAGCAATAGATTAAATAATTCTCATGCAAGATGCTAACTTCATATACTATATAATATATGCAGAGTTCTGAATGATAACAACATATTAACAAGACATTAACAATAGTTCTGAATGATAACTTCATATACTATATACTATATGCACAGTTACTTTTTGCTATGAGAAACAAGCCTTGATTTTATATCATCAGACATATGTTACAGCTCACATGCTGGGTCAACATGAAACAAAATTCCTTGACATCACAAAAAAAAGAAGAAAAAAATATTGCATTGCATCAGACATCCAAGGAAGGATTTAGCAGCATCAGCTCCAAAGCCTAGTAGGGCGATAGATCTTAGGTGGCAACTGCGAATGTTATGAGAAACAATCCATGATTTTATCATCATTTGCAATGCGCCATAGCATACAAAAACTTCCTACAACAGGTAAGATCAGCGTTAAAAGCACAACAAATAGAACTAAGAAAATAAACACAGCAATCTAGCAGTTTTCTACATAAGTTACTCACATTGGTCCATCCAAGATTATGGGCTCGGCCATGAGCTAGGTTGATTCTATTATAAGGGATACCAGATGTTGTATCCCAAGCAGGTAGCAACCGATCAGTAATATCCTTAGCCTTCTCGAGAAATACTTTGTCACCAGACAGATCATATGCACTGAGGAGACCTCCAACAACCCTGAATGTAAACAAATAAAACAGAAACTTAGACAAGTTAGTATACTTAGGTTTAAAACCATAATGTAATGTGGCTACATAGCATCAACCTATGCAGCCAAAAATCTGCAAGCAGATATACTACAACAAAGATAAACCTTATAATGCAACCTTAGGTTCCACAAGGGTTGCCCCGAGACCACCAAAGCTATTGATACCATTCTTTGATTGTGGCTGGAAATTAGGGTGAAAGAAAGGCATTTTAGAGTTTGCTAAGATGTTGAAAAAGGCAAAACAAATAATAGATCAGAATGACTAAAACAAACCTGAAGCTCATCCATTGCCCACGCTTACTTTACATAGGAATTCCACCCATGGAGCATAGCCTCCTTAACATTTTCCTCTCCTTTCGTTATTAATAGGATCGATTTCTACAAGATCTCTTTCGGACATTTTGTCACTTACTGGATTTTCATCCAGATGAACTCCAGCCTTTCTTAACTACAGAAAAGACATTAAAACTTTGAATATTGAAATTTTCAACAAAAAAAAGCCTGACTAAAAGAAATAAGTAAACCGGCATGACACTTCAAAGAAAATTTGCAACGGTATTTACGGTCATGCAACCGATTTATTTCATCATCCAATCGGAAACCTCCGATCGCAATAGAAGAAATAAGAAAAACAAAATTCATACGGTAAACAAGTTAATAATAAAGAAGTAAAATGACAATTGCGATGTCTTTCTTCAACAAAAAAATTATGGAAGCTGAATTGCATGCTTACAGAGTTGAGGTGACATCAAATAACTAAAAAAAATGATGAGAAGCATTTATCAAGTGCATCCCAGAATCTGTCATCTTAGTATCGCGTCAACAAGTAAAATGCAAAGAAGTGTTTGCAAAAGAAACTTACACCTTTACTAGTATAATTTAAATTATTCATTTGAAGCAGTCTAGAACACAAAATTCGAGTTAGTGACAGGCTACTTTTGAATAGCATTGAAGCGAAATCACGAAGAATTTTATGCAATTTCAATCTTGCTATTTACTTAAGAGGTCGTCAAATGATAAGCATGATGCATAATGGTTACAGTCCAATGCTAGTAAGGACATGAGTTGAACGGTGCTCCTCAAAGACAAAGTGATCCAGGGCCTCATCTCACAGTAGTCACTAACCTAGACTAGGAAAGCAAAGCATTGAAGCAGGGCAATCGATGGGGGTAGGGGTAGATGGTACTGTAAAGAAGAGATGACAAGGGGGCAGCGTCATGGTCGAGATCGACGATCTTGACGCCGGTATCGTCGCGGAGCTCAAGGCGCATGGAAGCGACGGCGGTGCCGGTCTTCCTCCAGAGCTTCTCCTTGAGGGCCTCAACGGTGGTCTAAGCACAAAATTCACAGCCATCCAAGAACTCAAGAGAATTGAGATCCAAGTGGAGCGACGAGAATCAAGGATTTGGGAAACTTCACAGAAAAGGAAAGAACAAGAATCAATACTTACGTTCCAGCATGAACTTACAAATTTGCAGATCTGAACCCTCTTCTCCGGTGAAGTCCTTCGGCGGCTCATTGCTCTCCCTCTTCTCCCAATCAGCAGACCTGGACCTGAGAGGAACCTACACGAGCGGAGGCGATGCGAGCGGTGCGAGAGGAGGCGAGGCGAGCGGAGCCGCCGTTGCGAGAGGAGGCGATCCGAGAGGAAGCGACGAGAACGGATGCACCGTCACGAGAGGAGGCGGCGGCGGAGGCGACCCTTGCGACGGGAGCGGAGGCGACGGGAATGCGAGCCCGACGTAAGGAGGCGATGATTTTTCCTGCGGAAACGGCGGAATGGGCTGAAAATCCCGCCTCATGGGCACCCAAACATACTTTCCACCAGACCGGGAAAAGCTAGCCCACTGGATTTCCGCCCCGAATGGGCCGATCCCGGCCGGGATTGAAGTATCCAAACAAGCCCTTAATGGATCATTGTTTGCCCTAGCTAGCCAGTATCTTCCTCCTCCATGCTTGTGTGATACTATGCATGTGCACAACAAATAGATGACAATTAATTAGCTAATTGATCCTTTAATTTGTCTAGTGGAAATTAAGCAGCAGCTAGCTAGCTAGCTCTCGGATGAGCGAGCAATGCTAACGGTAGAGACAAGAGCATGGGAATCTTTTTGCTGCCCCCGATCGATCGATCGACTGATCATCAATAGTTACTGGGAGAGACATGGATGACAGATGCAAACGTACGCGCGCGGGGGTACTTATCATGACAGCAGCCATGTCGATAATTAAGATAGTACCACTAGTACTCTATTTGTTTTTCTTTAGATTATCTAAAAACTGATTTTAGATTAGGATGATAGAAAAGCTAATTCTTTAAAAACTAGAATCTAAAAACACATATGAAAGTGGATTATAGATTCTAACGTATATAGATAGATTGGATTGCAAGAATCGATTTCTAAAGTCAGGTTTTTTATTTTTTATTTTAGTTTTGAGACCAGAATTCAAAATCAACGGGAAAAGCTAAGCTTAGCTCAGCTTTCTAGCTACTCTGGTTAATTCAACTTCCCTACAGCATCCATGCATTTGTAGTCCCATCTCCCACACTATAGACAACCTAGCTAGTAGCTAGCTACTTTCTTCTCAGAACTTGCTTTGCCAACGAATTAAACGTGCATCAAGGGCTACCCGAGCCTAATCGATCAAAGTTGATACATATATAATACTAGTGTCTGTATTTCAGTATTTGTGTATATATACCTTCCTAATATTAATATCTAATGACTTGTGTCCGGACGTCCGAAATTTTCGGATACACTGCAACATTTTTTTATACGTGTGCAACATTTCCTACCAACGCGTGCAACATTTTTCTTTGACAAACAGTGAAAATCGCTACAGTAAACAGATGTTGCAAGCGTTTAAAAAAAATATTGCACGCATCGAAAAAAAATATTTCAAGTGTAAAAAAAATATTACTAAAGACGTTCGATGAGATAAATAGTGATCAAACGTCTAAGTACTAGTATCTCCCATATTAATATCACCGTCCGACCGAGCCCGTCACCTACTGGCCTTAAACCTACGCAGAAAGCCGGCCCGGTCAGTGTCCCTACCGAACCCAGTCTAAACCCGACAAATCCACGCGCTAGCGCTCTTCTGGAACGACGCGCCGGCCTATGCACGTTCACACGTCCTGTCTGGCCAAAGGTGCTGAGATATAAATTCCAAAACTGGGGTTTTGCTATAAATATATCACCCGACTGTACAACAGAATCAATCAATAATCAATAAATAGGAAAGAGCTGAAATCCCCTATACCCTTGTCTATTATGATTGTTTTTCGGTATTCTCAATATTAGATGATTGGCATTTGGCCATTCCAGTGCTAAGTTTCATTCTGCAGTTTCTAAAAGTGCCATGTCATTTAAAGAGGTGTGAACTGATAAATGAAATAAGGACTCCCAGGGCATAGTTTCATTTTCACAGTTTTATAGGCCATCAATAGCATTTACTGCTTGGATGGTGTTGTGATATAATGCTCCATGAGATTATATAGCCACTTGTATTTGTTTTTAAATCAAGTACTAGAACTATGAGATTGATGA
This sequence comes from Guadua angustifolia, assembly GCA_036346375.1. Lineage (NCBI taxonomy): Eukaryota > Viridiplantae > Streptophyta > Magnoliopsida > Poales > Poaceae > Guadua > Guadua angustifolia. Next base: position 42,477,538 of record CM070513.1, on the reverse strand, counting down.
ACGATCTACCGTACGTGGCCATCTAATAAAATTGAAATTTTACGTTGACAAATAAACATGGTCAATGAAAATTTGATTAATTTACTCGAATAATCATATGATATAAAATGGACGCAGTAGATCCCCAAACGAGTGAAAATGAAACAATTTTGCCCCCAGTGCAAGTTTCAAATCGTTTCATTCGCGTTGGAAACAAGACCGATGGGTTTCATCTCCATGAAACTCTTTTTCTCTCTCCTCTTAATTAGCTTGCCAAGTCATCAGTTTTGCTGATGTGTCATAGTATTTAATGAGAATGAAACCCATTTGAAACCCCCACTGGAAATGGCCTTAGGATTAATTTATAACGATTAATTTATTATTCAATACGTTATCAATATGACACCTCTCCAAAGGCTGAATGGTATGTTGAAAATCAATTAATGCGTTACAACCCCCATTGGTTTCAATATGGATATAGTGATGAGAACATCACTCCTTCGGATACGTACAACACGACTCTTTAAGATATGCAAGGACCAATTACAACAGCACATGCAAAATAATTAAAGCATTAGGTGAACTCGTTCCTCGCTGCTCATGATTTCTTGGATGGGTTGCTACTAAATTTTTGTGATGTCTTGTTACTTAGGAATATGGGAGAAGAATTACAAGTTTACCTGGACGTCATCCCTCGAAGTCCAAGTCAAGTTGGAATCAAAGTTGAGCTCAAGCCGGACTCCAATTTCGGTTCGGAGTCTCAGGACAGCACATTAATAAAATGACCATATCTAGGTCATACGAAGTCCAATTGAGGCGTTCTTGGACTCTACAGAGAAGCCGACGACGAGATCTTTCCAATGGAAGTGGTTTCACATTCAAACTTCTTCTGGATCGACAGAAATCATCAAAACTATATGACATACAGAATCTGCTGGGTGCTGCGACACCTCCACTTGGGCCCAAAGGCCTTGTACGACCTAGGGTTGCACGGACACCCCCTTGCCGCCTCCCTTGCCTTCTTCCTGATATATATTCAGTAGCCATCGCTAGAATAGATGGGTTTTGCTTAGATTATTTTGCCATTGCAGTTTTGCCATTCTTCGATTTGTGGAACCCCAACTTCGTGTGCTTAATACAATTCGCAATTGAGATTGCTTCTTTTTCGTTTTTGCTTGTATTCTCGATTGGCTTGCAGGAACTAGCCTTCTGGGTGAGTTCAACCGCGTCTTGGCACAGTTGATAACTAACAGAGCCGTGGTGTTGTGATTGCAGGTTTCGTTCGATTCTGATCGGAAGTTCGGATCATTTACGTCGAGTCCTCCACCAATTGAATTACCGTCTACCTATTGAAAGATCGAGCCCCGTGTCGCATCAAGTGGTATCAGAGCTATGGTTGCCCGATAGGTATTTTCTGTATCCCCACTTTGTTTTGCCATCGTCCTAGAGTTCAGAAAAATTGCCCCACAAAAAGTTCATCATCAATTCCACTATCCTACAACCCTTTGTGCCTTGCAATTTTCGTTTTAGTTTCGCTTTCTTGAATTTATGTCCATCGTCAACGTCTTGTTGCTGGTTTGAGGTCGTGATCCTAATTTCTAGTTATCCCTTTCTGTTGCCCTAGTTCTTGTTTTGCATCATTTATCATTCCATCGCCGCCAACCCTAGAACCGAACTGAATTCTACTCGGTTGGTCCTTGCCGCCACTCTGCATTATATAGCCCATTCTGCAAACCCTAAATAGGTCACGAGCTGCCTTGTATCAATTGCCCTGCACCACTGGCCACCCTTTTTCACCCACAAATCTATTCCTATTCTAGCTCTAACCGGAAGAAAGAAGTGAAGTCGCGAGCAATTCCAGATTGTGCAGTGTTTACTAAAACTGGCATAACTTTTGCATACGAACTCAGATTGGGGCGTACTTTTTTTTGTTTCAAAGAGGACGATGACACACATATGAAAAATCCACAGTCTTTAGACCTGTGCAATTTTTGACCCTCAAAATCAGCCTCTAAGACCGAGTTCTGGACCCCGAAAATTTCCTATACTGTTTTTGCTGATTTTTCGGTCATCCGTTTAACTGTCTCCCATGTCCCAAAGCGTGAGATTTTTTATTTATCTTTGAGTTAGAAAAAAGGAAAACAAAAGGTAAGTGCAAAAAAAAGGGGAAGAGCTGCATTGGAAAAAAATCAGAAGAGAAGAAAAGAAACAAAAAGAGGGAAAGACAAGTAGAAATTCAGAATTGCTTGCATCCTTTGAGTCCTTTGTGCTTTGATATATCCCTTGCTAGGTTGAACTAGTTTCAGGAGCACGCTTAAGCCAGCAATGGTGACAAGTACGTTGGATATTTATTCAGCTTTGCTATCTGATTTCGATTATTGCTAACCTTTGCTACTATATTTTCCTACCGAGCTCTAGAAACTTCTGATCAGTACAGGTTCAACCTTGCAATCGCTCCACTCACACTCGTTTGGTATCACGAACCAGCCATCGGTTGTACTCCCTGCAGCTTTGGTAAGAACCTTGTAAGAGCGTAGTAAGACGCTTGAGAGAGTCCACCTGCCAGAACCCAGTAGCTAATACTTTTGTGTTATCTTCTGTTTTATTACTAACAATGACAGGACCCCATACAAGAACTAGAGCTCCGGGAGATGACGATGACTTCCGTAAGCTCTTTGAAGATCTTAGGGAGGATTTCGCGAAGAGGGACAAGGAACTCAAGGAAGCCCTTGCCAAAGCAAACAGAGATGCCATCAAGAACATCCGCGAGATTAAGGATGACGTCACAAAGGTCTAGCAAGACAATCAAGAGAACTTTGAGAGACTAGATCGTCGAATCTCAGACCTTGCTGGCGTAGTTAAGATTGTGGAGAACCAGCTTCCTCCCAAAGGACCAGGGGATGAAGAAGTAGATGATGTAGCTGAAGAGTCTGATGCAGGCCACGGTCAAAATGGGGCACCACACAATGACGCCGCTATGCATTGCGTTGCCCAAGACATACGACTATGGGAACGTCGGCACCGCAATCGACAAGGTATGGGAGGTATTCATGAAAATAATATTAACTTTAACAACCGTAATGATAATCCTTTTGCCAAGGTTAAGTTTACCATACCATCATTTTTTGGTTCATATGATGCTGAAATTTACCTAGATTGGGAAATGACCGTTGAACAGAAATTTAACTCCCATCTAGTTCCTAAAATTCATAGAGTAAGACAAGCTACTAGTGAATTCAAAGATTTTGCAATAATTTGGTAGAATGAACTAGTAAAAGCTAACATACAACCTGATACTTGGGATATATTGAAACGACACATGTGAGCTAGATTTGTTCCTCCTTCATTTAAACGTGACTTGCGTAAAAAATTGCAGTGTCTAGATCAAGGTAGCAAGTTGGTAGAGGAGTACTACCAAGAGTTTCAAATAGGTATGTTACGTTATGAGGTAGAAGAGGATGAGGAGGATAAAATGGCCCGTTTCTATGGAGGGTTAAGGCGTGAAATTCAGGATATTGTTGATTACAAAGACTATAACTCTATCAATAGATTATTCTAGTTTGCTGTTTTGGCAGAAAAAGAACTGTAGGGATGACAACAGCGACCAAGGAGCAACTTGGGTGGCAACATCACTTCAAGACAGTCACAAACACCAACCAAATCAACACCACCTCCTGCTTTTCGATCTGCTGCCTCCTCAACGAATAGGGTGCATTCAGTAGCACTGTCACCTTCATCACGTGCACCTGAGGTGAGTAAATCTTCTAATGTGCAGGCACCCGCGAAGACGTCATCCTTTGTTGCCTCCACTGGACGTATGACACATATAGTGTGCCACCGTTGTAAGAGAATAGGACATGTTATGAAGGACTGTCCAAGTCAACGAGCTTACATTGCGACAGATGACAGTGGGTACATTAGTGCGTCTGATGTAGAAGATGAACTTGTTCTTACAGCTAACCTTGCAGGTGATAATACTGAGAATGAAACAGATATTGATGATGAGGTGACCTTTGGCAAAGATGATACGAAGAACTATAGGAGCATAATTGTGCAGCGAGTATTGAGCACTCGAATGGAGCCAGTTGATAAGATCCAACGCCATAATTTATTCCAACTTTTCTTCATTGTCAACAATCGTTGTGTCTGTGTCATTATTGATAGCGGAAGTTGCAACAACTTGGTAAGTTCAGATTTGGTCAAGAAGCTTGGCTTGGCCACATGAGCACGTCAGCATCCATATCATATTCAATGGTTCAATGACAGTGGTAAGGTGAAGGTAACACAAACTGCAAAGTTTAATTTTTCCATTGGTACATATAATGATTGTGTTGAATTTGATGTTGTACCTATGCAAGCCTGCTCACTTTTGTTAGGTCGACCATGGGAATTTGATACAGATGCCACTTATCATGGTCGAACTAATAAATATACATTCATGCACAAAGGAAAAAAGATCACTTTACTTCCTATGACACCTGCTGAAATTTTGCAATGTGATAAAAAAAGAGCCGAAAATGAGAAGAAACAAAGTGTGTTAGAATCTGAAAATCAGCAAGTAGCTAAAACTACTTTTCCACCTAGAAAAGATAAGGGAGTGTCAACTTCTAGGTCAGAGGGAATTAAGTTGAAGGGTACTGTTATGCTTCCTACAAAATCTGATCTTGCTGAAGTTACTGACAATGAGCTGCCATGCTATGCTTTGATATGCAAAGATGCTTTAGTTTCACTTGAAGATATATCTAGCTCTTTGCCTCCTTCTGTTCTTAACCTTTTGCAGGAGTATATGGATGTATTTCTAGCTGAGATACCCTCGGGATTACCACCTATTCGTGGGATTGAGCATCAAATTGATTTGATCCCGAGTGCGACCTTGCCAAACCGTGCTGCATATAGGACCAATCCGGAGGAGACTAAGGAAATTGAGTGATAAGTCCAAGACCTCTTGGACCGTGGGTACGTGCGAGAAAGTCTTAGTCCTTGTGTTGTTCCTATTCTTTTGGTTCCTAAGAAAGATAGTAGTTGGCGAATGTGTGTGGATTGTAGAGCCATTAACAATATCACCATAAGGTATCATCATCCTATTCCTATGTTAGACGACATGCTTGATGAGTTAAGTGGTTCTAAGATTTTTTTCTAAAATTGACTTGCAAAGTGGATATCACCAAATTAGGATGAAATTGGGAGATGAATGAAAAACTGCTTTTAAAACTAAGTTTGGTTTATATGAGTGGTTAGTTATGCCTTTTGGATTGACTAATGCACCCAGTACTTTCATGCGCTTAATGAACGAGGTTTTATATCCATTCATTGGGAAATTTGTGGTGGTTTACTTTGATGATATCTTGATTTACAGCAAGTCACTTTCTGAGCATCTTGAACATTTACGTGCTGTTTTTAATGCTTTGAGAGATGCATGTTTGTTTGGTAACCTCGAGAAGTGAACCTTTTGCACCGATCGAGTCTCGTTTCTTGTCGGTGTTTCGTATACCGGCAAGTAAATTTGTAAGTTAAGGGGCCGCGCGTTCCCTCTCCTTGAATGGTTGACTCAGGGAGCCCAAGATGTATACTGGTTCGGGCCGAATGTCCCTACATCCAGTTCGTGGTGGTTCTATATTGATTTGGGCGCTGAGGACTGCGTGGTGTTACAAGCGAGGGCTAAGGCTTGGCCTTGAGTGCTCGTCCGAGTGGGAGTAAGAGTTACGTTTCTCGTGTAAGCTCTCTGGTCTACTCGTCTATGCTCCTGCCCTATCTGAGGGTCCTGCCTCCCTTTATATAGACGGAGGGGTCAGGTTACACGGGAGTTTGGAGAAAAAAGGATGGGGTGTCCTACGCCAGAGAGTCTCGGTCTTGGTCCGGTGGTGACAGTTCTGTTCATCCCATGCCAGGTTGGTAGACACAAGTGAGCGGCGTTCCATCGGTGAGGCGCACTGCTCTCTGTCGTCTGTCGAGATGTTGTCGTTATTCTACCAGGCTCGTGTCGCCTCGGGAGGGAGCGCGTCTCTGCACTGTGCGTGACGGGGTGAAGGGACTAGCGCTTGACTTCGATGGCCTCCTGGCCACCATGGGAAGAGCCACCGCCCCAAAGATGGCCATCATGTCCATGGGCGGTGACCACTTTGAGGTCAACCGGCGACGATCTTCGACCCTGTAGCGGAGGTCGCTGGGTCGGAACTCGTTGGGCGCCCGACCTGAGGCCAGGTCGGAACACCCCTTGGTGGGTTTGATCGGGGTCGAGGGTCCTTCGTGACCCAATGAGGCCTTTGGCCAGATCTGGGCCTAAGATGGCCCATTTGGTGTTCCGGCCCGCCAAGGGTACCCTTGGTATGAGTATTTGTCGGTAGCCCCTGGGACCGTCCCGGGACGCGAGCGTTCCTAGATGGGCCCATTACTTCTGGCGGCGCGATCTCTTCACAAACATGATGATGCATCGGCTTCTCGTGCCCTCATTTATTGGAAACCGCTCGGCTTCCACGCCTTAAGCATATATAAGAGCGGTACAATCGCAGGAACTAGAGGAGTCATTTGCCTTACGGATTTTTGATCGCTCCACAGCACTTAGTTTCTCTTATGGCTTCTTCCCACTCCTCTTCTTCTAGCGACAAAACTCTGCGTCGACCTTCCCTGGGGAAGGGATGGTGTTCAGCTTTGGAGATGAAGATCTGCCGGCTGTAACGTCCCAAAATTTGGCCTAATTTTAATTTTTAGAGTTATTTGAATTTTTGTGAATTTTTGGAATTAAGTAAGTTTAATTTGAATTTATCTCCCTCTTGAATAATTAAAAAGGCAGAAAAGTAATTATCAAAAATAAATAAAATATTTTACTTAAGCTCTAAATGCCCTGAAATATTTTCTGGAATTTTTCGGGTATTTTTAGTGCCCTAAATAATTACTTTGATTTTCTAGAATTATTTTAATTAAGAAAAACCGGAAAATACGTAGCTACAGTGTTGGGCTAAGCCCAACACTGTGCACGCGCCTGCCAAAACCCTAGCGCAGCACGTTCCGGATCGTTCGATCTCGATCGGACGGCTGAGGTTGGGCCGCGTCACCTGCTCACTAGGGTCATGGATCTCAAGAACTTGAGCCGCCAGATTGCGCCCACGAGCATCGGCAAATTAACCGCCACTCGCCCCGAGCCGTTGGATTGCGATCGGACGGTGCGGATTGATCGCATTTACGCATCGGGAGGGGCGAACAAAGTGTGCCACCGTCAGGGGTTGGCCGTCGAGATTGGTGGTGGATTTGCGCGCTTCCCAAAGCCTCTTAACGCCCGTTTATAGCTCATTGAATCGGTCCGTTCGCTTCGCATAGCTTTGTCCGTTCGCCGCGCTCCTGCCGTGCCCGTAGCCCACTCAGTAGCTCACTGGAGTTAGCACCGCCACCACCACAGTTTTCCTTGCTTCCCACCGCCAACTGCCACTTTCTGCCGCATCCAAGACCACTGCCGAGTTTGCCGTGTCAAGCTGCATTGCGTGGAGTACTTCATTCCGTCGGAGAATCCCCGTAGCGCCGCCAACCCAGTCGTCTTCTTCGTCTCCGGTCTTCGAAAGCCGCCACGCCGCCGCCTCGTCTTCGAAGCATCGCAGCTCACCGTCGCCGTCAGATCTCCATCCAACGTCCGAGGTAAAGCCGCGTGTTCTCCTTTTTGAATTAGGCTGAAACGGTATGGGTAGATCTCGGACGTTAGATGGTAATCGTGCGGCTCTAGTGAGGCCACGTAATCATATAGGTTACATTTGAAAATGGCCGTTAGATCTTGTCTCAACGGCGCAGATTGCACCGCGTAGATCGGCAACGGTGGATCTTGACCGTTAGATCTTGGATGTTCGGCTCGGATTAGGCCACGTAGGTTCGGTGAATAGGGTATCGCTCAGTATAACTTCCGTCGTTGGATCTTCATCCAACTGCGCTAGTGAGTCCACATAGCCGCGTTAGATGCGTTGAAAATGGCCGTAGATCCTTAATCCTACCGCCACCGTAGCGTCACGTAGCCATTCTTGTGGTGTTTGAAAATGGCCATTGGATTTCAAATCCAAGGGCTCGGGTGAGGCCGAAGGTTAGGTCAAGCCGGGCCATTAGATCTTCCATCCACGGTCGAGATTGTGCCACGTGCTACGGTAGTTCTAGCGACCGTCGGATCTCAACAGTAGATTTCGGTGGACGATCGGGATCTTGCCAAGTGTCGCCACCTGAGCGGGCCGTGCACTATTCCGTCGGGGCCTACTTGTCAGAGAGATGACCGCCGTGTGGGCTGACGTCAGCATGACGTCATCCGAGGGGGGGCCCACGTGTCAGTATCACTATTTGGTGGACCCGGTCCACCGTGAACCCGAGCAAATCATGAGCCCGGTCTATAGACCCGAGGCGACGTGGATCACTCCGATGCTGACACATGTCAAGCCGAGAGATTTAACCAGGATTTCCAGTAGAAAATAAATCAATTAATTCGGGTATTTGTTTTATTTGAATTTACAAAATTTGTAATCACTATAACTTTTGCGTCTTAGCTCCGAATTGGGTGATTCCAGTTCCTAAAAATTTGTAAAAATGTGAAATATTTATTACTGAATTTTATTTTATTTTTAGAGTTGAACTTGCTGTCTGTTAGAGTACTTATTGAATGATTGCTTGATGCGATTAGAGTCCGAACTGCTCGGAAGTCGTTGGGAGGATTTTGAGAACCGTCGCAAGAGCGGACCATCAGATCAACTACTTTTCAAGGCAAGTCATGCTTTGACCATATCGTTCCTAGACTTTTAAAATGTATTTCAATTTAAACTATGCATGCTATATTAATTAGAAAAATGACATTTAATTAATTTGGGTAGAGTAGATAATACACCTACCTTGATTATGCCACCTTGTTATATTACTTGTATGCCCTGAAATCTTTGTCACCCTAAGATATTAAAATGAGTTGGTTGCTATTATGATGCCAACACGGGAGGCTAGACTGTGAGTAGATGCTTAGCTTGCTTGTATACGCTGAATGACTTTCAAATTGCAAAAGAATATTGACTGAACAAATATGGAATGCATTTTGGAATTAATGCGATGATGTCATGAGATGGAATTGGGGGTAGCGACCTGTGTGGTTCTACTCATGCAATGAAGTGGGCATAGGCATGTGTTGCATAAATGCAAACCGGGGTGGGAAATGATTTGGACCGGAACAAGCGGCAAGATGGCCTCGTGCCAGGTGGGCCTGTGTGGCAACGGGATGAATTGAGTAATGTGAAGGCTGCGTGCCGAGATCTACGAGGAGAATGTCTTGCCCTGGACAGTTAAGGACTTCACCTTGCGAGTCTTTGAACCTGAGTTACTCGTACAACCACTTGTGCCGAATGGGGATGACCTAGTTTAGTAGGGTTCTAATATCTTTCCTTTGACACCTCGGGCGGCGATTACACAGGTGTAATCAGGGGAAGCGCACTGTGCTACGGCTTGGTACCCATTCAACGAAGATTAAGCTTGTTCTAAACTTCGCTCCGAGTGAGGGAAGTGTTAGAAGAACATCTTGGAGAGGTTCATAGGTTAGGTGTTAGTCTCTGAAAGACTTTGTTGCAATCAATCACGTGTGGTGAGCGATGTATCTGTGGATAAAGTGTACAACCTCTGAGAGTGTGTGTTAAATCTATTGAATAGCGCGTCGCGCGATTGGACAATGCTCGGGGATTACAGTCAAGGGTTAGATTTTCAAAATAAAATGTGGAATGGGTGGCTGTGTGCCAAAGACTGATGAATCAAACTTAGGGCTGTGTGCCAAACTCCTGGAAAAAAAAGAATTGAGGAATTAATTATTATAATAATGGTTTTATCGCTTTTAATCTAATTAGGATTATCTGTTAAAAGAAATGTTGTTTCATGCAAAATAACCATTTAAGCCTTTCCCTTGGAATAAGCCATGCATGTAGTAATAGAATTGCATTGTGCATGACTTGTTGAGTATGTTGTATACTCACCCTTGCTTCAACAAAAACCTCAGAAGAAGAAGCAACACCAGCTTGGGAGCAGAAGTTTAACGAAGGTCCAGAGAATTAGGGTTTCGTCAGTTGCCTATGGCAGGACGAGGGGTTCATTGACGTACTTTTGCTTCCGCTATTGAACTTGTGTTACTTTTGTTAATTATCGCCCTGCGTGGTTGTCGGGACCCGAATGTGCAAATCCGGACCCTCTGTGTATTCAGCACTAGTCCAGGATCACGCTAGTGCACACAGTCTCAACATTGGTACATATCACAGTCATAACCAGCAAATAATGAAGTACTTTAATTAAATACTCAACTAGTTGGAAGACCTTATGGTCAAGTTACAATGATCGCCTCATGAAGTATGTACTTATTAAAATATTCAAAAGCGTTGGAAATAAAATAAACTCGTGGCGCCAACCAATTTGCCACAGTAAGCCGACGGGCTCGCTCCCTAGTTAAATCGGCTCCTCGATACTCCTCCTCATGAGGGGTTGCTTCTTCTTCAACTGAAGTTGTGTTGTTGTGGGGTGAGTACTTTGAGCACTCAAACAAGTCATGCATGTAATGCAATTCTAATATTCTACATGCATGGCTTAGTACAAAGGATAGGCTATGGTTCATGAGCAATCTGACATTCAAGATAAGCGATAATAGATTGCAAAGCAAGAAAGCAAGAGTAGGAATAATAGCTTTCACAAACATTTCACTCATAAATCATTTTTCCATCCTAAGTCAAGTTCATCATCACCAATCCGAGCATTTTCCATAAACAAGTCATTTTCATAAAAATCTAACCCTTGACTGTAATCACCGAGCGATGCTCAATACACAAGACGGCTATTGAATAGGTTGTACACTCTGCAGAGGTTATACACTTTACCCACAAGATACTGATCAAATACCACCAAGGCAAATAACCGTAATAAAGCCTTTCCAAAGTTCCGTCTAAACCCAAGATCTTGCCGCTAAGGTTTCAACTTTGGAGGGATGGTTACCACACCCAGGGCCCCCCTCTTGCGCCATGTGAGTTCTCACCCGCTCCTCCGGGCCCCACACCACCACGACAGTACCAAAGAATAGATTTCCCAGTTTACTCAGCTAGGTCCGTCCCATTACGGAGCTTGTGGTTGTATGAAAGACTCAGTTCAAATGCTCGCAAGGTTAAGTCCTTAGTTGACCGAGGCAAGACTAACCAAGTGTGAACTCAAATATCCATAACCAATAAAAACCAAATACGACCGCCCAGTTGCCACTCTTGGCCCACCAGAAACCATCTTGCCATTTGCCCCAGTCTAAATCATTTTCCCACCCGGGTTCTTTACCCTTGCACCACGTGCCATCATCAACTCAATAACACATGTCTCATTCACAAATCATGTTCCATATCTCATTAAGTCAATATTTACTTTGGTATTCCAAAATCACAAAATGACCACGTGGCAAGGCTAAGCATACTACTTCGGTCTACTCAACCCATGTTGGCAAATTATTAATGTCCAACTATTAGTCCATAACCTACAGTGACAAAGGATTCATGGCCTACAATTATATACGGCAAGGTGGCATACAACAACTAGGCATTTAACAAATCCCAAAACTTATTCAAAGTCATTTTTATCAAATTAGCATGCAATAGTTTAAATCAAAATAATTTGCTCTAATAGGTTCAACATGGTCAAACACAACTTGCCTTCAAAAAGTCTTTGGTTACGGTTCTGAACTTGCTCTCGGGTCGAACTTCTCCTCGAAACCTTCGCACTTCAACGTCTACGCGTAACGCAATTAAACACCAATAAATAAATAAACAGTAGACAAACAGTGCTAAAAAATTCAATTAAAATTCATAAACAGAATGATCACAATTTTACAAATTTAAAGAAATTGGAATCATTCAAATCGGAGTTAAAACGCAAAAGTTATAAGCATTTGAAGTTTTAAAATACATTTAAAATCAATAACCCGAATTAAATAAGTATTTTCTTTTTCGGAAAATTAATTATGGCGTCATCTATGACACGCGTCGCCACCACAGAATGACACGTGGCCTTTGCCGACGCCACCGACCGCTCCGTCTTGGCCGTCGCCAAGATGACGTCATCACGACTCTCGACACATGGGACCCACCGTGACGTCACTGGCGTCACCGGTTGGGCTTGGCCGACATGCGGGCCCGTCTGTCGGCGACTCATCGCGACAAGGCGCGGTGCGGCGGCGACCGACGTGTGGGTCGCGTTGTCGATGACACGTTCACGATGAACGGCGGCGTGGCATTACGGCGCCCTCGGATTTGCATCTAACGGCGGAGGTTTGAAGTTGGAGTTCCTCGCTTGAGGGCGACGGGCTCACCTCAGCGGTCGGATGGGGATCGTCCGCCGGGCGGCTCGTGAAACCCGGCGGCGATGCGGCGCGCGATTCGGCCGAGACGGAGCGAAGCGGGCGACGGCGTTCCGTGCTTCTCCGTGGCGAAGAAGTGGCTCCCGACGCGGGTTGGAAAGGTGAGTTCGGTGGTGGCACGGCGACGGCGGAGAATCACCGGCGGCGATGAAACGACGCCAAGAACTTCGGCGGTTGGCCGGGAACCGGCGAGCTCGGCGGCGGCGGCAGCGACTGGTGGCGTGAAGTGTACGGGCGGGTGCGGCGCGAGGAGGGGATCATATCACGGGTGGCGGCGCTTTAAAAACGCCCTCGGCTTCCGTGAAAAGCGCGGAGACCGAGGCCCACACGGCGGCGGCGGCGGCGGCAGAATCCGGCGGTGACTCGGATTGGGGCGACGTGGCGTGACGTGGAGCGTCGGATGAGGATCGGACGGCTACTGCGCTAGGGTTTTCCGAAACGGGCCACACAGTACTCGGCCCAACACTATTCATCCGGATTTTTTAATCCTTTTTCGATTAAAAAAATTGCCGAAAATTAAAATAATTCATTTGGGGCTTTAAAAATTCTAGAAAAATTCTGGAAAAATTCTCAAAAATATTTTAAGACACTTGTGACTCAAATAAAATATTTTCAGCAAAATTTTATTTTAACTTTTCTATTATTTAATTAATTTGATAAATGGCTTAATTCCAAATAACTCCAAATAAATCCAAATAAATTCCAGAAATTCCCAAAAAGTCAAAATACCATTTACATGCAAGAAAAGCAAAATTTGGGGTGTTACAAACCTCCCCCCTTAACGGAATCTCGACCCCGATATTCAGGGCTGACTAAGGAATAGGTTGGGGAATTCCTTCTTCAGGTCCTCTTCGCGCTCCCAAGTTGCTTCGCTTTCGGAATGGTTACTCCACTGAACTCTGCAAAAGCGGGTCGATTTATTTCTCGTTTCTCGATCCATTGTGTCCAAGATTTTCACCGGTTACTCTTTATAAGTCAAACCCTTCTGCAGCTCGACCGACTCTAACGGCATCTGCTCTTCTGGCACTTGGAGACATTTCTTTAATTGTGACACATGGAACACATCATGCACACCTGCTAGAGACTGTGGTAACTCCGGTGACACGCTTACTTCACCTCTCGACTTAATATCTTAAATGGGCCAACATATCTTGGCGCTAACTTCCCTTTAGTGTGAAACCTCTTAACTCCTTTGAGTGGGGTAACTCTGAGGTACACAAAATCTTCAGGCTCAAAGCTCAAATCCTTGCGGCGATTATCGGCATAACTCTTCTGTCTTGATTGCGCAATTTTCAACCGTTCCCTGATCATGGATACCTGCTCTTCAGCTTCTCGAAGAATGTCTGGCCCGAACATATGACGCTCTCCGGTCTCATTCCAATTCAACGGCGTTCGACAGGGTCTTCCATATAGTGCTTCAAATGGCGACATCTACAAACTTGCCTGGTAGCTGTTGTTATAGCTAAACTCGGCGTACGGCAAGCACTTGTCCCATGAGGTTGTATAAACCAACGCACATGCCCTCAACATATCCTCCAGTATCTGATTAACTCTTTCTGTTTGCCCGTCCGTCTGCGGGTGATATGCGGTACTGAAATTTAGACGGGTTCCTAGGGCCTCATGCAACCTATCCCAAAATCTTGAGGTAAACTGGGTTCCTTTGTCTGATACAATTTTCTTCGGGACTCCATGCAGACACACAATCCTTGACATATACAAATCTGCTAGGCGGTCCCCTGAATAGGTAGTCTTCACCGGTATGAAGTGGGCGATCTTTGTCAAACGGTCCACTATAACCCATACGGAGTCATACCCTGTTTGGGTCCTCGGTAGACCAGTAATGAAGTCCATTCCGATTTCCTCCCACTTCCACTCAGGTATCTTCAGCGGCTGCAGCAATCCCGCTGGCCTTTGATGCATTGCTTTGACCCTTTGGCATGTATCGCACAACGCAACATGTTCTGCAACTTCCCGCTTCATGCTTGGCCACCAGAATCTTTCCTTCAGGTCTTGGTACATCTTAGCGCTTCCTGGATGAATAGAGTACTTGGAGTCATGAGCTTCCTCCAGAATCAGCTGTTTCAGTTCCTTCTTGTGCGGTACGCAAATGCGATTCTTGATCCATAATGTACCTTGCTCATCAAATTTTGAAATCCTTTGCCTTACCTTCCTCCATTTTAGACTTAATCCTCTGAATCTTGACATCGCTCTTTCTCGTCCTTCTGAATCTGATCTTCGGGTAGGCTTCACCTCCAGGCGGCTATAAATCCTTTAGGCACAACTTCCAACTTCACTTCTGAAATTCCTTGCATAACTCGACCTGACTTGCTTCCACCAACATGTTCACCGAATGGCTTTTTCGGCTTAAAGCATCGGCCACCACATTGGCTTTCCCAGGGTGATAATGAATCCCCAGATTGTAATCCTTAATTAGTTCTAACCACCTCCTCTGCCTCATGTTCAGGTCCGATTGAGTAAATATATATTTAAGACTCTTATGGTCCTTGTACACCTCACATCTGTTCCCAATTAGATAGTGTCGCCATAACTTCAAGGCATGCACCACTACCGCTAATTCGGATCATCGTCGGATAGTTCTCTTCATGCAGCCTCAACTGCCTTGATGCATATGCAACGACCTTTCTGTTCTGCATTAACACGCATCCTAGTCCTTGACGCGACGCATCACAGTATATATCAAAGCTCTGGCTTAGATCCGGTAAAACTAACACTGGTGCCGTTGTCAAATGTTTCTTCAACTCCTGAAAACTCCGCTCACATCCCGGCGTCCATGCAAACTTCTTCTCCTTCTTCAACAATTGCGTAAGTGGTCTCGTAATCGTGGAGAATCCTTCAATAAATCGGCGGTAATAACCAGCCATTCCAAGGAAACTACGGATTTGAGTCACCGTCTTGGGTGGCTCCCAATGCAACACTACTTCCACCTTACTTGGATCAACCGCAACCCCTTCGGCGGTCACTACATGTCCAAGGAATTCCACTTTGTTCTTCCAGAAATCGCACTTGCTAAACTTAGCGAAAAGTTGCTGTTCTCTTAACTTCTCGTAACTAGCTTTGATGCTCGCATGCTCTTCCACAGTCTTGGAGTAAACTAGAATGTCATCTATGAACACAACAACGAACTTATCCAGGTATTCCATGAAAACCTTGTTCATCATGTTCATGAAGTATGCAGGTGCATTTGTCAAACCAAAAGACATAACTGTGAACTCGTAATGTCCATATCTTGACGAAAATGCGGTCTTCGGCACATCCTCCGATTGAATCTTCAATGGTGATATCCTCGATCAGAGGTCAATCTTGGAGAAAACTCGGCTCCTCTCAAGCTGGTCAAATAGGTCATCGATCCCGGTAGTAGGTACTTATTCTTTATAGTGACTTCATTTAAGGCTCTGTAATCCACACACATCCGGTAACTTCCATCCTTCTTCTTGACAAATAGAACCGGTGCTCCCCATGGCGCATTTAACCGGGTCTAATAAATCCCTTATCCAATAACTCCTCAATCTGCTTTTTCATTTCGACCAGTTCATCGGTTGACATCCGATAAGGTCTCTTCGCTATCGGGGCCGTTCCCGGTACTAACTCGATTACAAACTCTATGTCCCTGTCTGGTGGCATCCAAGGTAAATCATCTGGAAACACATCCGGGTACTCTCTGACAACTGGCACATGTTCTATGCTAACGGCCTTCACACTATTGACCATCAACTGTCCATCCCGAACGGCGGTTGCTTGAAACTCTATTTTCCTCCCACAAGGGCTCTCGACTGATATGACTCTTCGTCCACAGTCTAGTACAACCTTGTGCTTAGACAACCAGTCCATTCCCAAAATAACATCTAGGGTCTGGGTATCTAACACCACTAAGTTTGCTAGGAACTATGTTCCATCTATAAGCAAATTTACCCCTGTAACATCCTACATCGGATCGGAGTTACGATCCCGGGATTGTACTAGCAATACATGCCTAAGGTTCACCATTTTCAACCCATTGTTCACAGCAACAATCCGAGATATAAAGCGAATGAAGCTCGAGAATCAAATAAAAGCATTGCAGTCTTGAGTTGACCAAGAACTTACCCAATACGACGTCCGATGTATTCTCAGACCGTGCATCTGCGGTGACATGGTTGACTCGCCCTTACTACGATGCGTGTGGCAACTCCAGTTGTGTAGCTCCACGGCTTGCTCTGGCGCGGTGTGTTCGTTGGAGTAGTCCCGAGGTTGAAGCGAACTGGTGTCACTCCTCCCTTCTTAGGACAATAATTGGCAAAATGCCCTGGCTCGTTGCAGACGAAGCAATGCCTCACAGCCGACTGCTGGCTTCCTGCGGCTGCGTTCCCAACTGGTGTTGGTGTCTGAAAATTTTGTTCGGCGGGTCTCGGTGCTGGTGGCGGCGTGGTCATCACATTCCTTGGCTGAAACCTGAAGAACTGGTTTGGTGCAACCCTCAAACGCTGCGCTCCCTGGCGCGCTCCCTGCTGTGCCATCCTGCGCTTCCGGTTGTCCTCCAGCTCCTTGCGCTTGTCCTCCAATATCAGCGCCTTGTTCACTAGCTCCTGAAAGTTAGGAAAAGTGTGGGTTATGAGTCCCACCTGCAGTCCTGAATTCAGCCCCTTCATGAATCGAGACTGCTTGGCCTTATCCGTTGCTACATCCTCAGGTGCGTAGCGTGCCAGTTGCGTGAACTTATTCAGATACTCGGACACTGGTTGATTGCCCGCTTGATGCCTAAACTCCTCCTTTTTCAGCTCCATGATGCCTTCGGGCACATGGTAACGCCGAAAGCAATTGTGAACTCCTCGGTGATGTCCTGTGGGTGTTCATGAGCGGTATGATAGTTTTCCCACCATTCATTGCGGTTCCTTCAAGGCGATGAGAGGCGAGAGTACCCTCTCATTTCCTTCAAGACTTTGGGTAATGTGCAACTTTCTCTCTATCGCCCTCAGCCAATCATCTGCCTCCAACGGATTGGCATTCCCAGAAAATGTAGGCGGTCGTGTCCTCATGAATTCCGACAGCCTCGAGTGTTCACCATCTGCCGATTGCGCCATGGTTTAGAGACGAGAGGGAAATAAGAATAGACAAGTAATAGAGTACTTATGCGGGGTCAAAGGTGTAGTACAAGATCTAACTTTATTACTTTATTAATATCGAGGTATGGTTGCTCACAATGCTTATGGGCCATGCAACACATACCGATCACTCACAAGCATGAAAGAAGCAAATCAAACTAATACTCTGGAGTCAAACGCCTCTAAGGGTGACTCTTATTCCAAGACGCGACTCAACGCAGGAGTCTCAACTGCTAATCCTAACGCTCACTCCTCGAGCCAACCCCACCGAACTTCTGGTGGATACACCGCGGTGTCTTTGGTCTTTGGTACAAACCTATCCCAACGATCCTCCATTGGATCGCCTCTTGCCTGTGCTCAACCTCCACTGGCTCTGCTTGGCCTCCACAAGCTCGCTTCACTTCCACCGCTCCGACTTCACTTCCACTTGGCTCGCTCTGGCTGTGGCTCTGCCAGAGCTCCTCCGGTGCAGGTCGTGTAGCTCAAAGATCGCCCGCCCCGTCCGCATAAATGTTGTCTCCAGCTCCCCAATCCTCTGGATAGAGTGGGCCAAGTACTCACAAGTCTGCAACAGATGCGCCCTCGCCTGCGTGAACTCGTCACGAGACCTCTGCAGCTCCTGAACCGTCTCGTCGATAACATCCTCTTGAGCGATAACATATCTGGCCAGATGGGTGATCGTGGCATCCTCCTCCTCTATGGGCTCTCGGTTGTAGCAAGTGTCTCTGCGTGGGTGGTGACGAAACACTGTGCCATCCAACTCCCTGGGGTAGGTACGAGCAATCTGCCTCATTGCCAGACGCGATGTCTCCACGAATCGGCGTCAAATGACAACCTCTGGTCAGTGATGCGGATGGGGCGACTCGCCTCGCCCTATCCTAGCGTGACCGTGATAGTGACATCGGGCAATATCGATCTGCCCGATCTCTGATGAGTCCCCGATAGATCGGCTGTCATAACCTCCAAAGAACTGCATCAAACGCCAAAGCTCATGGCGTGCCCTCGAAGGCGCCACCAAAGAGTGGATCATCCTCATCTGCCAAAGGTCACTCACGTGAAACTCAGAAATTTCAAACAAAGCGAATACGTGTTAAATTCAGCAAGGGGTATGAAAAGAAAGAAGGGATAAGTCAAGATTGCATTATCATCTTGGTGCATTTTAACTTTTTAGAAAAATTTTTTATCCTCACTACGACCATTCTAACTAAGGGCCAGTACTACAGTCAGTATGGCTCTGATACCACCTCTGTCGGGACCCGAATGTGCAAATCCGGACCCTCTGTGTATTCAACACTAGTCCAGGATCACGCTAGTGCACACAGTCTCAACATTGGTACATATCATAGTCATAACCAGCAAATAATGAAATACTTTAATTAAATACTCAACTAGTTGGAAGACCTTATGGTCAAGTTACAATGATACGGCTCGCAGGGCGGATACTTATTAAAATATTCAAAAGCAGCGGAAATAAAATAAAGTCGTGGCGCCAACCAATTTGCCACGAAGTAACCGACCGGGCTCGCTCCTAGTTAAATCGGCTCCTCGATACTCCTCCTCATGAGCAGGGGTTGCTTCTTCTTCAACTGAAGTTGTGTTGTTGTGGGGTGAGTACTTTGAGCACTCAGCAAGTCATGCACAGAATGCAATTCTAATATTCTACATGCATGGCTTAGTACAAAGGATAGGCTATGGTTCATGAGCGATCTGACATTCAAGATAAACAATAATAGATTGCAAAGCGATAAAAGCAAGAGTAGGAATAATAGCTTTCACAAACATTTCACTCATAAATCATTTTTCCATCCTAAGTCAAGTTCATCATCACCAATCCGAGCATTTTCCATAAACAAGTCATTTTCATAAAAATCTAACCCTTATTTGTAATCACCGAAGCGATGCTTAATACTGTCAAGACGGCTATTGAATAGGTTGTACACTCTGCAGAGGTTATACACTTTACCCACAAGATCTGATCAAATACCACCAAGGCAAATAACCGTAACAAAGCCTTTCCAAAGTTCCGTCTAAACCCAAGATCTTGCCGCTAAGGTTTCAACTTTGGAGGGTGGTTACCACACCTGGGCCCCCTCTTGCGCCATGTGAGTTCTCACCGCTCCTCCGGCCCCACACCACCACGACAAGTACCAAAGAATAGATTTCCCGGTTTACTCAGCTAGGTCCGTCCCATTACGGAGCTTGTGGTTGTATGAAAGACTCAGTTCAAATGCTCGCAAGGTTAAGTCCTTAGTTGACCGAGGCAAGACTAACCAAGTGTGAACTCAAATATCCATAACCAATAAAAAAACCAAATACGACCGCCCAATTGCCACTCTTGGCCCACCAGAAACCATCTTGCCATTTGCCCTAGTCTAAATCATTTTCCCACCCGGGTTCTTTACCCTTGCACCACGTGCCATCATCAACTCAATAACACATGTCTCATTCACAAATCATGTTCCATATCTCATTAAGTCAATATTTACTTTGGTATTCCAAAATCACAAAATGTCCACGTGGCAGGGCTAAGCATACTACTTCGGTCTACTCAATCGATGTTGGCAAATTATTAATGTCCAACTATTAGTCCATAACCTACGGTGACAAAGGATTCATGGCCTACAATTATATACGGCAAGGTGGCATACAGCAACTAGGCATTTAACAAATCCCAAAACTTATTCAAAGTCATTTTTATCAAATTAGCATGCAATAGTTTAAATCAAAATAATTTGCTCTAATAGGTTCAACATGGTCAAACACAACTTGCCTTCAAAAAGTGCTGGTTTTGGTTCCTGAACTTGCTCCTGGGTCAGAACTTCTCCCTCGAAACCTTCGGGCACTTCAACGTCTACGCGTAACGCAATTAAACACCAATAAATAAATAAACAGTAGACAAACAGTGCTAAAAATTCAATTAAAATTCATAAACAGAAAGATCACAATTTTACAAATTTATAGAAATTGGAATCATTCAAATCGGAGTTAAAACGCGAAAGTTATAAGCATTTGAAGTTTTAAAATACATTTAAAATCAATAACCCGAATTAAATAAGTATTTTCTTTTTCGGAAAATTAATTATGGCGTCATCTATGACACGCGTCGCCACCACAGAATGACACGTGGCCTTTTGCCGTCGCCACCGACCGACTCCGCGGCCGACGTCAAGATAGCGTCATCGCCGACTCTCGACAGATGGGACCCACCGTGGCGTCACTGGCGTCACCGGTTGGTCTTGCCGACATGCGGGCCCGCGGTTGTCGGCGACTCATGCGCACAAGGTCTTGTGATGCGGCGACCGACGTGTGGGTCGCGTTATCGCGACACGTGCGATGAACGGCGGCGTGGCATTACGGCCGCCCTCGGATTTGCATCTAACGGCGGAGGTTTGAAGTTGGAGTTCTTTGTTTCGAGGGCGGCGTGGGCTCACCTCGTGATCGGATGGGGATCGTCCGGCGTGGCTTCGTGAAACCCGGCGGCGATCTTGTGGCTAGATTCGACCGGAGACGGAGACGAAGACGTGGCCGACGGTGTTCCCGTGCTTCTCCGGCGCGAAGAAGTGGCTCCCCCGACGCGGGTTGGAAAGGTGAGTTCGGTGGTGGCACGGGTGACGGTGGAGAATCACCGGCGGCGATTTAAACGACGCCAAGAACTTCGGCGGTTGGCCGGGAACCGGCGAGCTCGTGCGGCGAGGCGACGGCGACTCTGGCGGCGTGAAGTGTACGGGCGGGTGCGGCGCGAGGAGGGGATCACATCACGGGTGGCGGCGCTTTAAAAATGCCCTCGGCTTCCGTGAAAAGCGCGGAGACCGAGGCCCACACGGCGGCGGCGGAATCCGGCGGTGACTCGGATTGGGGCGACGTGGCGTGACGTGGAGCGTCGGATGAGGATCGGACGGCTACGGCGCTAGGGTTTTCCTTAACGGGCCGCACAGTACTCGGCCCAACACTATTCATCCTGATTTTTTAATTCTTTTTCGATTAAAAAAATTGCCAAAAATTAAAATAATTCATTTGGGGCTTTAAAAATTCTAGAAAAATTCTGGAAAAATTCTCAAAAATATTTTAAGACACTTGTGACTCAAATAAAATATTTTCAGCAAAATTTTATTTTAACTTTTCTATTATTTAATTAATTTGATAAATGGCTTAATTCAAAATAACTCCAAATAAATCCAAATAAATCCAAATAAATTCCAGAAATTCCCAAAAAGTCAAAATACCATTTACATGCAAGAAAAGCAAAAATTGGGGTGTTACAGTGGTGAATTATTGTAAGGTGACCATAAGGTCGTCTAACTCGTTTATAATTATGTTTGAGGTACTTTATTATTATTTCCGCTGTGTATGATTGTGGTACCTCAACCTGTTTATCCTGTGTGTACTAGCGTGATCCTGGACTAGTACAGAAGACACAGAGTGTCCGGATTTGCAGATCCGGGTCCCGACACCAGCGCCTACGGACGAGGAGGCCTTCCTCGCGGAGCTTTGGGATGACTTCGATCTCGCCATGGCCGAATGGGCTGAGCTAGACGCCACCGCCCTTGATGCCGTTGCCATTGACGCGCTGATCAACGTCGTCCCGAAGCTCGTCCAGGCGAGGGGTGCCCTCATCGAGGCGGTTCGACGCGCACGTGGCGCTTAGATTTATATGCCATCTTGGTTTCTTGTTGCCTCGCTATTTCTTCACTGTTGTGACGCGAGCAGCAATTATATGTAACTCGTGCGCATATAAATGTCACTAGCCTTTGCCCGTTGAGAGCTTTTGTCCATGCGATCTCTTGGAGACCAACCATAGCGTCGCGCAACAAGGCTACGGGTTCTTAGGGGTGGCATTAGGCTTGCGGTGCACGCGGAGACAGCTGGCGGGACTTCTTGGTGTTATCTCAGGTGTACGAGCCGCGTTCGGGCTGACCATGCCACACTTGACCCCCTGATCACTCGGCCCTGGACGACGCAAACACCCTATGCTCTGAGCGGAACAGGTGGCTGCGGCAGGATCTGATTAACTGGGTCGGCGAAATTCGAATGGGAGCGCGCGGGCGGACTCAATCGGCCCCGAGCCCTCGAGTGGATCGGAAGGCTGCCTTAGTCGGTAGAGCCCGACCGACTTGGTTGGCCAGTTTCTATCGGGTGCGCGCGAGCGCACCCGGTTGGTGTAGCCCCCGAGCAGATCGGAGAGCTGGTTGGGGGGTTACTTTGGCTTGCGAAGGTCGAACGCCTTGGTCGGCGAAGTCCGACTGGGCACGTGTGGGTGGACCTAGTTGGCTCTGTGCTCCGAGCGGATCGGGTGACTGCCTTTGGTTGGCAGAATCCGACCGACTTGGTCAGCCGGTTACGAATACTCGTACCAAGGGTACCCCACAGCAAAGTATACATCTATTTCAAGATCACTTCTCTCTCTACCATTCGGACGTGACGGCGCGGTCGGCGGCAACATAGAGCATCGAAGGAAGTGCTGCCCAAGTCGCCGTCCCTCGCGGATGGGATTATCGCCAAACATTGGTCGGAATTCCCAATGGGCCGTCTTGGGCCCAGCCTTAACCGAATGCTTCGTCGGGTCCTGAAAGATCTCCGGCCTCAATCAAGCCCACCGAGAAGACTCCGACCAGGCCTCGGGTCCGGCGCCCCCGCAGGATCCGACCCGGACCCGAGTCGGGTGCCTCCGCAGGCTCCGACCTGCCCTCAGGCAGGGCCCCAACACGCTTCGACCCAGCGACCTCGCCACGACGGCAGGCGACGGCAAGTTGGTCGCCCGCCCCACGGACATGACGGCTGTGATGGGATGGGAGGTCCCTTCCCTAGGCGGTCAGCGGGCCGCCTAAGTCAAGCACCTGTCTCTTTGCGTCGTCGCCGTCTGACAGGCCTGGAGGGCAGGTGCGCACCTTCCCAACGGAGCACTATCCGTTGTGTCTACCGACCCAGCGAGGGGCAAGTAGGGACCTATCAGTCACCAAGACTGAAAACCGGGACTCCCGGACGCTGCGTACCCTCGCCCTTTTTCTAAACTCCCGTGTAACCTGCTCCCTCCGCTATATAAAGGGAGGCAGGGCCCTCCGGGAAGGGCAGCTCTCTCCAGCCGATAACCAACCCACACTTCGCGATTGAGTCCTTCATCTGACTTAGGCAAACGCACCTAGCTCCCGAGCCTCCGACCGCTCGCTCCTCTCACTCGGACGGGCGCTCAAGGCCTGTCTTGAGCCCTCGCTTGTAACCCCGTGCAGCCTGCTGCACCACCATAGCAATACAAACACCACCACCGCGGGCGTAGGGATATTCGCCCAACCAAGATAAACCTTGACTCCCTGCGTCCGGCCATTCGAGGAGAGGGAATGCGCGGCCCCCTACACCTACAAATTTATCTGCCGGTTATACGAAACACCGACAGTTGGTGCGCTAGGTAGGGGCTCTGTGCGTCGTTATCATCTCCGGATTCCCGCTTGCCTCCTTGATGGCTTTCTTCACCAATGACGGCGCGTCTGCGTCAAGGGGCTGGATCCGCTTCAGCTCCCTCGATTTCGTCGCCACTCTGGTGGGTGAGCCCGTCCTCGTCCCCACCTTCCAAGCCCAGGCTCCCTCCAGGAGCCTGGACACCATCGCTGATGTCTTTGGCGACCTTCGGCTTGGGGCCCCTACGCGAACCCCGGTGCCGGAACCCGTTCAGCGCTGTGCCACGCCTGGTGGCGGCACCCGTGGGCTTGCGTCGACAGCAATATCACCCCCCGCAGGCTCACGGCTCGTAGAGATGGCTAGCTACGCACCAGCCTCCGTCCACGAACTATTGGAGGTCTTGTCCAGCAGCGACTCCAGTTCCAACACGGAACGTACTCCCAACGCATTGTGCTCTCGCCAGTGCAACATGGCGGGAACAGGCGACCTGGTCGGAACTCCTGTGACCCCGACAACCGCCGCCCGGCGCGCCGCAACGCAGGTGGCGGAAGAGGACCTCCTGGCTCGCCGCGCAGAGCTCCAACAGCAGCGCAAGCAACTGGAGGCTCAAAAGGCCCAGCTGGACGAACTCCAGACTGACTTGGGGCGGCGCCAGCCTGAGCCCTCATACGCGTCTGGCGCGCGCGAGGTTCAACATCAACTGGCTGAGGGATCTGAGAGTCTCCCGTTCTTCCCCCACGCCATCCAAAATGTTGCCGCAGCAGCAATACTGCTTCGCGGCATTCCCGAGCCAGAGGACCCGGAGGCCAAGCTCAAGTACCAGAACCTCCGGGGGTTGGTGGAGCGCGCTGCCGTATAGCACGCCCAAGCTTCCGGCTCCCATCACTCAGGGACCTCCTCGAGTCGCCCAAGTCGTGCCACTCCGCGGGACCAGCGACGTCCAGCGAAGACGGCGTCGCTCCTTGAGTGGCCCCAGGCCTCGCGCACTCCGGTGCGCCAACGCCTGGGAGACAGTCACGACGTCCACGACACCATCGAGGCACGTAGGAGGATGATCGACGAGACGGCCTGATCGCGGACCGTCGACAATGGCGGGGCTGCGATCATGCCTAAGCCTCGACGGCCGGGCCTCGGGCGTTTGGCAGAGATCGCCACACGGATTTCCGCCTGCTCAAGCGCCGTCAACATCGCCAAGTACCTGGGGCGAAAACCCGGTGTCCGGCTAGAAGATTACCGCTTGCGTCTTGCGGTCGGGAGCTCTTGATGATCTCTTTATCATTCAAGACCTCCCCATTTATCTCGCGGACTCGCCGAGCACGGCTTGAGTACCGCTCATAAACACCATCAGAGTTGGGCCGACTGAAGAGCCTCTTCGTCGGCAACTTCGTGGCACTTACAAGCTACCGAAACTCTGAGACTTGAAAGGCTGCAAACAGCAGCCATGGGAGACGCTCCGGGACTACATCCGGTGCTTCTCCTAGCAGTGCAATGAGCTCCCCGATATATGAGACGCCGATGTCGTCGGGGCATTCATCTATGGCACCACCTCCAAAGCTCTGGTTCACAAGCTGGGCTGCGCCAAGCCCCGAACCACCAAGGAGCTCCTGGACATCGCCACCAACCACGCCTCCAGTGAGGAGGCCGTGGGGGCCATCTTCGACAACGGGAAGGCCAAGCGCGAGTCCGGTGCCGAGGCCGGTGCCCCGTCTGACCGCTCAGACAAACGGAAGCGGAAGGGGAAGCAGGGCCAAGAAGGCCACATGGTCGCGGCCGCCGACCACCCGGCCAAGCAACAGGCACAGCAGCAGGCGACCGAACACTTCGAGCAGCTGATGGACAGCCCGTGTTCGCACCACGGGTACCCCGTCAGGAACAAGTACAGGGACTGCGAGACCCTAAAGCGCTTCATTTCTGGAGCCCCCACGCGGAGCAAAGGAAAGAAGCAGGACCCGGCACCTAATGCCGGGGAGAAGGGGGCGGACGCCGAGTTCCCTGAACCCGACGGTTGCCTCATGATCTTCGGCGGGCCGGCGAGCTACGCCGACAAATGGCAACAGAAGCTTGCCTTTCGCGAGGTCCACGCGGCGGCTCCTGCTGCTCCCAAATACCTCCGGTGGTTGGAGTCGCCGATCACGTTCGATCGGGCCGACCACCCCGACCACGTCCCGCACCCGGGGAGATATCCCCTGGTTGTGGCCCCCGTCGTGGGGACAAAGCGCCTATCTAAGGTGCTTATGGATCGGCGGCGAGAGTCTCAACATCTCAGATGTTGATACTTTCGACGCCATGGGGATCCCTCGCTCGCGTCTCCGACCAAGCAAGGCACCCTTCCACGGCGTCGTCCCAGGCCAACAGGTCTACCCACTCGGGCAGATCGACCTGTCCGTCACCTTTGGGAACCCGGACAACTTCCGCACCGAGACCCTGGTCTTCGAGGTGGTGGGGTTCCCTGGCTCCTACCACGCCATCATGGGAAGGCCATGCTACGCCAAGTTCATGGCGGTCCCCAACTACACCTACCTTAAGCTGAAGATGCCAGGACCGCGGGGAGTTATCACCGTGGTCGCGTCCTTCAGCTTCGCCTACAATCTAGGAAGGCAGAGTTGCGGTAGCGTCGGCCGACGCCATTCGTCCGCCGAGCTCGAGAGCCTCCGGAGGGAAACCTCTGAGTCTGCTCCCGACTCCAGCAAGTCGGGGCCGGGATCCTTCAAGTCCGCCGAGGATACGAAGGAGATCGTGGTCGATCCCGAGGACCCGACCAGGATCGTGCGCGTCGGAGTCGCGCTCCCCGCCAAATAGGAAGGCGTGCTCGTCGAATTCCTCCATGCTAATCGGGATGTCTTCGCATGGAAGCCCTCTGACATGCCGAGCATCCCGAGGGAGGTCACCGAGCACTCCTTGAACATCCGACCCGGCTCAAGGCCAGTCGTCCAGTGCTTGCGCCGCTTCGACGAGAAGAAGCGCAAGGTCATATGAGGGGAGATCGCCAAGCTTCTGGCTGCAGGGTTTATAAAAGAGGTACGCCACCCCGAGTGGCTAGCCAACCCTGTGCTTGTAAAAAAGAAATCCGAGCAATGGAGAATGTGTGTTGATTACACGGGCCTAAACAAGGCATGTCCCAAGGACCCTTTTCCATTGGCTCGAATCGACCAAGTCGTCGACTCCACTGCGGGGTGCGAGTCCCTGTCCTTTCTGGACGCCTACTCGGGCTATCACCAGATAGCCATGAAAGAGTCCGACCAGCTCGCGACCTCTTTCATCACTCCGTTCGGCTCGTTTTGTTACGTGACGATGCCGTTTGGTCTGAAGAACGCGGGTGCTACATACCAGCGATGTATGCAAACGTGCTTCAGTGACCAAATAGGCCGTAACATCGAGGCGTACGTCGATGACATCGTCGTTAAAACTAGGAAGGCCGATGACCTCGTCGCCGACCTAGAAGAGACTTTTGCGAGCCTCGGAGGTTTCGCATTAAGCTCAATCCCGAGAAGTGCGTCTTCGGGGTCCCCAAGGAGAAGCTACTCGGCTTCATCATCTTCGAGTGTGGCATCAAAGCTAACCGCGAGAAGATCTCCGCGATCATGAAGATGGAACCGATCAGTGACCTAAAAGGAGTCCAGAAGCTGACAGGATGCCTTGCAGACTTGAGCCGTTTCGTTTCTCGCCTCGGCGAACGCGGAATGCAGCTCTACAAGCTGCTCAAGAAGTCCGATCACTTCAGCTGGACGCAGGAAGCCCTGGAAGCCCTCAACCGACTGAAGGCATTCCTGACTTCACCTCCGGTGCTGGTCGCCCCGACACCGGAGGAGCCGCTCCTCCTCTACATCGCCGCCACGACCCAGGTCGTTAGCGCGGCGCTCGTCGTGGAGCGAGCCGAAGAAGGCCATGTGCTTAAAGTGTAGCGACCGGTGTACTTCATCAGTGAAGTGCTCTCCGAGTCCAAGACCAGGTACCCGCAGGTGCAGAAGCTGCTCTATGCGGTTCTCATCACGAAGAGGAAGTTGGTCCACTACTTCGATTGGCACCCCGTCTCTGTGGTGACTTCTTCACCGCTCGGAGAGATCATCCGCAACCGCGACGCCTCTGGAAGAATCGCCAAGTGGGCACTCGAGCTCAACGGCCACGACATATCATACGTCCCGCGAATGGCGATCAAGTCGTAGGTCTTGCCCGACTTCATCGCCGAATGGACCGAAGCCCAGGAGCTGCCAGCGCACGAAGACCCTGAGTACTGGACGATGTACTTCGACGGGTCCTATACCAAGAATGGAGCGAGTGCTGGGGTCGTCCTTGTTTCCCCGCTCGGGAACAAACTCCGGTACACCATCCGATTACTCTTCGACGCAACCAATAATGTTGCCGAATACGAAGCACTCATCAACGGTCTCCGGATCACTGCCAACCTCGGCGCGCGTCGACTCTACGTGCATGGCGACTCCAAGCTCGTCGTCGACCAAGTCATGAAGCCTTCGGAGCCTCGTGACGCCCGCATGGCGGCATACTGCCGGGAGGTACGCAAACTCGAAGAAAGGTTTAAGGGTTTCGAGCTTCATCATAGCTACCGACGCTACAACGGAGAAGCCGACTACCTAGCCAACCTTGCTGATGAACCAGCAGAAAATGCTTCTCGCAATGATAAGTCTGAGTATGAAAAACATGTTAATGCCTTTGTAGAGGTCAGCTGTCTCATGCTTATCACCATGGACTCTGAGCTTCAAAAGCAATATGAGGATCAGGATGCTTACAATATGATTGTGGGCTTATAGGACATGTTTGGGAACCAAGCAAGAGCTGAGAGGTATGGTATCTCCAAGCTTTTATTTGCTTGCAAGCTGGCTGAAGGAAGTCCGGTCAGCCCTCATGTAATGAAAATGATTGGTTACATTGGGAGATTGGAAAAGCTCGATTTTCCCCTTAGCCTTGGTTTGGCTACGGATGTGATTCTCTAGTCTCTGCCTCAGAGTTTTGAGCCGTTCATTATGAATTTTCATATGAATAGCATGGAGAAAAGCTTGACAAAACTACATGGGATGCTCAAGTCTGCTAAGGAAAGCATAAAGAAAAAACCTAATCATGTGATGATGGTTTAGAAAACCACTGCCTTCAAGAAGAAGGCTAAGGCCGGAAACAAAGGAAAGGGCAAGGGCAAGGTTGAGATCGCGAGTCTCAAATCTAAGTTTGAGAAGCTTAAGATTGGCCCTAAACCTGATACCCAGTGCTTCTATTGCAAGAAGTTACGACATTGGAAACGAAACTGTGCGAAGTACCTGGCAGATAAGAAGAATGGAAGTGTGTCGGGGACTGATGGATTTCTGACAAGTCAACACACGGTCAACAGGGTACTCGGCTCGGGGCAATCCTGCAAAGGCCTTCGACCTCGACCTAGGCGATGTTGGACCCCGCGCGACTTCGAGCTTGAGCGGTAAGAGGCCCCATCTCCGCTCGACCTCGACCTTGGCTCAAGGGCATGCGTTCACGCGGCGGTTACCAAGACCCGAGTAGCGGCGTCAAGGCAGAGGTGGGCGGCATTTCGGAAGCGATTCTGACCCACCTTCACGCGCACGGCCACTCCCGGGAATCTCTCCGTCCGTTCGAGGCAAGATTCGGGAGTATATAAGACCACTCAAGGCGTATGTACAGGACATCAACTCACTAGCCATAGACCAGCATACTCAAACAGAGCACTCAGGCTCAAGCTGTAATCATCTCATTCTACGCGCAGTTAGTGAATTCCTCCACCTCCGGAGAAGACTAGACGTAGAGCCATTACCCTCGTGGGGACTCGAACCAGTATAATTCGCTGCTCCTTGTTCGCTGACGCCACACACCGACCTACGTTTACGCCATTGTTGAGTGAAGCGCTTTCTGGGTCCCCCATTCACGACCGATCTCCTTTACACTCTTGCGTTCAGGCGATCCCAATCGTCGACAAAGTGTGACTTCCACTTCAGGTATTCATGTTGTAGAAATTAATCTCGCTACTTCTAATCTTGCCTCTTGTGTATATGATACTGGATCGGTTGCTCACATTTGCAATTCGATGTAGGGGCTGATAAAGAGTAGAGACTTGGCAAAAGGAGAAGTGTATCTTCGCGTGGGGAATAAAGCAAGAGTTGTGGGTCTTGCCATTGGCACCTACCCATTGCATTTGCCTTCTGGATTAATTTTAGAACTCAATAATTGTTATTTTGTTCCATCTTTGAGTAGAAACATTATTTCATCTTCTTGTTTGGAACATGAAGGTTATGATTTCAGAATAAAGGACTTTGTTTGTTTGATATTTTTGAATGATATGTATTATGGCCGATGCCCCATAGTAGATGGGTTGTACGTGCTTGAACTCGAAGAAAAACCTGTCTACAACATTAATGTGAAAAGGCTTCGGCCCATTGATGTGAATCCTACCTTTTTATGGCATTGTCGCTTAGGCCACATAAATGAGAAGTGCATGAAGAAACTCCATGCTGATGGACTTCTAACCTCATTTGATTTTGAATCATTTGAAACATGTGAGTGTTGTTTACTTGGCAAGATGACAAAAGCCCCTTTCACAGGTTTTGGTGAAAGGGCAAATGAGTTGTTGGCCCTAGTACATACGGATGTATGTGGACCAATGAGCTCTAGTGCGAGGTGGGTTTGATGATTTTGCAACTTTCACAGATGACTTTAGTAGATATGGATATATCTACTTAATGAAACATAAATCTGAAACATTTGAAAAGTTCAAAGAGTTTGAGCGAAGTACAAAATCAACTTGGCAAATCAATAAAACACTTACGATCGGATCGTGGTGGCGAATACTTGAGCCAAGAGTTTGGTGATCATCTAAAGCAATGTGGAATCGTTCATAACTTACTCGCCAGAACGCCTCAATGGAATGGCGATCCGAACGACGGAACCGAATTTTGTTAGACATGGTTCGGTCAATGATAAGCCAAACAGATCTGCCATTGTCCTTCGGGGTATGCTCTAGAAACAGATTCGTTCACTTTAAGCGAGGTTCCATCAAAAGCCGTTGAAAACTTCATATGAGATGTGGACTGGGAAATGTCCCTCATTGTCATTTCTCAAGATATGGGGTTGTGAGGCTTATGTAAAACATTTGCAATCAGATAAACTCGCACCTAAATCAGAAAAATGCTTCTTTGTGGGGCATCCTAAAGAAACAAAAGGATATTACTTTTACAAAAGGGATGAAAACAAAGTGTTTGTTGCTCGAAACGATGTCTTTCTATAAAAAGAGTTTCTTTCAAAAGGAGTTAGTGGGAGCAAGGTGCGACTTGAAGAAATTCGAGAACCATCAGAAAATGTTTCAACTCCCATTGAACCTTTACTTGATATACAAGATGTTGTACAACCTGTGGAAGAGACACCAGCCCCACGTAGGTCGGGGAGGCCGTGTCATGAACCCATGAGATATGGACATGACATATTATTATTGGATAATGATAAGCCTACGACTTATAAAGAAGCGATGATGGACTCAAACTCCGAAAATGGCTTGGAGCCATGAGATCCGAAATTCAGTCCATGCATAACAATCAAGTTTGGAACTTGGTTGATCCTCCTCATGGTGTAAAAACCATTGAGTGCAAATGGATTTTCAAGAAGAAAATAGACATAGATGGAAATGTTCAGATATATAAGGCACGGTTAGTGGCAAAGGGTTTCAAACAAGTTCAAGGAGTTGACTATGATGAAACTTTCCCGGTAGCCATGCTTAAGTCTGTCCGGATCATTTTAGCTATTGCTGCATATTTCGATTATGAAATATGGCGGATGGACGCCAAAACAGCTTTCCTTAATGGGAATCTATCGAGGATGTATACATGATACAACTTTGAAGGTTTTGTTGATCCTAAATATGCTAATAAGGTATGCAATCTTCAAAGATCCATTTATGGGTTGAAGCAAGCATCTCGGAGTTGGAACATTCGTTTTGATGAAGTAGTCAAAGGATTTGACTTCATAAAAAATGAAGAAGAGCCTTGTGTTTACAAAAAGGCCAGTGGGAGCGCACTTGTATTTCTGATCTTATATGTGGATGACATATTATTGATCGGGAATAATATTCCTATGCTTGAAGACGTTAAGACTTCGTTGAAAAAGAGTTTCTTAATGAAGGACTTGGGAGAAGCATGTTATATCTTGGGCATAAAGATCTACAGGGATAGATCAAAAAGGTTGATGATTGTAACATGACTATGCTTATGAATAATAATATGATTATTGGTCCAATGAATGTATATCATTATATTGATCAGCAAGTATGTGACTTGCTTATGAAACTCTCTACTTATTGATATAATTCTGTAAGTATCTCTGATTGGGTATCATCGTATAGGACAACAATGAATAGATCAGCACATGTATTGATCGATGATTATGTTTCATAGATCATAGGATATGGAGATATCATCAATAAATTGTGAACTCATGATGAAGAACATGGGTTAGATAGACCCGTAGTGGGACACTGCGAGAATGTTACATTCTTATGTGTCATCAGTATATCTCATACATAGTGGATGTATGATCTTTAGACCTGAGATTGTCACATTCCCTACATGTGTAATAGTTTACTTTGGGGCCACCAAACGCTATTTCCTAACCGGATAGTTATAAAGGTAGCTTTCATGTTTGCTATGAAACATGCAGAGGGAAGTGAGCAAATAAGATGGAATTTGCCACTCGATTATAGCTGAGATATATGTCTAGGCCACTCGTGTGATATGATTAAGGAAGTGCATGGGCATGCCATGATTGAGAAGTCAATCACAACTTATTAATATATCACGAATACGAGAGTGGATTGAACTGTCAAAGGATGACATACTTCTCGCCTTGAGTTCGATCTTCATATAGTTTGGCAAAGGGATTATTACATGAGTACTTTTGAAAGGTTCTATCCGATTTGATCATATGCGTTTGGGAGTTGGCATGCTCTGCAAGGAACCGTTACCAGCTATTGGATCGGAAAAAGGGTTTTCCGAATCTATGTCCAAATGTACATGAACCTACGGGTCACACACTTAACGGGCTGGGACGCATTAATTCGGATTGGATCCATAATTAATGAACCTCGTGGGCTTAACGCGCTGATGGGCCCTGACTTAGGGTTTTGTCGCGTGGCTATATAAGGAGAGGAGAAGGGTGGGCGTGCATGATGTTATTTACGTCCAGAACCCTAGCCTCCACCTCTCATTACCCTTGCCGAGCGACACGGTGCTTGCACGCCGACACACGACGTTCCATCCCGGGACGTGTGGACTGCTGTGGTGACGCTGCTGCTACTGCGGCGTGGTGAGGACGAACCGCAGTGAGGACTATCCGCAATGAGGACGATCCGCAGTGAGGACGATCCGCAGCGAGGACGATCTGCAGCGAGGATGATCCGCGTGAGGACGATCCACGGCGAGGACGATCCACTACACCAACGCGCGAAGGATTCCGCAACTGCGCGTCTAGTGGTAATCCAATCTGTGATCCCTTTCTTGCGAGTAGCTTTTCTGGTTATGCGGTAGAAATTTTAATTTGTGCTAGCGTAGCATGCCGCGTTCCCCAACAACCTGCATAAGAAAAAGCATTCAAGTTGTTGAAAGAAAAGCTCACCCATGCTCCATTGCTCCAACTCCCAGATTTTGGTAAGACTTTTGAGCTAAAATGTGATGCTAGCGGGATTGGAATTGGAGGTGTGCTAATTCAAGAAGGTAAACTAGTTGCTTATTTCAGCAAAAAATTAAGTGGGCCAAGTCTGAATTATTCTACCTATGATAAAGAATTGTATGCTTTAGTTTGTGTACTTGAAACTTGGCAACATTATCTATGGCCCAAAGAATTTGTTATACATTCTGATTATGAATCGCTAAAACATATTAGAAGTCAAGCTAAATTGAATAAAAGACATGCTAAATGGGTAGAATATATTGAGTCATTTCCATATGTCATAAAACATAAGAAAGAAAAGGACAATGTGATTGCTGATGCGCTTTCTAGGTGATATACCATGTTATCTCAACTTGATCATATGAGTTTTGGTTTAGAGACCATTAGGGACTTATATGCTGCTGATTTGGCCTTTAAAGAAGTGTATGAACATTGTAAAGAAGGGAAAACATGGAATAAATACATGCTGAATGATGGTTTGCTCTATCATGCTAACAAGTTATGCATTCCAGCTAGCTCCGTTGGTCTTTTGCTGTTACAGGAGGCACATGGAGGAGGTTTGATGGCATATTTTGGAGCAAAGAAGACTAAAGATGTGGTGGCCGCCCACTTCTTTTGGCCAAAGATGAGACGCGACGTCGAGCGCTATGTGTCACGCTGCACTATTTGCAATAAAGCTAAGTCCCACTTAAATCCACATGGTCTTTACATGCCTCTTCCAGTTCCTAGTATACCTTGAAAGGATATTTCTATGGATTTTGTTTTAGGATTGCCTAGGACAAAGAGGAGGAGGAATAGCATATCTGTAGTTGTGGATCATTTTTCTAAAATGGCACATTTTATACCTTGTTATAAGAGTGATGATGCTACAAACATAGCTGATTTGTTTTTCTGGGAAATCGTTCGCCTACATAGAGTGCCTAATACTATTGTCTCGGATCGTGATGCAAAGTTTTTTAGTCACTTTGGAACAAATTGGGGACGAAACTGCTGTTTTCTACTACATGTCATCCCCAAACTGATGGACAAATAGAAGTCATTAACCACACATTATCCACCATGTTGCGGGCTGTTTTAAAGAAGAATTTGAAGATGTGGGAAGAGTGTTTACCGCATCTTGAGTTTGCTTACAACAGGTCAAAACACTCTACCACCAAGGTAAGTCCGTTTCAGGTAGTATATGGTTTTAATCCACGTGCTCCTATTGATTTACTACCTTTGTCCACTTCTGAAAAACTTAATTGGGATGCTTGTAACATCCCAAAATTTGAGTTTTGGAATGTTTAAAATAAAAAATGAATCATTTGCAATTTCTTGAAATTAACCGAAGCTTAAATTGATTTTTCTAATAATTATAAGATTTTATTTGATTAATCTATGCATCAAATTAATGGTTTCCAGTTTTTATTGGGTTCCTTGTGCTTCAAGGAATTTTTTCGTATTTTTGGAGATTTTTCTGAATTTATTTGGTATTTATTTGAATTTATTTGGAGTTATTTGAATTTCTGGAATTTATTAAATTGGAAAAGCGTTTTAATTTCCAAAATCTCTTGGGCGAATTTGCCCTGCCCGCTCCTCTGCCCACCTCTGCAAGAGCTCCGCCGCTCATGCCACCGTCCGATCCGCCGCTTGGATGGCGAGAATCGCCACGACGCTCAAGACGCTCCGCCGCCGAAACCTAACCCTAGCAGCGCCGCCGGTCTCCGCTGGCACGCCTCCGGCTATTTAAGTCCCCGAGACCCCACCGAGGTTTCCGTTCCACGCCAGACACGCCGCTTCCTTCCTCGTCGCCGAGACGCTGCCATGAGAACGCCCTCGCCAAGTGCGCCGCCATCCTGAGCACCTTCCGTCGCGGTTTTCTTCGCCGTCGGTCATCCTCCGCCGTGATCGGTGGCACCATCGAACTTCGTCGCGTCGAGCTCTTCCGGATCCGCTATTTCTTCCGCCGATCCGCGCCCAAACGCCAAAACCAGCGCCGTCTTCTCCATCGCCGGTGAGTCGCCGCGCCGCCTCACCGCCGAAGTTCTTCGTGAGCTCTCCGCCGTCCGATCGTCCGCCGACGATCCAGATCGTGCCACGCCTCCTCACCCGCGCCCTCGTTCCTCAGCCATCCGATCGCCAACGGACGTGCCGGATCTCGCCGCGTGGCCAAATCCCGCACCCGTCTTTGCAACAAGACCGTGGCCGCCGCGTCAGCCGCCACCTTGGCCCTAATAGCCACGTGGCTGCCACATGGGCACCACGTCAGCCTGGTCGGCCGTGTCATCTTCTCATCGCCTCGGTAGATCCGGTCCACGGTGAGCCGTGTCACTGACGTGTGGGTCCCACGCGTCAGAGGAAATTCTTTTTCCTTTTTCAGATTTTCCGAAAAACCGAAAATCCCAGCCAATCACAAGCCGACACGTGTCACCCTAGTGAATTTATCTGATTTTCTCTGAATTAAATCTTCCAGAGCCCGTTCTCCTTCGTCCGAACACCGATTGGAGTGATTCAAATTTCTAAATTTTTGTAAAATCGAGATCTACATTCCAGAGCCATTTATTTTCAATTTTGAGCTTGTTTTCTCCTCTGTTTTGTATTTATTTGGTTTCGTTGCTTTATTTTCCGGTAGATGCGAATCCCGAAGGAGCGAACGGAGACTTCGAAGACCAAGAATCAGCACTTGAACAGCAAGGCAAGTCGTAGACCTTTGATCATATTGAACCCATGTTTGCAAAAGTACTTTGTTTTATACAATTGCATGCTATTTGTGTAACAATGCTAGTTTATGGGAGTAGCTATTTACCTGTTTGAGTATGCCCCTTTGATTATTGGAATGCCATGTATCCATTGTTAACCATAGGTTGGGACATTATTAGTTGGACATAACCATAGTACCAGCATTGGGTTATCGTAGCTATGCTTAGCCATGCTTAGTTGTCCGATGGGATTCATATCACCTGTGAACTAATGTTAATCTTGACTTAATGAGATATTGAATTGTGGTCATTGACCCTTGTTGTAAAACTTGTTGAACCATGGCGGGGATGCCATTGGTTTTGGGTTGAACAAAATGTTTCCCTCGGGCAATTGATCGTGCGATGAAGGGTCTTTGTTTAGCACATTGGGATGTGGCTGTTTTGCCTGAGACAATTTAAGGACTTAATCTTGTGCACCATTGAACTGGGCCTAACCGTGCAACCACAAGTCCGGTATGGGACGGACCTAGCTGGTTAATTTGCAATGTCCAGACTTGAGTATTGCCAGTTGTTGGTGTGGGGTCCGAGACGGACGGGTAGACTCACATGGCTCAAGAGGGGGCCCCGAGGGGCGAAACCTTAGAGGGCAGTACTGTGTTTAGACATGCATTGTAAAGGCTTTGTAGTGATCTCTCTGCCGACACACCAAAGGAAGTGTGTTCTTAGCGCTTGGCATTAAGGGATGATCATGTCTTGTGGGTAAAGCTGTACAACCTCTGTAGAGTGTAAACTATTCGAATAGCCATGTTCGCGGTCCTGAACAAGCCCGGGGATTTCACACGGGGTATAGAGTATTTTCTTGAAATGTGGAATGGTTGAGATGTGAACGGGGAGTTCACTGTTGTTTTGTTGTCTCAAGCTATACTGTTGAATTATGTGGTTGATACTTGTTTCGAATGATGTAGGGTGATGCCTCGTCATTCTGTTCATGTTGTCTACCATTGATTTATCGATTATTTATTATTGTTTTATTCAAAGCGCCTTCAATCTATTTAGTGTATTTAAATTCAAGTTATTGCTTTCTGCAAATGAACCATATAACTATCCTTTGTCAAGCCGTGCATGAATATATTGCATCATTTCCCTACGGCTTGTTGAGTACGTTTTGTACTCACGGCTTTATGCCCCTGTTGTTCAGTGGTTGAGGAAGGACCCGGTAATGAATATCAAGAGGAGTACTATGACGACTACGTCGACTAGGAAGGCGTTTCCCCAGACGATTGCCTGTGGCATGTCGAATGGCCAAAGTTATTTTATTTCCGCTGCAATAGTTTATTTGTTTCTTTAGCCAAGAGGCATCGGTGTATGAATCTTGACCATAAGGTCGTTTGCTTTATTCAATAATAATTTGTTCTTCTTAGTTATTTTGATGTATGGAATGATATGTCATCTATGTTTCCACTGTGTGCACTAGCGTGATCCTGGACTAGTGCGGTATACCTGAGGGTTTGGATTTGCATATCCGGGTCCCGACAGAGATGGTATCAGAGCCATATCGACTGTAGGTCGCTTTCTTAGTTCGCATGGTCTTCAAATTTATTTTCTAAATCAAACCAACAAATTGGTATTCAATAGTTTGTCTCTTCTCATCTTATTCTTAGGTTCTCATTCCTCTCCTTTGCTGAAACATTGCTTTGAAATTTAAATTGATCTTATCCCATTAAACTTCTTGAAAGCCATGGATCTTCTGCAAGGAAACAAATCAAGGGGGACGATGATCAAGCCGTCGAAGAGTATATCTGAGAAGACTACCATATAAGATAGGTTTGTGGTGCTCTATGGTGTGTGAGCATGCCATTCTCCTTTGGTTTAGCTACGTTTAGTCCGCGTATACTAGGATTTTTGTTGCTTGTGTGCCGGGTATGTTGTACACTTGCCTCCAGCACGGTGTTACAACTGTACCTTAAGTTGAAAGCTTTATTTGGTTCTTTATTTTGTAGCCTTTTCGGCTATGTCTTTGGTTGACCTTTGTTCTTGGGTATTACCTTCTCCCCTAGAGGACCTTACCACTTTCCTATTGCTTTTCCCTCTTACCTATTAAACCCTTACGCTGCATCGCAGATGGTTGACACACGTTCTGGAGCCGATCGCAGTTCGCCAGCGGATGCCAATGCTAATGCCAGCGCCAGTGCCACCCCGCCACCACCTCCTGTAGTGACAGACCAGAACTTGGGACATTTCTTGGCAGCTCAGACTCAACTTATGAATACAATGATGCGAGAATATGAACAATATGATGAATCAAGAGAATCGATCTGTAGATTGCCCTAGCAAACTTGTTGAACCAACAAAATCAAGCTGCTGCTTCTTTATTGTCGCCAAGACTTCCTCCTCGGCTTCGCCCATGATCCAAGCTAGCGTAATTCATGAGGACTCGTCCACCTACCTTCTCCAACTCTTCGTAACCATTGGATGCGAGATGATTGGATTCGCTCCATTGAAAAGAAGCTCGCTATTGCTCGATTACAGATCATGAGAAGGTTCTTTATGCCGCTCATCGGTTTGAAGGCACCGCATGTGAATGGTGGGAGAACTACATTGCCGCCCATGATGACCCTCAAACCATCACTTGGGCGAGTTTTTTTTGCGCCGCCATTCCCATATCACGATGGTAAGGTAGAGATGAAGAAGAATGAGTTCAGGGAGCTAAAGCAAGAAGGGATGTCAGTGAGTGAATATCTCAATAAGTTCACTCAGCTTGCTCGCTATGCACCAGAAGATGTAGCCACAGATGATGCTCGCCAAAAGAGGTTCAAGCGTGGGCTCAACCCAGGTTTAATGGTACAAGTCATTGGCAACGACTATTCAGATTTTCAGCATCTGGTGGATAAAGCTATGCTAATTGAGGAGTCTCGTCGTGAGTTGGAAGAATCCCGCAAGAGGAAGATGATGCAACATGGAGCTCATCGAATCACCCGCATGAGAGCCAGTCCAATGCTCAACGACCGCTCGCGTTTCACTACTCCTCCATCAGCATTCAGAACACTTGCACCAGCACCTCGCCCATCTCTTTCAGGCAACCCTAACATCAATGCCAACAGCAATCCGCCTCAGAGGACCAGTAATCCAGCTGCAGGAGTCACATGCTTCAATTGTCATGAGCGTGGTCACTATGCCAATAATTGCCCCAGGAAGCAAACTGTGACGCCCGTTCGTTTCAACCTGGGATCGACACCAGCCAAGACCCCCGCACCAGGAACAGGACGTGGAGCATCCCAGACCCCAAATCAAGCTACCAGGACTCCACCGCCTATTGGAAGAGGTCGTGTGAATCATGTCACCACCGAAGATGCCCAGGCTGCACCAGACGCCAAACTAGGTAAGCTCCTAGTCAACTCAGCATCTGCCATGGTTTTGTTTGATTTTGGAGCTACGCATTCGTTTGTTTCTCGGAATTTTGCTGCAAATCATCACTTAAAGACAAGGCCTTTGAAAACTGTTTTATTGGTGCAATCACCGGTTCGGTTGAGTACTGAACCAAGGCTGCCAGTTAAGATATTAATCGGAGGGTAGAATTCTAGCCAACCTCATTGTCCTAGACACCAAATCCCTAGATATAATCCTAAGAATGGATTGGCTCTCCAAGAACCAAGCAGTTTTGGATTGTGGAAATAGAGAGATCACCTTAACCAGTCCCGATGGGGTTAAGTTAAAGTTTCAAGCTGCCGTAGATCAGTCCGAAGGAATAAAAGTTTGTAGTGCCAAGGGAATAAGTTTAGAAGATGTGCCAATCGCCAGAGATTTTCCTGATGTGTTTCCAGATGAGTTGCCCGGAATGCCACCGGATAGAGATATAGAGTTCTTGATTGAGCTAGTTCCTGGAACGCCACCCATTTCTAAGAGGCCGTATAGGATGCACGCTAATGAGTTAAGTGAAGTAAAAGCAGATCAAAGAGTTGCAAGATCGGGGTTTTGTTAGACCAAGTTCTTCGCCATGGGGAGCCCAGTTCTTCTAGTTGAAAAGAAGGATGGAACTCAGAGGATGTGTGTAGATTATCGTGCTCTAAATGAGGTCACCATTAAGAATAAGTACCCTCTGCCAAGGATTGATGATTTGTTTGACCAGCTTCAAGGAGCAGGAGTATTCTCGAAGGTTGACTTGAGGTCAGGTTACCATCAATTGAAGATTCGTAAAGAGGATATACCCAAAACAGCTTTTGTGACTCGGTATGGACAGTATGAGTATACCGTGATGTCTTTTGGTTTGACCAATGCCCCTGCCTATTTTATGACCCTGATGAATAAAGTATTTATGGAATATCTAAACAAGTTTGTCGTTGTCTTTATTGACGACATCCTGATCTACTCCAAGAGTGAGGAAGAACATGAGGATCACTTGCGGAAAGTATTGACAAAGCTAAGAGAACATCAACTCTATGCTAAATTCAGTAAATGTGAGTTCTGGATGAAAGAAGTTGCTTTCCTAGGTCACGTTATATCAGGCAAAGGTGTCGCTGTTGACCCTGGTAAAGTGAGAGATGTGCTCAATTGGGAGTCGCCGAAGACGGTAACCCATGTTAGAAGTTTCCTTGGAATGGCGGGTTATTATCGCCGTTTCATAGAAGGTTTTTCCAGAAAAGCTAGACCGCTCACCCAACTTTTGAAAAAGGAGAAGAAATTTGCTTGGACATCAGAGTGTGAGCAAAGTTTTCAAGAGCTAAAGAAATGTTTGACAACTGCCCCAGTACTTATTTTGCCAGATATCGGGAAAGATTTTGAGATATTTTGTGATGCATCCCGTCAAGGACTCGGTTGTGTGCTAATGCAAGATAAGAAGGTTGTGGCATATGCTTCGCGTCAGCTGAGGCCATATGAAGGCAACTATCCGACCCATGATTTAGAATTGGCTGCCGTAGTGCATGCTTTAAAGATTTGGCGTCATTACCTCATCGATGTCATTGTGAGGTGTCTGATGATCATAAGAGGCTGAAGTACATTTTTACCCAAGCCGAACTCAATATGAGGCAAAGAAGGTGGTTAGAGTTAATCAAGGACTATGACATTGGTATTCATTATCATCCAGGCAAAGCTAATGTCGTAGCTGATGCTTTAAGTAGAAAGAGTTATTGTAATACCCTGATGATTAAGGAAAGTCAGCCAGCACTCTATGAGGAATTTCAGAAGCTCAGTCTAGAAGTGGTGCAAGAAGGTTACTTAGCAACTTTGGAAGTGCGTCCAACATTGGAAGATCAGATCCGGGAAGCTCAAGCTGATGATGCTGATACCATGGAGATCAAGAGTAATATGAAGAAAGGAAAAGCCCGGTGTTTCATGAAGATGAAAAAGTCTTGTGTGGTATGAGAATTGTATTTGTGTACCTGATCAGAAAGAGCTCAAGGAGCTGTTACTCAAAGAAGCACATGAGACTTTATATTCCATCTACCCTGGAAGTACCAAGATGTATCAAGACCTCAAGGAAAGGTATTGGTGGCCTAGTATGAAGCGTGAGATTGCAGAATATGTTGCTCTTTGTGATGTTTGCCAGAAGGTTAAAGCAGAGCATCAGAGGCCAGCAGGATTGCTTGACCATTGAAGATTCAGTGGAAGTGGGAAGAGATTGGTATGGATTTCATTACCGGACTTCCTAAGACCCAAGCAGGTTATGATTCGATCTGGGTGATAGTGGATCGATTGACTAAGGTAGCTCACTTCATTCCAGTTAAGACTACCTACACCGGAGATAAATTGGCAGAGTTATATATGTCCAGGATTGTCAGCCTTCATGGAGTGCCTAAGAAGATTGTCTCCGATAGAGGGACTCAATTTACCTCTCATTTTTGGCAAAGTTTGCATGAAGCTATGGGAACTCATCTCAGATTCAGTACTGCTTATCACCCTCAAACCGATGGACAGACAGAGCGAGTGAACCAGATTCTTGAAGATATGTTAAGAGCCTGTGCCTTAACCTATGGTGTTAAATGGGACAAGTGTTTGCCCTATGCAGAGTTTTCTTACAATAATAGTTATCAGGCCAGCCTGCAAATGTCTCCTTTTGAAGCCTTATACGGTAGAAAGTGCAGAACCCCTCTCAATTGGAAGGAGACTGGAGAAAGACAGTTATTTGGTCCTGCCATACTACAAGAAGCCGAAGAGCAAGTTCAGTTAATCAGAGACAAGTTAAAGATAGCTCAAAGCAGACAGAAGAGTTATGCAGATAATCGTCGCCGAGATTTGAGTTTCGAGCCCAATGAATATGTGTATCTTAGAGTCACCCCTCTAAAAGGAGTTAAGCGATTTCAAGTAAAAGGAAAGCTTGCCCCTAGATATGTTGGACCGTTCAAAGTCTTGGAAAGAAGAGGAGAGGTTGCTTACAAGCTTGAGTTGCCTCAGTCCTTCGCTGGAATCCATGATGTGTTCCACGTGTCGCAGTTGAAGAAGTGTTTGCGAGTGCCAAAAGAACAGATGTCGTTGGAAGCCATCGATATGCAAGAAGATCTCACCTACAAGGAGCAGCCAGTGAAGATTTTAGATGTTGCAGAGCGCGTCACGAGAAGCAAGATCATCCGTTTTTGCAAAGTCCAGTGGAGCAATCATTCAGAAGAAGAAGCCACTTGGGAGCGAGAAGAAGATCTGAAGTCTGAGTTTCCCCACCTATTCCCTAGCCAGTCCGAATCTCGGGGTCGAGATTCCGTTTAAGGGGGGGAGGTTTGTAACGTCCCAAAATTTGAGTTTTGGAATGTTTAAAATCAAAAATGAATCATTTGCAATTTCTTGAAATTAACCGAAGCTTAAATTGATTTTTCTAATAATTATAAGATTTTATTTGATTAATCTATGCATCAAATTAATGGTTTCCAGTTTTTATTGGGTTCCTTGTGCTTCAAGGAATTTTTTCGTATTTTTGGAGATTTTTCTGAATTTATTTGGTATTTATTTGAATTTATTTGGAGTTATTTGAATTTCTGGAATTTATTAAATTGGAAAAGCATTTTTAATTTCCAAAATCTCTTCGGGCCGAATTTGCCCCGGCCCGTTCCTGTTCCTTGCCCGCTCCTCGGCCCACCTCCCGCGCAGCCCGCCGCTCATGCCAGCCGTCCGATCCACGCCGCTTGGATGGCGTAGATGCTGCCACGATGCCCCGCACGCGCCGCCGCCCGGAAACCTAACCCTAGCCGCGCCGCCTTCGGTCTCCGAGCTTGGCACGCCTCCTGGGGCTATTTAAGTCCCCGAGGACCCCAGTCCGAGGTTTCCCGTTCCACGCCGCACACGTCGCTTCCTTCCTCGTCGGCCGAGACGCTGCCACCGCAGAGAACACCCTCGCCGAAGTGCGCCGCCGTCCCGAGCACCTTCCATCGCGGTTTTCTTCACCGTCGGTCATCCTCCGCCGTGATCGGTGGCACCATCGAACTCGTCGCGTCGAGCTCTTCCGGATCCGCTATTTCTTCCGCCGATCCGCGCCCAAATGCCAAAACCGCGCCGTCTTCTTCCATCACGGTGAGTCTTGCGCCGCCCTCACCGTCAAGTTCTTCGCGAGCTCTCCGCCGTCCGTCGTCGCCGACGATCCGGATCGTACACGCCTCCTCACCGCGCCCTCGTTACTCGGCCATCCGATCGCTAACGGACGTGCGGATCTCGCCAGCGTGGCCAAATCCGCACCGTCTTTGCGTCGGCAAGACCGTGGCCGCCGCGTCGTACCGCCACCTTAGCCCTAATAGCCACGCGTGGCGCCACATGGGCGCCACGTCGGCTGATCGGCCGTGTCATCTTCTCATCGCCTCGGTAGATCCGGTCCACGGTGAGCCGTGTCACTGACGTGTGGGTCCCCGCAGCGAGGAAA
Source organism: Guadua angustifolia (assembly GCA_036346375.1). Lineage (NCBI taxonomy): Eukaryota > Viridiplantae > Streptophyta > Magnoliopsida > Poales > Poaceae > Guadua > Guadua angustifolia. The sequence goes on along the minus strand of CM070513.1, from coordinate 42,433,522 downwards.
TTTTTTCCTTTTTTCAGATTTTCTGAAAACCGAAAATCCCAGCCAATCACAAGCCGACACGTGTCACCCTGGTGAATTTATCTGATTTTCTCTGAATTAAATCTTCCAGGAGCCCGTTCTCCTTCGTCCAAACTCCGATTGGAGTGATTCAAATTTCTAAATTTTTGTAAAATCGAGATCTACATTCCAGAGCCATTTATTTTCAATTTTGAGCTTGTTTTCTCCTCTGTTTTGTATTTATTTGGTTTTGTTGCTTTATTTTCCGGTAGACGCGAATCCCGAAGGAGCGAACGGAGACTTCGAAGACCAAGAATCAGCACTTGAACAGCAAGGCAAGTCGTAGACCTTTGATCATATTGAACCCATGTTTGCAAAAGTACTTTGTTTTATACAATTGCATGCTATTTGTGTAACAATGCTAGTTTATGGGAGTAGCTATTTACATGTTTGAGTATGCCCCTTTGATTATTGGAATGCCATGTATCCATTGTTAACCATAGGTTGGGACATTATTAGTTGGACATAACCATAGTACCAGCATTGGGTTATCGTAGCTATGCTTAGCCATGCTTAGTTGTCCGATGGGATTCATATCACCTGTGAACTAATGTTAATCTTGACTTAATGAGATATTGAATTGTGGTCATTGACCCTTTGTTGTAAAACTTGTTGAACCATGGCGGGGATGCCATTGGTTTTGGGTTGAACAAAATGTTTCCCTCGGGCAATTGATCGTGCGATGAAGGGGTCTTTGTTTAGCACATTGGGATGTGGTGTTTTGCTCGAGACAATTTAAGGACTTAATCTTGTGCGCCATTGAGCTGGGCCTAACCGTGCAACCACAAGTCCGGTATGGGGCGGACCTAGCTGATTAATTTGCAATGTCGGACTTGAGTATTACCGATTGTTGGTGTGGGGTCAAGAGACGGGTAGACTCACATGGCTCAAGAGGGGCCCCGAGGGCTAAACCTTAGAGGGCGATCTTGGGTTTAGATATGCATTGTAAAGGCTTTGTAGTGATCTCTCTACCGACACACCAAAGGAAGTGTGTTCTTAGCGCTTGGCATTAAGGGATGATCATGTCTTGTGGGTAAAGTGTACAACCTCTGCGAGTGTAAACTATTGAATAGCCGTGTCGCGGTCATGGACAAGCAGGGATTTCACACGGGGTATAGAGTATTTTCTTGAAATGTGGAATGGTTGAGATGTGAGCGGGAGTTCACTTTGTTGTTTTGTTGTCTCAAGCTATCTTTGTTGAATTGTGTGGTTGATACTTGTTTGAATGATGTAGGGTGATGCCTCGTCATTACATTCATGTTGTCTACCATTGATTTATCGATTATTTATTATTGTTTTATTCAAAGCGCCTTCAATCTATTTAGTGTATTTAAATTCAAGTTATTGCTTTACGCAAATGAACCATATAACTATCCTTTGTCAAGCCGTGCATGAATATATTGCATCATTTCCCTACGGCTTGTTGAGTACGTTTTGTACTCACGGCTTTATGCCCCTGTTGTTCAGTGGATGAGGAAGGACCCGGTAATGAGTATCAAGAGGAGGAGTACTATGAAGACTACGTCGACTAGGAAGGCGTTTCCCCAGACGATTGCCTGTGGCATGTCGAATGGCCCAAGTTATTTTATTTCCGCTGCAATAGTTTATTTGTTTCTTTAGCCAAGAGGCATCGGTGTATGAACCTTGACCATAAGCTCGTTTGCTTTATTCAATAATAATTTGTTCTTCTTAGTTATTTCGATGTATGGAATGATATGTCATCTATGTTTCCACTGTGTGCACTAGCGTGATCCTGGACTAGTGCGGTATACACAGAGGGTTTCGGATTTGCATATCCGGGTCCCGACAATGCTAAGAAGCGTTCTGAATTTATCCTTAAGTTGCATGAAACAACTAAAGAGAATATAGAGCGCATGACTAATAAGTATAGGATTGCTAGTAGTAAAGGTAGGAAAGAAATAAAATTTGAACCAGGTGATTTGGTTTGGTTACATTTGAGAAAGGATAGGTTTTCAGAATTAAGAAAATCAAAGTTGATGCCTAGAGCTGATGGTCCATTTAAGATAATTGAGAAAATTAATGACAATGCATACAAATTGGATCTACCTGCAGATTTTGGGGTTAGTCCCACATTTAACATTTCAAATTTGAAGCCATATTTGGGAGAAGAAGATGAGCTTGAGTCGAGGACAACTCCAATTCAAGAGGGGGAGGGTGATGAGGACATCACTCCTTCGGATACGTACAACACGACTCCTCAAGATATGCAAGGACCAATTACAAGAGCACGTGCACGACAATTAAATCATCAGGTGAACTCGTTCCTCGTTGCTCATGATTTCTTTGATGGGTTGCTATTAAATTCTTGTGATGTCTTGTTGCTTAGGAATATGGGAGAAGAATCACAAGCTTACCTGGATGTCATCCCTCGAAGTCCAAGTCAAGTTGGAATAAAAGTCGAGCTCAAGTCATACTTCAATTTTGGTTCAAAGTCTCAGGACAACACATTAATAAATGACCATATCTGGGTCATATGAAGTCCGATTGAGGCATTCTTGGACTCTACAGAGAAGCCCACGACGAGAGCTTTCCAATGGAAGTAGTTTTACATTTAAACTTCTTCTAGATTGATAGAAATCGTCAAAATTATATGACGTACAGAATCTGCCGGGTGCTGCCACACCTCTACTTGGGCCCAAAGGCCTTGTACGACTTAGGGTTGCACGGACACCCCCTTGGTCGCCTCCCTTGCCTTCTTCTACATATATATTTAGTAGCTGTCGCTAGAATAGATGGGTTTTTCTTAGATTATTCTGCCATTGCAGTTTCACCGTTCTTTGGATTGTGGAACCCCAACTTCATGTGCTTAATACAATTAGCAATTGAGATTGCTTCTTTTTCGTTCTTGCTCAAGTTCTCGATTGGCTTGCAGGAACTAGCCTTCTGGGCGAGGTCAACCACGTCTTGGCACGGTTGATAACCAACGGAGCTGTGGTATTGCGATTGCAGGTTTCGTTCGATCATGATCGAAAGTCTGGATCGTTTACGTCGAGTCCTCCACTAATCGAATTACCATCTTCCTATCGGAAAATCGGGCCCTGTGTCACATCATATAGTATGAACTGATCTAATAATCTATTTCTAGTGTTCAATTCTGTAATTTGCTTGCCAGACCCTTGATTAGATCTGTTAAATGCAAACTTAGGGCTCTAGATTGGATTACTGGGTTGTAACACCCCAATTTTTGCTTTTATTGCATTTAAATGGTATTTTGAATTTTTGGGAATTTCTGGAATTTATTTGGATTTATTTGGAATTATTTGAATTTATTTTGAATTAAGCCATTTATCAAATTAATTAAATAATGGAAGAGTTAAAATAAAGTTTTGCTGAAAATATTTTATTTAAGTCACAAATGTCTTAAAATATTTTTGGGAATTTTTCCGAATTTTTCTAGTATTTTTAAAGCCCCAAATGAATTATTTGAATTTAGGAATTATTTTTAATCGAAAAGGATTAAAAATCCGTGAACGATGTTGGGCGAACAACATGCGGCCGTTCGAAAACCCTAACTCCGCCGTTCGATCCGGATCAAGCGGCTCTCATCGCGCCACGTCGCTAACCCGAATCCTCGTCGGATTCGCCGCCGCCGTGTGGGCCTCGGTTTCGCGACTTTCACTAAGCCGAGGGCACTATTTATTGCGCCGCCACCGTGTTGGGATCCTTACCTCGCGCCGCATCCGTCCGTACTCATCACGCCGCCGAGACTTGTTGCCTCGCCGCCGCGACCTCGTAAAGTTCGAAGTCACCGTAGAGTTTCTTGCGCCGTTCATGCCGCGGTCATTCTCCGTCGCCGTGCCACCGTCGGACTCACCTCGTCAAGCAGCGTCGGGAGGTCACTTCTTCACGCCGGAGGACCACGGAAGCGCCGTCGGCTACGTCTTCGTCTCCGTCTCGGTCGAAGCGCGCCGCCAAGATCGTCGTCGGGTTCACGAGCCGCCCGGTACCGACGATCAGATCCGGCCGCCGAGGTGAGCCACGTCGCCTTAGGAATAGTGAACTTCATCTTCAATTCTCCACCGTTAGATGCAAATCCAAGGGTCGCCGTATGCCACGTCGCCGTTCGCGTGCACGAGACGCAAACAACGCGGACCCACTGTCGCTGGTACCGCACCTCTCCTTGTGCATGAGGCGGCGACAAAGCGGACCCACATGTCACCGACGTGCGTGCAATCGTTCACACGAGACGCCGACAGACGGGCCCACTCGTCGGCCGCCGCACCGCGGCGTGTGGCGTCACCGTGACGTCATCTTGGCGTCATGGTGGGACCCACTTGTCGATGAGATAAGCCGAAGTCGTCTTGGCGTCACAATGGCGTCATCTTGGCGTCATCACGGAGCCGGTCGGGGCTGGCGTCGGCAGGCCACGTGTCACTCTCTGGTGGCGACCGTGTCACAGATGACGTAATAATTATTTTCGAAAGAAAAATGTTTATTTAATTCGGTTTATTGATTTTAAATGTATTTTGAAACTTCAAATGCTTATAACTTTTGCGTTTTAACTCCGATTTGAGTGATTCCAATTTCTATAAATTTGTAAAATCAAGCTCTTTCTGTTTATGAATTTTATTTGAATTTTAGGCTTGAGTTGCTCTCTGTTTTATTTATTTATTGCTATTTATTTGCGTTCTGGCGTGAGCGTTGAAGTGCGAAGGTTTCGAGGAGAGGTTTCGACCGAGAGCAAGCTCAGGAGCTAGAATCAGTACTTTTTGAAGGCAAGTTGTGTTTGATCATGTCGAACCTACTAGAGCAAATTATTTTGATTTAAACTATTGCATGCTAATTTGATAGAAATGATTTTGAATAAGTTTTGGGATTAGTTAAATGCCTAAGTTCTTTGTATGCCACCTTGTCATATATAATTGTAGGCCATGAATCTTTTGTCACCCTAGGATATGGATTAATAGTTGGACTTTTATAATTTGCCAACATGGGTTGAGTAGACCAAGTAGTAGGCTTAGCCCGCCACGTGGGCGTTTCATGATTTTGGAATACCAAAGTGAATCTTGACTTAATGAGATAGTGAACATGCTTTGTGAATGAGACATGTGTTATTGAGTTGATGATGGCACGTGGTGCAATGGTAAGCTGGGGTGGGAAAATGATTTAGGCTGGGGCAAATGGCAAGATTGTTTACGGTGGGCCAAGAGTGGCAAGCTGGCGGTCGATTTGGTTTTATTGGTTTTGGATAATTGAGATCACACTTGGTTAGTCTTGCCTCGGTCAACTAAGGACTTAACCTTGCGAGCATTTGAACTGAGTCTCTCATCTGACCACAAGCTCCGTAATGGGACGGACTTAGGTGAGTAAACCGGGAAATCTATTCTTTGGTATTGTCGTGGTGGTGTGAGGCAGGAGAAGCGGAATGAGAACTCACATGGCGCAAGAGGGGGCCACAGGTGTGGTAACCAGTCCCTCCGGTGTTGAAACCTTAGCGGCGATCTTGAGTTTAGATGGAACTTTGGAAAGGCTTCGTTACGGTTATTTGCCTTGGTGGTATTTGGTGTATCTTGTGGGTAAAGTGTATAACCTCTGCGAGTGTACAACCTATTGAATAGCCGTGCTCACGGTAATGAGCATCGCTTCGATGATTACTGGTCAAGGGTTAGATTTTCATGAAAATGAATTGTTTATGGAAAATGCTTGGGTTGGTAATGAGGAACTGGACATAGGATGGAAATGTGATTTACAATTGAAATATTGTGAAAGCTACTATTCTTATTCTCGCTTTTCTTGCTTTGCAAATTATTCTTGTTATTCTTGAATCTTTGTCTTGCACGTAAACCATAGCCTATCCTTTGTACTAAGCCATGCCGTAGAATATTAGAATTGCATTCTATGCATGACTTCTTTGAGTGCTCAAAGTACTCACCCCACAACAACACAACCAGTTGAAGAAGAAGCGACCCCTTTCGGGAGGAGGAGTATCGGGAGGAGCCGCGAACTAGGGAGCGAGCCCCGTCGATTACTGTGACAAATTGGTTGGCGCCACGTGTTTATTTTATTTCATTGCATTTGAATATTTTAATAAGTTTTCGCCTCATGAGGCGTATCTTTGTAACTTGACCATAAGGTCTACCAACTAGTTAGTATTTAATTAAAGTACTTATTATTTCGTTGGATATATACGTGATATGTACCGATGTTGGCTGTGTGCACTAAGCGTGATCTGGACTAGTCTTTGAAACACGAGGGTCGGATTGCAAATTCGGGTCCCGACATGGGGAACCGAGATAAGGCCATCACTACAAGGATCTTGATCACTGTCGTCGACTTTTACCGATGACACAGATACCATTCCCGACGACATAGTATTGTGTCGTCGGCCAGCCGACGACACAAGTCCCTCGACACAGCGTCGACGACACAACACATCTGTGTCGGCGGTTAACATAAACCCCGCCGACCCTAGCGCATCCTGGGCCGGCCCCGTCAACCAGGCCTGTGTCGGTGGCGTAATGTAGCCGCCGACACATACCCGACTTAACGGCGCCGGCGACGCCGCTCGATCGTGGGTCCCACTTGCCCATCTTTGTGTAAATCGCTACATATGGGCCGCCTAGACCATTGCCCACTCTGTATCATCAGCTACGACCGTAGTCGACGACACAGACCCCTACTGGGATTGGCCCCAGCGACGCCGCTCTGACACGTGGGCCCCACTTGCCCAAGCTGTGTCGTCGGCTACATATGGGCCGCCTAGACCATTGCCCACTCTGTATCCTCGGCTATGACCGTAGCCGACGACACAGACCCCTACTGGGATTGGCTCCAGAACCAGCCTGGTTCTATTTGTGTCATCGGCTATGTCCATAGCCGACGACAAAAGTTGTAAAAAAGGAAAAAAATACTGGGATTTTTTAAAAAAAATCTGATTTTAACCTGCAATAAAACCCCATTCCCAGCAGTTTTATATTCCCAATTGCCCAGAACAATCACAACATTTAATTTCACACACATTACCACATTCGCATTCACCGATACAATTCACAATTGATCACAAACGCACATATTGCAAAATGCATCAATAATTCACAAATTCAGCTCATAAACTAAAGGAGTACATCACATTCACAATCAACAAGTCTATGTACAACATGACAGCTATTCCACCAACAAAAGCAATAACTAACTAAGTCTGTGAACCAGCAAAAGGATCAGCAAACACCATGTCGACGAATTGATCTATGGCCGATCTTGTGCCACTGGAATCACCTCCCTGCGGAGCATTCATCGCAGGAGCAGGCGCAACTGAGGTGGACACCTGCAAGATTAGAGGAAACCACAATTTTCAAAACTTTTCTGCATTTGTGTACTTGTATGAATAGTTAGCGAAAACTGGAACAAAATGCATTACCCCCAGCGTCAGTGTCTGCGTGAAGAACGGTGGCGGAGGAGGCATCTGCAGCTGGCTGGAGGGTCCCGCCCCCTGCAACGACTATGAATATGATATGTTAGCATCTGAAATGTGTAAGTACAACGTAGCTACATATACAATCTTAATTACCTACAGATAGTTGAACAACCAGAGGTTCTGACTCTGGAGGGCCTCGTACCGCCTCCTATCCTCCTCTCACACCGCTTGGCTCCACTGCTCGTCCGCCTGCCTCTGCTACTGCAATTCCGCGATCATCTTCACCTGGGCTTCCAGCTGATGAGGACATCACTCCTATGCATACGCCCGAGACTCCTCCAGTTGTGATGCAAGGACCCATCACAAGAGTACGAGCACGGCAATTGAATCAACAGGTGAGCTCGTTCCTAAGTGCCCGTGCATATACTTGTGAGGATGGTATGCTACCTAAAGATATTATTGATTATATTGTACTTAGGAACTTTGGAGAGGATTATGAAGGCCTTGGGAACCAGCAAGGGCCAGGAGGGAGGCAAGGAGGGCGTCCAAGTCAAGTGGGAGGCCCAATTCATCTCGGAGTCGACTACCTCGGCCACCAGGAGCAGTGTTCACTAAAATCATCACCCAGGCCATAAATGGGCTCCGATCTTGATGATTCACATATGCTTGGAAAGCTAAGGAGATAACCTTTCCAATGGCACCAGTTTCGGATCATTTGGACTTTGGAGTCGACAGGAATTCACGTTGCAAGTTGGCGGACAGAATCTGTTCTAGGGAGCTGCGTCACCAATTTGGGCCGTTGGCCCATGTATCGTGTTGGAGTCCATCACGGACGCGTCTAGGGTCTCTAGGACGTCCCTTAGACTTTATATTCAGTAGCCACCACTAGGGTTTGACTCGGGTTTTGCTTAGATCAATTCTGTCTTTGAACAGTGTCACCGTTCATCGGTTTGTGAGACCCCAACTCGTGAGCTTCATCCTCAATTGCCAATTCAGTTGCATCTTTCTACGTTCTTACTTGTGTTCTCGATTCACATGCAGGGATAAGCCTTCTTGGCGAAGTCAACTGTGTTTGTGCGTGGTTGATAACCAACGGAGCTGTGGTGTAGCGATTGCAGGGTTTGGATCGGTTCTGATCGGAAGCCGGATCGTCAACGTCGAGTCTCCGCCAATCGACTTACCTCTACCTATCGGAAGATCGGGCCACCGTGCGCATCAAGTGGTATCAGAGCCACGGTTTACCGATAGGTAACCCTAGTTTCCCCACCTTTATCATTGTTTCCATCGTCCTAGAGTCCAGAAAATTAGCCCTACAAAAAAATTGTTCATCATATGTTCATCATCGTTCCACTGTCCTACGACCTTTTGTGCCATTGCAATTTTCGTTTTCAGTTTGCTTTGTTGAATTTGTGTCCATAGTAATCGTCTTGTTGCTAGTTGAAGTCGTGAACCTAGTCTCTAGTTGACACTCTTTCCGCTGCCCTAATTCATCCCACCACAGCCAACAACCGACACCAAATCAAGTCCTACTCGGTTTGCCCTTGCGAGTTGCCTTGTGTTCTATATCCTGCATCACAAACCCTAGATAGGTCGCGAGCCGCCTTGTGTCAATTTCCCTGCACCGCTAGCCTTTATTCTCTCGACGCAGTCCTATCAATAGCTTAACCCTAACTCGAACCGAAAGAAAGAAGTGAAGGCCGAGATAGACCCAATATGTGCAGTGTTCAGTAAAACAGCCATAACTTTTGCATACGAACTCCGATTTGGGTCTACTTTTTTTTTGTTTCGAAGGGGACAACGACATGCACTTGAAAATTTCACAGTCTTTCACTACAACAGGAATGAGCTATAGCAACATACACATATGCTGCTATATCTACGTATATGTGTTGCAAGCATCGCTAGCAACACATATTATAAGTGATGTTATAGGTGGTGTTGCTGAGGTAGCTCCCTGCAACACAAACTAGGTATTGTTATACATACGTATATGTGTTGCAAAGTAGTAACACATTTTTTAATATATAACAACACATGTTTTCAACATAGCTAACAGTTGCTAGCATCACATAAGTGGTCTTTTCCAGCACAAATAAATATGCATGTAAAGTATGATTTATTTATTTGTTTCATATATATGAATAGAAATATATTTATCACAAATAATTTTCTTTGATAATACAATACAATTCAACATGAACAATGATCAATAGGTATATTGCATTGAATTTAAATAAAGGTGTTGTACATTGTTGCACATACGAAAGAAAAACAATTGATTTGTTCATTACACAAGAACTGAGAACATGATCTAGACTAAGTTCAAAAATATGAAATATGACATACTACTACTATATGCTACTGTCACTATATTGTCATGTGCAAAAACAACAGCAAAAGAATATGAAACAACAACTAGACTACTCCTCCTCCTACTACTAAATTCCTTGCTTCTTGATCCCTTGATGAAGTAAACATCCAAATATATAACTCAACCATTAATTTTTGAGCCTGCAAAAACAACAACAAAAACGCATGTATGTAAATATTAAAGGACACGAGTGCAATAAAATTGAACCAAGATATAATTAACATACATGAACTAACTTATTATGCTACAGTTAAGGATAAATGCTAATCTGAAAGCATGACTAAAATAAGCACAAAAGCAAAGGATTGAAAGTGCATTTATCACAACTAGTCATCTAGATATTGTAGTTAGAAACTATCAAAAACTTTTGTAGTCTATGTAATGTCATTAGCAAGCTAGTATTAAGAAGCTTCGTTGACACAGTATGATTAGAACATCCTAATTCCTAAAGACCAAGTCTTTGCAATATTAACCTTAGTCCCTCTTCCATATGTAATGCACATCCAGCTACAAGATTGAGATGGTAACCAAGATTTTTGGTTCAAACTAAGTTCATCATCAGTAGCACTGTCCAGCTACATGTAGCCTAACACGCCAGAGAAGCTCATCATCAATAGCAATGTCCGCTAAAACATGGAAACATAAGAGTGCAGGTGTGTGACTTGTGTCCAGAGTGGTGAGATCTTTAGGGTCTAGATCACACGCTGAGAGCATATGGAGGACTAATGACCCACTTATGTCACATCGGTGACCTACATGTGAATTTTGACACACCTGCACAAGTTGAATGAACCTCCATGGATTTTACTCTTTTTTTAACAATACTAGAGATCACATCACCATGTAGGAAAATGGAAGATCTTGAGTAAGATTGTGTACACTTACACACTGAAGGATGCAAATCAACACAAATGAAGAATTTATCCCATCTGCCACTGCACCAACAAAGAGATTAAAAGATTAATAATACCAACAAAGAGATTAAAAGATTACTAATACCAACAAAGATATGACAGACTCACAAGATTAAAAACGTTTACTCCAACCTAGTCGAGGCAATAGATACCTTGTAACCGGCTCTCCTTGGTTTGATGTCTTGGATTCCTTCATAGCCTCTCTCTCGTGCTCGTCTTTGCTCTTCGATTCTTGACTTATCATACTCCTCTGCTGAAGGTTGAGGAAAAAGTCATAATTGGGACCAAACTATTTCAGATTGAGTTAATCGGTACCAAAAGTCCAAACTCCAAAGTACTAATACACCTTTGATTCGGGTAATGGAGATGGTAAGTCCAACCTATTTCATCGGACTTGATTCGATGAAGTGTCTTTGAAACGATATTAGAATTAACCAACATGGCTGCTGCCAGCTATAAAGAATTAAGCCAACATAAGAAGAACATGCATCCACAACTGACCCAAAGAAAAAGGGAAAATCAGTTTTGAGCTAAGCTGATGTAATCACAATTAGGAGTTGGTCCAAGAATTAAACCTCCTCTCCTATGAGAGTAGCAGAACAAAGAGCACCCATACTTTCGCTTCTTTCTCTCCATCCTCTTCACTTGCTCCTTGGATGTTTAACCAAGAGGAAGGCCAGGAGCCCAAGGCAACAATTCCATGGTACAACATTGCAAGAAAACAAGGTAATCTAAATTGTACTGGTCGCAGCAATGACACAAATTAGCCTGGCCCTAACAGGTTATTCAATCAATAACTTCTCCCAGGAACACAACATGTCTTGAACTTTTAAAGCCACTCTCAAATACCAATCAATTATATGCCCAAAACAGTCCAGCAGCATCCAATTCGACTGAATCCTAGTAAATTAGAAAATTGAGTGCAATTCTATTGAATTAGATTATATCTCCACGTAAACCAATTGTAGATATAAAAATAAGATTATATGGCTGCATACCGTTTAAAAGTGCATTTACCAAATTCAAATCTTAAGAAATTAAGAGACTAACTAACCAAGGACATACTACAAACTAATTTAATTCAATTTGACAAAAAACGAATCAACAAGCAACCGTTGACCAACACAAATGAGCATATTCTACCATGTCAACACCGAACTGAGTATTTTTACACACCTAAAGCTAGAGCCTTGAACATCTAACCTTGACCAATGCTTTATGAATTTTCTTCCCAAGCATATAATCCATAAGTAGAAGGAGTCGGATGCGAACTGGAAGGTAGTAATGGTGTAAGGGTAGGGCCTTTGCTTTAGAACCTATATACAACAAGTGAAGATTGGACTCGGAATTTAGGATCAAGAAATCATGGGGTAAACTGAAGGGAAGGGGAAATGGTGATAAGAACGGACCAGCTTGTTGTAGACGTTGAGGAGGCACCAAACGATGATCATGGCCCCGAGCTGTGGGTATAAATCTGGACCCATACCCGAACCCGTTGGGTACCCATGGGTAATTCTACTGCTACTAGGTCCAATCAAAATATCATGGAGAGTTATGATCAAGCAGGGAAATCTCAGGGTTGAAAGGCACATGCGATTCAACCTATCACAGGGAGCATCACTCGAACAACCAAACAAAAACCAGGAGCATCACTTGTTCAACAACAATTCATTTTCTCTAGTCATAAATTATGGAAAATACCGTCCAGTTCACTAGTTCAGAGCTAACATCAACCAAACAAGAGACTGCATTGATGCATTCTAAAAATATCTTTCAGTTCAGAGCTAACGTCTACCAAACAACCAATACAATCTAATTCCAACTCTATTTGATAACATATTGCAATCTAAACATGCATCAGTTCAAAGTGACTCCATAATGAAGAGAACAAAGCATGAAAGGAAGATCAAGGAGATATAAGCGAAATACTATCAAACATCACGGTATAACTAGCAAACATCACATACAATTTTATATGCTATGTCAAGAACATACTATCAAATTAGCAATCTGGTAACTTTCTACCAGAACTACCTAACCAGTAAGACAAATATAGTTTTAAGTATCAGTCCAAAGATGTATACCTAGAATTTGGTGCAAATTATTGATGAGACCATGAAATTGATCGAGCACACGATTCAGTATCACGCGGTAAGCAAATGGGCACTAAACATGGTTCAAAGATATTTGGAAAAGTTGAGAATTGGAGCCGAAAACATTTCAGATCAATCGAGAATCGTTACTTTTTTATTTATCCGAATGGACAAACACCATTAGTGGGCGGATCTGGTGATGGCGAGCACAGGCGGCGGCCGACGCCGCAAGAGAGGCGAGGAGCAGGGGATGGCTGCCGATGGGCGCACGGCGCAGCTCCGGGGTCGGCGGTCGGGGGGAGAAACAGGAATGGAGGAGCTCCGGGGGCGGCGGCCAGAGGGAGTAGTAGGGGAGGACTGGAGGAGCCCGGGGGGCGGCCGTGGCAAAGACAAACGGAGGAGTTCGGGGTGTGGGCGCAAAGAAGAATGGAGGAGATCCGGGCGATGGTGGGCGCAAAGAGAGGGAGGAACCGGGGCGGCGGTCGGGAGGCGGGTATTATGATCTAGGGTTTGGCGATTCATGTTTGCGTAGTGCGAGGTGAGGTTGTGAGCCTGGGAGGAAAAGCAGGTGCGCTTGTGCGGCTGGTTTGGTCTGGTCGCGCCGTGTGCGTTGTGCGCTAGGGTTGGCTGGTTGGTCTGTATGACAACTGACAAGTGGGCCTGATATATATGACAAGTGGGCCCGATATGTCATAGGATGTTTATTGCGTATCCACGGGTGCAAATTGACACCCATACACATCCTATTATCTTATCGGGTACCCGAACCCGAAAACCCATGGGTCCGAAGTGCTACCCATACCCGCCCTTATCGGGTCGGGTACCCGCGGGTACCCAAACCCACGAGTAAAATTGCCACCCCTAGTTTAGGGTTATTGCAACTTACAAGTATACAATAATGTATATTAGCCTCGGTCGGATATCCGACGAAATTGAAACGGATAGATCCGAAAAAATATTCAAAATATTCCGATCCGATGAATAGTATCTATCGAATCCGAAACCAAATCTGAAAGAAAGTATCCGAAACTGAATCCGAATCCAAAAAATATCTGAATCCGATCCGAACACATCCGGTTGGTTGGTCGGTTGGAAAATATCCGATCCGATTGCACCCCTAGGTCACTCTAGGCGATTTGGATTTTGGAATCGGGAACTCAGGGTCACCACGTTGGGGGACTGTTGTCTTCAATATTTTTTTAAAAGTATGTTATGTTATTCTCATAATGCCTGATGCCCCTTCAATGCAGGATACTCAGACAAGGAGAAGCCATGGCACCACACATCTCGAGGAAGATTAATTAGCGCAACAGCCTCCATCACCCTATTTTGTTTATCCAAAATTTATATATGTTTCTTATCTCGATTCTTTGTTCACCTACCAACACATCTGATAAGTGTAGCAACATGACCATCAAGTGTTGTAGGGTAATTCAATGAATACTATATGTTTGAGAATTCTACATATGGGTGTTAGCAATACGTAGCATGTGTTGCAGTTAAGTTTTCCTACAACACAAGCTATATGTGTTGCAAAGTGTGTGTTAGAATAGATTGGTCCTGTTGTAGTGGACTTGTGCATTTTTTGACCCTCAAAAAAAGCTTCTAAGACCGAGTTTTGGCGCCCGGAAGTTTGCTATCCTGTTTTGTCAATTCTTTCGGCCATCTGTTTACTATCGTCTGTTGCTCCAAATTGTGAGATTTTTGTTTCTTTTCTGAGTTAAGAGGTATATATTTGTGTTAGAAAAAAAAGTGAAAAAAATTAAGAAAAAAAAGAGGAGAGAAAGAGCCAAACCGGCAAAAAAAACAGAGAGAAGAGAAAGAGAAGAAGCAAAGAGAAGAAGAAAATCAGAATTGCTTGCATCCTTTGAGTCCTTTGTACTTCAGTATATCCCTAGCTTGGTTGAACTAGTTCTAGGAATATGGTTAGGCCAGCAATTGTGACAAGTACTTTGGACATCTAGTCAGCTTTGCTATTCTGTTTTTGATATTGCTTATTCCTTTGCTACCTGATATTGCCTTCCGAGCTCCACATACTTCTTATCAGTTCAGGTCCTACCTTGCAATCGTCTCACTCACGCTCCAACCACGGTATCACGAACCAGCAACTAGTTGTACCACCTGCAGCATTGGTAAGAACATTTGTAAGAGCGTGGTAAGACGCTTGAGAGTGAGTGAATCCACCTTCTACCACCAAGTAGTTGACAGGGATAATACTACTGTGTTGTCTTTTTTTCTTTCCTTTTGGCTAACAATGGTAGGTGTGGAAGACGATGAGTGTGTTACAAGACACGAGCTTAACAATGCGCTGAATGACATCAATACAAACATCGCAAGAATCAGTCAAGACAATGACCAAAGATTGGACAGGATAGAGAGAAACATCGCCAACCTTCTTACGAGGTTGGAGAATTTTGAGAGACAGCCACCTCTCAACAGAGCTCGTAGAGTGGAGGACCATGAAGAGTCTGTCGTGGGAGATGATGTGGATGGAGAGGACCACGATGCCTTTGCCGCTCGCGCCGCTGCACAGGATGTGCGACGACAACAACAACGCCTGGATCACAACCGTCAAGGTATTGGAGGTAATAATTTTAATCATCGCAATGGTCGTGGAAATGATGATCCTTTTTCTAAAGTAAAATTTACCATACCATCTTTTTACGGTGCATATGATCTTTGAAGCTTATTTAAATTGGGAAATAAGCTGTTGAGCAAAAATTTAACTCCCATTTAGTTCTGAAGTACATAGAGTCGGACAAGCTACTAGTGAGTTCAAAGATTTTGCTATCATTTGGTGGAATGAAGTAGTAAATTCGCACAACCGATACATGGGATAGATTAAAGCGAGCTATCGTAGTAGATTTGTTCCTCCTTCATACAAATATGATTTACGTAAGAAATTGCAACACTTGAATCAAGGTAATAGATCTGTAGAGGAGTACTATCAAGAGCTACAAATAGGCATATTGCGTTGTGAGGTATTTGAGGATGAAGAAGATAAGATGGCTCGTTTTTATGGGGGGTTGCGTCGTGAAATTCAGGACATAATTGATTACAAAGAATATAATGATATCAATAGATTGTTCTAGCTTGCTATGTTGACAGAAAAAGAATTGCAGGGAAGACAACAAAGGACACGGAGCAACTTTGGTGGTGTATCGGCACCAAGATCGATGCTAGGACAAGCCCAAACAACCCTACCTTCCACCACTCGGCCTGCTGCCCCCTTCACGAGTCGGGCGCGTTCAGCAGCACCATCACCGTCACATGCACCCGAGGTGAGTAAATCTAACCATGTGCAGGCACCAACAAAGAGTTCTTCATCGGTTGCTTCCACGGGTCGTACAACGGGAATTGTGTGCCACCGATGCAAGGGGATGGGCCATGTCATGAAGGATTGCCCAAGTCGTCGAGCATACATTGCAACAGAAGAAGGTGGGTACATTAGTGCTAGTGATGTTGAGGATGAAAATGCTCTTGCAGCTAACCTTGCAGATAAATGAGGATGACCATGATACGGATGACGATGATAAGGAGATTTTAGGGACCGCTGCCACTGAGAATTATAGGACAATCATTGTGCAACGAGTGTTGAGCGCTCAAATGGAGTAAGCGGACAAGCTACAACGCCATAATTTGTTTCAGATGTACCTCATCGTCAAGGACCGTCGTGTTCGTGTCATAATTGATGGTGGGAGCTGCAATAACTTGGTGAGTTCAGATCTGGTGGAGAAGCTTTACTTGCCCACACGTGCACACCCTCATCCCTACCATATTCAATGGTTCAATAACAGCGGTAAGGTGAAGGTAACACAAACAGTTCGGGTTCATTTTTTCATTGGTTCCTTTTCTGATTTTGTTGATTGTGATGTGGAGCCGATGCAAGCTTGCTCTCTTTTATTGGGTCGCCCATGGGAATATGACACTGATGCACTTCACCACGGTAGAAGTAATAAATACACTTTTATGCATAAGGGAAAGAAAATTACACTTCTACCTTTGACCCCCGCTGAAATTGTTAAATCCGATAGGGAGCGGCTTGCAAATGACAAGAAAACCATTGATGAAAAATCTGAAATTCAGCATGTAGCCAACCAAATTAAATTGAGGAATCCCGTCTTGCTTGCTACAAAATCTGATCTTGCTGCGATTAGTGATGATGCTTTGTGCTATGCTTTGATATGCAAAGATGCTTTGATTTCATTGGATGATATGCCTAGTACCTTGCCTCCTGCTGTCACTAACCTTTTGGAGGAGTATGCGGATGTTTTTCCTGTCGAGAGACCTCTAGGACTCCCACCCATACGAGGGATTGAGCACCAAATTGATTTGATACCTGGAGCGAGTTTGCCAAACCGAGCTGCTTATAGGACCAACCCCGAGGAGACTAAGGAGATTCAGCGCCAAGTCCAAGATCTTTTGGACCATGGTATGTATGTGAGCCTTAGTCCTTGTCTTTGTCCCTATTATTTTGGTTCCTAAGAAAGATGGCAGTTGGCGCACGTGCGTAGATTGTAGAGCCATTAACAAAATCACAATAAGGTACCGTCATCCTATTCCTAGGTTAGACGACATGCTTGATGAGTTAAGTGGTTTTATAAGTTTTTCTAAGGTTGACTGGCGTAGTGGATACCACTAAATAAGAACGAAACTGGGAGATGAATGGAAAACAACCTTTAAAACCAAGTTTGGATTGTATGAGTGGTTAGTCATGCCTTTTGGTTTAACTAATGCACCTAGCACTTTCATGCGCTTAATGAACGAGATTTTATGTAACATCCTGAAATTTGCTTTAACTGTATTTACGTTATTCTGAATTATTTAGGAATATCTGAAGTTTATTTGGAATTTTTGGAATTAATTTGAATCTAAGCTTTATCGGATTAATTGTATAAAATAACGATCATGCATTTCGCATGCGCATAAATTTCAAATTTAGTTTTAAATAATAACATTTGAAAAATAAGGATGGTTCTTTCAAATACCCTCAAAAACTTGTTTATAGATTTAGTTTGACGATTTTATAAATAACTGTACAAAGTGTCTGATCTACTAAAAGAATTTTTGCAGAAAATCTATATATCGAAAAATCATGAAAACAACTTCGTTAAGTTCCAAATATTCCCTAATATTTTAGAGAATTTTTCTATGATTTTTGGAGCTATTCTACTATTTTATCTCAAACACCATTTCTTCTAAATATTATTCAAAATCAATTAAATTGCCCGCCACGTGGAGGTACTGTACATCTTCCGCAAATAAATCGTCGTGAGCATCCAGTGAAGACTTCCTCTCTCCTCCATTAGAAGGCACGGAAACCTTTGAGATCACCTCCAATAAATCACCAAAAATTTACTAAAAATCATAATCGAGATCCTAGCGCATCCTTAATCTTCCACAGTGTTAGAAAAATTAAACACCCACTAACTCATTCATTAACACGGAGAAATGTTTGGCGGCCGTTTTGTGTTTCCATAGCAAATGCAAGTTCTTTGATTTTCCTTCCGCATTATAATAAGGGGATTGAGAGCCTCTCTCTTTCCAACCCGTTCATTTCCTTTCCGAGAGTTCTCTCCACTTGTTTCCGCTGGACCGGCGAGTTCTTGTTTCTTGGCGCCTTTGTTTCCGCCACCAACGCCACCCATTGTTTAGCCATCGGCATAGCGCCACTGGATGTCTTCTCTCGTGTCCTTCTGTCATTGCTGCTACGCCCCAGGTACCTCTTTTCTCTTGCGTACACTTTGTCTCTGTTTTGATCTCGTTGATCTGTGTATTAGCACATATGATTCGCATATATATACTAGGAAGATTAGCGTGTATGATTTCTCTATATGCATGAACACATGTGTTATGGTCGGCAGATGCATATATATATGTATGTATATAGATTAGTCGGATGGATGTGATAATACGTAGATATATGGTTGAATAGACGCACGTAAGTCAGGTTAGTGTATATATGTGAGGCGCGTGTATATATATGTGTTAGGACTTCAGAGAAATACCAAGCAGCAATCTGAAAGAATCAATCTGAGAAACGAGCAAGCGAGCAAAACAAATCTTTGGTCTTTGCAAAACCATCATGACTTTTCTTGTTTTTCTTCCCTCTATATATAGCAAAAGATTACATAAGTATTCTTGTTATTAGACTCGATCTCGGACAGCAATTCTAAACTAACTCGGACTCTGCTAAACATCTTGCTTTACATTGTGTATCAAACCTTGGCGCTAGGCGTACCAACTCTGGACTTCTTCTAGCGACAATAGCTAAAACATCAAAACGAGTATACTACCAAAACAACCAAATGTCCAGAATTTTGCAACAATTTCGACTCTGCACACCAGATTTATCTAACATCATTTAGGCTCGCGCAGTGTAACATCCCAAAATTTGAGTTTTGGTATGTTTTAAATTAAAAATGAACCATTCGTATTTTTCTCGAATTAACCTAAGCTTAATTTGAATTTTCTAATAATTAAAAGATTTAATTAGATTAATCTAAGTATCAAATTAAAGGTTTCCAGTTTTTATTGGGTTCCTTGTGCTTCAAGGAATTTTTCTGTATTTTTGGATATTTTTCTGAATTTATTTGCTATTTATTTGCTTTTATTTGAATTTCTGGAATTTTAATTAATTTGGAAAATGTTTTAATTCCTCAAAACCCTCTCGGGCTGAATTTGCTCCAGCCCGTTCTTATTTCCGTCGCCCACTCTGTTACGGCGATTCCTTTCACTTGGCTTCTTCTTCGCTTTACCGGCTGACCGCGCGACGCCATACGGTGTTCAATCCGCCGCAGCGTTTGGCTCGGATGTAGCCACGTCGTGCACTGCGCCGCCACCGCTCCCAAACCCTAGCCGCGCCGCCCTCTTCGGCGTCCGTGTCGGGCACGGCTCCCAGGGCTATTTAAGCCGCCGCCACCAATTGCCCGAGGTTCGCCTCTCCGCGCTGCACCCGTCGCCCTATTCCTCACCGCCGGAGAGTTCCTGGTTGCGCCGCACGAGCTCGCCGAAGTTCCGCCGTGAAACCGAGCCTTCTCCGCCATAGTTCTTCTTCTCCGGTGAGTCTCCGCCGCCATCTCTAGTGCCATTGAGTTCACCACGTCAACCTCTTCCGAATTCACTAACTCTTTCGCTCGCTCCGCCACTCATTATTTGGTTGCTGTCTTCTTCTTCACCTCCGTCGAACCAGCGCCGCCTTCATCGCCGTCGTTCCTTCTCCGGTACTCGGTAGTCGGATCTTCTCTACGGCAGATCTGCGCCCTATTTTCTTGATAAACCATCTCATCGCCCGTTCGATTTTCTTGCACCGCACCATCACCTAACACGTCAACGCCACGTGTGCGCCGCGTAAGCGCCACATCGCCTCCACCGCATGTGCTAGATCCGCGCGGCGCACATGCAAGCCATGTGGCCGCCACATCATCGCCGCGTGGCGCCATGTCGAGCCGCGTCGCGCCACCTCCTCATTTGTAGTCCGCGTGTCCGTCACGGGTGCGCCTCGGTCTCGCCACGTGGGCCCTAGCCGCTTGCGTGTCTGCCACGTGCACGCCGTGTCAGCGCCACCGCATCGCCTAGTCGCCATGTGTCAGCCATGTCACCGACACATCGCCTCGGGTTTCCATCCATAAGACGAGTCCACGGCGAACCGTGACACCGACCGGTGGACCCCGAATGTCAGCGGTTATGTTTTTCTTCTATTCTCTCGAATATCCGAATTATCAACCAATCGCGTGGCGACATGTGTCAACCCTTTTCAATATTTCTGGTTTTCTCTCCATTTAAACTTTCAGAAGCCCGTTCTCCTTCATCCGAACTCCGATTGGAGCGATTCAAATTTCTAAATTTTTGTAAAATCAAGCTCTACATTCCAGAGCCATTTATTTTCAATTTTGAGGTTGTTTTCTTCTCTGTTTTGTATTTATTTGGTTTCGTTACTTTATTTTCCGGTAGACGCGAACCCCGAAAGAGTGAACGGAGACTTCGAAGACCAAGAATCAGCACTTGAACAACAAGGCAAGTCGTAGACCTTTGATCATATTGAACCCATGTTTACAAAAGTACTTTGTTTTATACAACTGCATGCTATTTGCGTAACGATGCTAGTTTATGGGAGTAGCTATTTACCTGTTTGAGTATGCCCCTTTTGATTATTGGTATGCCATGTATCCATTGTTAACCATAGGCTGGGACATTATTAGTTGGACATAATCATAGTACCAGCATTGGGTTATCGTAGCTATGCTTAGCCATGCTTAGTTGTCCGATGGGATTCATAACACCTGTGAGCTAATGTTAATCTTGACTTAATGAGATATTGAATTGTGGTCATTGACCCTTGTTGTAAAACTTGTTGTACCATGGCGGGGATGCCATTGGTTTTGGGTTGAACAAAATGTTTCCCTCGGGCAATTGATCGTGCGATAAAGGGGGGGTTGTTTGGCACATTGGGATGTGGTGTCTTGCTCGAGACAATTTAAGGACTTAATCTTGTGCGCCATTGAACTGGGCCTAATCGTGCAACCACAAGTCCGGTATGGGACGGACCTAGCTGATTAATTTGCAATGTCCAGACTTGAGTATTGCCAGTTGTTGGTGTGAGGTCTGAGATGGACGGGTAGACTCACATGGCTCAAGAGGGGGCCCCTAGGGGCGAAACCTTAGAGGGCAGTACTAGGTTTGGACAGGCATTGTAAAGGCTTTGTAGTGATCTCTCTGCCGACACACCAAAGAAGTGTGTTCTTAGCGCTTGGCACTAAGGGATGATCATGTCTTGTGGGTAAAGCTGTACAACCTCTGTAGAGTGTAAACTATTCGAATAGCCGTGTCCGCGGTCATGGACAAGCCCGGGGATTTCACACGGGGTATAGAGTATTTTCTTGAAATGTGGAATGGTTGGGATGTGAGCGGGAGTTCTTTGTTGTTTTGTTGTCTCAAGCTATCTTTGTTGAATTGTGTGGTTGATACTTGTTTCGAATGATGTAGGGTGATGCCTCATCATTCTGTTCATGTTGTCTACCATAGATTTATCAGATTATTTATTATTGTTTTATTCAAACTTCCTTCAATCTATTTATTGTATTTAAATTCAAGTTATTGCTTTCTGCAAATGAACCATATAACTATCCTTTGTCAAGCCGTGCATGAATATATTGCATCATTTCCCTACGGCTTGTTGAGTACGTTTTGTACTCACGGCTTTATATCTTGTTGTTCGATTCTTTGAGGAAGGACCGGTAATGAGTATCAAGAGGAGAGTACTATGAAGACTAAATGCCGACTAGGAAGGCGTTCCCAGACGATTGCTGTGGCATGTCAAATGGCCCAAGTTATTTTATTTCCGCTGCAATAGTTTATTTGTTTCTTTAGCCAAGAGGCATTGGTGTATGAACCTTGACCATAAGGTCGTTTGCTTGATTCAATAATAATTTGTTCTTCTTAGTTATTTCGTTGTATGGAATGATATGTCATCCATGTTTCCACCGTGTGCACTAGCGTGATCCTGGACTAGTGCAGTATACACAGAGGGTTTCAGATTTGCATATCCGGGTCCCGACAGAGATGGTATCAGAGCCAAATCGACTGTAGGTCGCTTTCTTAGTTAGCATGGTCTTCAAATTTATTTTCTAAATCAAACCAACAAATCGGTATTCAATAGTTTGTCTCTTCTCATCTTATTCTTAGGTCCTCATTCCTCTCCTTTGCTGAAACATTGTTTTGAAATTTAAATTGATCTTATCCCATTAAACTTCTTGAAAGCCATGGATTTTCTGCAAGGAACCAAATCACGGGGGACGATGATCAAGCCGTCGAAGAGTATATCCGAGAAGACTACCATATAAGATAGGTTTGTGGTGCTCTATGGTGTTTGAGCATGCCATTCTCTTTTGGTTTAGCTATGTTTAGTCTGCGTATACTAGGATTTTTGTTGCTTGTGTGCCGGGTATGTTGTACACTTGCCTCCAGCACGGTGTTACAACTGTACCTTAAGTTGAAAGCTTTATTTGGTTCTTTATTTTGTAGCCTTTTCGGCTATGCCTTTGGTTGACCTTTGTCCTTGGGTATTACCTTCTCCCCTAGAGGACCTTACC
Organism: Guadua angustifolia; assembly: GCA_036346375.1. Lineage (NCBI taxonomy): Eukaryota > Viridiplantae > Streptophyta > Magnoliopsida > Poales > Poaceae > Guadua > Guadua angustifolia. Next base: position 42,410,621 of record CM070513.1, on the reverse strand, counting down.
ACTTCCCTATTGCTTTTCCCTCTTACCTATTAAACCCTTGTGCTGCATCGCAGATGGTTGACACTCGTTCTGGAGTCGGTCGCAGTTCGCTAGTCGATGCCAATGCTAATGCCAGCGCCAGTACCACCCCGCCACCACCTCCTGTAGTGACGGACCAGAACTTGGGACATTTCTTGGCAGCTCAGACTCAGCTTATGAATACAATGATGCAGAATATGAATAATATGATGAATCAGCAGAATCAGACTGCAGTAGCCCTAGCAAACTTGTTGAACCAACAAAATCAAGCTGCTGCTGCTGTTGCTGCTCACCTCCTCCAGCTCGCCCTCAGTCCAAGCTAGCGAGAATTCATGAGGACTCGTCGCCTACCTTCTCCAACTCTTGAGAACCCTTGGGCCTTGAGATGATTGGATTCGCTCCATTGAGAAGAAGCTCGCCATTGCTCGATGCCGAGATCATGAGAAGGTGTTATATCTGCTCATCGGTTAGAAGGCACCGCCATTGAATAGTGGGAGAACTACATGCGCCATGATGACCCTCAGACCATCACTTGGGCGAGTTTTGTTGCTTTCGCCACTCCCATATCCCTGATGGAAAGGTGGAAATGAAGAAGAATGAGTTCAGGGAGCTCAAGCAAGAAGGAATGTCAGTGAGTGAATACCTCAACAAGTTCATTCAACTTGCTCGCTATGCCCCAGAAGATGTAGCCACAGATGATGCTCGCCAGAAGAGGTTCAAGCGTGGGCTCAACCCAGGTTTAAAGGTACAAGTCATTGGCAACGACTATACAGATTTTCAGCATCTGGTGGATAAAGCTATGCTAATTGAGGAGTCTCGTCGTGAGTTGGAAGAATCCCGCAAGAGGAAGATGATGCAACATGGAGCTCATCCGAATCATCCGCAGAGAGCCAGGTCCAATGCTCAACAGCCTGCTCGTTTCACTACTCCTCCATCAGCATTCAGAACACCTGCACCGGCACCTCGCCTAGCTCCTTCAGGCAACCCCAACGTTGGCACCAATAGCAATCCGCCTCAGAGGACCAGTAATCCAGCTGCAGGAGTCACATGCTTCAATTGCAATGAGCGTGGTCACTATGCTAATAACTGCCCTAGGAAGCAAAATGTGGCCTGATTCGTTTCAACTTGGGATCGACACCTACCAAGACCCCACACGAGAACAGGACGTGGAGCATCCCAGCCCCCAAATCAAGCTACCAGGACTCCACCGCCTGTGGGAAGAGGTCGCGTGAATCATGTCACCACTGAGGATGCCCAGGCTGCACCAGACGTCATACTAGGTAAGCTCCTAGTCAACTCAGCATCTGCCATGGTTTTATTTGATTCTGGAGCTACGCATTCGTTTGTTTCTCGGAATTTTGCTGCAAATCATCACTTAAAGACAAGGCCTTTGAAAACTGTTTTATTGGTGCAATCACCTGGTTCGGATTTGAGTACGAACCAAGGCTGCCCCGAGGTTAAGATATTAATCGGAGGGGTAGAATTCTTAGCCAACCTCATTGTCCTAGACACCAAATCCTAGATGTAATCCTAGGAATGGATTGGCTCTCCAAAAACCAAGCGATTTTGGATTGTGGAAATAGAGATCACATTAACCGGTCGAGATGGAACAAAGCTAAAGTTTCAAGTCTGCCGTAGATCAGTCCGAAGGGATAAAAGTTTGCAGTGCCAAAGGAATAAATTTGGAAGATGTGCCAATTGCTAGAGATTTTCCTGATGTGTTTCCAAATGAGTTGCTCGGAATGCCACCGGATAGAGATATAGAGTTCTTGATTGAGCTAGTTCTGGGCGCTACCCATTTCAAGAGACCGTATAGGATGCACGCTAATGAGTTAGCTGAAGTAAAAGCAGATCAAAGAGTTGCAAGATCGGGGTTTTGTTAGACCAAGTTCTTCGCCATGGGGAGCCCAGTTCTTCTAGTTGAAAGAAGGATGGAACTCGGAGGATGTGTGTAGATTATCGTGCTCTAAATGAGGTCACCATTAAGAATAAGTACCCTCTGCCGAGGATTGATGATTTGTTTGACCAGCTTCAAGGAGCGAGTATTCTCGAAGATTGACTTGAGGTCGAGGTTACCATCGAGTTGAAGATTCAGTAAGAGGATATACCCAAAACAGCTTTTGTGACTCGATATGGACAGTATGAGTATACTGTGATGTCTTTTGGTTTGACCAATGCCCCTGCCTATTTCATGACCCTGATGAATAAAGTATTCATGGAATACCTAGACAATTTTGTCGTTGTCTTTATCGATGACATTCTGGTCTATTCTAAGAGTGAGGTAGAACATGAGGATCACTTGCGGAAAGTATTGACAAAGCTAAGAGAACATCAACTCTGTGCTAAGTTTAGCAAATGTGAGTTTTGGATGAAGGAAGTTGCATTCCTAGGTCATGTTATATCAGCAGAAGGTGTCATTTATTGACCACTGGTAAAGTGAGAGATGTGCTCAATTGGGAGTCACCAAAGACGGTAACCCAAGTTAGAAGTTTCCTTGGAATGGCGGGATATTATCGCCGTTTCATAGAAGGTTTTTCCAGAAAAGCTAGACCGCTCACTCAGCTTTTGAAAAAGGAGAAGAAATTTGCTTGGACATCAGAGTGTGAGCGAAGTTTTCAGGAGCTAAAGAAGTGTTTGACAACTGCCCCAGTGCTTGTTTTGCCAGATATCAGAAAGGATTTTGAGATATTCTGTGATGCATCCCGTCAAGGACTCGGTTGTGTGCTAATGCAAGATAAGAAGGTTGTGGCGTATGCTTCGCGTCAATTAAGGCCACCTGAAGTCAACTATCCGACCCATGATTTGGAATTAGATGCCGTAGTGCATGCTTTAAAGATTTGGCGTCATTACCTCATCGGTAATCGTTGTGAGGTGTACACTGATCATAAGAGCCTGAAGTACATTTTTACCCAAGCCGAACTCAATATGAGGCAAAGAAGATGGTTAGAGATAATCAAGGACTATGACATTGGTATTCATTATCATCCAGGCAAAGCCAATGTAAGTGGTGATGCTTTGAGTAGAAAGAGTTCTTGCAATACCTTGATGATTAAGGAAAGTCGTTGACACTCTATGAGGAATTTCAGAAGCTCAATCTAGAAGTGGTGCAAGAAGGTTACTTAGCAACTTTGGAAGTGTGTCCAACATTGGAGGATTAGATCCGGGAAGCCCAAGCTGATGATGCTGATATCAAGGAGATCAAGAGTAATATGAAGAAAGGAAAAGCCCAGGATTCACTGAAGATGAAAAGGGTACCGTATGGTATGAGAATCGTATTTGTGTACCTGATCAGAAAGAGCTCAAGGAGCTGTTACTCAAAGAAGCGCATGAGACATTATACTCCATTCACCCTGGAAGTACCAAGATGTATCAAGACCTCAAGGAAAGGTATTGGTGGCCAAGCATGAAGCGTGAGATTGCAGAATATGTTGCTCTTTGTGATGTCGCGGAAGGTAAAAGCCGAGCATCGAGACCGGCAGGATTGCTTGACCATTGAAGATTCAGTGGAAGTGGGAAGAAATTGGTATGGATTTCATTCTGGGACTTCCTAAAACCAAGCGAGCTATGATTCGATCTGGGTAATAGTGGATCGATTGACTAAGGTAGCTCACTTCATCGATCAAGACTACCTACACGAGAGATAAATTAGCGAACTATATATGTCGAGATTATCGGCCTTCATGGAGTGCCTAAGAAGATTGTCTCCGATAGAGGAACTCAATTTACCTCTCGTTTTTGGCAAAGTTTGCATGAAGCTATGGGAACTCATCTCAGATTTAGTACTGCCTATCACCCTCAGACTGATGGACAAACTGAGCGTGTGAATCAGATTCTTAAGGACATGTTAAGAGCCTGCGCCTTAACCTATGGTGTTAAATGGGACAAGTGTTTGCCCTATGCAGAGTTTTCTTACAATAATAATTATCAGACCAGCCTCCAAATGTCTCCTTTTGAAGCCTTATATGGTAGAAAGTGCAGAACCCCTCTCAACTGGAAGGAGGCGGGAAAAACAGATTATTTGGTCTGCCATCTTGCAAGAAGCGAAGAGCAAGTTCGATTAATCCGAGACAAGTTGAAGATAGCTCAAAGTAAACGAGAAGAGTTATCACGAGATAATAAATCGCCGAGATTTGAGTTTGAGCCCAATGATTATGTGTATCTTAGAGTCACCCCTCTCAAAGGAGTTAAGAGATTTCAAGTAAAAGGGAAGCTTGCCCCTAGATATGTTGGACCGTTCAAAGTCTTGGAAAGAAGAGGAGAAGTGGCTTACAAGCTTGAGTTGCCTCAGTCCTTCGCTGGAATCCATGATGTGTTCCATGTGTCTCAGTTGAAGAAGTGCCTGCGAGTGCCAGAAGAACAGATGCCATTGGGAGCTATCGATTTGCAAGAGGATCTCACTTACAAGGAGCAGCCAGTGAAGATATTGGTTGTTGCAGAGCGCATCACGAGAAGCAAGATCATCCGTTTTTGCAAAGTCCAGTGGAGCAATCATTCAGAAGAGGAAGCCACTTGGGAGCAAGAAGAGGATCTGAAGTCCGAGTTTCCCCACCTATTCTTTAGCCAGTCCGAATCTCGGGGTCGAGATTCCATTTAAGGGGGGGAGGTTTGTAACATCCCAAAATTTGAGTTTTGGTATGTTTTAAATTAAAAATGAACCATTCATATTTTTCTCGAATTAGCAAAGCTTAATTTGAATTTTCTAATAATTAAAAGATTTAATTAGATTAATCTAAGTATCAAATTAAAGGTTTCAGTTTTTATTGGGTTCCTTGTGCTTCAAGGAATTTTTACTGTATTTTGGATATTTTTAGAATTTATTTGCTATTTATGTGCTTTTATTTGAATTTCTGAATTTTAATTAATTTGGAAAATGTTTTAATTCCTCAAAACCCTCTCGGGCTGAATTTGCTCCAGCCTGTTCTTATTTCCCCGTCGGCCCTCTGTTACGGCGATTCCTTTCACTTGGCTTTGTCTTCCGCCTTTGCTCGGCCCATCACCACAAGACGCCCGCAGTGAATTCGATCCGCGCCACGCGTCCGGCTCGGATGTTGCCACGTCGTGCACTGCCCTGCCACCGCTCCCAAACCCTAGCCGCGCCGTCCTTTTCGGCGTCCGTGTCGGGCACGGCTCCCAGGGCTATTTAAGCCGCCGCCACCAATTGCCCGAGGTTCGCCTCTCCGCGCCGCACCCGTCGCCCTATTCCTCACCGCCGGAGAGTTCCTGGTTGCGCCGCACGAGCTCGCCGAAGTTTCACCGTGAAACCGAGCCTTCTCCGCCATAGTTCTTCTTCTCCGGTGAGTCTCCGCCGCCATCTCTAGTGCTATTGAGTTCACCTCGTCAACCTCTTCCGAATTCACTAACTCTTTATTTCGCTCGCCACTCATTATTTGGTTGCTGTCTTCTTCTTCACCTCCGTCGAACAGCGCCGCCCCTATCGCCGTCGTTCCTTCTCGGTACTCGGTAGTCGGATCTTCTCTACGGCCAGATCTGCGCCCTATTTTCTTGGTAAACCATCTCGCCGCCGTTCGATTTTCTTGCACCGCGCGTCACCTAACACGTCAACGCCCGCGTGTGCGCCGCGTAAGCGCCACGTCGCCTCCACCCGCATGTGCTAGATCGCGGCGCACATGCAAGCCATGTGGCCGCCACATCATCGCCGGCGTGGCGCCATGTTAGAAACCGCGTCGCGCCACCTCCTCGCTGTAGTCCGCGTGTCCGTCGCGGTGCGCCTCGGTCTCGCCACGTGGGCCCTAACGCTTGCGTGTCGCGCCGCGTGCCGCCGTGTCAGCGCCACCGCATCGCCTAGTCGCCATGTGTCAGCCATGTCACCGACACATCGCCTCGGGTTTCCATCCATAAGACGAGTCCACGGTGAACCGTGACACCGACCGGAGGACCCCGAATGTCAGCGGTTATGTTTTTCTTCTATTCTCTCGAATATCCGAATTATCAACCAATCGCGTGGCGACATGTGTCAACCCTTTTCAATATTCCTGGTTTTCTCTCCATTTAAACTTCCAGAAGCCCGTTCTCCTTCGTCCGAACTCCGATTGGAGCGATTCAAATTTCTAAATTTTTGTAAAATCAAGCTCTACATTCCAGAGCCATTTATTTTCAATTTTGAGGTTGTTTTCTTCTCTGTTTTGTATTTATTTGGTTTCGTTGCTTTATTTTCCGGAAGACGCGAACCCCGAAAGAGTGAACGGAGACTTCGAAGACCACGAATCAGCACTTGAACAACAAGGCAACTCGTAGACCTTTGATCATATTGAACCCATGTTTACAAAAGTACTTTGTTTTATTCAACTGCATGCTATTTGCGTAACGATGCTAGTTTATGGGAGTAGCTATTTACCTGTTTGAGTATGCCCCTTTTGATTATTGGTATGCCATGTATCCATTGTTAACCACAGTGGGACATTATTAGTTGGACATAATCATAGTACCGCATTGGGTTATCGTAGCTATCTTAGCCATGCTTAGTTGTCCGATGGGATTCATAACACACGTGAGCTAATGTTAATCTTGACTTAATGAGATATTGAATTGTGGTGTTGACCCTTTGTTGTAAAACTTGTTGTACCATGGCGAGGATGCCATTGGTTTTGGGTTGAACAAAATGTTTCCCTCGGGCAATTGATCGTGCGATAAAGGGGTCTTTGTTTGGCACATTGGGATGTGGCTGTCTTGCCTGAGACAATTTAAGGACTTAATCTTGTGCGCCATTGAACTGGGCCTAACCGTGCAACCACAAGTCCGGTATGGGACGGACCTAGCTGATTAATTTGCAATGTCCAGACTTGAGTATTGCCAGTTGTTGGTGTGAGGTCCGAGATGGACGGGTAGACTCACATGGCTCAAGAGGGGGCCCCTAGGGGCGAAACCTTAGAGGGCAGTACTAGGTTTGGACAGGCATTGTAAAGGCTTTGTAGTGATCTCTCTGCCGACACACCAAAGGAAGTGTGTTCTTAGCGCTTGGCACTAAGGGATGATCATGTCTTGTGGGTAAAGCTGTACAACCTCTGCAGAGTGTAAACTATTCGAATAGCCGTGTCCGTGGTCATGGACAAGCCCGGGGATTTCACACGGGGTATAGAGTATTTTCTTGAAATGTGGAATGGTTGGGATGTGAGCAGGGAGTTCCTTTGTTGTTTTGTTGTCTCAAGCTATCTGTTGAATTGTGTGGTTGATACTTATTTGAATGATGTAGGGTGATGCCTCATCATTACATTCATGTTGTCTACCATAGATTTATCAGTTATTTATTATTGTTTTATTCAAAGCGCCTTCAATCTATTTATTGTATTTAAATTCAAGTTATTGATTTACGCAAATGAACCATATAACTATCCTTTGTCAAGTCGTGCATGAATATATTGCATCATTTCCCTCTGACTTGTTGAGTCGTTTTGTACTCACGGCTTTATGCCTTGTTGTTCGATTCTTTGAGGAAGGACGGGTAATGAGTATCAAGAGGAGGAGTACTATGAAGACTAAATCGACTAGGAAGGCGTTCCCAGACGATTACTGTGGCATGTCGAATAGCCCAAGTTATTTTATTTTTATTTGCAATAGTTTATTTGTTTCTTTAGCCAAGAGGCATTGGTGTATGAATCTTGACCATAAGGTCGTTTGCTTGATTCAATAATAATTTGTTCTTCTTAGTTATTTCGTTGTATGGAATGATATGTCATCTATGTTTCCTTTGTGTGCACTAAGCGTGATCTGGACTAGTGCGGTATACCTGAAGGGTTTCGGATTGCATATCCGGGTCCCGACACGCCGCCGCCAGCCGTGGCCGTCATGCCATGCCATTTAAGTCGACCATCTGAATCCATCTGGCGCTTTCCGGACTGGTCGTTTCTTCTCGATGTTTAGTCTTTCTCTTGCTCGTAGCTAGAAGAAGAAGAACCGAACAAATCAAAGAAAATCGTAAACAGAAGAATACGCATATACAAGATAAACAGTGCCATGCAATGGATGACTAGATAAATGTTGTACGTAAATTTGTAACTAAATTGCGGATTTTGTCTTTTTTGCTACAAATTTGTTATAAGTCCAAATCGCATGCAACAAATTTTTTAAATTAGTAAATATTAATACCTAGCCACAGTAATTTTTATGAAATTTTATAGATGAATTTATACTATTAAAATATTCGAGGAATGTCCAAACTTATGAATTTTGTAGCTCTTAAACTATACGTTCAAAAATGCCGAAATAAATTTTATAAATCTTAGAAAATGCTAAACTAATTATCTGGAAGTTTTCATGAAGTTACAAATTAGTTTGATTTGTCGTATTTTCCGAATGTGTGTTTATGCGTTGTTTTACATGTTTATTTGGTTCTTTATGCATTACGGCGTGAGCGTTGAGTTGCGTGAGGACGCGAATTTCGAGGATCAAGCTCCCCACCAAGACTCGCTGCTTTTCGAAGGCAAGTTATGCTTTGACCATGTTGCTCCTAAATTTCGAAATATATTTTGTTTCAAACTATGCATGCTAATTCAACTAAAAATGGTTTAAATATTTTGGGTGAATTAGCTAGTTAACCTAATTGTTATTGCCACCTTGTTAATAATATTTGTATGCCATGATTCCTTTGATAACCCTAGTTTGGTAATATTAGTTGGTTGATAATATTGTGCCAACACGGGAGGCTATCTAGTGAATAGTTGTAGCCATGCATGTCGTGAATCATTCTATTTGGATTCTGAGAATCAACTTGACTAAAGAATAGTAAATGCTTTTTAATGAAATGTGGAATCTTTGTTGGTATTAACATTGAAATGTAGAGACACTGTGTGGTTCTACATGAAAGATGAATATGAGCATGTGTTGCCTTTGTTAACAACTTGGGGTGGAATTGATTTAGGCTGGGGCAAGTGGACCGAGGCTTCGTGCGAGTGGGCTGTGTGGCAAATGGGGGTGGGTTGAGTGTTGTGAGGGTGTGTGCCAAATTGAGAGAAGGATGTCTTGCCTTGGTCAGTTAAGGACCTTACCTTGCAAGCCTTTGACCTGAGTCTCTCGTACAACCACATGTCTGAATGGGAAGACCTAGTTTAGTAGGATTCTGATGTCTTACCTTTGATACCTCGGGGTGGCAGTTACCACTACTACAGAACCTGCTATGACAAGCGGTTCGTAACCCCCTTTACAAGCGGTTTTATAACCGCTTCTAAGCAACCGCGTGTGATACCCATCGGGTATCTGGCGATTCTTTCAGCTGCTGTCTTTGTGGCACGAAGTGGTTGGGAAGGTGTTGGGAGGGCGATGGAGCCGCCCGTGGGGACTCCTGGCGGTTCGTGTTACAAACCGCTTGTGGAGAAGGATATTGAAGCGGTTAGTCTTACCAACGCTTGTGGAAGCGACACTCGAAGCGGTTGGAATCACCAACCACTTGTGGAGAGAGTTTTCGATTATATGTATTATAGAATATGTTCTTCTGGTGTTTTTGTATATCGTTTTTGACCATGAAATTAAATATGAGTGAAGGAGTTTTTTTGCAATTAATTATATATTCTTGTCGGGATTGGCTACCTTTGTACCAAGGCGACCATCGGCCTTGGCGCCAACCGACCATGCCCTTGCGGACAACGCATGCGATCTGAACCGTGCACCCCGGCCCCGAGCAAGCCAGCTCGGGGTCCTCGACAAAGCGGACGTGGCATTAAATGCATGGCGGCTTAGGGATCGTGGCGCCGGGATCCGCGCCGCCACAGTCATGACTTGGTCCACGCCCATTGTGCCCACGTCGCGTGGTACCCGTGAGTGGCGGCAACGCTCTGCGTCGTCCTCTCTGATGGCGCTCCTGTAATAAATGATTTGTCTCTGTAATTTCCTATAAATACCCCTCCCACGATGGATTGAGGTTGGAACCCCTGTAACACACACACACTCACGCTCTGAGCCTTTGGTAGGTCCCTTAGGATCTCTAGGGACCCAAAGCAAGCAGGCTGCGACCACGGGGCGCGGACCAAGACCCCGACGACCAAGGCCAAGGCGGCCGCGGCACAGCGGCGCGCCCGGCGTCCGTTCTGCCGTACCATCATCGGCGGTCACGACCTCCATAGCTGCCGAACACAGGTGCATCGTGCGGAAAGGTTCTCTGACGGTGAGGTCCCATGCCCACGCTCCCGATGGCGGATAACGCCAAGGGCAAGGGCGGCGGAGGGCGTTAGCGATGGCATAGGATTCGAGCCGAAACCACATCGCCGTCATATTCGGGGGCTCCTCGGCGTACAAATCCCGAAGGGACCTCAAGGAGGCGGCACGGGAGGTCTGCCACATCACTCACGGCAAACCGCCCGATCCGATGCTTCGGTGGTCGGCGCCCTCACTTTCTCCAAGGAGGACTGCCCCCTTGGAATGACCAGGCCCCAGAGGCTCCCGCTGGTCGTAAGCCCGACCATCAGCAACGCTAAGGTCGGCCGAGTCCTCGTGGACGGCGGAAGCTCCTTGGACCTCATATCTGCCGGTCTGGGCGAGATGCGAGTTCCTCGGTCGAGATCGAGGGCGTTGCCGTCCGTTCTCGAGATCGCCCCGCACGCCGGTCAAGCCCTGGGCGAGATCACGTGTGCAGAACGCTCGGGGTCCGGCCAACTTCCGGACCGAGCTGATCAATTTCGAAGTCGTCGACTTCAAGTCACTTCTCGCGCCATCTCGGCGGTGTCGGGACGGGCTTGCAAATCCGGACCCTCGTGTATTCAGCACTAGTCGAGATCACGCTAGTGCACACGATCTCAACATTGGTACATATCACGGTCATAACCGGCGAAATAATAAGTACTTTGATTAAATACTCAAACTAGTTGATCGACCTTATGGTCAAGTTACAAAGATCGCCTCATGAGCGAAGACTTATTAGAATATTCAAATGCAATGAAATAAAATAAACTCGTGGCGCCAACCAATTTGCCACGAAGTAATCGATCAGGCTCGCTCCTAGTTTGTCGTCTCCTCTGATACTCCTCCTCTGAGCGGGGTTGCTTCTTCTTCAAGCGAAGTTGTGTTGTTGTGGGGTGAGTACTTTGAGCACTTTCGGCAAGTCATGCCTGAATGCAATTCTAATATTCTACATGCATGGCTTAGTACAAAGGATAGGCTATGGTTCATAAGCGATCTGACATTTAAGAATAACGGTAGTAATTTGCAAATGACAAAAGCGATAATAAGAATAGTAGCTTTCACAAACATTTTAATCACGGTCATATTTCCATCCTATGTCCGGTTCCTCATTACCAACCCCAAGCATTTTCCATAAACAATTCATTTTCATGAAAATCTAACCCTTGGCCAGTAATCATAAGCGATGCTCAATAGTGAACACGGCTATTGAATAGGTTGTACACTCTGCAGAGGTTATACACTTTACCCACAAGATCTGGTCAAATACCACCAAGGCAAAAACCGTGTACGAAGCCTTTCCAAAGTTCCATCTAAACCCGATCTTGCCGCTAAGGTTTCAACCTTTGGAGGGACTGTTACCACACCAGGGCCCCCTCTTGCGCCATGTGAGTTCTCATTCCGCTTCTCAGGGCCTCACACCACCACAGACAGTACCAAAGAATAGATTTCCCGGTTTACTCAGCTAAGCCCGTCCCATTCACGGAGCTTGTGGGTGTATGAGAGACTTCAGTTCAAATGCTGCAAGGTTAAGTCCTTAGTTGGCCGAGGCAAGACTAACCAAGTGTGATCTCAATTATCCAAAACCAATAAAAACCAAATCGACCGCCGATTGCCACTCTTGGCCCACGAAACAATCTTGCCATTTGCCCCGGTCTAAATCATTTTCCCACCGGTTCTTTACCATTGCACCACGTGCCATCATCAACTCAATAACACATGTCTCATTCACAAAGCATGTTCAATATCTCATTAAGTCAATATTCACTTTGGTATTCCAAAATCATGAAATGTCACGTGGCGGGGCTAAGCATACTACTTCGGTCTACTCAACCCATGTTGGCAAATTATAAAAGTCCAACTATTAATCCATATCCTAGGGTGACAAAAGATTCATGGCCTACAATTATATATGACAAGGTGGCATACAGCAACTTAGGCATTTAACTAATCCCAAAACTTATTCAAAATCATTTCTATCAAATTAGCATGCAATAGTTTAAATCAAAATAATTTGCTCTAGTAGGTTCAACATGATCAAACACAACTTGCCTTCAAAAAGTACTGATTCTGGCTCCTGAGCTTGCTCCTGGGTCAGAACCTCTCCCTCGAAACCTTCGGGCACTTCAACGTCTACGCGTAACGCAAATAAATAGCAATAAATAAATAAAACAGAGAGCAACTCAAGCCTAAAATTCAAATAAAATTCATAAACAGAAAGAGCTTGATTTTACAAATTTATAGAAATTAGAATCACTCAAATCGGAGTTAAAAGCATAAAAGTTATAAGCGTTTGAAGTTTCAAAATATATTTAAAATCAATATACCGAATTAAATAAATATTTTCTTTTTAGGAAAATTAATTATTCGTCATCGTGACACGTGTCGTCACCAGAGAGTGACACGTGGCCTTCTTGACATCATACTGGCCGGCTCCGTCTTGGCGTCGGCATAGCGTCATCATTGACTCAGCGGCAGTGGGACCCACCGTGGCGTCGACTGGCGTCACCGGTCCGGTCTGCGGTGACATGCGGGCCCGTCTTTGTCGGCGACTCATGCGCCGATGAGCGGCGGCGTGGCTCAATCTGGACCAACTAAAACCAATCCGGCGGCTATGGTTAAATCGGTAAAGTGGCTGTCGGCGACCGCCGGTTTGCATCTAACGGCGGAGATTAGAAGATGGAGTTATTGTTTATGGAGCGGCGTGGCGAATCGGTCGTTGATGCACGATCGGACGGTTGTGGGCGCCCGGGCTCGGTGGAAACGGTGCGGCGGCGCTTCACCGGGCGGGGACGACGACGGCGTCTGGTGCGGCGTTCGAGGCTCCTCGGCGGCGCGGCGGTGATGCTTCCGAAGCGGCGCGACGCGTTGAGTCAATGGTACCAACGGAAGCGGCGGAAGTCACCGGCGGTGACGGGGCGACGCAAAAATTTGGCGGTTGGCCGGGAACTTCGAAGTCGTGCGGCGAACAGCGGCGTCTCGGCGGCGTGGAAGCGTCTGACGGAGTGCGGCGTGGTGGGGTTCTAACCGGGTGGCGGCGCATTAAATAGCCCCTCGGCGTCGTGAAAAGCGCGGAGACCGAGGCCCGGCAGCGGCGGCGGAATCCGTGAGAATCGGATTAGGCGGCGTGGCGCGATGAGAGCCGTCGGATCCGGATCGAGCGGCGGCGGAGTTAGGGTTTTCGGAGCAGACGCCTGATGTTCGCCCAACATTATTCACGGATTTTAATCCTTTTCGATTAAAAATAATTCCCGAAATTCAAATAATTCATTTGGGGCTTTAAAAATACTAGAAAAATTCGGAAAAATTCCCAAAAATATTTTAAGACATTTGTGACTTAAATAAAATATTTTTGGCAAAACTTTATTTTAACTCTTCCATTATTTAATTAATTTGATAAATGGCTTAATTCAAAATAAATTCAAATAATTCCAAATAAATCGAAATAAATTCCAAAAATTCCCAAAAATTCAAAATACCATTTAAATGCAATAAAAGCAAAAATTGGGGTGTTACAAACCTCCCCCCCTTAACGGAATCTCGACCTCGAGATTCGTAATTACTAAGGAATAGGTTGAAATTCTGCTTGAGTCTTCTTCACGCCCGAGTTGCTTCGCTCTCGGAATGGTTACTCCTTGAACTCTGCGAAGCGGTCGATTTATTTCTCGTTTCTCGATCCCTAGTATCCAAGATCTTCACGGGTACTTTTTATAAGTCAAATCCTCCTGCTGACTCGGCCGAGCTCTAACGGCATTTGCTCTTCTGGCACCTGGAGGCATTTCTTTAATTGTGACACATGGAACACATCAAGCACTCCTGCTAAAGACTACGGTAACTCCAGCTGATACGCTACTTCGCCTCTACGACTTAGGATCTTGAACGGACCAACATATCTTGGTGCTAACTTCCCTTTAGTGTGGAACCTCTTAACTCCTCGAGTGGTGTAACTCGAGATACACAAAATCTTGAGCTCAAAGCTTAAATCCTGCGGCGATTATCTGCGTAACTCTTACATCTTGATTGTGCTATTTTCAACCTTTCACGATCACGGCTATCTGCTCTTGACTTCTCGGAGAATATCCGGCCCAAACATATGGCGTTCTCGGTCTCATTCCAGTTCAACGGCATTCGACGAGGGTCTTCCATATAAGCGCTTCAAATGGTGACATCTGCAGACTTGCACGGTAGTGTTATTATAGCTAAACTTCGGCATATGGCAAACACTTATCCCACGAAGTTGTATAAGCCAATGCACATGCCCTCAACATGTCTTCGAGATCTGGTTAACTCTTTCCGTTTGCCCATCATGCATGGGTGATATGCGATCTTGAAGTTGAGCGGGTCCCTAGGGCCTCATGCGGCTTATCCCAAAATCTTGAGGTAAACCGAGTACCTCTGTCGATACAATTTTCTTGAACTCCATGCGAGACACACAATTCTTGACATATACAAATCGCTAAGCGGTCCCTGAGTAGGTAGTTTTCACGGTATGAAGTGGGCGACCTTGGTCATAGGTCCACTATAACCCATATGGAGTCATACCTGTGCGGGTCCTCTCAGAGACCCGATAATGAAGTCCATTCGATTTCCTCCCATTTCCACTCGGGTATCTTCGATGGTGTAGTAACCCTCGCGGCCTTTGATGCATTGCTTTGACTCTTTGGCATATGTCGCTGCTATAACATGCTCTGCAACTTCACGCTTCATGCTTGCCACCAAAATCTTTCCTTGGTCTTGGTACATCTTAGCGCTTCGGATGAATGGAGTACTTGGAGTCATGAGCTTCTTCGAGAATCATTTGTTTGAGTTCCTTCTTATGCGATGCATAAATCGATTTTGATCCACAATGTACCTTGCTCATCCAGCTTGAAATCCTTCGCCTTGCCTTCCTCCATTTTGGACTTAATTCTCTGAATCTTGACATCGTCTTTCTGTTCTTCACGAATCTGATCTTCCAGAGTAGGCTTCACTTCTAGAGCGGCTATAAATCCTTTAGGCACAACTTCCGGCTTGACTTTCAAATTCCTTGCATAACTCGACTGATTTGCTTCCACCAACATGTTCACGAATGGCTTTTTCGGCTCAAAGCATCGGCCACCACATTGGCTTTTAGGGTGATAATGGATTCCCAGATTATAATCCTTAATTAATTCCAACCACCTCCTCGCCTCATGTTGAGATCCGATTGAGTGAATATATATTTAAGACTCTTATGGTCGGTGTACACCTCACATCTGTTTCCAATCAGATAGTGCCGCCATAACTTCAAGGCGTGTACCACGGCTGCTAACTCCAAGTCATGTGTTGGATAGTTCTCCTCATGCGGCCTCAACTGCCTTGACGCATATGCGACGACCTTTCTGTTTTGCATTGTCGCATCCTAGCCCTTGGCGCGATGCATCACAATATATATCAAAGCTCGGCTTAAATCCGGTAGAACTAACACTTGGTGCCGTTGTCAAGCGTTTCTTCAACTCTGAAAACTCCGCTCACATTCGGCGTCCACGCAAACTTCTTTTCCTTTTTCAACAATTGCGTAAGGGTCTACGCAATCGTGAGAATCCTTCAATAAATCGGCGGTAATAACCCGCCATTCCAAGAAACTACGGATTTGAGTCACCGTCTTGGGTGGCTCCCAATGCAAGACTTGCTTCCACCTTACTTGGGTCAGCTGCGACTCCTTGATGGTCACCACATGTCCAAGGAATTCCACCTTGTTCTTCGAAATCGCACTTGCTAAACTTGGCGAAAAGTTCTTTGTTCCTTAACTTCTCGAACTAGCCGGATGCTCTGCATGCTCTTCCACAGTCTTGGAGTAAACTAGAATGTCATCTATGAACACAACAACGAACTTATCCGGGTATTCCATGAAAACCATGTTCATCATGTTCATGAAGTATGCAGTGCATTTGTCAAACCAAAAGACATAGCGTAAACTCGTAATGTCCATATCTTGACGAAAATCACGGTCTTGGCACATCCTCCGTCGAATCTTCATTTGGTGATATCACGATCGTAGGTCAATCTTGGAAAACTCGGCTCCTCTCAAGCTGATCAAATAGGTCATCGATCTGGGTAGTGGGTACTTATTCTTTATAGTGACTTCATTTAACGCTCGGTAATCCACACACATCCGGTAACTTCCATCCTTCTTCTTGACAAATAGAACCGGTGCTCCCCATGGCGACGAACTTGGTCTGATAAATCCCTTATCCATTAACTCCTCAATCTGCTTCTTCATTTCCACCAACTCATCGGTTGACATCCGATAAGGTCTTTTAGCTATCGGGGCTGTTCCCGGTACTAACTCGATTACAAACTCTATGTCCCTGTCGGGTGGCATCCCAGGTAAATCCTCTGGAAATACGTCCGGGTATTCTCTGACAACTGGTACATCTTCTATCTTGTGGCCTTCACACTATTGACCATCAAGCTGTCCATCGACGGCGGTTGTTGAAACTCTATTTTTCTCCCACAAGGGCTCTCGTGATATGACTCTTCGTCACGGTCTAACACCACCTTGTGTTTAGACAACCAGATCCATTCCCAAAATAACATCTAGAGTGCAGGTATCTATCACCACTAAGTTTGCTAAGAACTTCGTTCCATCAATAATCAATTTTACCCAGAACATCCTACATCGGATCGGAGTTACGATCCGAGATTGTACTAACAATACATGCCTAAGGTTCACCATTTTCAACCCATTGTTCACAGCAAAAATCCGAGATATAAGCGAATCGAAGCTCGAGAATCAAATAAAAGCTATTGCAGTCTTGAGTTGACAAGTAACTTACCCGATCTGACGTCCGATGTATTACGCCTTGCATCGGCGGTGACATGATTGACTCTCGCCTCTTACCCACGATCGTGGGGCAGCTCAGTGCGTAGCTCCGACTTGCTCTTGGCGGGTGCCTTCGTTGGAGTAGTCCCAAGATTGAAGCGGCGGTGTCCTCCTCCTCCTTCTTAGGACAATAATTGGCAAAATGCTGGCTCGTGATGAGATAAAACAACGTTTAGCGTCATTCTTTGGCTCCTGCATTGCATTCCCAAGCCCGGTGTTGGTGTCTGGAAATTTTGTCGGCGGTCTTGGTCTGGTGGTGGCGTCGTCATCACATTCCTTGGTTGGAACTGAAGAACGGTTTGGTGCAACCCTCAAGCAGCTGCGCTCCTGGCGTGCTCCTGTTTGTGCCATTCTGCGCTTCGGTTGTCCTCCGGCTCCTTGCGCTTGTCCTCCAATATCAGCGCCTTGTTCACTAGCTCACGAAAGTCGGGAAAAGTGTGGGTTATGAGTCCCTGCGATCTGAATCAGTCCCTTCATGAATCGAGGCTGCTGGCCTTATCGTTGCTACATCCTCAGTGCGTGGCGTGCGGTGCGTGAACTTATTGAGATACTCGGACAGCGATTGATTGCCTGCCCGATGCCTAAACTCCTCCTTCTTCAGCTCCATGATGCCTTCGGGCACATAATCTTGCCAAAAGCAATCGTGAACTCCTCCGGTGATGTCTGTGGGTGCTCATGAGCGTGTGATAATTTTCCCACCATTGTGGCGGTTCCTTCAAGGCGATGAGAGGCGTAAGTACCCTCTCATTTCCTTCACCTTTGGGTAATGTGCAACTTCCTCTCTATCGTCCTCACCAATCATCGCCTCCAATGGATTGGCATTCCCGAAAATGTGGCGATCGTGTCCTCATGAATTCGAGCAACCTCGAGTGTGGCCTCTGCCTTTGGGTTGACTAGTTAACAGGCGGCGGTGGCTTGGCGGTGACTTCTTTGCATCTGCTGCATCATGGTATGCATCAAGCGAAGTCATGCGACAATGAAGGCTCCAAGGTTACGCATGTCAACTGGTGGTGCTGGTTGGGGTCCTTGCCCGTCATCATTGATGTTTCCAGCTGAGCGTGAACCATTCCCATTTCCTCCCTGGTTTCCACGGGTGTTCACCATCTGTCGATTGTTCCATGGTTTTTAGAGACGAGAGGGGAATAAGAATAGACGAGTAATGGAATACTTATGCGGGGTCAAAGGTGTAACACAAAATCTAACTTTATTACTTTATTAATATCTGGGTATGGTTGCTCACAATGCCTAAAGGCCTTGCAACACATACCGATCACTCCTAAGCATGAAAAAACCGTCGAACTAACACTCAGGAGTCAAGCGCCTCTAAGGGTGACTCTTATTCCAAAACGCGACTCATCGCAGAGTCTCAGCTGCTAATCCTAACGCTCACTCCTCGAGCCAACCCCCACGGAACTCCTGGTGGATACAGTGGGTGTCTTTGGTCTTGGTACAAACCTATCCCACGATCCTCGGTGGATCGCCTCCTGCCGGCTCAACCTCCACTGGCTCGGCTCAACCTCCACTTGGCTCGGCTTGACCTCCACAGGCTCGGCTTCACTTCCACAGCTCGCTCTGGCTGCGGCTCTGCTTGTGGCTCCTCCGGGTGCAGGTGGTGTAGCTCGATCTTGGCTCGGCTCTGGTCCGTATAGCGCTGTCTCCAGCTCCCCAATCCTCTGGATAGAGTGGGCCAAGTACTCACAAGTCTGCAGCAGATGAGCCCTCACCTGCGAGAACTCGTCACGAGACTTCTGCAGCTCCTGAACCATCTCGTCGATAGCATCCTCTTGAGCGATGACATATCTGGCCAGATGGGTGATCGTGGCATCCTCCTCCTCGATGGGCTCTCGGTTGTAGCGAGTATCTCTGCGCGGATGGTGGCGAAACTCTTGTGCCATCAACTCCTGGGGTAGGTCGAGCAATCGCCTCATCGCCAGACGCGATGTCTCCACGAATCGGCGTCAAATGACAACCTCTGGCGTGATGCGGATGGGACGACTCGCCCTCGCACTATCCTAAGCGTGACCATGATAGTGACATCGGGCAATATCGATCTGCCCGATCTCTGATAGTCCCCGGTAGATCGGCTGTCATATCCTCGGCGGTGCATCATCGCCAAAGCTCATGGCGTACCCTCCGTCGCTCACCAAAAGAGTGGATCATCCTCATCTGTGAAAGGTCACTCACGTGAAACTCAAATATTTTAAACAAAGCGTACATGCGATAAATTCAGCAGGGGGTATGAAAAGAAAGAAGGGATAAGTCGAGATTGCATTATCATCTTGGCACATTTTAGCTTTTAGAAAATAGTTTTATCCTCACTCGACCATTCTAACTAAGGGCTAGTCCTACAGTCAGTATGGCTCTGATACCACCTCTGTCGGGACCGGGCTTGCAAATCCGGACCCTCGTGTATTCAGCACTAGTCGAGGATCACGCTAGTGCACACAGATCTCAACATTGGTACATATCACGGTCATAACCAGCGAAATAATAAGTACTTTGATTAAATACTCAAACTAGTTGATCGACCTTATGGTCAAGTTACAAAAGATCGCCTCGCAGAGCTAAGACTTATTAGAATATTCAAATCTGTGAAATAAAATAAACTCGTGGCGCCAACCAATTTGCCACGAACAATGGCCCGGTGGGCTCGCTCCTAGTTTGTCGTCTCCTCGATACTCCTCCTCTGACGGGGTTGCTTCTTCTTCAAGCTGAAGTTGTGTTGTTGTGGGGTGAGTACTTTGAGCACTTTCGGCAAGTCATGCATGAATGCAATTCTAATATTCTACATGCATGGCTTAGTACAAAGGATAGGCTATGGTTCATGAGCGATCTGACATTTAAGAATAACGGATAGTAATTTGCAAAGCGACAAAAGCGATAATAAGAATAGTAGCTTTCACAAACATTTTAATCACAGTCATATTTCCATCCTATGTCCGGTTCCTCATTACCAACCCCAAGCATTTTCCATAAACAATTCATTTTCATGAAAATCTAACCCTTGGCCGTAATCACCGAAGCGATGCTCAATCTGGTGAAACACGGCTATTGAATAGGTTGTACACTCTGCAGAGGTTATACACTTTACCCACAAGATCTGATCAAATACCACCAAGGCAAAAAACGTATGAAGCCTTTCCAAAGTTCCATCTAAACCCGATCTTGCCGCTAAGGTTTCAACCTTTGGAGGGTGGTTACCACACCAGGGGCCCCCTCTTGCGCCATGTGAGTTCTCATTCCGCTTCTCGGGCCTCACACCACCACAGCAGTACCAAAGAATAGATTTCCCGGTTTACTCAGCTAAGCCCGTCCCATTCACGGAGCTTGTGGTCATATGAGAGACTTCAGTTCAAATGCTCGCAAGGTTAAGTCCTTAGTTGACCGAGGCAAGACTAACCAAGTGTGATCTCAATTATCCAAAACCAATAAAAACCAAATAAAATAAATAAAAAAATTTTAAAAAAATTTCAAGCCAAAAAAAAAATTTTTGAAAGGGGGGGTTTTTTAAGGTTTGGCCCTCCCCCCCGGGGGGGGGGGGGTTTTTTTTAAAAAAACCGGGTTTTTTTTTTTTTTTTTAAAGGGCCCGGGGCCGTAAATTTTCCCCCCCCCTTTTGGGGGGGAAAATTTTTGGCCAGGGGGGGGCCCCCCCCGGGGGGGGCGTCCGGGGGTTTGGTTGGGGGCCCGGCTTTGGGGGGTTTTCCCGGGGGGGGTTTGGCCCCCGGAAAAAAACCCCGGGCCCCGGGGAAAAGGGGGGTTCGGGGCCGGGTTTTAAGGGGGATTGGAAAGGGGGGGTTTTTGGGGGGGGGCCCAAAATTTTTTCCGGGGTTTTTTTTTTAAAAATTTCCCGTTTTTTGGGGGGGGGTTTTTAAAAAAAAACCCCCCTTTTTTTGGGGGGCCCTTAAAAAATATTTTGGCCCAAAATTTAACCCCCTAGCGGCGTGGCTCAATGCGGACCAACTAAAACCAATCCGGCGGCTATGGTTAAATCGATGCGTGGCTGTCGGCGACCATCGGTTTGCATCTAACGGCGGAGATTAGAAGATGGAGTTCTTGTTTATGGGGCGGCGTGGCGAATCGAAGTCGTTGATGCGATCGGACGGTGTGGGCGCCGGGCTCGGTGGAAACGGTGCGGCGGTATTGCTTCACCGGGCGGGGCAACGGCGGCGTCGGCCTTGGCGTTCGAGGCTCCTCGGCGGCGTCGCGGTGATGCTTCAAAGCGGCGGCAGCGTTGAGTCAATGGTACCAGCGGCGGCGGGAAGTCACCGGCGATGACGGGGCAGCATAAAAAATTGGCGGTTGGCCGGGAACTTGGCGAGTCGGCGAAGCGGCAGCGGCGTCTCGGCGGCGTGGAAGCGTCTGAGACGGAGTGCGGTGGCGAGTGGGGTTCTAACGGGTGGCGGCGCATTAAATAGCCCCTCGGCGTCCGTAAGCAGGAAGAGGCCCTGCAGCTGGCGGCAGAATCCGGCGGGGAATCGGATTAGGCGGCGTGGTAGCGATGAGGCCGTCGGATCCGGATCGAGCAGCGGCGGAGTTAGGGTTTTCGGAGCAGACGCCTGATGTTCGACCCAACAACATTCACGGGATTTTAATCCTTTTCGATTAAAAATAATTCGAAATTCAAATAATTCATTTGGGGCTTTAAAAATACTAGAAAAATTCTGGAAAAATTCCCAAAAATATTTTAAGACATTTGTGACTTAAATAAAATATTTTCAGCAAAACTTTATTTTAACTCTTCCATTATTTAATTAATTTGATAAATGGCTTAATTCAAAATAAATTCAAATAATTCCAAATAAATCCAAATAAATTCCAGAAATTCCCAAAAATTCAAAATACCATTTAAATGCAATAAAAGCAAAAATTGGGGTGTTACAGCAGGCCGGCCCTGTCCAGGTTCATGGCCGCCACACACCACGCCTACCAGTGCATGAAGGCTCGGGCGAATAGGCGTCATTACCATCAAGAGCGACCACAGGCGGCCTTGAGCTGTGATGAAAAGCTCGACATGGTCGAAGGCAGTGCTTGTGTGCCCGCCCGACCGAGTAGCCAGCTCGTTCGACCAAAGTTACCCTCAACTTGGGAGGAGAGACCAAGCGGTAGCTCTCGGAGAGCCGACCCGATCAAGGTCTTCCATCTGGGGTCTTCTTTAGACCCCAAATAGGAACTTCGAGCTCATTACTTTCCTCGGAGGAGGCGGACGTGTTACTTTGGGAACCGTCCAGAGCATGCAGGGGTCCCAAGGGAAGTAATTGAGCATAGAATTGTTGGCTGTTGACCTAGCAAAAAACCCGTCTTGATCTCGTGCGCTTTTTCCAGGAAGCGGCGATCATCGGGGCGAACTTCGACAAACTCCTCAAAAGTAAAACCGTTGGGGAAGTCGAGCACTTTCGGAGTGGTGGCAAACCTAGTCATCGTGAAGAAGAAGGGGGCAAGTGGCGCATGTGTGTCGACCCTGGCCCTAGCGCCGCTTTGCCAGAAGGACAACTTCATTGCGGCGCATTGATCATGAGTCGGCCTTAGCGGCGGAGTCGAATAATGAGTTTTTGGATGCCTATTCAGGTTACCACGGATCGGCTTGTTCCCGTGACGAGAAAGACCTCCTTCATCACCCAGTTCGGCACATTACGCTACCGACCATGTCTTTTCGGGTTGCGGGCAGCGAGGCGACCTTCGGCGCTTGATCACGAAGACTTTCCGAGGACGGATAGGCGAAACACGGAGGTATCGTGGATGATATCGTAGTTAAGAGTAAGCTCCCCTCGGGTCATATATGCGACCTTGAGAAACCTTTGTAATCTTCGTAGACATAAAATAAAGCTCAATCGAGAAGTGTGTTTTTGGGGTGAAAATTTGGTAAAAGTACTCGGGTATGTCGCCGGGCCCCTGGGCATCGGTGCTAACGGAAAAAGATCGAGCATCGAAAGGATCGCCCTCAAGACTCCATAAAGGAGGTGCAAACCACTGACCGGACGCATGGCGGCCCTTAATTGCTTCATTTCCCGATCGAGTGACGGTTTGCCTTTCTTTAAAGGCACTCGCGAGGCATGAGGCTTTGTATGGGCGGAAGAAGCTAACGCTCCTTGACGAGCTAAGCGATACTGTCCGGCCCCCAATCACAGCCGCGCCAAGGTCGAAACGCTCTACTTTACCTCATGGCGACACGGCCGTAAGCAATCTTGGCGGTAAGCGAGATGGGACCTGGCGTCCGATGTACTACGTGGCGGTATTGCACGGGCCAAGGAAGTTACCGAGGTCGAAACTCACTGTGCTCGTTGCTCATGGCTTCGAGGAAGCTCGCCACTACTTCAAGCCCACGAGGTCGTCGTCGGCCGGCTTTCGCTTAGGAGATCCTAAAAACCCGAGCGCCCGATGGCCGGACAGCGAAGTGGGCCATGGAACTCACGAGTTCGACATACACTTCTCTGCTCGCCGCGGCAATCAAGTCGGATCTTGGCGATTTCGTGGCGGAATGGGCCGAACCACCCGGCCGAAACCGAATCTCGAGAATCTGCGGACGGCCATTGGACCATGTGCCGGCGGATCGAGCTTTGAGCGCTCGAAGTGGCGTCGTCTGATGTCCCCTCGGGGGACCGCTGCGATATGTCATCAATTACGCCGCGCAACCAACAACGCGGTGAAATCTGAAGGCCTCGGTAGAACCCGAGGCGTGCAAAGCGCTCGGAGTCTAGCGGCGGCAAGTGAAGGCGATTCACAACTAGTCGTCAACCAAGTAAACAAAGAGTATCGGTGTTCCGATGGCTCAATGGCGCTTTACGGTTGAAGTGAGGAAGATGGGCGATACTTTAGAAATTTTGAAGTACTCTACATCCCGGGAAGGACAATTCCTGGCGACCAACTTTCCAGGTCGGTTCCTCATGATTGCCGCCCACAGGGCGCTTCGTTGAGCATCTGCACAAGCCCTCCATTCCCTCTGTAGAGGTGGCACCACCCAGGGCGCTTGGCCCGGCGCCGGTCGACATGTCTGCAGCCCTACTCCCTCGAGGTGGCGCAAGAGGCGTCTGATGCGTCTCCTTCCTCGAGCAAGGTGCAGATTGGATGGCGCCATTCATCGATATCTTGCCCACAGGACATTGCAGGAAAAGCGGCGTTCCGGTTGCAAAAGCGGTCATCCGTCTACAAGCTTCGTGAAGCGGCGCCTTATCCGCAAAAGGCGCCTTTGGGGTACTCTCCAAGTCGTATCGGCGAAGGCGAATTCCTTCTCGAGGACATCCATGCGGGAATGTCGCGGAGCCCACTCGTCCTTCGGACTCTTGTAAGCAAGGCATTCCGCCTCGGGTACTCTTGCCAGCAGCCCTAGGCGGCCTTTCGGGCAATTGTTGTGACTTGTCGGCGTGCGATTCCGCCCGTAAGTCCCACCGGTAGGCGTCTGGCGCTGCAAACTATCGATCTCATGGCCATTCTCGACACAGAGAACCGATATTCTCGGGCCTTTCCCGTGGTCGAAGGGTTCTAAATTCTTGCTCGTAGCTATCGACACTTTCTCTAAGTGGATTGGCGAGCGATTTCAACCATTTAAGCTCGAGCGACCAAGAGATTTTTCGCGACAAGCGTGGTGGCGCGTTTGAGGTACCAATCGCCTCATCACGGATAACGGCTTTCGATTCTGGCGATTTGTTTCAAGCCTCTGCGAGAAATAGGAACAAAGATCGCCGCCTCTGTAGCTCACCCGCGAACAGCGGGCGTAGAAAAACAAGCGGCCGGCTACTCCAAGGCATCAAGAAAAGGGTCTTCAAAGACCTCTCGACAAAGCGGATCATGGGTGGGCGAGCTTCCTTCCGTCCTCACAGTGCTGCGCGCCACGACAAGCGAGCTTCTGGTGAAGCGTCATTCGGCTTCGTTTATGGTGCGGAGGTGTCTTGCCGCGAAATCGTTCTCGGATCCCCAAGAATCCATTTGGCCAAACCTTTGTTCACGAGTGCGTGGCGTCGCCTAGACCTCGATCTCGTGAGAATCTACGCCTTAAAGACGCAGCTCCGTCGGTAGTCTACCAGAGCACTCCATAACCAGCGGCCAAAACGGCCGAGCCGATCCTTGCGGTGGCGACCTTGTCCTACGAATTCGGGACTTGTCGAAGGCCAACAAGCTCTCCCAAATGGGAAGGACCGTTCCTGATCGTTTCAGCAGCGCGCCGGTGTCGCCTTGCCATGCATAATGACGCGTGCTTCCCAACTCATGGAACATCGACCATTGCGCCAAGTTCTATGTCTAAGCTCATATTCTCTTCGTTATATTGTGAATCCGTCCCTACTTTTCGGGCAATATAGCTTTCATCAACGATACCCTTTTCATCTTACTACGGGATTGGGCGTATGACCTGCGTCTGCGGGCTTTTAGCTCACCACCAAAAGGCTTGATCGTGATAAGCGGCCTTGGTCATGGTAGCCATCCGCTCTGTGATACAAGCATAAGCAGACACCTTTTCCGATCGGCTCGACTTTTTAGCTCGGCTCGCGTCGTTGGTGCGCTTCACACCGCACCCACAAATTAGGGATGCCGTCCTAAGCGCTAACAAATTTCAGCCTGCGCTCGTTCTTCTTTTCACAGAGCCTATCCCGCTTGTTGCTTGCACAAGCGGTGCGTTGTCGGAGGGGCAGCGTTTTCCTTCACCTCTCCTGCGAACAAACTTCGTGCTGCAATCGGTGCCTGGCGTTATTAGCGGCGGGAAACTGGATGAAGCGAGCTCCGGCGCAGCGTATCTTTGTCGCTAGGGCACTACTCGCCGTAAAGTGTTGCCCAAGCGAACATCACCTCCGGGAAGCACCGCCACAAAATACTACAATTAACTAAGAATAATTTTCATTCCAAGACATCGGTTTATATATACATATACAACTCTATGGGCGAACCTTTGCCCCCACAATGGCTATGAGCTTTTGCCTATAATCGGCGATTTTGGCTTGAGATCGATCACCTTCGCCGGGCTTCACGACCTTCGTTAGCTTCCTCACGAAGTTGCTCGATCTCCTCTTTATCTTGGTAAAAAGCGGCGGTCGCCCGTCCGCCGCTCGGCTTCAGCCACCTTAGCTTCAAGACTTTGGGCACGCCGCCTTTCCGCTCGAGCTCTGCTCGGAGCCAAGAATCTGTCGGCTAGCAGCTAGAGTCCTTCTCGATTGACCGGCGATGCTGCTTCCTTCTGCGAGAGTTCTTCCTTAGCCTGCCGGACTCCTCGAGCTTCGGCCACCATAGCCTCCATGGTCGGGCATACTCTTGATGTTGTTGAAGCTCTTGCTCAAGGCCACGGACCTTGTCGACTAAGGAGCAAGGTCCTTCTCCGCAACGCCCGTGGCTTGCCTCGAGTGTCCCAACTCTTGCTCGAGTGCAAGCACCCTCTTCTCCTGGCGCGGCATTCTCCTGCCTGAGTGAGGCCGACCTTTCTGCTCAAGCTCTTGCTTGAGCGCGACGTTCCTTGGACTCGGAGGCAGCTGCGCTCCGAGTCTCGGCGCCTTTGCTCAAGCGGGGCAACCTCACCTTGAGTTAGCCCACCCCCTCGGCCCGTCGACCACGAGCCGCTTTCTTCATAGAAGCGGCTCCACGGAGTTAAGGGGCGATCGGCACCTCCTCAAAAGTCGCTCGGGGTTTTTCAAGAAGGCTGCGGCGGAAAATACCCCAAGTAAAGCTCCCCATAAAATCCAAATAAGAAAAGTCGTGGCGATGCGAGCATCCTTACCTCGGCGGCGTTGGCCTTGAGTTCACCGGTGTGCTTTCAAAATCGCCGCCCGCTGGATGTCCCGAGACCTCGGCGAGGGCGCTCAAGCCGAGTCCCGAAAAGGCGGATCGCTCGGGGGCAGCAAGCTTCCCGGCGAGAATCGCCATGGAGCTCCTTGCTCGAGTCTTCCGTCATCCTCCGTGACACGTTGTTCGCCCAAAGCAGCGGAAGGTCGCCCGAACATATCTTTAACTCGGGGCTTCAAACCTTCTCGGCGATTCTTCGCCCGAATCTTGAATCTCGGCCTCGTCTTGCCGTCTACCGTGCTCGGGGGCCAGGGGTTTTGCCCGCCTTGATAAATCGGCGCCGAACTCCTCGCCACCTCCACTCCCTCGGCCATCACAATGTCGGCGACCTCGGAGCATATCGCCGCTAAGACATTGTCGCGATCTCGTAAGCCACTTTTGGCGATCCGGAATGAACCTCGAGCTATATGCATACGTCGGTTAGGTGGGGCTAGCTCGGTCATGGCGCCTAGAGAACAAAGCTAAAAGCAAAACAAGCGTCGAGACTTACCCTTGGCGAACCTTCCTGCCGCCGGTAGTTGGGTTCTCGCCGCCCGCGAGCACCAGTTTAGCCTTCTCGCCGGCGGCTTAGGTGATTTTTCGCCCGATTTAGGGTCGACCTCCTCCATATCGACCCCCACCAGCGTCTTTCCGATTGCACGGGCTCCGTCACGGTGGCTGCGCTTGGCCAAGCGATCCGAACTCCGAGCTTTGGCGGCTCGGTGGCGTTCTCCCTCATCCTCGAGCTCCCTCGCCCGAGCGTCTGCGCGCTGCACCATCCTCGATCAATCTCCCCTCGCCTCGATTTGCTCGTCTGAGCGCGAGCTATAATTCTTCAACGAGCCTCGGTGGCTTACCTCCATCCGTCGGCATACTCCAAGTGTCGCCGGAGGTCTCCGTGTGGTGCCGTGCGCCTCTTTGGCCTTGGTGCTTGAGGCGGCGCGCGGCAACCTTTGCTCTTCCCTTTTTGGCCACGGCAGCGGGTAAGCTCTGCTGCCGCCACCGCCTTGGATTTGAGCTCGGCCACGCCCGGCTCGAGGCGGTCTTTTCCTACCAAAGGGCAATGGCGACGTTAGAATAGCTCGGATAATCGTTCCGTGCGCAAGTACTCGGCAAAGCTCGGGTGCCCTTCCGAGCATAAGCGACCAAGGGGTTCACCACGTCACACCGAGCAACCACGTTCTTGGCACTTGGCGGTCGAAACTCTTTGCCCTTGAGGGTTCGAACATCTCGGTGACCCTCTTCTCGACCAGTCGAAGCAGGCTGTCACCACATCGCGCAAAAGTCGGCCGCGGTCTCGAAGCGGTATAAGCGGGCAAAATTACCACAAGTCATGGGACCTTACCGGTTCCCCTTCAGCGGGTGAGTCGTCCCACCGCCGATTTTGAAGAAAGGGTGCTCTCTCTGCCTCGTGAGGATATCCGGTTCGAAGTCGGGACGATGTCGCCGGTGAGCCCCATGTTTGTGAGCTTCGTGGATCGTCATCGAGGATCCGCTCCTCCTCGAGTCGGTGGCGGGCGTGGCGTCTCGGTGTTTAGCGCCGCCCGCTTGGTATAGCGAAGAGCTCCGGCGGCTTCGCGAGTAGAACCAATACTCGGCCCGGCCGCGGCGGAGTCCTTGAGGTGAAGGCGGGGAACCGTCTGGCGATTGGGCCTCGGCGGAAGTATAGAGCACCGGTGGCGAAGCCCCGATGCGGAAAAGATTGTAAAAATGGAAGAAAAGATCCGGCGTGGAAGGGCGCCCGCGAAAGCCAGCGAGATGGTAAAAATGTTTAAAACAAGGATGGAGTTGGGGTTGGTGGGTGACCTCACTGCTGGCATTTCGCTAGAATGCCTTCGAGGAACTTCGCTCTCGGGCATCCGGAGCCATTGTGGTGTAGAGCTCTTGCGAGACTATCTCGTCGTCCTTGGCTGTTGGGGCTCCTCGCGCCGGGACCCTCAGAATAAGGGTCGAGGAATCCATAATCTGCAGCGCCTGAGCCTCTCCACCGTGATCTTGCTACGCACCAAACCGCGCCATGGGAGGACTCGAGACGAGCAGCGCCCTGGCAGGAAGAGAGCTTGGGAGTTAGGAAGTGCAGGCGGAGTGTTCTTGAAGATGAAGATAAAAGAAAGAAAGTGCGAGCCTTTTCAAGGCGTGCCGATGCAATTTGTAGGCGGAGAAGTTGGGCGAGCGGATAAAAGCGATCGATTCTTGGCGTGGCGGTTCGGTCTCAGCGAACTGGCGAAGCGCGATTCGAAAAAAATTTGTCGAGGCCATGCGCGGCCTTCATGAGAAGAGCGATGCAAAATTTAGCGTGCTCCACCCACAGTGTTATTCGGCCCAGGTTTGACCAAGTATGCTCGGCCGTACGCGTAGCGTATATATCCCGGGCAGTTGCTCGGATGCATAGCGTGTCTTCCCTCGTTCTTGAGCCCCTTTCTTCCGGCGTGGCAGCTAGGATCTTTGCGGCGATTCTTCGCCACAGGATTCCCTTGTAGAACATAGTTCCTCGGTATTTATGCTGATTTTCCGCTTCTGAGATCCCTCACCCCGAGCAAGGAAGCTCGGGTTCATGATAACTTGTTCACGCATGATTCCAATCCCTCTTTAAGAGACTAGAGGCTCAAGGCGGAGGCCTCGGCAAGGCCCTTTTCCCCCTTGGCCTCGGGGGCTAGGCTGTCGGGGATTGGCTACCTTGTCTCAGGCGACCATCGAGCGGCGCCAACCGAGGCCATGCCCTTGCGGACAACGCATGCGATCCGACCTTCATGCACCCGGCCCGAGCAAGCCAGCTCGGGGTCCTCGACAAAGCGGCGTGGCATTAAATGCATGGCGGCTCGAGGATCGCGCGCCGGGATCCAGCGCGCCCGCAGATCCTTGTTGACTTGGTCCACGCCCTGTGCCGTCGCGTGGTACCGTGAGTGGGCTTTGCCTTTGCTCTGCGTCGTCCTCTGATGGCAGCGCTCCTGTAATAAATGATTTGTCTCTGTAATTCCCTATAAATACCCCCCTCCGATGGATTGAGGTTGGAACCCCTGTAACACACACACACTCACGCTCTGAGCCTTTGGTAGGTCCCTTAGGATCTCTAGGGACCCCGAGCAAGCGCTTTGTAACACCCTCTCGCATACTAGTGAAATCTCTTTGGGCGTGGGGTTGTTATCTCCCACCGTGGGAGGCCGAACCGGCGAAATTGACCCCTTGTGCCTTCCGATTGTCCCGTATACCTCGTTTCCTTGTTCGGCACACCCTCAGATGTACAACCCTTGCGGAAAAGGGGCCTCACGTTGATCCCTCATTCAACAAGTAAGCTCGGCGGGGGACCCTGTCCCGAATCGTCGACAATTACATATGCATACTCATACACATGTTCACATGCTAGCTCAGTACACAAAAAAACGAACTTAATAGTGTAAAAAATGGACAAGTACATACACGCAACCGACGTTTACAAGTTTGAATGATGAAAAAAATGATTATCGAACTCATTTCTTGCATGTGTCACTCTTTATGTCCTTGAGTGCGGCGTGGATGTAGTCATCGGTTCAGCGGTGTGTCCAGCGAGAAACCTTCGTGGAACTTCGCCATTTGGAGATACAACCTCATTGACAAGGAAGCCGATGAGTTGTTCTTGGAGTGCGCGCACCCGGTGAGGCGGGAGCACGTTAATGTGCTCATCGATGTTGGGCTGACAATTAATTAAGCGGGAACTATATAAATATCCGATCACATGCAATTAATTAAAATGTAAGTTGTAGCTAACAAATTGACATGCGAATCTGAACCTCGGCATAATGTTCGACTCATCGCCATGGATAAAACTTTGAATATAGTGGAACACGTAGTAGCCGCATAAGTTGTTTCGGCCGTCGGCGTTTAACCTTCACGGGGAGAAATTTGAATATCGGATGAAGAAGCTGTTATAGGCGCATGTATATTAATAATAGTTTTTGTAAATGCGTCACGTGCACGAGTGCTTACTATGACTTGAATTCTTTGAGAATTCTCCTTTTTGCTTCTTCTTGAACTTTGCAAATGTCTGTTAAGGGCGTCAATGAACCATTGGTATTTTTTGGTGGATTCCTTCTTGAGTCATGAGCTGTAATCCTGCTATTGTCAAGCTCGATGACTAGAAGGATCGATGAAACCTATTAAGTATATTGCAACATATCGTAAGTAGCTACTCGTACTATCAATGGCTTAAAATACAAGAACAAGAGGTTTGTGAGAACACGTACTTGAAGTTGAAGGCGAAGTATATACGGTTTGTAGTGTTGTTTCAACAATGCATGCAAAAGGTATCCCTCAAGTAGCGGTTTTTGCTTGTCGTATGACCAGATTTTCTCATTGACAATCTCGGGTCGATGAAACCAGCGTTCATTTGCCCGATCTTGTACATCGTTGTATCTCCATTCTACATAGAAGGGATAACTAAGTTAATTAGATTTTCAATTTTGTGGTGCGGGAGGAAGCAAGCGGTAAACTTAGTAGATCGACACTTACGAGACACCGGCGGGACATGAAGACACGTTGACCTCGTCTCCTTGGTACACATGGTACAAGTCATCAATTCGGCCATAGTTACGTGTTGTTCCTTGGAAGAAATACTCATCTTGGAAGCGGAGGAGAGAACATTTGCTCTCCTTTAGATGCCCTTTCCATGTACCATTCATGCATTTGGCGCATCTTGGTTGGGAGATCTTTTATATCCTTTGGATCAATTAGCGGTTTGCCCAACTCATACTTCCATTTGGTTGGTGCCATTGGAAGATCTGGTCTAATGATTTGAGTCCCACCTCCTTGGGAATGCCATTTTCCTCAACTCCTCGGCCTCTGCTGATCTTCCACTTTCTTCTTCTTTCCTTGAAGGAGCCGTGTATTTTGCCTTTGTAGCCTTTCTTATTGTCCTTTTGTAGTCGCTCATCACGGTGGCGGCGCCGTTCCGCATATGTTGAAAGTGCTTCACAGTTTTTATCTATATTAAGCTTGGGCTCCGGCTTCTTTGGCGCCAATTTGCACAGCCACTTCCTTCTTCACGGATCGGCTAGCTCCTCATGATCGAGATCATATGGCCTCTTTGGCGGTTGCTTTGACATTCTCTGGCTGGGATGCGATTTCGTGGGAGGAGGTGCTAGTCTTGGGATCCCTCGCCGACATCGAGCTTCTTCCTCGGGGAGATCTTTGGGCGTGGTATTTGGAGATGTTGGGTGCTTCTTACTTTGGCGGTGGCGGTGGCGGTGGCGGAGTCGGGCTTCTTTGTGGGCGGAAGGTGAAGGCGTGGCTTTGGACCCCGGGGAAGCATTGCGTCTGACGGCTGGAGGTCGTGGGTTGTCGATGTGGAGGCGTGCTTGCTCTGGGTGGCTCAAGTGCGGGGCCTCTCTTCTTTGGAGATATAACCTCCACCCATCTGGAAATATGATGTACTTTTTGCGCCATAGGATGAATGTGCCATGGAGGGCTGTCCAAGGTTGGTCACCTCGTCGCCCCAGGAATATCGAGAATGAGATCTTGAAGCCCCACCACCTCTTCCACCGTGACCTTGGAGTATCAGGAGGTATCTGGTTGCGATGGAATGTCGGCCCGCCTCCACGGATAAGCCATGCCGTAAGCCACCTTGAAGGAGAGGTTCGCATATCAATGTGTAGCTTCGCCTTGGCGGTGAACCTTCATCTTGTCCACGGGATGATGGGCGTGCGGGTAAATGCCCTCTGAGGGACCCACGGCGGACAGCATAAGCTGCTCTTTCTTGCAGTCGGGCCGATCCGCAGTTCGGCGCCGCTGAACATTGGTCGAGCGTAGTGCTCCTGAAGCTGGCTCATTGCTTGGACACTTTTGCGTGACTAGGACATCGATGGAAGCCTTCGTAGCTCTAAGCTCTTCCTCCAATCGGCTCACTCTACCACGATCTCTCCTCTTGCTACTGTCGACTCTGTAAGTGCTTGAGTCTTTGGCAAGCCGTGCCTCCATAGCACCTTCCGAAACCTCGTGTCGTCCGGTGCTCGGGGTTTTGAAGGGCATATGTTAGCTCATCATTCTCCTGTCAGTCACCAAGGATCTGCCGAGTCTGCTTTCGATAATACGCAATCCTTTCGCCAACTTCTTGGGTATCGGTGCCATCACCAAGCTACCGTCATCGGCAAGTCTGCCCCGTGAGCCAATAACCAATTGCGCATGCGAGGCTCCCAATTCTCGATTTCGGTATAATATCGTCTTTTGAAGTTCATCTTCCGCTTGTCCCATTTCTTTGCGACCTTGATGTAACCACGGTCCGAGATGGTGGTGGTATTTCTTCTTCATGCATTCACCTTGTTTTCTCTCTCGCGGACTGTCCGCATCAAGCGGCTTGTACTCCTCGAAAGCATCCCAATGATCGGCCGGCTTAGGAAATTTATTGAAGTCGGCCTTTCTCCTTTGTCGATGTACTTGCGGGTGAGGGGCGACTTCCTTCTTTGAAAGGAAGTTGCCATCTTCTTCAAAGCCCATCCCTTGGCCTTACATTCGTACACTTATGGAAAAGTGAAATTTTCCTTTATATCATTCGAGCGGTTTCTTGGTAGGCTGCGGGGACTTGACCCATTTACGGATCTTGATTGGGGCGTGATCCCTCACGTGGTAGCATAGCGTTGTTGAAAGGCCCAATTGCTGATTCGGGGCTAGCAGACTCCGTCGTTGCCAACCGGTTATCCGTGCTTTGTCGAAGGCTTCTTGTTAGGTCCTCGGTTCATTCGGATTGGGTGGCGATGAGGTCATTTGGATACACAAACACATATAATATGAATGATTTTAGAATAATTAACATGTTTCTGGTGAAACCTATTAGTAATGGGTGAGAGTATACCTCGGTACTAGTGTTACGACCTCATCGGCGTCAATGACACCATCGTGATTTTCGCATCGGTGTTACGGCCTCATTAGCTAAGATGCTACCCAGTATAATGGTCTCGAATATCAGATTTTCCGCCTCGCCAGCCGGGTCACCACGTCTTGGTGTAGCCATCTAGAGTAGAGCACATCTCGAGGCTTAGATTATATATGAAGACAAGGTTGTTGAGAACAATTAGAGTTTGAAAGCATAGTTTAAGATCGGCGAGAACGAGGTTTGTGCTTGATGAGATCACATTTCACATAGACTTACACATTTCACATGATACATATACAATTGACAATTCACATATACTTGTACATTTCACATATACTTACACATTTCACATGGTACATATACAATTGACAATTCACATATACTTGTACATTTCACATAGGCTTACACATTTCACATGGTACATATACAATTGACAATTCACATATACTTGTACATTTCACATAGACTTTCACATTTCACATGATACATATACAATTGATAATGAATCATTCTTATTCCACACTAATATGATTTTCAAAAATGAAATAAGGTTATAAATCACGACTAGAATGTTAATAGTCTATTACACCAAAAAGCGAAGCGTCGGTTCCTTGTCAACCAAACACGTCACCTCGTGGCCTTCTCCGCAGTGTATCGTATCTTTCTGTTTGGCGACCATGCTTTTGGAACTTGCGGTCTGGTCCTCGAGACGGGACCTTCTCAGCGGCGGCACCTAATGTCGTAGATGGGCTGCATACGGCCGGCGGTACCTGCGTTGCGTTGCCCGACGGCGATATTAGCAAGCCGACCGCAGTTAAGTGCGGAGTGACCGCTTTTGAAGGATTACATGCAGGTGCGGCCGCAGCATCTGCTTTACACTTTGCCAGTGAAAACTGCTGAAAAAAATAATACATTCGTAACAATTCATCAAAACAAATTTTACTAAGTCCATATCTTCATCGACCGACCTCAATCTGGAATAAAGGATAGATTGTGATTACGTCCTAGGGCATACATGTTTTCACAAATTCTACTTCACATCTCACTGAAAATGACTATTTTTCTCTTTGAAATAAACGAATCAAAAGCGGTAAGTATGTGCATTAGTAATCATATTCGATTCTGAAAGTTGTCACTCATTCATATTTGCTTATCTCATGAATTTACCTCTTTCCACATCTAAGTTGAAGTACTAATAATATGATTTTTAATCTCCATATCTCAATAGCAGCATATATACTCCAAGAACATCCCGGAAGCACCGGTTATGCTATGTCCAACAAACAATATCACGAAGTCACTGACTCATATGTAATCTTTGCGGTTCATACACCTGACATAGCGACCACATTACTCAAGATGACTTCCGCCAATACTAACGCTACTCGACCATCCATGACACACCAACAAACATACTCGGGCCATGACCACATGGCCGAAACAACACAAAACAAACACTCCTTCATAGCGAGAACACATTCATAGCCATCCACAAATCCTGACACTTCATAGCCATCCACTAATCACAGCACTTCATAGCCATCCACAAATCACAGCCTGACATAAACACTCCTTGTGGGCATTTCACGAACACCTTGTGGGCATAAAAAGCAGAGAGAGGCGAGGAGGCGTTTAGCGCGTACCTAGGATCTCCGGTCCTCCGAGGTGGAATGGCGAGGCGGCGTCGGCGGTGCGAGGAGGTCCTTGAGGTGGCGTCGGCGGAGGTCTCGGCAGGCTGGGCTTTGAAAATTTGGGGTGTGAGGAAGCGAGGACTTAGAAATTTGGGGTGTGAGGAAAAGCGGGCGATATCAACTTTATATAGGGCACCCACTTCTACAAGCGGTTGGTAATAACAACAGCTTGTAGAAATGATCTAGCGGTTGGTATTATCAACAGCTTGAAGAGACTTCTAGCGGTTAATATTACTAACGCTTGTAGAAACGCTATGAGATGGGCGGTGTGGGAAAGGCCCTATGCAAGCGGTTGGTATTACGAACGCTTGTAGAGCACCCTTCTGGCGGTTCGTAATAACAACCGCTTGTACAAGATACTTCTGGCGATTAAGTAATACCAACCGCTTGTAAAAGTCTGACCGCATATTATTAAAAACAATCGGTGCCCGAGATAGTTCGATAAGATCTCTTCCTCCCCCGGCTAGCGTGGCGCTTGAGTGTCTGGGCTCGTCCAGCGGTTCGAACCCGCTCGCGCCCCTTGCCATTCTTTTTTTCTTGTGGCTTTCTACAGCGGTTGTTAGTAAGAACGCTTGTATAGACCCACTCTACAAGCGGTTCATAATACCAACCGCTTGTAGATGAACTACTTCTAGCGGTTCTTACTACGAACGCTTGTAGAAATGAGTAAACTTTAAATTCTCTAAGTCCCATGCACTCTCCCACAACTTCAAATTTTCTAAGTCGGCGCCTCCTCTCATGCATACGCTCCCTCCTGCTCTCTATTTTCATGCCCACAAGGTGTTAGGTGAAATGCCCACAAGGAGTTTTGTTGATATATTCATGTTGGAGTAAAGAAAAATATTGTTGATGGTAATTTGTTTCACTCTTTGAAGCAATTAATTCATGTCGATGGCTTCATCAAATGGCGAGGCGAAGAGACAACTAGAGGCATTGCGGATGAAGCTATCGTGTCCTCGATCACGGAGATCCTGTAAATGTGTTCACCTCCCATACATCCAGAATCCATCCAGAGTGTTCATGAAGTGTTGAATATGTCGGTAAGTTTTGAAGTTATTCATTTGTTCATATTCCTTGACTTTCACCTTCCGTTCCATTCTTTACATTTGAAGGGCCTGCATGTCCGTATTGGCGTTAAGGTGATAAAGCCGACCATAGTCTTGAAAATCTTGCAATGCAAATTCTTTGCATTACAAGAAGATTTCTTTGCCAAGGAGAGTTCACAGATCCGACTGACTAGTGTCTATAAGAGGAGAGATGCACATCCATTTATACGATGACAACAAGAGTATTAAAAAGCTAGAAGAAAGGATGGAAAGAGTAGAGGACATGCTAAAGAAATTAGTTAATATAGCTATCATTGTAATGTTGCTCCTTTTAGTTAATATAGCTATCATTGTAATGTTGTAAATTTCACCTTTGCTTTTGGGGTTTTTGTATGGGAATTTATGAGCTAACTATGCTAAGCTGAATTTCTCTTTGTATGGTAAAATTTATGTAGTCCTTTCATAGAGTGGATATAAATTTTAGGGCTTTGTTCTCATTTTAAAATTTGTACAAATGGTTTTCGGGCTTTGTTTTCATTTTAAAATTTGTAGAAATAATTATGTACAAGCAATGCTAAACATCAACATATCAACATGATCATATGGAATAATTTGTATACAAGTAGTACATCTTAAGTCTTCGTCTTTACAATTGTTCCTTCGTTATGATCGTGGCGTATGTAAGAAACATCGACATCAACATCACCTTGGGGCGTTTATGTCGACATCAAGCTGTAAAGGAGGAGCTCATCAGGCCGACCATACTCTTCCTCGTCGGTGGCGTTCTCAACTCCTACAATCCTTCGTTTGCCTTGGAGAACCACATGTCGCTTTGGCATTACCTTTTGCTTGTCATACGCTTTTTAGGTTTGCTTGACATGTCCATTACATAGAAGACTGGATCACATCGTTCGCGAGAACAAATGGTTCGCGCCTATAGCCGACTTCTGTGAGATCCACGGTTGTCATCGTGTTGTCGACCTTCACACCATTTGGAGTCGACTTGACCCATTGGCATAAATAGAGGACCTTGAGGTCCATAGTCGAACTCCATATTTCTTCTATGAAACCATAATATGTGTCCAACTTTGCATTTGTTGTCTTGGCGTCTATATGGACACCGCTGTTACGATTGGTGCTCCTGTTATCACGGGATCGGTGTAGAATGTGTAACCATTGATCTCATACCCCTTGAATATCACGATTTCTTGTGATGGTCCCGAGCCAAAGCGTTGCAATAGTTCATCGTTTGACCCTTCCTCAAGGATGTATACATGGCAGTTGCGAAAGAATCCATGTGCTTGAGGTTATCAACTCTCTGTCTTCCTGTGAACTTCATGGCGTAGGACACTCTTGTCTTTGAAGGACATAGGGGCGACTATAGTTGATTGCTTGAGCAGTGAAATGTGCTTGCTTGAATGCAACAAGATCATTGCATGCTGGTGATTGCCTTCCTATTGTCCCTTTGCCCGTAGCCTCCCCTAGTGTAGCCGTGATATGGGGGCGCCGATAGGATTTAGATCATTCATGTAATCAACACAAAACTCTATCACCTCCTCCGTCACGTAGCCCTCGGCAATGCAGCCTTCGGGCCTTGACGATTCTGAGGCGTACTTCTTGAGGACACTCATGTACCTCTCGAAAGGAACATGTTGTGCGAGATACTGCTGGTCAGGATACCTATCTCCTTGACAAGGTGAGCGGTGAGATGAACCATGATATCAAAAGAATGCGGGGAGGAAAGATCATCTCGAGGCTAACCAAACTTTGTACCACATCGGCCTCCAACTTAGGCGGTTTAATTTGGTTCGACAACCTTCTGCGAAATGGCGTTCGAGGAAGGAACATAGCTTTGTGATTGTCCCCGCCCACTCAGGCGATATACCTCGGCGACTCACAAGGGTGCAAGCGTGTCATCAACACAAAGGCGGTCATGGGATTTTAGGCCTTAGAGTTTGTTCTCTTTCGTGTTTACGAGTCTCTTTACATTTGAGGAGTATCGAGAAGGACCTTCACCTTGTTCAAACACTCAATCATGCTTTTTTCTCTTCTTTGCTTGGAGTGTAGCTCGCGGGATGTAGAAAAAGTTGTTTTGTCCTTCTTTGTTTTTTGGATGTAGGTCACTCCTCACCTCCATGTCTTCAAGGTCCTTACAGCTTGCGGTGTATCTTCGATTTGCCATACATATCTATGTAGCCTAGCGAGTTCAAGCAAACATTCTTCGTGATGTGCATGAAGTCAAGCGAGTGTGAACCTCCAAAACTTCCCAATCTGGCGAGGTCCCAAAATATTGATTTCTTCTTCCATGTGGGTGCATGACCATCCTCGTTAAACCAGGTATGCTTCCAAGACCCTTCCCAAATACTACTTTCAGATCCTTTACCATAGCAAACACAAATTAGCCCATTACGATCTTTGAGGCTCAACAATTTCTGTTCCCAGATTAAATTCTTGCCTTTCCACCTCAAAGCATATTGCTAGGAAGAAACTGCGGTGGCCCATGTACACACTTGAGAGTTTTTGGTACATGCGTCCGTTTCATCTATACCTTTGAGGTGCGAGCTTTAAACCCTTGTGAGTTTGGCGGACGGATTCTGAGAAGTAGGCCAATCGTTGATTATTACAAACAACAATGCCTTGAGTTGAAATACTCTCTTTTGTACTCATCCCAAACCGTACACCATCCTCCCACAACTTCACAAGGTCTTCAACCAATGGCGGTACACATCGATGTCGTTTCGGGTTGCCGGACGCCCGATCAACAATGGCATCATGATGTACTTCGCTTCATGCAAAGCCATGGAGGAATGTTATAGATGCAAAGCGTCACGGGCGAGTGCTATGGATCTTTGCTCAAGCGGCGAAAAGGATTCATCCCATCGGTGCTCAACCCAAACCTTATATTTCGACCTCATTTGCAAAGTTCGGGTAAGCCGATCTACTTTCCTCCACTGCGAGCCATCTGCGGGGTGTCTAAACATCCGTCTTCCTTACGCTCTTACGCATGCCAGCGCATCATCTTGGCATGACCTTCGTTAACAAGCAGGCGCTTCAGCAGGGATCATAGGAAATACCACAATACTTTGGCTCGAGTTCTCTTCTTCGTCGATTCCCATCTAATTCACGGATAAGTCACGCTGTACCTTATCTGGGATTCTTCGCTGCTTGGACAAACCTCCAAATCGGCATACTCATTGCGTCTGAGGATACAATCGTTAGGACATCGTGTATCTTCGTACTTGCAATCCTAAAGGCGGAGGACTCGCCGCTTCATCGTGGGTCGGGTAGAGTGTTACCTTAGGAAGCAACTTCTTCTGATGATAACAAACCATTGAATGCCTTATCGACACACGTTTGTGGCCTTCCATTGCATGAGTTCTAGTGTAATCTGTGACTTTTGTGGCCTGTTCACAGTTTGGGTACAAAGCGATTCGTGGTCCTCTACCATGCTCTGAAACTTCTTGTATTGTCTTTCCTCTGTGAACTCTCCTCTCATCACGGACATCGATCTAACTCATCATCGCATAAACTTCGTCATTGTATCTTCCACGGACCCGTATTGAGTGGTGTCAGGCATCTTGTTGGCTCTATCTTCCTCTTCTTCGTCTTCTTCATCGTCTTCTGTCGAATCGCCTCTGTTTCTCCATGGTGGGTCTAGCGGTATAGTTTGCAATGAAACCTCTCATGATCACATGGCTCATAACCATCCATCGTTAGTGCTCCTTCTCATTCTTGCAATCTACATACGGACAACGTATGAAGCTTCTGGAGGCAAAAATGCAGCGGCGGCGTCGAAACTCCTTCATGCCATCTCTGAACTCTCTTGACCAAGCGGTCGCATTGTACATCCATTGCGGTTCATCTACACCAATAAAAATAATAACAACATCTATCACTATAT
The DNA here is from genome assembly GCA_036346375.1 of Guadua angustifolia. Lineage (NCBI taxonomy): Eukaryota > Viridiplantae > Streptophyta > Magnoliopsida > Poales > Poaceae > Guadua > Guadua angustifolia. The sequence goes on along the minus strand of CM070513.1, from coordinate 42,370,417 downwards.
TTAATTAAAGCTAACTATGTCTAATAGTTTTGTATTTTTAATCATTACGCATTCTTTCAACTAAAGCCAACTAATTATTTCTAATCCTGCTGCATTTTTTAAAATAAAACTAACTAATTGTTACATGTTCATACAAACCTTTTCTATCATTCCGCATTTTAATTTTACTAAATAAAAATTATTTTTACCTTGTCCCCACCTTTCTAATTTTCATCGTTTCACATTTATTGCATTTCATTCCATACACCAAACAATATATCACCTTAAGAACAAAAAATAAGCCAACAACGAAACATGTACACTAACAATTCCCACAAGAACAAAACATGATTTCTCAACATCAATGCACAAAAACATCAATATATAGGTGAGAAGGATGTCGACAACATATTACTCACCTTAGGAACAATTAATTAAGACTAATAGCCTCAATTGAAAATTTTGGCGGCACCTCCCCATATTTGCTCTCGCCCACCACTCTGCTTTGTCGGTCTGAGCTCGGGGAGGAAGATGGGGTTTAAATCTTTTTGGCGGGAAGGGGTCTCTACAAGCGGTTCTACACCGAGACAGCCACGGATCCCCACCTATAAGCGGTTCGTGTCTCGAACAGCTTCTAGAATCTCTAAGCGGTTCTGACACGAACAGCTTCTAGAGATGAGACTCGAAGGGTTAGTCTCAAGAACGCTTCTAGAACCCCTCCGCCGTTGCCCATGAACCGCTTGTGGCACGTAGAGCACAAGCGGTGCGCCTAATCGCTTGTGATAGGCCGGTTGTGAAGGCGGTTACGTAGTAGTGTACATGGGAGTAGCTGTATGGGAGGCGTGCACGTGCTACGACAGTACCGAATCCAACGGTGTTTGTCGGTCCTATACTTGACTCACGAGTGAGGAAGTGATAGTGAAGGTAACGAAGAGGTTCTTAGGTGGAGATAAAGTTTACGAAAAGCTTTATTACGGTTAATCGTCTTTGTGGTGTCTGTTGTATCTTGTGGGTAAAGTGTACAACCTCTGTGAGTGTTAAAAGCTGTTAGAATAAGCAGGAGTCCACAGTCTTGGACAATGCTCGGGATTCTGTCAAGGGGTAGTGTTTGAAAATAAAATGGGGAATTGAATTTGTACGTGTGCCAAAAAGAAAGGTGACTAGAGGCGTGTGTCCAAAAGATGTGAAATACAATTTGAGAAATATAGTGATTATATGGTTTTGATGCTTTCAATCTAACTAAATATTAGTTTAAAATAATGTTGCAAAAGCAAATTAAGCAATCGAGCCTTTCCTTTGAAATAAGCCATGCATATAGTAAATAGATCTGCATTTTGTGCATAACTTGTTGAGTACGGTGTGTACTCACCCTTGCGGACAAACTTACCAGAAGAAGAGACTACACCTGCCTATGAAGAAGAGTTTCGAGGAGCCGGAAAACTAAGGGAAGCAAGCCTAAGTCGGAGCGTCTGTGGAAAAGATGGAGCATCACGAAGATTATTCTTAATTCCGCTGTTGAACTATGTTACTCTGATTATTGTAAGCCCTGGGTGGCATAACTATTGTAAGGATGACCATAAGGTCGTACACTCATTTATTTAAATGATTGAAGTACTTTATTTAATATTCCGCTGTGTATGATGTGATATTATACCTGTTTAGTCTGTGTGCACTAAGCGCGATCTGGACTAGTGTAGGATACCTGAGTGTCAATTTGTAAATTCGGAACGCGGCAAGGTGGTATCGAGCATACGGTATGAGACTTGACCATAGTTTAGGCGGTGGTGGAGGATAAAACTATTTTCTAAAAATTAAAATTTTACAAGATTATAAATGACATCGACTTGTCCTCTCTTTCTTACTTCATACCTATCTTTGTATTTACATGCAGGTTTGAGTTCTTTTAAAAATTTAGATCGATGAGATCTATTTTGGCGAATGAGGAGATTCACACCTTTGGAGGCGCCGGAGGCTCTGCTGGCTTGGTGTGGTACTGCTTGCGGTTTACGGAGGGTTTTGTGAGGCCGATCTCGAGAATGCCGATTGGTTCGCTGGCCGGTTGGGCGTCGCTTGGGGCGTCAAGGTCACCGTCTATGCTCGAGGAGCAGGGGAGAGCGGTCGTCCACTTCACTTCACCGCTAGGAGGTCCACTTTGAGGCGGGATCGAGGCGCAAGCAGCGTCGTCATATTACGCACTTTCTCTGAGGAGCTTCGTAGGCACCCTCTTCCGTCTTCATCTGCTTATTTGAGACAACGGTTTGTGAGACCGGAGGAGGAGGGCGATGCTCTGATTACCCACTTGGCGAGTATGTCGCCGCCCGGAGGAGCTCATAGGCGAGGCTGTCAGGAGCTTGAGGTCTCGTGAGGAGGTGGCGAGGTCGGGGCTCATTGCGGGACACCTCTTGAGGTCTGCGTATCTACATCGGAGGTTCGTGGTGGAGGAGGCACTAGAGGACTGAGCAGGCCGGAGCTAGAGCTGCCGACCCGAGCCCGAGGCACTGGCGGGAGGCACCCGTCCGGGAGGCACCGGTCTGAGGTGGTGCGAGCCACCGGCACCCGGCGAGGCAGCCCAGGCAGCGAGTCGGTGGGCTCTTTTGTTCGCCGACATTGGGGCACGGGACCAGTTTGCGCCTATCGCCGCACCACAGTAGTATCGCGGGGAGGACCGCGACTGGATGGATCGGCGACTAGAGAGTTTTTATTATTGTCATAGTCGACTCCTGTGTGAGTCAGTTATCGAGTTAAGTTTATTTGGTCGGTATGGTTGAGTCCGTCCTTAGAGCGGTTGCTTGGTTTGAACTCTATGAGTTGTTATGTTTCTTCTATGGTGAACAATGTCTATGGTTGTGCGTGTGGGTATGCTTGCAATGCAGTAAAGTACTTATATGACCATATCCTTATGATATTAAATAAAAATTGTGTGCTTATGTTTGAGTCAAACAAATCTTCTCCCATATAAGATTCTTGTTACTTGCCTACTCTATTTCCTCTTTTCCCTAAACTTATTGTTCTTCAGATGGTGAACACTCGTGGAAACCGTGGAGCTGGAGGAAGCGGATCCCGGCGAGGAAGGAAACCAAGGCAATGCACAGAACCCTCAACCCCCACTGTGGATATGAACAACTTTGGGTGCATTCTTGGCTGCTCAAACCCAACTCATGCGAGACCATGATGCAGCAGATCTGGCGAATCTTGAGAATCAGTGCCGTCAATAACAACAACAACAATCAAAATTTGTACACCACGGACATCGGTCTAAGTACATGCGATTTCATGAGGACTAGAGCCCCAACCTTCTCTGGGAATGTCAACCCCATAGAAGGCGATGATTGATTCGCACCATAGAGAAAGCTGCACATATCTCAATGTGTGGCGATGAGAGGGTCTTGTATGCTTCTCACGGTGGAGAACCTTGCCGTGAGTGGTGGGAAAATTATTGTGCTTCCCACGAGCATCCTCGAGGAGATCACAGGATGAGTTTTACGTCGCCTTCGCCCGATTATCACGTCTGGGAGGATGATGGAACTCAAGAAAGAGGAGTTTCGATCATTGAAGCGGGGAGGCCAATGTCTGTGGTGATTATCTTAATAAGTTCATATAGTTGGCTCGTTATCGCGGGAGGGCGTTATGGTGACAAAGCTAAGCGATCCCGATTCATGAAGGTGAATTAGGAGTTACAAGTGGGGCCCGATCACCCTACGTTTCCGGATTTTCAAGAGCTTGTTAACAAGGCGCTCATTCTTGAAGATAAGCGCAAAGAGCTGGATGACAACCGTAAGCGTCGCTAGGCACAGCAAGGAGGACGCTAGGGTCAGCAGAGACCAAGAGTGGTACCTCAACAGTTCACCCGATTTCAGCCAGGGAGCAGCGCAAGAGCACCAATGCCTGCATAGTAGCGGATGTCCAGCATGACGGCCTTGAAAATTTCATGTACACCATCGACATGGACCTTCACGTAGCCCGGCTCTAAAGTATGATCGTGCACTAATGCCCCTACACCGGATGCATATGCTTGTCCCGAAGCAACCTGCAGGGGAACAGAGCCATTGGCAAGCCTCACTTGCAGATTGCATGGCATGGCCACCTACATAAGGGTACATAAGTAATTAGCTAACATGTCCAACATTTAAAGTGTAGGTAAGGAGCATTGCAGACATGTTACCTGAGTGTTATCAGGAGGAAATCTGGCTTCATCCACATCCGTCTCAGGGGTGGACGCGCAGCTGCTCCGACGGTTGGTTCTGCACATGTGCTTTTTGGGCTATCACGTTCCGTCCCTGCCTCTCCTCAGCCACCCTTTGCTCCATCGTTGCCTCAAGACTTCGTAGCTAACTATCGAACTGTGCTCTAATCCTTTCCTCAATGAGGGCTACTAGCTGTTCCTCATGCTCAGCTTTGCTTCTCTTCCTACTCTGGTACATGGCCGAGTCCTGTGGGAATCCCAATTTTCAGGGAACGAAAACACCTACACCTCTGGTATGACCCGGGTGCTCCTTATTTCCCAAGGCCGTGGAGAGCATGTCTTTCTCTTTGTTCGAAGTGAAAGAGCCCTGAGAAGATGCCGTGCTCAACGATATTAGGCGTTGGGACACTTCCTCATCAACGGGGTTTGCAAAGGACACACCGCCCGAAGAAGTGTGACGTGACCTCGCTCTTACCAAGTTTCGGGCACGTGGGTCCACGATCGAGGTAAATGGCGGTTCGACCTCCTTCTAGACTGTCTCGTCATCCTCCCTCATCCATTGCGCCATCTTACCCACGTACCCAGTTGAGCCTAGTCTGTGTGGGTGTATGTTTTTTGACTGGACGGTCTTGTGAGCCGCGCTTTGAAGCATGAACTCTTCCGTCATCTTCAACTCAACAAATTGTCCCTAAACATCTTCAGAGATGAACACATGTACTACAGGCAGTCATTTCTTTATTGACATAATTAGCAATGAGGATGCTCTTGAAGTTCTTCCGCCTTTCCGCCACAAAAGCAGCGTCTGCGTCCATAATCACGGGCATGGCGTCTTGTGGAAGCTTCGAATGGCGTGAATATTTACGTCACCAAGTTATCGCGCTCCTCATCATCGGTGTCTTCTATGATGGATAGGTGAAGGGACCCGTTCCATGCGATCCGCACATGGTCGAAAAGCACTGACCTTTAGAGGTGCGGTATGGGCCCCATCATGCGGATCGACCGCCGTGATGGTGTCTTGGCTTTGAGGACTTTTACTATGCCCTCTTGCCTTTTTGTTTCTTTCTCGTTGGGTGCGTCATCAGATCCCTTGTCTTGCAGTGGATTGAGGATTGAGATGCAAGGTTAAAAAGTAGGTAAGTTAAGAGAAGCAAATTTAAGAAGATTTTAACGCCATCTTGTTGGAAAAGATGCAAATATAAAACAAGATTTTATACATTATTCCATTTAACAATATAAAAGAATACAAAATCAATAACGACCAAGATGACATATCTGAGGATGATATCAAGCGATTTATGTCATCCATAATATGAATCATGCCTTTGATCACAAATAGAAGTAAAATTAAATATTGTGCTCTCGGACTTAGGGTTAGCATGAAGATTAGAATCTTCACCTCAATTGTAAATGAGCTAGACTAATTAATTCAATGTATTAGGCCTTGAACCCTTACCACCTTAGCATGCAAAAGATTATTGAGTTCAACATTATATGCACCTAAATGCAGAGCGTATTTAGGTCTATCAATTGTTAACCAAACAAGAACAATGTCACGATCAGCGAGAGAAACACGATCCAGAAATAATCAAAAATGTCTAGTTACATTGACAATAAGGATCTGTCGAACATGTTCACGTTACGATTAGTAATAGAATTATTTCGGCATGAAAAGCTCAGTTAGCGATTAATAAGCGGCTAGACAAACTATACAAGTCCAAATCAATTTGCTAGCAATCTCACTATTCGAACAGGCACACAAATTCAAATCAGTAACAAAACTACTAATTGAATCAAGTTTGATTTACTAGCAAATTGAGCGACTAACCAAGTTAGTGCGAGAGAAATAACACTAATGATTAGACTATGAGTAAACGAGAAAGGAATTAATTCAAGTAGTCTACTAATTCAAGGCCTAGTTCATTTCATTAACTATCATATTCATCAATAACTCAATGTTCTAGTCATCAAAATACCCATTATCATCATGGAGCAAGCAAGGCAACAAAAAATGGAGGGAGAGGAGGGCACCAGATGGAGAGAGACACCACCCGGGGAGGAGACCACCACAGAGGCGTGGCCAAGGGGCGCCATAGGAGGAGACCACGGCGAGGAGGCACCATAGAGAGCTAGAGACAAGGCGCGACAAGCCAGGAGAGTCTTGCCCCGGACGGGGAGGAGCACACAGGGGGGGGCGTCGCCAAGGGAGAGGGCTCGCGATAGCTAGGGTTGCAATAAACTAAGTGTGTGCGGGACTTGGTGAATTGGTGTCGGCGTACTACGCTAGGGTACCCTCACCGCCCTTGTCGGAAGAAGCCACGGGTCTAGAAGCATCTACATGGTTGCAGAAAAAAAAGAAAGCACAAAGAAAACAAGAAGGGCCACCCAGGCCATCATTTGTCATCAGCGACTTGGATGTGCCCGACTTCGTCCCCCGCCTCATCCTCTGCCATTACCGCGTCAAGGGCCAGGTCCTCCACCGTCATCAGCCCCGCCACGTACTCCGAGGCTTCACGCACATGAGCTTGCGCCTGGGCCTCGTCACCTTCGATTCCGGCCACGGTGGACATGGCGTCGAAGGGCGTCGCGGCCAGCGTAGCGAGCTAGCTACGTACCCGCGATGGCGATGGCGACCTCCGCCCTTCTACGGTGGGCGGGCGGACAAAGCGGCGGGCGGTGAAACATCGGCGGCAGGTGGTGCGAGGCGTAATGCATCACCGAAGATTCGGCGGTTGCTCGACTCCACCCAAAGGCCGTGAGCTCCTAACTATCTTGGTTGTACCTTTGGGTGGAGCATGGCGGTGAGTTATCGTGGCGGCATAATTCATCTTCAGCTTCGCTTGTCTCGCTTGGCCTCCTACGTTCGGTGGCGGGGCTGCTGCAGCCTTCTCTGGCGGCAGGGCTGCCCCTTTCTCCCTCTCTTGCGCCCGGCTCTTGTGACCGCCCATCTCTTTGGGACAAGCTGTGCCTCTGTTTGGGTGGTTGGTATGAGGAGGCGCCCGATGGAGCTATGCCTGTTGCCAAGCTTAGCGAGCAATGCTGCCAATGTCCATGAGTGAGGCGGCGAGGCGCTTCGATGTAGGGCAGGCGGAGGTGCGGCGTCGGCGGCGTCCCCACGAACCTCTTCGGGCGCCCGGGCGGCTGCGGCGGGATCTCCTGCCACCTCGGTGAGTGCTGGCTTTGCAGCTGCAGTGAGGTCATCCTTGGGCGTTAGAGCGGAAGGAAGATGCGAGCGAGTTAAGCCCTCCTGCGGGCGATGGAAGGCTCTCGATCTTTGGCGAACGAGGAGGCGAGATAGCGTTGGCGCCGGGCGAGTGCGGATGAAGTCGGCACGGGCGGGGAAGCGGAAGAGCGTCGCTTCTGGCGGATGAAGACCTCGTTCGATAGTGCTCGAGGGCATGATGGAGCTGGAAGAAGCGCCGTCTGGTCGCCGGTCGCAGGAGCCTCTTAGGGCTGCACTCGGCGTCCGAGGGCGGCCGCTTACTGCGCTCCGATCGTCCGGGCGGGGTCCACTGATCTCGAGGGGCCCGCGAGGCAGCGGCGTCGCGGTCGATGGAGTCCATTGCCAGAACCGACTTGATGATCCGGAGGCGCTCCGCATACTCCAGATTGCATAATGGCCAGGCTTCGGTCGGGAAATCTAAACTGCCTGGTGTTGGTGGGACCAGCCCTTCTAGCCACTTGACGATGGAGGGGGCGTCCAAATTCCCTGCGCCTGAAGAAAGAAAAAGGTTTACCGATTGATGGCGACCACGAGAAGTCAGAAGAAAAAAAGAACAGAAACTTACGGCCCGGGTAGGTACGGGTTATGTCGTCATCACTCATGTACTACCACGGTCGAGGCGGCGCTAAGCGTAGGGGTTGATCCTCCGGGTCACGAAGTCCCGGACCACTAGTGCCGGTTAGCAGAGTCCATAGCCGGTCGTCACGGGCCACCATTATGCAGGCTCTACGTCTCGTCAGCGGTGAGCCCGGTTCTCATTGGCCTCGCCGTCTGGAGGCATCCTCGGGGTGTCGAGGCCGCTATCATCACCGGCATATAGCTAGTCGCTCCGCCACACCTTCCAGTTGGTCTTCGTCTGGAAGATGATGTAGCGGGAGGCCGATCCGTCGCGAAGACGAAATTGACAACTCTCCGTGACCCCACTGTTCGTGGAGCCGCAGAGAGTATAGAAGAAGCGAAAGAGAGGAAGATTGGGCATTACCCCCTCGAACCTCTCACAAAGGTAAGCAAAGGTGGAGAGAATGAGAACGGCGTTGGGGGTGAGATGAAGATGGTGGATTTCATAGAAATGAAGGACTGTGAGGAAGAATTTGGAGAAGGGCAGGACCAGGCCCGCCAATAGCACCCAGGAGAAGACGACGATCTCCCCGGCATCGTACCGCGGCGTGGAGGTGCCACGGCGAAGACAAAGAGAACACTCAGGGGCGATCCGGGAGAGCCTCATTGCCGTCTCCCCGTCAACGGTCGAAGCAGGAAAAGGCTGCGCCATTTAGATGAAGCAAGGTGCAGGGGCAAGGATGTTGAGCGGCAAGGAAAGAAGATGAAGGTGTCAAAAAGAGCATGAGCTGCTGCCCTGGTAGCGAATTAATAGGTTCCTCCTAGTTGGCGGTTAAAAAGCGAAAGTGCGTGGCAACAGTCCAGAGAATCTGGTGAGCGAAAGATGGAGGAGGCGTTGCATGGGCATGAGTGGTGGACCCGTCCGAGAACCGTCGGCATTAAAGAGGTGCAGAAAGAGTGGCGTCGCTCCATCGCAGGATCCCTCCTACTCATGAGGCGTCTCACAGGAACCACCCTCCAGGCCAGGAGTCTGCGGGATCCCTCCTACTCATGGCGTCTCGGGCACCACCTTGACCCCAGGGAGTCTGCGGGATCCCTCCTACTCACATGGGCCTCTCGGGCACCACCCTCCAGGCCCGCGAGAGTCTGCGGGATCCCTCCTACTCCCGAGGCGTCTCGGGCACCACCCTCCAGGCCAGCGGAGTCTGCGGGATCCCTCCTACTCCTTGAGGCGTCTCGGGCACCACCCTCCAGGCCAGCGAGTCTGCGGGATCCCTCCTACTCATGAGGCGTCTCTGGGCACCACCCTCAGGCCAGCCTTGAGTCCTGAGGCGTGCCTCTAAGGCACACCTCGTGGGAAGTCCTCGTGGGACCCGAAGTCAAGACTAACCACTACGGACGGTGGCGTGGAACCTCACGCCTTGGGGAATGACCAAGATGCCCTCGCATTGAGCCATGGCGATGAGGGGTAGGATGGTACTTTCATGTAACTAAAAGTGGGTGCCTATAAAACCCGGCTATAGCCCTCACTTGTAACCTAGACTCACGATTGAATACAAAACTCAAAACCAGGTGTGTCCCACGAGAGCTGAGCTAGGGCCCTGCTCCTCTTGGGGACACGCCGGCGAAAGGAGGCACTCCCTTGGGTGCAGAACACATATAAATCTTTGGATTCACTTTGTCTCTTTCGAACGGTGGCCCGTAAGACGGCCAGCGTTCCCTCTCTCTCACCGTGTCTTGTTTTCACACATACGACAGTATTAGATACCCAGACCCTAGATGTTATACTAGGAATAGATTGGCTGTCTAAGCACAAGGCTGTATTGGACTGTGGATGAAGAGTCGTGTCTATAGAGAGCCCTGAAGGCAAGAATGTTGAATTTCAAGCAACAGCCCGGTCTGAGAAGAGGCGATTATTAGTAAGATCTAGAAACCATCGGTTTGAAGGATGTACTAGTGGTCGATGAGTATCCGGATGTTTTTCAGGAGTTGCACGGAATGCCAGAGACGGAGACATAGAGTTAAGTAATTGAGTTAGTGCAGAGCAGCACCAATAGCAAAGAGACCATATCGAATGTCCACCGAGGAGTTGGTAGAAATGAAGAAGCAAATCGAGGAGCTATTGGAAAAAGGATTCATTAGACCGAGCTCATCACCTTGGGGAGCACCGGTTCTGTTTGTTAAGAAGAAAGACTGGAGTTTTCGGATGTGTGCAGATTATCGAGCACTTAATGAAGTAACAATAAAGAACAAATATCCGTTGCCCAGGATAGACGATTTATTTGATCAGTTAAGAGGTGCAGGAGTTTTCTCTAAGATTGACCTTAGATCAGGATATCACCAGCTGAAGATTAAGACAGAGGACATACCAAAGACTGCATTTTCTTCAAGATATGGGCACTATGAGTTCACTGTTATGTCGTTTGGATTGACAAATGTGCCAGCATATTTTATGAACTTGATGAACAAAGTTTTTATGGAATACTTGGACAAATTTGTAGTTGTGTTCATCGATGATATCTTGGTTTACTCAAAGTCGAATGAAGACACGCGTAACATTTGAGATTAGTTTTGGAAAAATTAAAGAAACAGCGAGTTGTTTGCTAAGTTGATAAATGTGATTTACGGAAGGTAAGGTAGAATTCTAGGGCATGTAATGATGGCGAAGGAATCATGATGAACCAAGCAAGGTAGAGGCGATCTTGCATTAGGAGCCACCAAAAGGCGGTGACCAGATCCGTAGTTTTCTTGGGATGGCTGGTTATTACCGCCGATTTATTGAAGGATTCTCGACAATTGCTAGACCTCTCCATAGCTGTTGAACAAAGAAGAAGTTTATCGCACACTAGGCTGTGAGAAGAGTTTTAGGAATTGAAAAGCGGTTAACATCAGCACCAGTGTTAGTTTTGCCAGATGTGCACCAAAGCTTTGATATATATTGTCATGCATCACGGCAAGGACTTGGATGCGTGTTAATGCAGAATGGAATGGTAGTGGCTTAGCATCAAGGCAATTAAGGCCACATGAAGGGAATTACCCGACGTATGATCTAGAATTAACAGCTGTAGTGCATGCCTTAAAGATATGGCGTCACTATCTTATTCGCAATAGATGTGAAATATATACAGATCATAAGAGTCTTAAGTATATCTTCACCCAATCGACCTAAACATGAGGCAAAGAAGGTGGCTAGAGCTGATTAAAGATTATAATGTGGGGATTCATTATCACCCCGGTTAAAGCCAACGTAGTGGCTGATGCCTTGAGTCGGAAGAGCCATAGCTTAAACGTGTTAGTAGAGGAGAGTCGGATAGAATTGTGCAAGGACCTTCAGAGATTGAAATTGGAGGTTGTTTCGGAAGGATTCGTAGCTGCTTTAGAAGTAAAGCCTACCTTGGAGGATCAGATTAGGGAAGGTCAGAAGAATGACGAGAAGATTGAGCGAATCAAATCCAAAATGGAGGAAGGCCAAGCAAAGGAATTTAAGCTGGACGATCAAGGTACTATGTGGATGAGAGAGCGCATATGTGTACCTAATAAAAAGGAGCTCAAGCAGATAATATTGGAGGAAGCTGTCGGGACCCGAATCTGCAAATTCCGGACCCTCTGTGTAATGCATGCTAGTCAGGGATCACGCTAGTACACCACAGGATGAGCAGGTTGAAGTACCACAATCATACAGTGAATTAATAATAAAGTACTTCAAAACATGAATATAAATGAGTTACCGACCTTATGGTCACCTTACATTAAGTCACCAAGATCTTGAGCATCACGCCGGGATGATAGCCGGAGCACTGCAATCCCTCCGTGGCATGGGATTTGTCTCGGTGGAAGGTTATGGTGGAGCGACCACTGAAGCAAGCGGTGGATTACGATGACCTCTTATAAATGCGCCTAGCATCCCCTGCACCTTCGCGCTCCACCACCACCCTCGGTCCAAATCGCCACCGACCGGGGTTCATGGGGGCAGCCGCCGCTTATGAAGGGGAATCCTGCCTTCCCCGCCATTGGCCCACTCTGGTGGTCTCGGCGGGGCACCGTTTTGGCCGTTCGTCCACCAAGCCGAGGATCGGCATCAGCGTCTCTCTGCAGGGAGCTCTGGGCCCCCCCATGTAAGCTCCTCCTCACAGGCAAATCGCCTACACGGAAATGGTAAGTCACCTCCGCTGTCGGCGTCGGCCTTCACCCTCATGGCACAACATGGCCGGGCCGGAACAAGAATATCAAGGCGAGGCGCCCGTTCCCCAGCAGCACCTCTCCCGAGACGCAGGGAACAGACTGCGATCGCCCCCAGAGCACTCACGAGGCCCCGAGATCACCACTCAATCCATGAAGCCAAGTGGAGGAAGGGCTACCACTCTATCTACTCGGCGAGTTCCTTCCCTCAAGTCGTCGTGAGTACCATCGCATACAGGGAAGGGGCCGAGCAGAGGTCTCCCGGACTCTCTGAGCTACGCTTTGGCAGACGCCCTCTGGCTCTCCCGAGCGTGGGCGCCGGCGCCGCCGCTCCCGAGCCTCCAGCTCTTCAAGTTCTGAAGTCTCTTACCACCACCGTCGCCTCACGAGGTTGCCTTCCCTCACTGGCGGGAGGCGGAGGTAATCCGGGGCCAGGAACCCTCTTGCTCAAGGAATCTCGGGGGGCCCCGTTCAGGCCCAAGTTCCACCAGCCGAACCTCGCGCCGTATGATGGGGACTCCGATCCCATGCAATTCATGGAAGTCTCGCCTGGCTATCCAGTTGGGGAGGCGGTGAGGCCGAGATGTGCGCTTTGTCTCCGCTCTTCCTCTCGAGGGCCCCTTTCGCTCATGGTTTTTCAATCAGAAGAAATGCTCCATCCACTCTTGGACTCAGCTACGTGAGGAGTTCAGCGCAAACTTCCAGGGGAGCGGTACCTCAAAGGGGCCCAAGAAGGGCACCAAGCCAAAATCCCTCGTACCCGTGTGAAGGCCTGGCGAAAAAGGCGGCAAGAGATCAAGGAGATGGTCGTTGGTGTGCCTATCACAAGATGGGTAGACACGACACAAGCAGGTGTCGTCGATCTGTTGCCGAGGTGGCAGGGCTCCTCCAGGCGTGGTCCCGAGCCTCATGGGATCGCCGCCCGAATCCCGACCCTTGAGGCAATGCCTCTTCAAGCAATCCACCCTGCGCCAGCGCTCCCTCTTGGCGGTCCTCCTCAGGTGGAACCCCCGCGTGACGCCGAACAAGAACTTCCCTTCCAAGTGCCACAAAGGCAAGTTAATGTTATAATGGGGGACTCGGCCTATGGGCATGAGTCCAAGCGTCAAAGGAAGGAATATGTGCGTGAAGTCAATGTGGTGGGCGTGAGCTTCCGGGGTATTCCTCCGAAATGGGCGAACATCCCTCTGAGCTTCACTGAGGAAGACTCGAAAGGCTTAAGGTTCCCTCATGATGACGCCCTCCTGGTGACCGCCACCATATCCAACTGCGAGGTCTCTCGTGTCCTTATTGATGGGGGGAGCTCTGCGGACATACTCTACTACATGCGCTCAAGGAGCTATGGGACTCCGGGGAGCTATCATCCGGGCATCTTGCTCTGTCCGATCGCCCTCTCACGGGTTTAGTCGAGGAAGTCCATCAACCTTTGGGGAGAATCGAGTTCCTCATGACCTTGGCTCACGGGAAAACCATCGCCTTTGAAGCGGTTAGGTTTGGCGTTGTTGACATCGAATAAATGGTTCAACGCCATCATGGGAAGAGTGACCCATAACAGCTTCAATGCGGTAGTACACGAAACTATTTGTGCCTTAAGATCCAGGCGCATGGAGTCATCTCCGTGAGGGCAACCAAGACCTATGGCGTCGCCTACGCCACAAAGGCAGCCGCGGCTCCACGAAGTCCACATACTTAAAGTGGAAGGCCGGGAGGGATTGCTTCGCTCTGCCCTCATGGGGATCGCGGAGATAAGTCCTCACTAGAAAGATACCCCCTGAAGCCTTGTGGGAAGGAGGGCTAAAGGAGATCTGGCTCTTGGCCCGGATGATGGGCAGCCGTCGGGGTGGGGACCAGAGCTCACAAGGGAGGTGGAAGGAGAACTCCTCAAGTTCCTAAATACCAATGCCGGCGTCTTGGCTTGGGCCCGTCGGACATGAAAGAGTCCCTCGTGAGGTGATGCAACATCACCTCATGGTAAAACAGGCGTTCCCAGTGAGGCAAAAGCCTTAAGCTCTCCCTCGGCGGTGTCGGGCCATCAAGGAGGAAATTGAGAAGCTCTTAGAGCTGGCCTCATTTGGGAAGTCGGCACCGGAATGGCTAGCCAATCCGTCTTGGTCAAGAAGTCCAATGGTAAGTGGCGTATGTCGTGGACTTCACCGACCTCAACAAGGCATGCCCAAGGGCGACTACCCACTCCCTCACATTGATCGGTGGTGGACTCCACCTCCGGGTGCGAGTTAATGAGTTTTGGATGCATACTGGGGCTATCATCAAGTCCGTATGGCCATAGAGACCCTCGGGGCTTGCGAAGGTGTCAAAGATGGCAACATCTCGTCATTCTCCATTGAACCTCTACATCGAGGTCCCAATCACTTGGCCTTTTGCCGGTGGGGCATGGACCTGCTGGACCATTCCCGGCCAAGGGGAGCTATAAACATCTGATGGTAGCGGTGGATTACTTCACCAAATGGATCGAAGCGAGCCATTCTTGACAATCACGTCTGGCGGTCTGAAGTTCTTACGGAAAAACATAGTGTGCCGTTTGGAGTTCGAGGAGCTCACGGTGAACAATGGGACTCAATTTGATGCCTCTTCCTTGAGGTCTTACGTGACTCCATTGGGACAATCCTGCTTCGCTTGTTCGCACACCCTAAGTCCAATGGGGGCGGTTGAGAGGTCTAATGGCCTAATCCTTGAGCATTAGCCGCCCGACTTGAGAAAACGCAGCAAAGTGAGGCACGTTGGCGGAGGAGCTCCTCGGCGTCTGTGGGGATCGTACCACTCCCGGTCGTTCCACAGGACAAACACCCTTCTCGCTTGTGTCACGAAGTGGGCAGTCCTCCCAGTGAGGTCGCCATCGCTCCCTCCGTGTAGAGATGCTTTCGGGGGCCCGCCCGCCGACTTCATCTTTGAGCGAAGAAAATCACAAGATGGAAGTGGACTTGGAGGAGATTTGTGACCACGCTCTCATCAAGCATGCAGCGTCTGACAGGAAATCGCCCGTTTCTACAGCGGCAGTGGTCGGCGGCGGACTTTCCTCTTGGGGACTTGGTGCTAAAGGGTTCTGAGCCCTTTAGCAGGAAAATTCACCCTAAGTGGGAGGGCCCTACCATGTCTCGGTGGTCTTAGGCTCAGAAGCCTACCGCCTCCCACCATGGAAAACAAGCCTCTCAAGCACGCATGGAGCAGTGACAAACTCAAGAAGTTTTCATGGTCTAAAGCTCCACCCCACCGTGGTGTGGAGGATGGAGCTTGAACTTCCCGCCCCTCAAGGCGGGCTCGAGGCGCTTATAACCTCCGTGGCCTACCTGAAAAAAAGTCCAAAAGGCTGGACAATTCGCGTCCCCGCCCAGGCGGCCCGTCCCCTCTTGGACCCGAGGAGTGGTGCGACGACTTGAGGCTTTGTGCCCAAGTCATAGGTTGCTCCATGACTTAGTCCCCCATGGACCCCTGGCGCTACGCCAAAACGACCCCCGGGTCACAACCTCGCCCCGCTCGGCGAGAAGCAATAGGAACTTTCTTATTGCAAGGAGCTTAGCCCGGGAGACATCCCCTTCCCAGTGGGCACAAGCCTAGGCCCCTCGGGCATGTCTCCAGGGCATACCCCGTAAAGGGTCCTCCTAGGCCCCTCGGGCATGCCTCCAGGGCATACCTCGCGAAGGGTCCTCCTAGGCCCCTCGGGCATGCCTCCAGGGCATACCCCGCGAAGGGTCCTCCTAGGCCCCTCGGGTATGTCTCCAGGGCATACTCCGCGAAGTGTCCTCCTAGGCCCCTCGGGCATGCCTCCAGGGCATACTTCGGGCATGCCTCCAGGGCATACCCATGAAGGTCCTCCTAGGCCCCTCGGGCATGCCTCAGGGGCATACCTCGGGATGCCTCGGGACATACCCGTAAAGGGTCCTCCTAGGCCCCTCGGGCATGTCTCCAGGGCATACCCCGTGAAGGGTCCTCCTAGGCCCCTCGGGCATGCCTCCAGGGCATACCCCGCGAAGGGTCCTCCAGGGCATACCCCATAAAGGGTCATCCTAGGCCCCTCGGGCATGTCTCAGGGCATACCAGTAAAGGGTCCTCCTAGGCCCCTCGGGCATGTCTCCGGGCATACCTCGGGCATGCCTCGGGGGCATACCCGTAAAGGGTCCTCCTAGGCCCCTCGGGCATGTCTCCAAGGCATACCCCGTGAAGGGTCCTCCTAGGCCCCTCGGGCATGTCTCAGGGCATACCCATGAGAGGGTTTCTCGGCAAAAATATCAAACACACTCAGAAGGAAGTCATACATGCTCGGAGCTTGGGCCCTCTCTCGGCTTGGGGACCCGGTCCCTTGGCGCCCTTGTGAGGCAATCCACAAAACCTACACAAGGGGCCCCCAAGTGGGCTGCCCTCGCGAGAACTCCGGCCGAACCTCCTGAGTATACAATCCTCGGGCCTTGGTGAGGATGGCCTCTCTGCACCGGTGTCGGAGGCGGAGATACGCGCGACCCGCGGTCAAGGCAACCTTGGCGAAGGCCCTGCCCTTGTCATCGGCCGCCCGTACAAGGAGACCTACGCGGTCCCGCAGGGTGCCAACCCACTCCTCCCAGTCCTCAGAGGAAGGTGGGAGGTCCTCCACTCGGGCCCCAAGCTCCCTCAAGGTGACCTGGACAAGCACGGCAAGATTCATGAGAGATATTGACATTGCCCTCCGGTCCGCCTCATACCTTTGCCCGTACGCATCACAGTCTGCCCCCATGGCTCGTATCATTGCTTGGGATCTGTCCAAGTCAGCCTCCAAGTCCTTGACCTGCTGCCGGTGCTTTTCCAACTCGGCCTCCGCCTTGGAAAGCTTGTCCTCCGCCGCCCTCTGACCCTCTTGAGCTGTAGCAAAGCTCGCTTAAGGGCCTCCGGGTCATCCTGAGGATCGGCGGAGTACGCGACATCTCCTCAACCATTCTCGGGACCCTATCAAGAGGGCGCTGCTCATTGCAGTGGCACTGCAAAAGAGTGAGGGATCGATTGTCAAACCAAAGGCATCTGAAGGATCCCAAATGCGGAAAGATATATAAAAAGAAGAATTATGGTGCACAGTCTTTGGAGGTCACGATGGTCCTTCTTCTCTCGGCACTTCCAAGAACCTTGAGTGCCCGAGGCACCAATCTGCCATATACCTCTGCACTTCGTTCGGTAACTAGGAGGCCAGTCGTCTCGATTGCCTCTGCATCGAGTGTGAGGATGGCATACTCGGAAGAGCATTAGAGGAACACGCCAGATCCCCTAAGCGGCATCGCTTTGCATAAGGAAACTGAGATATACGTTCTTATTTGGAGCCTCTGTGGTCATAGTGGGGGCGAGGTACCACCTCGAGGGCCTCTCTATGCTCTCTGATGCGAGAAGAAGCATTAAAAGCAAGTTAGGCATGTAAGAAGAAATTTTCCCCCTTTGTCAACTCAACATGAACATGAACCGTACCTTGAAAAGCGGAAGAAAGACTAAAGTCGTCAAGATAGGAATATCAACATATTCCCCCACCAGCGCTTCAGCAGGGAAGTGTTAAGGGCCATCGAACTACTTGCCCGAGGCGCCGATCGATCTCTGAGGCAAGCTCTTTGGGAATGCCCGTGAGCCCTCTAACATCCCAGTAGTCTGCGGAAGTAGTAATCAAATAGGGCAGCCAGTGGCTCCATGGGCGTCCTCGGGATAGCCGTCTCACATAGCCATAGAAGACCCTCGACCAAACAAAGAGGTTTGGGCTAAGGTGAAGAGCTCCACCCGGCGCCTAAGTGTACCTCTTGATGAAGGGGTGCATGGGGAGTCCAAGCCGGCGTCCACCCATGACTTGAGAGCCACGATATACCACAGCGGAGGTTGGGGCTCTCCCACAGTCTTTGGGAAGTCCGTCCACTGGCGGAAAGACATTTTCCTCGGCGGATGAGAGTTTCTCGGCGTCGAGGCGAGTCTTCTCCCCTTACCCTTGGCAAGGGAGTCACGAGGATGATCACATGGCGGTGAAAGCGGGCAAAAGGCTTGGCGGTATCCTCACAACTTGGCATTGAAAACAAGCTGCTGGCAGCTGCTTTGTCCGGCGGACGGACGGCGAGGCTTTCTCACCGGGCGCCGCGCCCTTTGCCCTTGTCGCCGTGGCTCCCTCCGGCCACGATCGCGTTCTCGGCGGCGATAAGCGGGCGCGTTCAACTTAGCGGCCCGTCCTCGCCCGTAGCAGCGGCGTCCCTTTCGGTGCTTGGCGGCGTCGTCCCTGGCGGCGGGGTCGAGTCAGCTAGCGGCGACAAAGCGTGCTTTCGCTTCGATTGCGGCGCCCTTCCTCGAGTGGTCCCAATTCCGGCCTTCAGCGAGCTGCGCGCGCCTCCTTCACCACCGATGGTCGCGCCACTCGGTAGCTCCTCGGCCTAGTGGGCGGGATTGTGGCCCCCTCGACCCCGATGCGAGCTTTCGGCCCGGCGGCGGCAGCAGCAGCCCACCTCTGCGCAAAAAGCGGCCCGGCGCTTGTTCCCTAAGCTCGGCGTCGGTCGGTGACCTTGAAGAAAACTTCGGAGACGACTTCAGTGTTGATTCGCGAGTCTCCCGCGCGGAGAAGCGAGACGGCCCATGTCGGCGGTGGCACCACCTGCGCAAACAACGACTACTGCTCCGTAGCGTAGCTTTTGTCACCTTACGGCGGGGTTGTCTTCTTGTGGCGGCAGATGCAATTCGGCTCAGCGGCAATGTAAATCGACCCGTCTCGCGATGGGCTGCGAGATCGGCTCGGCCCGGCGACAACGGCCGTCGCCCGCGAGGCCGTGTCTTCCTCTCATGCGGCACTTTCTGGCTGACACCAGACCCGTCTGACTCCGCCCGGCTCGCTCGGTAATAGCTTTGCGGCACGCACTAGTCGTTGGGTTCTCGATTGCTATGGCTAGGCCAGTGCGTGAAGGAAGCCCAAGAAGAAGGTCTCTCTTTTCAATTGGATGGCTAGTAATAGAGGAAGCAAAAGCTCAGAGACAGCAAGTGCGCGTTACGGCAAGCTTCCTAAAGGAGGCTCGATTCGAGGCGTTGGCCTCGGCGCCCAGGAGGAATGGGCGTGAACCCTATCGCCCGAAGGAAAAAGATTGGAGCCAACCTCGGTAGCCTGAGAGAAACTGCCCTTGCCTTCTTTCTTGAAGGAAAAGCGGGGTTGTGATCGCTTTCGAGACAAGGGCGTCAGGCTATCCTTTGCACAAAAGTTAGCTAAGGGCTGGTCAAGATAGGTAGACTCTGGGAGCTAAAATTTGAATGCCGAGTCATGAGGCTATGACCATCAGCATACAGGGATGGGTCTCGCCATGAAACACCTACTCTGTAGGCAGGCAGGCTGAGGCGGCGCTGTGGGCTAACCCTCAAATGCCAGCTCAGCGGGCGCTTCCATGGCTAAATCCTTTGCTAGTTACTGCGAAAGTGCCTTTGGGCGTTCTTTGCTTACACAGTTTGAGGAGCCACAGGCGCTCTGGAAAAAGCTTGGACTCAAAAGATAGGAAAGACAAACCACGGATGAAGGTCAAGAAAGCCCTTCTTCTGCGGCATGGGAGAAACCAGCGGGCATCGCGAAACTCGAGTCCAGCGTCCCCAAGGCCACATGCCGACCACTTAAGCTAGAGTGGGCCTTGGGGCCTTGAGGCCTCGATGGAAAATATTCGATCTATCTCCTATAAAATCAATCTGGTAGCTAGTCTATGTGCGGGGAAGAATATGGCTGACGCAATGTGCCGTCTAGAGGATATCGAGGTATTTGGTCTATCGCCCATGAAAAATAGGCGATACCTCCATCGTCTAAAAGAAAGAAGCTAGCTGGAGGTTCGAGTCAGGAATTGTCTCTTTACGCCCCTCGGACGACTCCAGAGCGCCCGAGGGCAGAGGCTAGTGTTGGAGAAAATATACTAACTCTCGAAGGGAGCCCTTATCCACCTCATACCTTGCAAAGGATACCCGCGAGAGTCTGCGAGGACTCCTACTCAGGGCGTCATCGGGGTTCACCCTCCTACTCCGTGGGAGCCCTTTGGAGGCCTCCCGGTCCATGGGCGTATCTGGGCACCACCCTCCAACCCGCGGAGTCTGCGAGATCCCTCCTACTCACGGGCGTCTCTGGCACCACCCTTGACCCATGCGAGTCTGCTGGGATCCCTCCTACTCACATGAGGCGTCTCTGGGCACCACCCTCCAGACCCATGAGGTCATGCGGGATCCCTCCTACTCGCATGAGGCGTCTCACAGGAACCACCCTCCGACCCCGCGAGAGTCTGCAGGATCCCTCCTACTCATGAGGCGTCTCTGAGCACCTGCTTAGGCCCACAGGAGTCTGCTGGGATCCCTCCTACTCATGGGCCTCTCGGGCACCACCCTCAGAGCCCACGAGAGTCTGCGGGATCCCTCCTACTCCCCAGGCATCTCGGGCACCACCCTCCCAGAGCCCGTGGGAGTCTGCGGGATCCCTCCTACTCCACCAGGCGTCTCTGGGCACCACCCTCAGGCCCCTTGAGTCTGCAGGCGTACCTCTAGGCACACACCTCGTGGGAAGTCCTCGTGGGGCCCCAGTCAAGACTAACCACTCACGGACAGTGGCGTGGAACCTCTCGCCTTCACAGGGAATGACCAAGATGCCCTCGCATTGAGCCATGGCGATGAGGGGTAGGATGGTACTTTCATGTAACTAAAGTTTGGGTGCCTATAAAACCCGGTTTGTAGCCCTCACTTGTAACCTAGACTACGATTGAATACAAAACTCAAAACCACTAGTGTGTGTCCACGAGCTGAGCTAGGAGTCCACTGCTCCTCTTGGGGACACACTGCGTGAAAATGGGGCACTCCCTTGGGTGCCGAACACATATAAATATTTGGATTCACTTTGTCTCTTTTGAGCAGTGGCCCGTTAAGGCGGCCGACGTTTCCTCTCTCTCACCGTGTCTTGTTTTCACATCATACGGTATTAGATACCCAGACCCTAGATGTTATACTAGGAATGGATTGGTACATCTAAGCACAAAGGCTGTGTTAGATACGTGGGCGAAGAGTCGTGTCTATAGAGCCACGAAGGCAAGAAAGTTGAATTTCAAACAACGGCGGTGCGAGAAGAGCGATTATTGATGGCGATCTAGAAACCATCGGTTTGAAGGATGTACTAGTGGTCGATGAGTATCGGATGTTTTTCAGAGGTTGCACAGAATGCCCTTGGGCGGAGACATAGAGTTAAGTAATTGAGTTAGTGCAGAGCGGCACCAATAGCAAAGAGACCATATCGAATGTCCGCAGGAGTTGGTAGAAATGAAGAAGCAAATCGAGGAGCTATTGGAAAAAGGATTCATTAGGCCAAGGCTCATCACCTTGGGGAGCACCGGTTACATTTGTTAGAAAGAAAGAGCGGGAGTTTTCGGATGTGTGCAGATTATCGAGCACTTAATGAAGTAACAATAAAGAACAAATATCATTGCCAGGATGAGCGATTTATTTGATCGGTTAAGAGGTGCGAGAGTTTTCTCTAAGATTGACCTTAGATCGAGGATATCACCGGTGAAGATTAAGGCAGAGGACATACCAAAGGCGCATTTTCTTCAAGATATGGGCACTATGAGTTCCTTTGTTATGTAGTTTGGATTGACAAATGTGCGGCATATTTTATGAACTTGATGAACAAAGTTTTTATGGAATACTTGGACAAATTTGTAGTTGTGTTCATCGATGATATCTTGGTTTACTCAAAGTCGAATGAAAAAACACGCCCAACATTTGAGATTAGTTTTGGAAAAATTAAAGAAACAGCGATTGTTTGCTAAGTTCGATAAATGTGATTTACGGAAAGGTAAGGTAGAATTCTAGGGCATGTAATGATGGCGAAGGAATCATGATGAACCAAGCAAGGTAGAAGCGATCTTGCATTAGGGAGCCACCAAAGGCGGTGACCAGATCCGTGGTTTTCTTGGGATGGCTGGTTATTACCGCCCGATTTATTGAAGGATTCTCGACAATTGCTAGACCTCTCACATAGCTGTTGTTGAAAGAGAAGAAGTTTATGCACGCAATTTGTGAGAAGAGTTTTCAGGAATTGAAAAGCGGTTAACATCAGCACCAGTGTTAGTTTTGCCAGATGTGCACCAAAGCTTTGATATATATTGTCATGCATCACGGCAAGGACTTGGATGCGTGTTTATGCAGAATGGAAAGGTAGTGGCTTACGCATCAAGGCAATTAAGGCCACATGAAGGGAATTACCCGACGTATGATCTAGAATTAACATTTGTAGTGCATGCCTTAAAGATATGGTGTCACTATCTTATTGCATAATAGATGTGAAATATATCTGAGATCATAAGAGTCTTAAGTATATCTTCACCCAATCTGACCTAAACATGAGGCAAAGAAGGTGGCTAGAGTGATTAAAGATTATAATGTGAGGATTCATTATCACCCCGGTAAAAGCCAGCGTGGTGGTGATGCCTTAGTCGGAAGAGCCATAGCTTAAGCGTGTTAGTAGAGAGTCGGACGATTGTTGCAAGGACCTTGAGATTGAAATTGGAGGTTGTTTGGAAGGATTAAGTAGGCGCTTTAGAAGTAAAGCCTACCTTGGAGGATCAGATTAGGGAAGGTCGGAAGAATGGCGAGAAGATTGAAGTGAATCAAATCCAAAATGGAGGAAAGGCCAAGCAAAGGAATTTAAAATTTGGACGATCAAGGTACTATGTGGATGAGAGCGCATATGTGTACCTAATAAAAAAGGAGCTCAAGCGAGATAATATTGGAGGAAAGGCATCGGGACCCGAGATCTGCAAATTCGGACCCTACTGTGTATTTTGTACTAGTCAGGGATCACGCTAGTACACAGGATGAGCAGGTTGAAGTACCACAATCATACTGCAAGGAATTAATAATAAAGTACTTCAAAACATGAATATAAATGAGTTACTACGACCTTATGGTCACCTTACATTAAAATGCCACGTGGGGGCGATAAATAACAACAATAGCACAAGTTCAGCGGAGGAAGCAAAAATGCGATAATGAAACCCTCGTAGCCACGGTAGTAAGGCGAGGCTCAACCTAATCCCACGACCTTCGGTGAACTCCTCTTCCCAGGGCGCATAGCTTCTTCTTTTGAGGTTGTTGTTGAAGCAAGGGTGAGTATACAACATACTCAACAAGTCATGCACAAATCTGGTCTTATTACTACATGCATGGCTTATTCCAAGGAAAAGCTTAAATGGTTATTTTGCATAAGCAGCATTTCTTTTAACAGATACTCTTAAATAGATTAAGCGGTAAATCATTACTATAATAGTTAATTCCTCAGGTTCTTTTCCAAGAGTTTGGCACACGGCCCTAAGTTTGATTCATCGGTCTTTGGCACACCATACCCATTCCACATCTTTTATTTTTAAAATCTAACCCTTATTTGTAATCTAGAGCATTGTCCAATACATGGCGGGACTATTCGAATAGATTAAACACACACACTCTGCGGAGGTGTACACTTTACCCACGAGGATCTGATCGCTCACCACCACGATTGATTGATTGCAACAAAGTTTTTAGGAGACTAACACTTAACGATGAACCTCTCGATTATTGCCTTTCTAGCGCTTCCCTCACCTGAGCCAAAGTTTAGAGCAGGCGAATACTATGGATGATGGAGTACCAAGCAGTAACCGATGCGGCTCCCCCACCAGTTACACTCTTGTGTAGCTTTAAGCCCCAGTGTCAAAGGAAAGATATTAGAACCCTACTAAACTAGGTCCGTCCCATTCGGGACAAGTGGTTGTCTGGCTTCAGTTCAAAGGCTGCCATAAGGTGAAGTTCTTAAGCTTGTCCCGGGCAAGACATCCGTTTTATACTCCTCGGCACCACGGCTTTGTACAATCTCAATACATCTCATTGCCACACGGCCCACGGCATGAAGCCTTCTCGCCACTTACTGGTCCAAATCATTTCCCACCCGGGTTTGCATTTATGCAACACATACCAATACTTACGTCATTGTATGAGTAGGACCACCACAGGCCGCTACCTAATTCCATCTCATGACATCATCGCATTATTCTAAAATCGTTCCATAGTGTTTAGTCAATATTCTTTAGCAAAATTCGAAGTCATTCACGCACATAAGCATACTAGCTGACTAATCACGGTCTAGCCTCCGTGTTGGCATTAATATAGCAACCAGCGTAATTACATCTTAAGGTGACAAGGTTTTTGAGGCATACAAATAATATTAACAAGGTGACATAAACAAGGTAGGTGCATTATCTATTCTTCCCCAAATTATTCAATAACATTTTTAGTAAACATAGCATGCATAATTTAAATTAAAATACATTTGAAAATTCTAGGGGCAATATGGTCAAAGCATGACTTGCCTTCAAGCGATGATTGATTACAGTGCAGTGTCGGGACCGAATGTGCAAATCAGGACCCTCTGTGTATTCTGCACTTTCTGATAGTCCCACGATAGATCGACTGTCGTAACCTCAAGCATTTGCATCATCAGCCAAAGCTACTGCGGCGTACCCTCCATCGCGCTCACCAAAAGTGGATCATCCTCATACGCCAAATGACACTCCGTGAAACTTCGAAATTTTAAAACAAAGCGTAAGCGTGATAAATTCAGTAGGGGTATGAAAAGGAGAGAAGGGAAAGTCGAGTTGCATTATCATCTTGGCGCATTTTAACTTTTTAGAAAATAATTTTATCCTCACTCGACCATTCTAACTAAGGGCCGATCCCTCTGATCGATATGGCTCACGATACCAACTCTGTCGGGACCGAATGTGCAAATCCGGACCCTCGTGTATTACGCACTAGTCGAGGATCACGCTAGTTGCACCTGAGACTCAACATTGGTACATATCACGGTCATAACCAGCGAATAAATAAAGTACTTTAATTAAATACTCAAACTAGTTGTTGTCGACGATCGGGATCGTCAAGCATTAAAAGGTGAGGGGTCGGAGAGTTTATGGGACCCGAGCTGCGTTTTACTCGAGCGAAGGAAGAAAACCGATCGAGGCGGACAGTCGAACAGCGACGACGAAACGCAGACAAGAGTTTATCTTGGTTCGAGCCCCGTGAAGTAATAGCTCTCTACTCGATCGCCTCGCGGCGGTGATTCTTGTTATATGGGTGTCTGAGCGGTGTTTACAACTTAAAGCGGTAATGGTGATTCTAACTCGAGGCTGCTTTGTGTGTTGTGTTGTCTCCGTGTCTCTGGAGCTCCTGCATCCTTGGTCCTTATACTTCCTTTATGCATAGCAATAGGGAGCAAACCTCGGAAAAGGGGCCTCCGTGCACCTTGAGGGCTGGCAGCCAGCGCCCCGAACTTGCTGCGCGCTCTGGATCACCCACGACCCGCTCTCGGCAGCGTCGGTCAAATGCGATCCGAAATCCTAGGGCGGACCGGGGCTTGAGCGAACCCGCTCGAGCTCGAGTCGAAGGTGCTTAGAGGCTCGGGTCTTGCCAGCCTTCGTGGTGGCGCCCAGTCGTACCAGTCGTGATCGGGGCCTTCAGAGCATGGGAATCTGCTGACCACCTCCATTTGGTCAAGGGTACCCGGCCCTCGTCGGCTAGCCCCGAGGCTCTAGGTCGGAGGAACCCTCGGGGCGACCTCGAGCCTTATTCTTGAGACAAAAAACCTTCATAGGTCTTGACTCCTTGGTGAGGTCGAGGCGGAGACCACAAGGCAAATCTCTTAGCCCGACACTGGCGACCTTGGTTCTCGATGTTGATGCGGATGTGAGCGGTTGGTGGGCACTGGCGGCGTCTCGACTCCGTGGCCCAAGCCTTAATCTGCCCGATCAAGTCATAGTTAGCCGCGCTTTAAGAAGCGCCCGTGGACTGGATTTTACCGTGTTGCGGTTCATAATCCCGGCGCCATCTTGACCAAGAAAAGCTCTGCCCTCGAGCCCTTACGTTTTCAAGTCCTCTCGCCAGAACAAGGTCCTCCTCTCCCCTCGAGATAAAACTAGGCCAGGCACTCAGCCGGTTCGAGGATGAGAGAGCTCGAGTCCACTGAGACTCTTGGACCCGTTTGTATGGCGGTGCTTAGAACGCGAGCCGAGCCGTGCCCCAAGGGCGATGAGATAAATGCGCACCGAAACACTCGTCCTCTTTGGCTTGCGGACCCGGAGAGTGAGTTCATCGCGAAGGTCCTCTCCAGTGCGACATCGAGCTCATCAATCTG